>CM059810.1:8470519-9070519 GCA_030435695.1 Brachymystax lenok tsinlingensis
TCTTCTATTCTGTTCCTAGCCTATCCCCCTTGCCCCCACGTCAAGCCACACAGGGCCCAAGCAGCAGGCCTTCAGCCCCTCCCTACCGGACCACGTCTACCAGAACTGCTTTGGCGGCGGCGCTGGCGACTGGAACAGCTCGCTGCAGTGCCTCTCGCTCAAGTTTGAGAACATCTGCGACGCTGCCATGATGAAGAATTGGAACCCATCAGTGCTGCTGCAGGAGCCCCTGCCAGGTGAGAACATACCTCTTCATCTAGCCCATGGACGACCAACCTTCCTCCTGGAGAGCTGGTATAGGGTGAAATCGCCCCTTTGTCGCTGGTACTGGGTCCGTTTTGCATTTTCCGCACTAATGGTTACAGTTAAGATTGGGGGAAGGAAAGCTGATCCTAGATCTGTGAGGGAACTTCACCACGGAGCTAGCTACCCTACTGTAGACTTTCACTACGAAACCTAATATAGCCCACCTGATTCTACTAATCAGCTGCTCACACGCAGTAGTTCATCTTAATTAGCTAAATCAGGTGTGGTACAACAGGGCTGGAGCAAAAGCCTGCATGCCAAGTAGTTCTCCAAGAGGAGGATGATTCGTCCATCCCTAATGTAGGCTAAAGGAGGAGGGGCTCGTTTTATTTCAGCTCCATTGCCTGCAAATGCGCTGAATACAACAGATGTAGACCTCACAGTGAAATGCGTACTTTACAAGCCCTTAACCAACAATGCTTTAAGAAAAATAAATAAGTGTTAAGTAAAAATTTGGTAAGTAGAAAATTAAAGTAATGAATAATTAAACAGCAGTAAAATAACAGTAGCGAGGCTTTATACAGGGGGTACCAGTACAGAGTCAATGTGGAGGCTATATACAGGGGGTACCGGTACAGAGTCAATGTGGAGGCTATATACAGGGGGTACCGGTACAGAGTCAATGTGGAGGCTATATACAGGGGTACTGGTACAGAGTCAATGTGGAGGCTATATACAGGGGGTACCGGTACAGAGTCAATGTGGAGGCTATATACAGGGGGTACCGGTACAGAGTCAACGTGGAGACTATATACAGGGGGTACTGGTACAGAGTCAATGTGGAGGCTATATACAGGGGTACTGCACAGAGTCAATGTGGAGGCTATATACAGGGGGGTACTGCACAGAGTCAATGTGGAGGCTATATACAGGGGGTACTGCACAGAGTCAATGTGGAGGCTATGTACAGGGGGTACTGCACAGAGTCAATGTGGAGGCTATATACAGGGGGTACTGGTACAGAGTCAATGTGGAGGCTATATACAGGGGGTACTGGTACAGAGTCAATGTGGAGGCTATATACAGGGGGTACTGCACAGAGTCAATGTGGAGGCTATATACAGGGGGTTCTGCACAGAGTCAATGTGGAGGCTATATACAGGGGGTACTGCACAGAGTCAATGTGGAGGCTATATACAGGGGGTACTGCACAGAGTCAATGTGGAGACTATATACAGGGGTACTGTACAGAGTCAATGTGGAGGCTATATACAGGGGGTACTGCACAGAGTCAATGTGGAGGCTAAATACAGGGGGTACCGGTACAGAGTCAATGTGGAGGCTATATACAGAGGGTACTGCACAGAGTCAATGTGGAGGCTATATACAGGGGGTACTGCACAGAGTCAATGTGGAGGCTATATACAGGGGGTACTGCACAGAGTCAATGTGGAGACTATATACAGGGGGTACTGCACAGAGTCAATGTGGAGGCTATATACAGGGGTACTGCACAGAGTCAATGTGGAGGCTATATACAGGGGGTACTGCACAGAGTCAATGTGGAGGCTATATACAGGGGGTACTGCACAGAGTCAATGTGGAGGCTATATACAGGGGGTACAGGTACAGAGTCAATGTGGAGCCTATATACAGGGGGTACCGATACAGAGTCAATGTGGAGGCTATATACAGGGGGTACTGCACAGAGTCAATGTGGAGGCTATATACAGGGGGTACTGCACAGAGTCAACGTGGAGACTATATACTGGGGGTACTGGTACAGAGTCAATGTGGAGACTATATACAGGGGGTACTGTACAGAGTCAACGTGGAGACTATATACTGGGGGTACTGCACAGAGTCAATGTGGAGGCTATATACAGGGGGTACGGTACAGAGTCAATGTGGAGGCTATATACAGGGGGTACTGGTACAGAGTCAATGTGGAGGCTATATACAGGGGGTACTGCACAGAGTCAATGTGGAGGCTATATACAGGGGGTACTGCACAGAGTCAATGTGGAGGCTATATACAGGGGGTACCGGTACAGAGTCAATGTGGAGGCTATATACAGGGGGTACCGGTACAGAGTCAATGTGGAGGCTATATACAGGGGGTACTGCACAGAGTCAATGTGGAGGCTATATACAGGGGGTACTGCACAGAGTCAATGTGGAGGCTATATACAGGGGGTACCGCTACAGAGTCAATGTGGAGGGGCACAAGTTAGTCGAGGTAATTGAGGTAATATCTATATGTAAGTAGAGTTAAAGTGACTATGCATAGATAATAAACAGAGAGTAGCAGCAGCGTAAAAGAAGGGGACAGGAGCAATGCAAAAACTCCTGGTAGCCATTTGATTAGCTGTTCAGCAGCCTTATGGCTTGGGGGAAGAAGCTGTTAAGGATGCTCTCGATTGTGCAGCTGTAGAACCTTTTGAGGACCTGAGGACCCATGCCAAATAGCATTCTCACATAGGTGTTCCTTTTGCCCAGGTGGGAAAGGGCAGTGTGGAGTGCAATAGAGATTGCATCATCTGTGGATGTGTTGGGGCAGTATGCAAATTGAGGTGGGTCTAGGGTTTCTGGGATAATGGTGTTGATGTGAGCCATGACCAGCCTTTCAAAGCACTTCATGGCTACAGATGTGAGTGCTACGGGTCTGTAGTCATTTAGGCAGGTTACCTTAGTGTACTTGGGCACAGGGACTATGGCGGTCTGCTTGAAACATGTTGGTATTACAGACTCAGTCAGGGGCAAAACCTTGAGACTTCCTTAATATTAGATTTCGTGCACCAGCGTAAACCCCGCCAGCTGTATGTTATCAATGTCGTCGTTCAGCCACAACTCGGTGAAACATAAGATATTACCATTTTTAATATCCCATTGGTAGGATATTTGTGATCGTAGCTTGTCTATTTTGTTATCCAATGATTGTACGTTGGCTAATAGGACTGGTGGTAGAGGCAGATTACCCACTCGCCGTTGGATCCTTACAATCCTTCCAAGGAAAATAAGTTACAAATAACGCGAAAAAACACACAATAGCACAATTGGTTAGGAGTCCGTAAAATGGCAGCCATCTCCTCCGGCGCCATTCATTTCAGTCGAGGGATCTGTACTAGGTAATGAGATTCTTCATTTCATTAACTAGGCTTCACCATTTAGATCCACGTTCATCTTCATCAAGTGTGTGAATAATTTCCTGGAGGGTAGCATTCTCCGTCTCTGCCCTTGCGTTCTCAGCCTTGGTCTGCTTGGAGGCGCGTTTAAGATCTTCTGCATCCTGAAGCTCTTACCCACATCTCAGCTTTCTCTTTCTAAACTTTCTCATGAGTATCCTGGATATCTCTGGTGGTGAGCACTGAGCAGCAGATCCTCTCCGCCATCTCTCCCCCGCTCCCTCTTCCAGAGCCTCTCCTGCTGGGCCCACTGGTCTGAGAACCTGGCCTTGTGCCGAGTCCAGTCCAGCTCTAAAGATTAGTTCTGCTCCCATTTCACTTTCTGCTCAAACACCAGAATATCGGTTATTAGGTCTTCATGCTCCTTTCTCCTCTCCTCATCCATTGTAGTGCCTTCTGAAAGTATTCAGACTCCTTTACTTTTTCCACATTTTGTTACGTTACACCCTTAATCTAAAATGGATTAAATAAAACAAATCCTCAGCAATCTACACACAATACCCCATAATTTATACTAAATAAAAACAGAAATACCCTTTTCACATAAGTATTCAGACCCTTTGTATGAGACTCAAATTTGTTTTTATTTATTTTTTAATATATTTTTTTATTTCACCTTATTTAACCAGGTAGGCAAGTTGAGAACAAGTTCTCATTTACAACTGCGACCTAGCCAAGATAAAGCAAAGCCGTGCGACACAAACAACAACACAGAGTTACCCTTGGAATAAACAAGTGTATCCGTATCACATTGGGTAAGGGGGGTTACCGGAAGGTATATTTAATAAAAAAAAATGGATAAGAGATTAGAAAATAAATTGAAATATATACAAAAAAAGACGACAAATACAAAATGTACACGGGAGAACGAGGACTTTTGCACTTTTCACACCTAAGTATGTTCATCTCTAGGAGACAGAACGCGTCTCCTTCCGGAGTGGTATGACGGCTGTGTGGTCCCATGGTGTTTATACTTGCGTACTATTGTTTGTACAGATGAACGTGTTATCTTCAGGCGTTTGGAAATTGCTCCCAAGGATGAACCTGACTTGTGGAGGTCTACAATTTTTTCTCTGAGGTCTTGGCTGATTTATTTAGATTTTCCCATGATGTCAAGCAGAGAGGCACTGAGCTTGAAGGTAGGCCTTGAAATACATCCACAGGTACACCTCCAATTGACTCAAATGATGTCAATTAGCCTATCAGAAGCTTCTGAAGCCATGACATCATTTTCCGGAATTTTCCAAGCTGTTTAAAGGCACAGTCAACTTAGTGTATGTAAACTTCTGACCCGCTGGAATTGTGATACAGTGAATTATAAGTGAAATTATCTGTCTGTAAACAATTGTTGGAAAAATGACTTGTGTCATGCACAAAGTAGATGTCCTAACCGACTTGCCAAAACTATAGTTTGTTAACAAAACATTTGTGGAGTGGTTGAAAAATGAATTTGAATGACTCCAACCTAAGTGTATGTAAACTTCCGACTTCAACTGTATTTCTGGTCAATTTGATGTTATTTTAATGGACAAAAAAATTTGCTTTAATTTCAAAAGCATTTCTAAGTGACCCCAAACTTTTGAACGGTAGTGTAGGTCATTTCTGATTTGTAGCCTAGAGGTAAAATGTCAAAAGGTTAGTTGACACTAATATAAGCTTTTTTTCCAATTGTATATGATGAATAAATGTATAATAACTTGTCCTCTACTGCCATCATTTGTCCTAGGGTAAAATCCTATGTGAAAAATGGAAGGATGAAAGAAAGAGGGATAAAACACACAGAGAGCTACCGTTGCTGAAATACTAGGACATATTTTCCAACTCTAGGGACATAGACCTAGTACCGACGGCCAAAATTTGGTGGTCTGGTGAATGGACTCTTATTAGGCTACTTGTGGGATGATTAGGCTTATAATGCAAGGCTGATGTTTAATGAGCTTGATCATTTAGGGCAGAGGACCCGCCTTGCCCCCTAGCACTGCATCACAACACAATCACATTTTTTATTTATGTAACCTTTATTATACAGAGACTCCCAAATGAGACCAGGTTCTCTTTTTCAATGGTGCGCTGTGTTACAGGAAACAACAGTTCAAACAGCTTAAAGAGATACAATTACAAACAGAGCAGAAAATATATAGAGTTTAAGGTTTTATTTGTCATATGTCCAGTGAAATGCTGGAAATAAATAAGGGATTTCTGTTTTTTATTTTTAATAAATTAGCAAACATTTCGTAAAACCTGTTTTTAGTCTTTAGCGATTATTCGGGCCTTTCTCAGACACTGCCTGGCATGTACGTCCTGGATGTCTGGGAGCTTACCCCCAGTGATGCACCGGGCCATCCGCACCACCCTCTGTAGGGCCCTCCAGTCAAGGGCCCTAGATAATCCATTGATGTGCCCTTGAGTAAGGCACTTAAGCCTAGTTACTCTGGATAAGAGACAAATCTCACTTTGGGTCCCTGAACCTATCTATATGGTCTTTGGAAAATGTAATAAATTAGCTAAGAAAACTGTATATTGGCAACAACATTATTTTACTGTATCAGCAGGATGTGTTCTGCAATCCAACAGTAGGAGGAGCCTTGCACAAGTGAAGTGTAGAGCATGCATGCTCAATAGTATCCAGATGCAGCCTGTGAATAAAACTAGCCTGTCACTAAAACCAATACTATCGCCATCTACTGGCTGTGGTTAATCCCTACCACATACATGTGAACTCTTCCTTTTCTTTCCTATATTCCTTTCCTCGCTCTCTTTCCTTTCCTCCTAGCCTATCTTCATTTTCTTCTTCCTTTCCTCTCTACTGGCTGTGGTTAATCCCTACCACATACATTTTCTCTCCTACATTATTTTCCTAGCAAATAAAATGTGTAAAGGAAAGGAAAAAGGAAAGGAAGCTAGGGTAGTAAATTTCACCTTTATTTAACCAGGTAGGCAAGTTGAGAACAAGTTCTCATTTATAACTGCGACCTGGCCAAGATAAAGCAAAGCAGTTTGACACATACAACAACACAGAGTTACACATTGAGTAAAACAAACATACAGTCAATAATACAGTAGGAAAAAAAACAAATCCATATACAAAGAGTGCAAAGAATTAGTAAATTACGAGTAAATTAGTAGTCTGTTTTTATCCCTTTGGTGGTGTGCTGGCTGTGCTTTGGCGAAGTGGGTGGGGTTATATCCTGCCTGGTTGGCCCTATCTGGGGGTAGCTTTGGACGGGGCCACAGTGTCCTTTTCTGGATCTGGTTTGAGCTCAAACAGGGTTTACAATAGCTTCTTTAGCCACAAAGTCATAAAACCCGCCCATTTCGACAATTGATCTTCTTAAAATGTGATTTTAACCCTAATCGTAACCACAACCTTAACCACACTGCTAACCTTAAGCCTTAACCTTAAAATAAGACCAAAAAGCACATGTTTGTAGCCAATTGTGTAGCCAATTGTGACTGAGAATCTGACTTTGTGGCTATATAACAGCTACTGTAGAAACCCTGAAGCAGGGTGACACCTGTGTGAAACTAGCCACAACAAGGATGAGACACAATAGTGGAATTTGCTGTTCAACTTCACAATAAAAGTTGCCCATTGAAACTAACCCAAACGAATACAAAGAGTGGAATAATGCCATATTTGGACTAGATAATGCCAAACAAGGTTGGAATGTTGTTATGTAATTTATAAATAAATACAAGAAATAAAGAAAAACTGTTGCCTTTTGGCAAACTCCAAGCAGGCTGTCGTGCCTTTTTACTGAGGAGTGGCTTCCGTCTGGCCACACTACCATAAAGGCCTGATTGGTGGAGTGCTGCAGAGATGGTTGTCCTTCTGGAAGGTTATCCCATCTCCACAGAGGAACTCTGTCAGAGTGACCATCGGGTTCTTGGTCACCTCTCTGACCAAGGCCCTTCTCCGATTGCTCAGTTTGGCCGGGCGGCCAGCTCTAGGAAGAGTCTTGGTGGTTCCAAACTTCTTCCATTTAAGAATGATGGAGGTCACTGTGTTTTTGGGGACCTTTAATGCTGCAGATATTTTTTTGGTACCGTTCCCCAGATCTGTGCCAAAATCCTGTCTCTGAGTTCTACGGACAATTCCCTCGACCTCATGGTTTGGTTTTTGGTCTGACATGCACTGTCGACTGTGGGACCTTATATAGACAGGTGTGTGCCTTTCCAAATCATGTCCAATCAATAGAATTCACCACAGGTGGACTCCAATCAAGTTGTTGAAACATCTCAAGGATGATCAATGGAAACAGGATGCACCTGAGCTCAATTTCGAGTCTCATAGCAAAGGGTCTGAATACTTGTATACTGTTTTCTACTTTTAATACATTTGAAAACATTTCTAAAAACCTGATTTAGCGTTGTCCTTATGGGGTATTGTGTGTAGGTTGATTAGGAAAACAAATATTTAATACATTTTAGATTTGAGGCTGTAGTGTAAAAATGTTTGGGGAAAAGGTAAAGGGGTTTGAATACTTTCTGAATGCACTGTATGGGGTATAAGCCTACTCAGTGACACCCACAGACTACATTTCCAAAGAATTTACACAAATATTGGCATCATAGCTCTTATTGCAAGACTTTGACTGTGGTAAATCACCTCGGCAGTCATTCTATTGTGTGTATTGGATAACAATTGAGACGTGGATTGTGTATGTGTACCATTCAGGGGGGCGAACGGGAAAGAGAAAATATTTAAGTGCCTTTGAACGGTGTATGGTAGTAGGTGCCAAGTGCATCGGCTTGACTGTGTCAAAAACTGCAATGCTGTTAGGTTTTTTCACACTCAACAGTTTCCTGTGTGTATCAAGAATGGTCCACCACCAAAAGGACAACCAGACAACTTGACACAACTGTGGGAAGCATTGGAGTGGACCAGCATCCCAACGGAACACTTTTGACACGTTGTAGAGTCCATGCCTCGACGAATTGAGGCCGTTCTGAGAGCAAAAGGAGATGAAACTCAATGTTAGGAAGGTGTTCCTAATGTGTAATACACTCAGTGTATGTATGCCCCTAATGCAAATATGCAGTCTAATACATACACAGTGCTATTTTAACCGTATTTTATTTACTGTTTACTGCCAAATTAATTATGTATTGTATTTATTTTTACGTTATATAATAACATTCCAACCTTGTCTAGCATTATCTAGTAATATTCCACTATTCGTATCGGTTTGGATCCGTTTGAATGGGGAACTTTTATTTTGAATGCGAACCATTCCACCGTTGTCCTTATTGTGTGTATCTTCCCACAGGCCAGGGACAGCAGAGACCCAATGGGCGCTGAATGACATTTTACACAGTGACTAGTAACCTGGCCGCTTTTCCTTGCCAAACCCCGGGAGTGGAACCTCCAGCACCAAGAAACCCAGAGAGATAAAGGCCCGGACAAACGCTGCAGGTACATTTTTCTGACCCTTATCAGTTGCATATGTACGTGTTTCAGCACAACAACAAGCAGTCCAGCTAGCTAAGTTGAGTTATGTAGTCAGTGACGGTGTAATGACGGTGTCTGTGGTGCCATGGGACGGAGATAACGTTAGCCGGGGGTTTTATTTAACCGGGCGAGTCATTTTAACAGCACCGTGTTATTATTATGTACAATGACGGCCCTACCCGGGCCAAACCCTGCCCTAACCCGGACGAAGCTGGGCCAGTTGTGCGCCGCCCTACGGGACTCCCGGTCACATTTCTGTACGTAAGAAAAGTTATCTCCCCGGTGTCACCGCTAGTTTCCGTGGTCGGTGATCGGCTGGACTAATGCAGAAAGTGGCACCGTCAACGTTAAGCAACACGTTACCGTTCTTCTGCCTCACCGGCTGTCGACTAACCGCTACCTGTTATCTAGCCAGCTACGGCGCAATGTCGTCTCCAGCTCATGTTTCCAGCTCGCTAGTTAACTAAGACGTGTTATAACGTTAGTCGAGGTGGTGGCTGGTTAGGTACTAGTTTAAAATCCAAACTTTAGTGTTGCTTTGTTAACAGTGGAAATGCTAAAGGGGTAGCAGAGAAGCCATGCAACTTTTCAGGCTTTCGTTTCCAATCAATTCAAAGTTAGCCATTCGTTTTATTTTCATCCAATAAATGAGAGGAGAACCACATATTAATGAGAGACCTTTTTAATAGATGGCCACTGATTAGCATGTCCTCCTTTTTTAAGATTGCAAAACTAGTGTACTCACTACCGTTTACGTGTCCATTATGACATTTAGTCCGGTTGGTGAGTTCGTTTTGCATGGCCCAGTTTCTAGATCTATTTTTAGACACGCCATTGGCGACTCCGAGTAATATCCTCCCACCCGGGGCACCGGGCCATGCACAACGAACTGCCCCAGGGTCTGTCATAATTCTCTACTCTACAAGTCAGACAGACAGGTCACCGACCCCTCCCGTATGGAATCAAGTGTTCAACTTTAAATCTAATTTGCGTGCTTAAATTCTGTCACACTTGAATTTGGATGATAATAACAAACCATAGTCAACAGTATCCGCTTTCCTTCTGTTTACAACGGTTTCCTTCATCCCCTTATTTGGATAGATTTTTAATATTTGGTTCATGACATCGTGCCGATCGTGTCCTTCACTGATCAGGATGCACCAGCTCCCTCATTTTAAAGTAAAACATGACTCTAACGTTATAATTAGTCAAATGTTGAGGAAGAATTATAATGTTCTCTGTTCAGAGGTACAAATGGTAATACGTTTTCAAATTCTGTTTTCCATGACGTATACTGTCTAATATCTGGTCATCTACAGGAAGCACTGTTTTGCAGTTGGGAGCCACGGTTTTGTGGTATTACCAGGAGATAAACATGCATACCACCCTGCATCCCACTGCTGGCTTGCTTCTGAAGCTAAGCAGGGTTGGTCCTGGATGGGAGACCAGATGCTGCTGGAAGTGATGTTGGGGGGCACCCTTTCCTCTGGTCTTAAAAAAAAATATATCCCAATTCCCCAGGGCAGTGATTGGGGACATTGTCCTGTGTAGTGTGCTGTCTTTCAGATGGGATGTTAAACGGGTGTCCTGACTCTCTGTGGTCACTGAAGATCCCATGGCACTTATTGTAAGAGTAGGGGTGTTAACCCCGGTGTGTTGGCTAAATTCCCAAACTGGCCCTCATACCATCACGTCACCTAATCATCCACAGTTTACAATTGACTCATTCCCCCTCTCCCTGTAACTATTCCCCAGGTTGAGAAAGTGTTCCCTGTCAACTTAATGGGTAAAATAAGGGTTATCTCAGAATAAGAGAACAAATATGTTTGCCTACGAAGCAGGAATGGTCTAAGTCATAGATTAGTAGGCCTATACACTGAGTGTACAAAACATTTAGGAACACCTACCTAATATTGAAATGACCCCCTTTTTTCCCCCTCAGAAACACACTTAATCTGCCGGGGCGTGGACTCTACAAGGTGTCAAGCATTCCACAGGGATGCTGGCCCATGTTGACTCCAATGCTTCCCACAGTTGCGTCAAGTTGGCTTGATGTCTTTTGGGTGATGGACTATTCCTGATACACACAGGAAACTGTAGAGCCTGAAAAGCCCAGCAGCATTGCAGTTGTTGACACTAACCGGTGCGCCTGGCACCTACTACCATACCCCGTTCAAAGGCACTTAGATATTTTGTCTTGCCCACTCTCTGAATGGCACACATACATAAATCCATGTCACAAGGCTTAAAAATCCTCCTTTAACCTGGCTCCTCCCCTTCATCTACACTGATTCGAGGTGGATTTAACAGGTTAAATGAATAAGGGGTCATGGCTTTGACCTGGTTACACCTGGTCAGTCTGTCATGGAAAGAACAGGTGTTCCTAATGTTTTGTACACTCCATGTATACTACTACTACTACCACTGAAGGTTAACATATCTTAGTTTCCTCCACCAGGAAGTGAGATTATGTTTAACAGTCATTAAAAAGTAATAGAAGTTATGACCGAAAATAATCAGCAAGACCCTATAGTTCTTCAAGATTTCTGGAATTTCAGAGTAGATTCTTCCTCCCTCCATCTCCAGACATGCATGGCCGGCTCTAGTCATTTTTTTGTGTCCCTAAGCCATGTTTGGATATCTGAGTGAGAATGACTAATAAAATCAATCGGGCCCCCCTGGCGGCTGGGGGCCCTAAGCGACCGCTTATGTCGCTTATGCCTGGAATCGGCCCTGCAGACATGGGTCAAGATCCCTGCACCAACAATGATTGTGTGGTGATGAACTAGCCTATCCAGCAGCATAGCTGTCCAACCTAAGTTGGCAGTTGGCATTGTATGCAAGAATGTGCATTGACATTTGTCTCTCTGGAATAGTGGCCCAGGTTCTTTATGCCACCCCACTCTATGGAGTTGCATTTAAAATAGGCCTATATAAGCCTAGTATTTCTTCTTAACAATATTCAGCCTGTGTAATATCGTCACACCTTTTTTTACTCCTTGTTAAGTCTTAGGTAAAACAGAATCACCAGACGAAAAAGCTTGCCTTGAGTTTAGGCTACATTCTGTCCCCCCAAGGCAAATCAATAACTTGAAAGGACTGCAGTCTCGCGTCTTGAGGTGTTGGCCTCCAATGTAGCTGCCTGGATCGGTGCCCTCTACGTTATTACATGTGGTGGCTGGTAGGGACCTATTCATGCCCTCCTATCTGTTTGTTTTCAGGAATGTCTGAAGTTAGTGTTGAGGCTGAGTCCCCAGCCCAAGACCTGCAAATGGATTCAACTAAGGAGGCTCAGAATACTGAGAACTTTCAAAGAGAGAGCGAGGAGGATGCTCACAGCTTTGACAGTACTGACTATGTACTGAACAACGATGAAGTGCCTCATGGTGACAGAGCTGAAAACGACAGTGATGTTCAAAATGACAACGATAATGCTGAGAACAGCGATGGCGCTCAAAATTATGGTGTTCAGAGCGATAACGAGAATACGCAAAACAGTGTGAATGCTGAGCATGATGATGATGATGATGATGACGATGATGTTTCAAACACTAGTGGCAATGCACATTCCGTCAATGCCGGTGCCAAAAGGGAAAATTGCCATACAGTGACTACTGATACACCAAAGGAACGAAAGAAAAATGAAGATTCTCACACTCATACAAAGGTGACATATTTATCTTCAATGCAGACAACAGCTCTGAGAATCATTCATTCCAGCTCTCTCTGGTTCATGTTGCTATATGTCACAAAAAAACGTGCATAGCATTACACCATAGTTCAGGATATCGTTGTTATTATGATATCCAATGCTGACATATGCTTATGAACCATTTATTAACAAAAAATACAACATGAACTGGAGTTAAAGCTCTGAATCAATACTTATTGATTATTTATTTTTATTTCCTTTTATAATCGTTGATTCCTTTTTTTGTCGTTGGTGCCTTCCCCTTACGTTTCCCATTTGTCTGCTTGGTGCAACTCTAGAAGGAGTACGGGCTACGTGCATTTGTGTTGTTGGTGTAACTTCTTTGCATATCTTCCTTTTACGGGGTGTACTTCCTGATTAGTTGTACTGTGGTGTCTGGCAGCGCCAGTGAAAGTGCTGGTGATGGCCTATGCTTCCTGTGAATTCCCCTGCATGCATTCTCCGCCTATTGCCAATAGAGTTGTTTTAATTGAATTTGTATTTTTGTTGAACTTTAATTGAGTTGTGTTTTACAGGTACATGCCATGATGTTATGTTTGCCTTTGACTTTCAGCATACCAGCCAGTAGCCACTTTTTTATGCAGTAGTGACACTGTTGTCCACGTCCTAGCCATGGTGGGGCCTGTACGTGTGACTGTTCCCATGCAATTATAAGAATCCCACCCAGTGTTTCCCGCGTGTGTGTGGATACAGCACCCTGGATTGAATAGGCCTGTCACATGGCTGGGTCATCGCTGTAGGCAGAGTGATTTGGACTGCTGCCTCGACCTTCCCAGTCAATGTCAGATCCCCTGCTGTTGTGTTCGACCACTCCAAGCTGTTAGTTCCATGCAGATTCACTTGGATCGTTCCCCAACGTTGAATGAGTAATTGTGCTTCAGGTGGTGATGCCATCCTGAAGTGCTGTGGCTTCATACCAACTGGCTCTTTTTTGTTGTTGATAGCATTTCTATCTTTTATGCACTCAATCTCTGTAATAGGCCGCATGAAGTAGTCACATACTATGCAATCACTGTACCCGTCTCGCTAGTAAGCCCCGGTTGCTTTACAGTCTGCCCTGAAGCGAGCCTTGGTTTCCTCCCTCAGCTCAGCTGATCAGGAGGCTGTGGTTGTTATCCCCCACCCCCCACCCCACACTTGTCAGCTAGTTTCCAGGCTACTGAACTCCAGGGCCTGAGCTCTGTCTCTCTGTTATGCCAAACATTGCCTCCATGTTCACCCTTTCAGTACCTTAGAACCATTTCTGTGTCTTGTAACCAGTCTTTGTTCTTCAGGAATTGGTACTGCTATATTGGCTTTTGCCAACAAATGTATTTAATCTAGGCCTAGATATACCGGTAGTTGTTGGGACTGTCAGGTGTCTATCAATACAGTTGTGTGAACACTGGTATACCCATTGACTTGTTACAACTCGTACTCGGAGGACAGATAGACGAGAGTCTGTCTTCTCTACCTCAACAGTTAGACAAGCCTACCTGTGGATGTCTCTGTTGTCTGCCTGCATGTGGGCGTCTTGTGGCCTATTTAAATATTCATGTTGTGTGTTATCTGATACCTGGATCTCTTTGCACCGTTGGCACACTCCGCTGCCAATCATTTCACGTAGCTCGTTGTTGCTTATGGAGCTTGTTTTTGGGCAATGTTTTAAAACGAGTGCAAAATCCCGAGAATATCTTCATACACTGAATCCTATTGAACTATTGGAAATGCATTAGGACCTATGCTTTGTCCTAATGCAACGGAGAAAGTATACTGGCCTACTTCTTCCCCGGATGAGCTTCCTAAATATATTGAGGCCAAAACTCCAACACAAGTCTTTTTTATTAGGTTTTTGTCGTCTGGAGCGGTTCATGTACTCATGCACATACCAAATGACACACACACACACATAAACAAAGCAGTGCTCTGTGTTTGCACTTGTTTATAGTGCATTTTCCCATTTGCATGGAGTGTGAAATAATAGTCATATTTAGGCAGCCACAAATGAATGTGTTAGCCTCCCGGTTTGAACAAGCAGATAGCCTACTCTTGGTTCATGAACGTGATCCCCACCTGATTCCCAATGAAGCAGACTTGTCCCATTCTCTAGGTGATTTGTTTTTTTTGGGACTCACTCTGTGATGCCATTTTAAAATCTTGTTAAGGGCTTGGCTCATCGTCTCATGTTGATGTTGGAATTAGCACTGCTTGATTAGCATGGTCTGTGAATGGAGCAGCTCAGACTACCTGCAACCTCACACAAGCATTTATGCCAGCGCTAGCCTCTCTGCGTTACTTAGACATCAGTCCACAAGGCCACTGAGGAACGGAGTTCATGTTCCACTTTGTCATTTCCAAATAATAATAAACCCTTGACAATGGCAGGGTTTTAGAAACACCGATAAAAAAAACTTTTATACGGACCGAGTGCTATAAGGGCTATCCGTTCACCGTAGCTACGCCACTTGTATACGGACCGAGTGCTATAAGGGCTATCCGTTCACCGTAGCTACGCCAAGCTGTATACGGACCGAGTGCTATAAGGGCTATCCGTTCACCGTAGCTACGCCGAGCTGTATACGGACCGAGTGCTATAAAAGGGCTATCCGTTCACCGTAGCTACGCCACGCTGTATACGGACCGAGTGCTATAAAAGGGCTATCCGTTCACCTTAGCTACGCCACTTGTATACGGACCGAGTGCTATAAAAGGGCTATCCGTTCACCGTAGCTACGCCGAGCTGTATACGGACCGAGTGCTATAAAAGGGCTATCCGTTCACCGTAGCTACGCCACGCTGTATACGGACCGAGTGCTATAAAAGGGCTATCCGTTCACCTTAGCTACGCCACTTGTATACGGACCGAGTGCTATAAGGGCTATCCGTTCACCGTAGCTACGCCACTTGTATACGGACCGAGTGCTATAAGGGCTATCCGTTCACCGTAGCTACGCCAAGCTGTATACGGACCGAGTGCTATAAGGGCTATCCGTTCACCGTAGCTACGCCGAGCTGTATACGGACCGAGTGCTATAAAAGGGCTATCCGTTCACCGTAGCTACGCCACTTGTATACGGACCGAGTGCTATAAAAGGGCTATCCGTTCACCGTAGCTACGCCGAGCTGTATACGGACCGAGTGCTATAAAAGGGCTATCCGTTCACCGTAGCTACGCCACGCTGTATACGGACCGAGTGCTATAAAAGGGCTATCCGTTCACCTTAGCTACGCCACTTGTATATGGACCGAGTGCTATAAGGGCTATCCGTTCACCGTAGCTACGCCGAGCTGTATACGGACCGAGTGCTATAAAAGGGCTATCCGTTCACCACACTTTATACGGACCGAGTGCTATAAAAGGGCTATCCGTTCACCGTAGCTACGCCGAGCTGTATACGGACCGAGTGCTATAAAGGGCTATCCGTTCACCGTAGCTACGCCACGCTGTATACGGACCGAGTGCTATAAAAGGGCTATCCGTTCACCGTAGCTACGCCACTTGTATACGGACCGAGTGCTATAAAAGGGCTATCCGTTCACCGTAGCTACGCCGAGCTGTATACGGACCGAGTGCTATAAAAGGGCTATCCGTTCACCGTAGCTACGCCACGCTGTATACGGACCGAGTGCTATAAAAGGGCTATCCGTTCACCTTAGCTACGCCACTTGTATACGGACCGAGTGCTATAAGGGCTATCCGTTCACCGTAGCTACGCCGAGCTGTATACGGACCGAGTGCTATAAAAGGGCTATCCGTTCACCACACTTTATACGGACCGAGTGCTATAAAAGGGCTATCCGTTCACCGTAGCTACGCCGAGCTGTATACGGACCGAGTGCTATAAAAGGGCTATCCGTTCACCGTAGCTACGCCACGCTGTATACGGACCGAGTGCTATAAAAGGGCTATCCGTTCACCGTAGCTACGCCAAGCTGTATACGGACCGAGTGCTATAAAAGGGCTATCCGTTCACCGTAGCTACGCCGAGCTGTATACGGACCGAGTGCTATAAAGGGCTATCCGTTCACCGTAGCTACGCCGAGCTGTATACGGACCGAGTGCTATAAAGGGCTATCCGTTCACCGTAGCTACGCCACGCTGTATACGGACCGAGTGCTATAAAGGGCTATCCGTTCACCGTAGCTACGCCACGCTGTATACGGACCGAGTGCTATAAAGGGCTATCCGTTCACCGTAGCTACGCCGAGCTGTATACGGACCGAGTGCTATAAAGGGCTATCCGTTCACCGTAGCTACGCCGAGCTGTATACGGACCGAGTGCTATAAAATGGCTATCCGTTCACCGTAGCTACGCCGAGCTGTATACGGACCGAGTGCTATAAAAGGGCTATCCGTTCACCGTAGCTACGCCGAGCTGTATACGGACCGAGTGCTATAAAAGGGCTATCCGTTCACCGTAGCTACGCCGAGCTGTATACGGACCGAGTGCTATAAAAGGGCTATCCGTTCACCGTAGCTACGCCACGCTGTATACGGACCGAGTGCTATAAAAGGGCTATCCGTTCACCGTAGCTACGCCACGCTGTATACGGACCGAGTGCTATAAAGGGCTATCCGTTCACCGTAGCTACGCCGAGCTGTATACGGACCGAGTGCTATAAAGGGCTATCCGTTCACCGTAGCTACGCCGAGCTGTATACGGACCGAGTGCTATAAAGGGCTATCCGTTCACCGTAGCTACGCCGAGCTGTATACGGACCGAGTGCTATAAAAGGGCTATCCGTTCACCGTAGCTACGCCGAGCTGTATACGGACCGAGTGCTATAAAAGGGCTATCCGTTCACCGTAGCTACGCCACACTTTATACGGACCGAGTGCTATAAAAGGGCTATCCGTTCACCGTAGCTACGCCACGCTGTATACGGACCGAGTGCTATAAAAGGGCTATCCGTTCACCGTAGCTACGCCGAGCTGTATACGGACCGAGTGCTATAAAAGGGCTATCCGTTCACCGTAGCTACGCCGAGCTGTATACGGACCGAGTGCTATAAAGGGCTATCCGTTCACCGTAGCTACGCCACGCTGTATACGGACCGAGTGCTATAAAGGGCTATCCGTTCACCGTAGCTACGCCGAGCTGTATACGGACCGAGTGCTATAAAGGGCTATCCGTTCACCGTAGCTACGCCGAGCTGTATACGGACCGAGTGCTATAAAGGGCTATCCGTTCACCGTAGCTACGCCGAGCTGTATACGGACCGAGTGCTATAAAAGGGCTATCCGTTCACCGTAGCTACGCCGAGCTGTATACGGACCGAGTGCTATAAAAGGGCTATCCGTTCACCGTAGCTACGCCGAGCTGTATACGGACCGAGTGCTATAAAAGGGCTATCCGTTCACCGTAGCTACGCCGAGCTGTATACGGACCGAGTGCTATAAAGGGCTATCCGTTCACCGTAGCTACGCCGAGCTGTATACGGACCGAGTGCTATAAAAGGGCTATCCGTTCACCGTAGCTACGCCGAGCTGTATACGGACCGAGTGCTATAAAAGGGCTATCCGTTCACCGTAGCTACGCCAAGCTGTATACGGACCGAGTGCTATAAAAGGGCTATCCGTTCACCGTAGCTACGCCGAGCTGTATACGGACCGAGTGCTATAAAAGGTTACAGCTGCCTATGTCCATTAACATTTTATAGCCGGCATCAAAAGGCCAATTATTAACCACTGTTACAGTAATTCCACATGCGTCTTGTCAATGATGACAATGTCATGAGGTTTTCTACCTACACACTGTAGCCTCATAATAACTTTTCATTTGCTATAGAGAATTTGGAATTGATGAATCGTTCAAGTGTTTCAATGAATACTTATTTAATTAAAATGGTAGCTCTCCCTTGACCCATGGTTTAATTAAAGCCTTTAGACAAAAACAGATTTGTTCTTTAATTGACCAACACAATTCCTGCTGCCTGAACAGGGTTGGCGTCGCTGCTTTAACAAGTACCCCCATCTGTAATTTTAGCCTCTTCTGACGGTGACTCAGACAGTCAGTGTCGGTTCTGTGGGAGAAGGTGTGAATGTGCTGCGTGCTCGTCACACCTTCTCACAGTCCTACGTATTCTCCCTATGGGTGACGACATGTGACTGAAGTGTGTAAATGGCTTGAAGAGTTGCCCTTTGACTCTCTTAACAATATCATACCAGACGTTCAGCCTCATTTGTTTTGACAACTGAAACTTTTGTTTGGTCTGGTGTGTGGACAATTTTTTTTTTGTATATTGACTAGACAGTGGCTTCACCCTTGTTTTTGTTGTGTTTTCCTTGCCCAGATTCCTTGGAGTCCTAGTTTATGAATATGAAACGGTACAATAACTCTGCTTGACCCAGATAGTTCTGCTTTGTCTGAGGTAATGAGAGGCAATTAGAAAATCTATGTTACTCCGTCACAGCACAGCGTCTCAATCCTAAAGGACTAAAGAGATGGTTGGATTCTTTTGCCCTGATAACTGTGGCAGACCTGGAATGGCCTGGGAGAGGCCCTCATAAAAGCATTGCCATGGAGACCAGGTGGATCTTTGGAACAACCGAAGGACCATGCGTTGATTCTAGTTCTATTTATGTAGAGTAGAAATTGTTTAATCTGGTTGCAAGAAATATTTGATACTGCTCAATCAGGGCAGTGATGGCTAGCTCCAAGGCTCTAAAAACCATTTGAAGATTTCCAATTATTCTTGCTGTATAAAGAGGGCATGTGAGGTAACTTGTGGAATTCTCTGAAGGGTGACTGATCTTCTTTTATGCAATAACTCGGCTTGAGCTTAATACACTGTTTAAAAACCACCCTAATACTGCAGGATGTTATCTCAATGTATTGTTCATCGCTTATGGTGCCAGTGACCACAAGATGGCAGCCCATAGTCATCCAATTCTGTTGAGAGAGTCCCCTCGGCTTACTCTTCTAGACAAACGTTAGGTTAAAAGCATAGGCCTACAGCTTCACTCGTGCACAGTGCACACTTGGAAGAGGAAATTGAGGTAAGTCTCATGCAATGTATGCAACACTGTGTTTAATCTCTTACTATTGCTGTTTGTGATTGCAGGACAGCACTATGGATGAGGAGGTCCACAGGAGCCCTGCGGCAGAGATATCAGTCACCAGCAATGGAGACTTGGAGGAGAGCCACGAGGATGTGTTCGGGGTAAGGGCTGGACAGAGCATCCCCTTTGGCACTGCGCTCACTCACTACACTACACATAATTACATGCACGCACTGCTTCTCAAAACTATGTGTTTGCACTTGAGTTTTTTACTTGGAAGGGAACCACATTATTGCGACATAATAACGAGGACAGAATGAATTGGTAGGCCTAAGCAACTTTGCGATCAGAGCCAGTGGGACAGTGCACTGATCGATTGGGCAAGTGGATACACAACGCTACTAGAGCTTACAGCCAAGCTTTACAAAAGGAGTTTCTTTTATTTACGGGAACATGTCGAAATCGGCAGTTTGCCCAACTCAGATCCACACCAGCCTCCACATCATGAATAGCCCTGCGCTGACTGGCATAGTTTCTATAGTCATTCGTAAGGCACAGCAGATGGCTTGGATTCCATTGCTCTTGTTAATTTTTTTTTTTTTTTATCCACAAATGTGATGATGGATAAATTGGCCAAGAAATACCTTGACACCCAGCGTTATTGTCATAACCTGTTTTATAATATGGTCATAACGCATACATTGAGACCTGTTGTGACATACAGTATGTTGTGTTATTTTATGGCTGGTTATGACACCTACATGAGTGTCAAAAGCTACCATAAAAGGCAAAACATCACATTGCACCATAGCGTAAGTGTCAACAGTATGTTTATGTTATATTCTTTTTTGGGAAATTGACCATATAAAATGATCATTGTTACTGTGCACACATTGATATCAGACGTGCACCTACCCCAGTGTTCTGTTGCTGATGACTGGGATGAATACAGGAGCAGATTTCAGGAGCTGGACAAGACACCCTCTTGGTTACTGATGACTACTGTAAAGGCATGAACGTGATAGGCCTATCTGGCTTATATGATTATGATGGACATAATGCTTTTTGACAGAGTCTTAAAGTGTATTTTCTTAGTCCAAGTAAAGTGACACAGAACAGTCGTTATACTTCATGACGGTGTCATAAAGTGTATTTTCTACAAGTCATTTAAAATATGATGAAAAAACATGACTGTAAGGAGTTCATTACAACAACGAAGGATTTAAGAAACAAACTTTCAAGCGAAAGGAAACTTCTTGGCTGAATTAAAAAAAAAAAATGTGGGGTTTGACTCTCTTATGTAGGTGTCATAGCCAGCTGTAAAATAACGCAATATATGTCAGAACACTTGTAAATATATGGGTCATGACCATGCTATGGCAAGTTATGTCAGCTGTTATGACATATTATGACATGGTTATGACCATGTCATAACTTGTTGACACTGGGTGTCCAAGTAAAGCGTTACCAAATTCTCCCCAGCAGTGATCGTCTAACCCTATTCCTAGTGCCATACCATTATTCAATAAAGGATTACGTTTCATATAGCTACATGATTGTAGTTGTAATCAGTAGGAGCAGGCAGCAGGTATCGTCCTCCACTCTCTGAGGAGGATAATTGGATGTCAGTGAAATTCCGTTTCAGCCTTAGTTTTGTCGCAGTGCGATAAGATGTCTAGACTGCGATCCTTGGCGTGGCTTTTAACTGGCAAGCAGTGCCCGGCTTTGTTTATTGTCGGATCAATTTACCAGACGTACAATGACGTTTGGCAAGATATGTCTTTTCTAAGGATTACATCGCTGCAAGACGTACTATGGATGGACCTAGGCTCCACTACATACTGGTAACTGACCAAATAAAGGAAAAGCCAACATAGCGTCTTAACCCATTACAGTCTAAGTCCTGTCTAAGCTGGGGAAAGGAGAGGGGTTCTACTAACCTATATGGAATTGTTTTAAGGTCATACCAAGGATTATTTGATTTTGAGACCCCTTGAAGTATAAAATGTATAAAACAATTATTAGATGAAAATGTGTATTTGGCCTTACTGCTAGATATTAGCCCATGCAAACAAATTGAATAACAGATTCACTGCATGGAACAAAAATCTAAAGGAACTTTGTTCTATAGTGTCTCCTATATCTGAGAGATATGTTTTACATGTATTTAACTCCTTATTTCTGGGACTAAACAGTCTCCACATATACACAAAAGTATGTGGACACTTTCAAATGAGTGGATTTGGCTGTTTCAGCCACACCTGTTGATGACAGGTGTATAATATCGAGCACACGGCCATGCGATATGCATAGACAAACATTGGCAGTAGAATGGCCTTACTGAAGAGCTCAGTGACTTTCAACGTGGTACCGTCATAGGATGCCACCTTTTAAAAAAGTAAGTTTGTCAAATTTCTGCCCTTCTTGAACTGCCCCGGTCAATTGTAATTGCTGTGTTTGTGAAGTGGAAATGTCTAGTAGCAACAACGGCTCAGCCGCGAAGTGGTAGGGCACACAAGCTCACAGAAGGGGACAGCTCAGTGGTGAAGCACGTAGTGTGTAAAAAGTCGTCTGTCCTTAGTTGCAACACTCACTACCAAGTTTCGAACTGCCTCTGAAAGCAATGTCAGCACGAGCTGTTCGTTCGGGAGCTTCATGAAGTGGGTTTCCATGGTCGAACAGCCACACACAAGCCCAAGATCACCATGCGCAATGCCAAGCGTCGGCTGGAGTGGTTTAAAGCTTGCCGCCATTGGACTCTGGAGCAGTCGAAACGCATTCTCTGGAGCGATGAATCACGCTTCACCATCCGTCAGTTCGACTGACAAATCTGGGTATGGCGGAAGCTAGGAGAACGCTACTTGCCGCAATGCATGCTGCCAACTGTGCAGGAGGAATAATGGTCTGGGACTGTTTTCATGATTTGAGCTAAGCCCCTTGGTTCCAGTGAAGGAAAATCTTAATGCTACGGCATACAATGACGTTCTAGAAAATTCTGTGCTTCCAACTTTGTGGACTGTTTGGGGAAGGCCCTTTTCCTGTTTCAACATGACAATGCACCCTTGCAAAAATCGAGGTCCATACAGAAATGGTTTGTCGAGATCCGTGTGGAAGAACTTGACTGGCCTGCACAGAGCCCTGACCTCAACCCCATCTAACACCTTTGGGATGAATTGGAACGTCGACTGCGAGCCAGGCCTAATCGCCCAACATCAGTGCCTGACCTCACTAATGCTTTTGTGGCTGAATGGAAGCAAGTCCCAACATCTAGTGGGAAGCCTTCCCAGAAGAGTGGAGGCTGTTATAGCAGCAAAGGGGGGGGGACCAACTCCATATTAATGCCCATGATTTTGGAATGAGATGTTCGACGAGCAGGTGTCCACATGTAGTGTACTTCCATATTTTTTTTTTCTAACTGGTACCGGTTGACCATCAGTCTTTTGAGGCCTGTGGGCATCCTAGAGAAAACAACCGACATGTATGTGTTCGTGGCAGTCTCACCTTTTAGTGTGTGGCACAAACTGTTCGGACGCTACAGCTTGTGGAGGCCGTAGAGGAAAACGGAGAACACCGTCATTGTTCGTGAGAGTCTCACCTTTTAGTGTGTGGCACAAACTGTTCGGACGCTACAGCTTGTGGAGGCCGTAGAGGAAAACGGAGAACACCGTCATTGTTCGTGAGAGTCTCACCTTTTTAGTGTGTGGCACAAACTGTTCGGACGCTACAGCTTGTGGAGGCCGTAGAGGAAAACGGAGAACACCGTCATTGTTCGTGAGAGTCTCATCTTTTCACAGAGGTGTCATAATATTTTGTGGGCAAATTTTTTTTTCTGACACTACAGATAATTTTGTGAGAAGACCGATTTTCGGGATGTCTCATGGTCTGACAAACACAACTTTAACTCTATCACCTTTCACCCCAGATGCGGAAGTGCGACATCGGATGCGTATCTCTAGGTTAAAATGACAGATTTTTATTAGGATTTTTTTATTATGCTTATTACATTTCCACAGGTTCGCAGACATCTACTCTAGGGGTTAATAGGTCGTTGGGCCGCAACAAGCCGCCAGAACAGCATTAATGCGCCTTGGTATAGATTCTACAAGTGTCTGGAACTTGATTGGATAGATGCGACACCATTCTTCCACGAGAAATTCAATAATATTGTGTTTCGTTGATGGTGGTGGAAAATGCTGTGTCAGTCGCCATTCCAGAATCTCCCATAAGTTTTCAATTGGGTCAAGATCTGGTGACTCCCATGCCATATGGATTACATAGTTTTCATGCTCATCAAACCATTCGGTGGCCACTCGGGCATTGTCATCCTATGGGGCATAGCCATGGTAGCCAAAACAATGAGCAACATTTTATGACCCTAAGCATTAATTGTTTAGGAATTGCTCAGGAACCACACCTGTGTGGACGTACCTGCTTTTACTATACTTGGTCTCCCTCATTTAAAGTCATTTTATGCCCCAGCTGTGCATTTAAAACAGTAGCAGCAGCTCTTTTTGTGGCTCCGCATCGTGGGATTTAATTATGTTTTGATAAGAAGATGGATAGGCCTATACTTCATATAGGCTACATATATTATCATCTGTTAGCTATTCCACATTTTGTTGTGTTACAGCTTGAATTCAAAGTGGATTAAATGGATAATTTTTCTCACCCATCTACATTAACACCCCATAATGACAAAGTGAAAACATGCTTTTAGACATTTTTGCTAATTTATTGAAAATGAAATACAGAAATGTTTCTTGCATAAGTATTCACACCCATGAGTCAATACTTTGTAGAAACACCTTTGGCGGCAATTACAGCTTTGAGTCATCTTGGCTATGTCAGTATCAGCTTTGCACATCAGGATTTGGGGATTTTCTCCCATTTTTCATAGCAAATTTTCTCTGTTAAGTTAAATTGCTGTTCACCACAGCTCCCAATCATCATGTCTTTCCACAGATTTTCAATGGGATTCAAGTCTGGGCTTTGGCTTGACCGCTGAAGGACTTTCACATTCCTGTTCTGAAGCCATTCCAGCGTTGCTTTGGCTGTATGCGTGGGGTCATTGTCCTGTTGGAACATAAATCTTTGCCCCAGTCTAAGGTCATTTGCACTCTGAAGCAGGTTCTGCCTGCATTTGGCTCCATTCATTGTTCCCTCTCCTTACCAGTCTCCCAGTCCCTGCTGCTGAAAAGCCTCCCCATAGCATGATGTTGCCACCACCGATGTTCCCTCTATCCTTATCAGTCTCCCGGTCCCTACTGCTGAAAAGCATCCCCATAGCATGATGCTGCCACCGCCATGCTTCACGGTAGGGATGGTGTTAGACGAGTGATGAGCTGTGCCTGGTTTTCTCAGGTCTCATTAAACCACATATTTTGCCTTATGATCTGAGACTTTCACGTGCCTTTTTGCAAACTCCAGGCGTGTTGTCATGTGCCTGTTTCTCAGGAGTGGCTTCCGTCTAGCCACTCTCCCATAAAGCCCAGATTGGTGAAGTGCTGTGGAGACTGTTGTCTTTCTGGCAGGTTCTCCCTTCTCAGCCAAGGAACTCTGTACTTCTGGTCATTGGGTTTTTTACAAACAAAAACGTGACTGGCTCAACTGTTGTGGGGAACTATGGCAATCTATGTAAAATAATGTGATTGGTGAAAGGAAGAACGCGATATGCTTCATCTTCTAATGTATTGCACAAGTTGACTGCAGGTATTGTCTTAAAGTAGCAACAAATATTAAAATGTATTGTAAAACTGAAACTAAAATTCAACGGTATTGAAAAATCATCCCGTGGCTATTTACAAATACCCCAGTATATGGTATATACGTTATACCACCCAAGCCTGTTCTATTCTTGTCTGTTGTCCATGTGGTATTGTTGCCGCTCTCTATCTATGTCCATGGTTATCATGTATTGATTGATGAATATATCATACTTATCCACATTAGATAATACAGACCGATGGTACATGGTATTAACATGAATGTCAAGACAGACATTGTGAAAATTGGTCACATGCAGTTCAAATCCCGTCAGTCCTCTGTTTGTCACTGACGGTAAGGGTTTTGTGACCATTGTAAACACACAGAACTTCGCCCCATTGGGGTCTTGCTGTCTAATTTATGTTTAGGTATCGTGCCGTGCTTTGTTCGGCTATATGATGTAATAAGGGGCAAGCAGTAATGCTATATTTCCCATAAGGACAGTTACAAATCTCTGACATATATGCCTATTTTATGATGCAATAAATAGTAATGCATAGTGCCGGAGTCTGGCGCAGCAGTAACGCTCCCGACTTGGGACCGTACGCCCCCCAAGGCGATGGGTCTCTGCTCACCCAACTGTCTTTGCCCTTCCTTACTGTACCTCCTCCTTGGTTTGAGGTTACTTAGGTGTTTGGGCCACACATTCTGAACATGTGGATCTTACCCCTATCACTCACAATCTGTTCAGTTTTTTTTCTTCTGTCAGCAGTGGCTATAGGTAGGCTAAGTTAGCAGTGGCTATAGGTAGGCTAAGTTAGCAGTGGCTATAGGTAGGCTAGGTTAGCAGTGGCTATAGGTAGGCTAAGTTAGCAGTGGCTATAGGTAGGCTAAGTTAGCAGTGGCTATAGGTAGGCTAAGTTAGCAGTGGCTATAGGTAGGCTAAGTTAGCAGTGGCTATAGGTAGGCTAAGTTAGCAGTGGCTATAGGTAGGCTAAGTTAGCAGTGGCTATAGGTAGGCTAAGTTAGCAGTGGCTATAGGTAGGCTAGGTTAGCAGTGGCTATAGGTAGGCTAAGTTAGCAGTGGCTATAGGTAGGCTAAGTTAGCAGTGGCTATAGGTAGGCTAAGTTAGCAGTGGCTATAGGTAGGCTAAGTTAGCAGTGGCTATAGGTAGGCTAAGTTAGCAGTGGCTAAGTTAGCAGTGGCTATAGGTAGGCTAGGTTAGCAGTGGCTATAGGTAGGCTAGGTTAGCAGTGGCTATAGGTAGGCTAAGTTAGCAGTGGCTATAGGTAGGCTAAGTTAGCAGTGGCTATAGGTAGGCTAAGTTAGCAGTGGCTATAGGTAGGCTAAGTTAGCAGTGGCTATAGGTAGGCTAAGTTAGCAGTGGCTATAGGTAGGCTAAGTTAGCAGTGGCTATAGGTAGGCTAAGTTAGCAGTGGCTATAGGTAGGCTAGGTTAGCAGTGGCTATAGGTAGGCTAAGTTAGCAGTGGCTATAGGTAGGCTAAGTTAGCAGTGGCTATAGGTAGGCTAAGTTAGCAGTGGCTATAGGTAGGCTAAGTTAGCAGTGGCTATAGGTAGGCTAAGTTAGCAGTGGCTAAGTTAGCAGTGGCTATAGGTAGGCTAGGTTAGCAGTGGCTATAGGTAGGCTAGGTTAGCAGTGGCTATAGGTAGGCTAAGTTAGCAGTGCCTATAGGTAGGCTAGGTTAGCAGTGGCTATAGGTAGGCTAGGTTAGCAGTGGCTATAGGTAGGCTAAGTTAGCAGTGGCTATAGGTAGGCTAAGTTAGCAGTGGCTATAGGTAGGCTAAGTTAGCAGTGGCTATAGGTAGGCTAAGTTAGCAGTGGCTATAGGTAGGCTAAGTTAGCAGTGGCTATAGGTAGGCTAAGTTAGGCAGTGGCTATAGGTAGGCTAGGTTAGCAGTGGCTATAGGTAGGCTAAGTTAGCAGTGGCTATAGGTAGGCTAAGTTAGCAGTGGCTATAGGTAGGCTAAGTTAGCAGTGGCTATAGGTAGGCTAAGTTAGCAGTGGCTATAGGTAGGCTAAGTTAGCAGTGGCTATAGGTAGGCTAGGTTAGCAGTGGCTATAGGTAGGCTAGGTTAGCAGTGGCTATAGGTAGGCTAGGTTAGCAGTGGCTATAGGTAGGCTAAGTTAGCAGTGGCTATAGGTAGGCTAGGTTAGCAGTGGCTATAGGTAGGCTAAGTTAGCAGTGGCTATAGGTAGGCTAAGTTAGCAGTGGCTATAGGTAGGCTAAGTTAGCAGTGGCTAAGTTAGCAGTGGCTATAGGTAGGCTAGGTTAGCAGTGGCTATAGGTAGGCTAGGTTAGCAGTGGCTATAGGTAGGCTAAGTTAGCAGTGGCTATAGGTAGGCTAAGTTAGCAGTGGCTTTTGAAACACATCCAAATCAACCTGTCTGTAAGTGACAAACTAGAGCCAAGTATTAAAATAAATGAAGATGTCCTTTAAAATAATGTCATACGAATCATCATGTTATTAACAGAACATTGTCACAATGTGTAGGATACATGATCATTGTCATCTGTCATTTACACCTGCATTGCTTGCTGTTTGGGGTTTTAGGCTGGGTTTCTGTACAGCACTCTGTGACATCAGCTGATGTAAGGAGGGATTTATAAATACATTTGATTTGATCTCCCTTTTTAAAGTAAATTCCAATGTGTTGCCCGATGGTGGTAACTTGATCTCTTACACTGGACGTCAGCCAATAGCTTTGATGTCGCTGGTGTGGTTCATGGTGATTTGAGAGGAAGCAAGCAGAATGTACCTAAAGGGAAAATCTATTCTCATAAAACCTGTGCAGGACATTTGTTTCATGAAGTCCTTCATGAAGTATTTTTCATCTTGGTGACGATTGTAGTTACAATTCGTGACCGTCTGTGACGCTTCCGATGTTGTCTGTGTACGGGCAATTTTTTTTTGACAATTTAAATTCTGCGTTTGTTCTGTTTCTGTAAACCGTGAGAATGCATCAGCTTAGGTCAAACTCATTGGTGGTGGTGGAACAAGTACTCCATGTTCATACTCTAGTAAAAGTCAAGATACCTTAATAGTAAATGACTCAAGTACAAGTGAAAGTCACCCAGTAAAATACTACTTGAGTAATAGTCTAAAAGTATTCGTTTTTAAATATACTTAAGTATCAAAAGGAAACGTAGTTGCTAAAATATGCTTACGTTTCAAAAGTACAAGTATGAATAATTCAAAATTTCTTATTAAGCAAACCAGATGGCACAAATGTTGTTTTTTAAATTTACGGATAGACAGGGTCACACCAACACTCAGACATCATTTTAAAGACAAAGCATTTCTGTTTAGTTTGTCCTCCAGGTCAGAAGCAGTAGGGATGACCAGGGATGTTCTCTGTTTAATGAGTCCTCCAGATCAGAAGCAGTAGGGATGACCAGGGATGTTCTCTGTTTAGTGAGTCCTCCAGATCAGAGGCAGTAGGGATGACCAGGGATGTTCTCTGTTTAGTGAGTCCTCCAGATCAGAGGCAGTAGGGATGACCAGGGATGTTCTCTGTTTAGTGAGTCCGCCAGATCAGAGGCAGTAGGGATGACCAGGGATGTTCTCTGTTTAGTGAGTCCTCCAGATCAGAGGCAGTAGGGATGACCAGGGATGTTCTCTGTTTAGTGAGTCCGCCAGATCAGAGGCAGTAGGGATTACCAGGAATGTTCTCTTGATAAGTGCATGAATAGACCATTTTCAGTCCTGCAAAGCATTCAAAATGTAACGAATACTTTTGAGTGTCAGGGAAAATGTATGGAGTAAAAATAAAATGTTCTTTAGTAATGTATTGAAGTAGAAGTTATAATATATAAATAGCAAGGTAAAGTACAGATACCCCAAAAAACGACTTTTTAAAGTATTTTTACTTAACCTCTTGGTGATAATCAAGGCGCAGCGGGGCGCTAGCGCCCCGTTCCCGACACTACACGGGGAAATGTAAGGCGCCAAATTCAAAATCCAAAAGTTGAATTATTAAATATTCATCAATGTACAAGTGTTGCATAGTCATAAAAAGCTCTGATTCTTGGTGATATAACAGCGTTGTCAGATTTCAAAAAGGCTTTACGGTGAAAGCACGACATTTGATTGTTTGAGGATAGCACCTCTCCTATTTTCCACATTAGCATAAATTAATATCCAACGCGGGTCACACAACCCATATAAGAGCTAAAATAAATCACTTATCTTTCGAAGAATTTCTGCTGAGGGCTTCCAAGTGTCCAACGAAGACATCCAATGGTTCTTTTGTTAGAATAAGTAATTTGTTCTATCCATAAATCTCCGTTTGGTTGGCGCGTTCTGTTCAGAAAATCCACCATCGAGTCGCCCATTGACCCGTGAAGAGAACGCATTCAAATTATGCCTATCACCTTTCTCCAACAAATCAAACATCATTTTTAATGTATCCTTTTATGTATATTTACTATAATATTTCAACCGGACGATAACGTGAACGATAGGAAAGGAAAAAAACACAGAGCGCGCGAGACCGTGATGTCATTCTACATGTCATTCTACTGAGTTCCGGTGTCCACGTCTAAATTCTTCTTCTATTGGCTTCTATTTCAACCTAACGTCATCAAACCCTGTCTAAAGACTGTTGACATCCAGTGGAAGCCATAGGTACTGCAGTCTCAGTCCTACATAACATTGAATCCAATAGGCAGACAGGAGAAAAAGGTCAACAAAAAAAACCTGCAAATCCCGGATGGATTTTCCTCTGGTTTTTGCCTGCTATATCAGTTCTGTTATACTCACAGACATTATTTTAACGGTTTTAGAAACTTCAGAGTGTTCCCTATCCAACAGTACTAATTATATGCATATCCTAGTTTCTGGGCCTGAGTGGCAGGCATTTTACTTTGGGCACGCCAGACTCTCCAAAACCGACACCACTGCTGCTGATCCCTAAGTAGTTTTAAGTACTTTACACCACTGATGTGTTCTTCAATGTGAACCCCTATCCTCTGACCGATGCATTTTTCCTCCTCGACTTTAGGACCCTTCTTACGGTGACCTGCACCTGTCAGAAAGCCACATCAGCTACGGCAACTATGCCTCGATGACAGAGGGCGTCATTTCATCAGGACCATACAAAGGTACAGTAACCAGACTGTCAAGAAATGGCGTGCAGCAGCAAATTGAATGTGAAGACTGTTTCCAGTGAGTGCAGTTTTTTTTTCTTTTCTACTGTACACTATCAAAATAAATAAAGTCGCACACTACATTTCTACTCTCCCAACAATTTAATGGATATTCACCAACGTTTCGCCATCACTGTGCCTTCCTCAGGGTAATGTCATAAATATTTGAACCAGGTTATGTAGACAAACAGTGTAATTAGAGTAATTAATAACAGTAGTGAGGGGTGTGTCGTATTGATAAAGTTAATTACAATTAATTAGTGACACTGTTAAAAAAGATTATATGGCATATTAAATATATTATTCTATTGTTATCACATAGAAACATAATGGAATATTGTACATCATATTGGCATTAACATATTCAATTTCACAATTTTGTATTCCATTTTTGTTACATATAATAATGGTTCAACCTTGATATATAACAACCATCATCAACAGGGGGAACATATTAGATATATACTTAATAATCTGTAGAAATAATTATTTTAAATATATAGGACTTATTCATGATGGAAACAAATGTTCATAAGAAGGGCCTGAGATCAAAATCAATATTCTGACCACTAGGGGTCAGTGTTTTTAGATAGAATATCCAGTAGGCCTCTCTTTGTAGTAGTAGGATCTCCATGTTACCTCCTCTTCTCGGTAGAGCAACATGCTCAATGCCTGTGTATCTCAGGGAGGAGACAGGATGGTTAGCCTCAACAAAGTGAGCTGCTACTGGATAGTCAATGTTCTGACACCTGATTGAGCTGCGGTGTTCAGCTATGCGCTGCTTTAATTGTCTCTTCGTTTGTCCTACATAGGCTTTGCCACATGAACAGGTGATGAGATAGATTACTGCTTTGGTCTTACATGAGATGGTACCCCTCACAGGGATCTTTCGACCTGTATGTGGGTGTGTAAAGGAGGATGTTTTTTTGGTGCTATTACACTGTGCGCATGAGCCACATTTGTAGTTTCCATTTAGGATTGGTGTCAAGAGTGTTTGAGTAGGCTCAGGGGGCATGTCAGATCTCACCAAACTATCTCCAATATTGCCACCACGCTTATAGACCACCATTGGGGGTTCCTTGAAGAGGTGTGCAATTTCTTTGTCTGATTGCAGAATATGCCAGTGTTTTTTCAGGATTGCTTTCATTTTCTCCGAACCTTTGGTGTACTGAGTACAAAAGACATTTGCGTTGTTTTTCTTCTTTGGTTGATTTTTTAGTAATTCCTCTCTTGGTTTTTGAGATATTTTCATCATTGCCGCATCAAGAGTTTTATCCTTGTAGCCTCTCATTTTGAATTTCTCTCATTTTTTTTGCATTGCTGTCAAAATCTGACTGTTGGCTACAGATTCGTTTAACTCTGCATAACTGGCTATATGGTAGACCATTCTTGAGGGGAAGGGGATGCATACTATCCGCACATAGCAAGGTGTTGCGATCTGTGGGCTTTGTGTATAAGTCTGTGTGTAATGCATCATTTTCTTTGATAATCCATAAGTCCAGGTAGTTTATTTTTCTCTCGTCAGTCTGCATGGTGAATTTGAGGTATTCAGAGCTCTCATTTAGTAGAATTTGGAATTCATTAAGTTCCTGTTGACTTCCTTCCCAGAGCACAAAGACATCATCTATGTATCTCTTCCATAGGAGTATTTTTTTAAATAAGGGGTGCGTATCTGTTTTAAAAAGGAATGTTTCTTCAAAATGTCCCACATACAGATTAGCATAGTTGGGGGAAAACGGGGAGCCCATGGCTACACCCCGATTGGAAGGAAAAAATCTGACTCAAAGACAGAATAGTTATGGGATAAAACCAGTTCAGTAAGTAGTAAGATGCAATCATTGGATGGAACAAGGGTAGAGTCTCTCTGCTGAAGGAAGTGTTGCAGTGCCTGCAAGCCTCCACAGTGTGTGGGATGTTAATGTATAAGCTCTCAACATCAAAAGTGGCCAGCAGGGTGCCCTCTGGTATCCTTCCTAAGCCCTCTATCAATGAGATCATGTGACTAGTGTCTTTGACATAAGATGGGAGATTCTCAACCATCGGTTTGATGTGGTAAATCCACACATTTAGAAATGTCGGATGTCACAGAGTCGATTGCTGCTACAATGGGTCTACCTGGAGGAGGAGATACTTGTTTGTGTAATTTCTCGACTGTATAGATAGTTGGTATCCTCGGGAATTTCACACATAGAAATTCAACTTCTTGTTTAGTGATTTGTCCTGATTCCAAACAGCGTTCCACTGTGGATGTGATATTATGCCGGAATTCCAGGGTAGGATCATAATTCAGTTTGCGATAGAAATCACCTTTGGATAGTTGTCGTCGACATTAATTTACATAGTCGCATTTGTTTTGTATACAAATTCCTCCTCCTTATGAACATTTGTTTCCATCATGAATAAGTCCTATATATATAAAATAATTATTTCTCCAGATTATTAAGTATATATCTAATATGTTCCCCCTGTTGATGATGGTCGTTATATATCAAGGTTGAACCATTATTATATGGAACAAAAATGGAATACAAAATTGTGAAATTGAATATGTTAATGCCAATATGATGTACAATATTCCATTATGTTTCTATGTGATAACAATAGAATAATATATTTAATATGCCATATACTATATAATCTTTTTTAACAGTGTCACTAATTAATTGTAATTAACTTTATCAATACGACACACCCCTCACTACTGTTATTGATTACACTAATTACACTGTTTGTCTATATAACCTGGTTCAAATATTTATGACATTACCCTGAGGAAGGCACAGTGATGGCGAAACGTTGGTAAATACCCATTAAATTGTTGGGAGAGTAGAAATGTAGTGTGCCACTTTATTTATTTTGATAGTGTATAGTTTATTCGCCGTTAGTCAGCACCTCCACACAAACCTCGTACTGGGTGTGCGCCAGCTCATGTTATCTTTTCTACTGTAACCAGAGTACCTAGTACAAAGTGCAGATTGTGGCTTCTATCAGTGTAATTGTCTGCATCGTTTACAATCCCCCAGTTTTTGTGTATATGTATGTATATATATTTATTTATTTTCCTTTTATTATTTTCCCTTAACCCTAATAGGAGTAAACTTATGGACAACAATATTTAGGCTTCTACTTCCAGCTTGTACATACTATATACATTTTACGGACACAGTATATTTTACAATAGTTATCTTTTGGTTTTAATTCCATCTTTCAGCTTCCCTCAACCCCTTCCATCTATCTCTGAAGAGCATCCAGTTTTTTTATTTCTATTTGCCATATATTTTTCAACTGTGCTGTTTCACAAAAGTTCTGAATCTACATACATTTTACAGACGCAGTTTATTTTGCCATTAGTTTTCTTGTTATTTTTAGTCCCACCCTGAAATAAGAGTTTCCTAATGTTGGTTCCATGGTCTGTAGCCCAACTTCCACTAGTTACTGTACAACACACATGTCATTGTGCTCAAATTAACATTATTATATCTAGCCTAGACATGACAGAACGGCATCCTTATTACATTATCGTTTGAGAGACCCTTTTTGGGGTTTTCAGGGTTCTACACAATTATTTTTTTTTCAGCACCAATTTTCTTATTTAAAAAAATAATCATTACCTGGCTTGTGTCCCGTAATATGCCTGCAGTCCAAACAGAACCAGGCGTATAATGATTAGCCATCTTTTAAATTAGCATGCCGTTGCGTTCTTACATCGATTTGGATAGATTTACAGTAACAGCATAGAAAAGAGACTTAAAATAAAGTGCAAAATGTATTTAAGTGCCATGTGTTCTTTTTTGATAAATCCTCTAGAGGGCAGAATTTGAAAATAACGATGCTTGATACCACAACAACAACAACAAAACGGGGGAAACGGACTTTGATTTCCCACAGTTTTTTTCCCTCCAGGTTTTCGCTCTCAAAATCCAACCTTTTTTAAATAGAACATCCTAAGTCCACATCAATGCTTAAACCACATTAGGGAAAAATTTGAGGTCAGATTATAATAATTATTATTATTTTTGTGTAGTTACCCTTTAGTTTAGGTGGGCATCACCCAGACTGTTGTTTGGCTAGCTGTGTTTCTGTAGCCACAGGCGGCGGTTTATAATAAAGCATTTGATGCATCATTGCATTTGCAGACATAGGTAAGATGGGAATAGTAGGCTAATGTGATGAGTAGATTGGATAGTCATAGTTTAGGCTAATAATCAATCAGTGTGCGTAAACAATACTTCAATGCATGTTTGAGTGCGTAGTGGCGTAGAGTATTCTAGGCAATAGGCTATATCAGATACGTTTCTTGGCCTTTTTATAAACCAATTTCATGCAATTCTACTACACTTTATATGACTGGAGACGTTAACAGAATCTTTTTCTAGTGTGACAAAAATTACATGGTAGCTGACACTGAAAAATGGATCAATAAAAACAACTTCTGATCCATTTAATCGTCCTACGAGGAAGGGAGACACACTAATAGCCTACAATTGGTGAAGTGCCCCACAGTGGTGTCCTAATACCCATAAAACCTAGCAGTCAAACAGGTATGTTGGTTCCAATCGTTTTTTCACCATTCATTTTTCCCATAGGGAATTCTAGAAACACTTACACTAAGGGCTGTGTTTTGTGTAGGCTTACCCTGGCGTAAAGTTTTGATAACCATGTAAATCCCTCTCGGACAAAGTGACTTTGATCAATCTATTCGGCTCTATTTACATGATGTCTACTTAAATGCTAATTAGCATTTTCGAATCTGAGAGTAAGACAACACATCCCTGCATGCTCCTGCTCTCTAGCTCACACCTTTACTAACAGGTATTGTGACAATTTAAAACTTGCACAAGACAGTTCACAGAATTGTCCATTTTAAAGAAATGTATCCAATTTTATTTACTAAATTTAGCTAACATTAGATAGTTAATCCAGAGATTGTTACCTTTGTCTCGATTCGGCAGTCTCGTCCAGATCATCATGGCATTTGTAGTTCTTTATGATAGCCACATGAGCAGCTAATTAGCATACCTTTTTTGGGTGGGTGAAAACAGGCGAATATATTGATAAGTCACCTTGTACTAGAGAGATGTATACAGTTATCAAAATGTCAGAGGCGAAGGTCGAGAGCCATGTGTCCTCCAAAACACGACCCTGCCAAGCCGCACTGCTTCTTGACATACTGCTCGCTTAACCCAGAAGCCAGCCGCACCTGGTACAACTGGTGGCCGTGTCAGCGCGCATGCACCCGACCTGCCAAAGGAGTCACTAGAACGCGATGGGACAAGCACATCCAGGCCAAACCCTCCAGTAACCCGGACGATGCTGGGCTAATTGTGCGTCGCCTCATGGGTCTCCCTGTCGCCTACCTCCTGGGGGCAGCCTGTCAGGAAGTCCAGGATCCAGTTGCAGAGGGAGGTGTTTAGTCCCAGGGTCCTTAGCTTAGTGTTGAGCTTTGTGCGCATTATGGTGTTGAACGCTGAGCTGTAGTCAATGAACAGCATTCTCACATAGGTGTTTCTTTTGTCCAGGTGGGAAAGGGCATGGAATGCCATTGAGATTGCGTCATCTGTGGATCTGTTGAGGCGGTATGCGAATTGGAGTGGGTCTAGGGTTTCCGCGATGATTGTGTTGATGTGAACCATGACCAGCCTTTCAAAGCACTTCATGGCTACCGATGTGAGTGCTACGGGGCAGTAGTCATATAGGAAGGTTACCTTCGCTTTCTTGGGCACAGGAACTATGGTGGTCTGATTGAAACATGTTGGTATTACGGACTCAGTCAGGGAGAAGTTGAAAATGTCAGTGAAGACACTTGCCAGTTGGTCCGTGCATGCTCGGAGTACACGTCCTGGTAATCCGTCTTGCTCACATCGGCTACGGAGAGCGTGATCAAACAGTCGTCTGGAACAGCTGGTGCTCTCATGCATGCTTCAGAGTTGCTGGCCTCGAGGTGAGCATAAAAGGCATTTAGCCCGTCTGGTAGGCTTGCATCACTGGGCAGCTCGCGGTTGGGTTTCCCTTTGTAGTCCGTAATAGTTTGTAAGCTCTTGCACACCCGAAGTGCATAAGAGCCGGTGTAGTAGGACTCAATGTTAGTATTGACGCTTTGTCTGTTTGATGTTTAGTCTGAGGGCATAGCGGGATTTCTAATAAGCGTCCGGATTAGTGTCTTGCTCTATGAAAGCGGAAGCTCTAGCCTTTAGCTCGATGTGGATGTTGCCTGTAATCCATGGCTTCTGGGTGGGTTATGTACGTACGGTCACTGTGGGGACGTCCTCGTCAATGCACTTATTGATGAAGCCGGTGACTGAGGTGCTATACTCCTCAATGCAATTGGATGAATCCCAGAATATATTCCAGTCTGTGCTAGCAAAGCAGTCCTGTAGCATCTGTGTCATCTGACCACTTCCGTATTGAGCGAGTCACTGGTACTTCCTACTTTAGTTTTTGCTTTTAAGCAGCAAGGATATAATCAGATTTGCCAACTGGAGGGTGTGGGAGAGCTTTTTATGCGTCTCTGTGTGTGGAGTAAAGGTGGTCTAGAGTTTATTTTATTATTATTTTTCCCCCCCTGGTTGCACGTGACATGCTGGTAGAAATTAGGTAAAACCATTTTAAGTTTGCCTGCATTAAAGCCCCCGGCCACTAGGAGCGCCGCTTTTGAATGAGCATTTTCTTGTTTGTTTATGTCCTTATACAGCTCATTGAGTGCGGTCTTAGTGCCAGCATCGGTAAAAAAATATAAATGGAAAATCTCTTGGTAAATAGTGTGATCTACAGCTTATCATGAGGTACTCTACTTCAGGTGTGCAATACCTTGAGACTTCCTTAATATTAGACATTGCGCACCAGCTGTTATTGACAAATAGACACACACCACCACCCCTCGTCTTACCGGACGTAGCTGTTCTGTCCTGCCGATGCACGGAAACCCAAACATAAGATATTACAGTTTTTAATGTCTTGTTGGTATGATAGTCCCGAGCAGAGCTCATCCAGTTTATTCTCCAGTGATTGCACGTTGGCCAATGGAACGGATGGTAGAGTCGGGTTACCCCCTCACCGACAAATTCTCACAAGGCACCTGGATCTGCGCCCCCAGTGATTTGCACATTACTGTTTTGAATAAATCATGATGATTAAACATAAAATTCTGCTTGTGAACCAGAAACGAACAGGTAAACATTTCACCTGCAATATGTCGCACTGCCAAGTCAGACTGTCACAAATGCAACTTTTTTGGATGCACTATTGAACCCTGGTATTGTCGTCTTTGTGACGGAATTGGAGAGTCTAGTATTTAATTCATTAGACTTTTTAAATCAAATATATCCTGTCCATTGTGGATTTTTTGGTAGTTTGCGTTAGGATTGGGTGGTATCCAGATTTTGTAATATACAGTACCAGTCAAAAGTTTGGACACACCTACTCATTCAAGGGTTCTACATTGTAGAATAATGTTCTACATTGTAGAATAATAGTGAAGACATCAAAACTATGAAATAACACATGGTATCATATACCAAAAAAGTGTTAAACAAAATCTATTTTATATTTTAGATTCATCAAAGTATCCACCCTTTGCCTTGATGACAACTTTGCACACGCTTGGCATTCTCTCAACCAGCTTCACATGGAATGCTTTTCCAACAGTCTTGAAGGAGTTCCCACACATGCTGAGCACTTGTTGGCTGATTTTCCTTCACTTTGCGGTCCAACTCATCCCAAACCATCTCAATTGGGTTGAGGTCAGGGGATTGTGGAGGCCAGGTAATCTGATTCAGCACTCCATCACTCTCCTTATTGGTCAAATAGCCCTTACACAGCCTGGAGGTATGTTGGGTCATTGTCCTGTTAAAAAACAAATGATAGTCCCACTAAGCGCAAACCAGATGATGGTGTATCGCTGCAGAATGCTGTGATTGCCATGCTGGTTAAGTGTGCCTTGAATTCTAAATAAATTACGGACAGTGTCACCAGCAAAGCACCGCCACACACCATCACACCTCCTCCTCCATGCTTCACGGTGGGAACCACACATGCGGAGATCATCCGTTCACCTACTCTGCGTATCACAAAGACACGGCAGTTGGAACCAAAAATCTCATATTTGGACTCATCAGACCAAAGGACACATTTCCTCCGGTCTAATGTCAATTTCTCGTGTTTCTTGGCCCAAGCAAGTCTCTTCTTCTTATTGGTGTTCTTTAGAAGTGGTTTCTTGGCAGCAATTCGACCATGAAGGCCTGATTCACGCAGTCTCCTCTGAATAGTTGATGTTGAAATGTGTCTGTTACTTGAACTCTGTGAAGCATTTATTTGGGCTGCAAATTCTAAGGCTGGTAACACCAATTAACTTAAACACTGCAGCAGAGGTAACTCTGTGTCTTCCTTTCCTGTGGGCGGGCCTCATGAGAGCCAGTTTCATCATGGCCCTTGATGGTTTTTGCGATTGCGCTTGAAGAAACTTTTAAAGTTCTTGAAAGGTTCAGGATTGACTGACCTTGTCTTAAAACCTCTTATGGATTGGACCCTTTTTTTTTCTTCAATTTCCGCCTAAAATGACATACCAAAATCTAACTGCCTGTAGCTCAGGACATGGATTTGAAAGGAAAAACTTTGAAGTTTGTGGAAATGTGAAGTTAATGTAGGAGAATATAACACACTAGATCTGGTAAAAGATAATACAAACAAAAAAATGGGTTTTCAATTGTTTGTTGGTGTTGCATGCAAGAGAAAGGCCAGATAGTGATGTAGGATTCTTGGTGTAATTTAGATCTTGTCCACAAGATGGCAGCAGTGTGTGCAAAGTTTAAGACTAATTCAGTTAAGAATTACATCACAACACAATATTGTCTTTCAAGTCTGCCAGGAGTTTTCCCAAATGTGCCGAATTGGTTCATTTATACTTTTTCAAGTATAGAGAACATACAAAAATGCTATGGTAATAAAATAAAAGCCCTGGAATGAGTAGGTGTGTCCAAACTTTTGACGGGTACTGTGTGTGTGTGTGTGTTGATTTATAAATAAAATAAAAATGTATATATACTATTCATATTTTTTGGACTGTATTGAAAATCATACTGTCGGTATTTCAAAATACCCCAGTATGGTATACTGCCCAAGCCTAGTTTGCGTTATTCCCGTGTTTCGACGCTCCGCCCTCGCCCTCCTCATTCAACCCCGGTGTTCAGATTGCAAAAAGGTACTTTGTTTGTGTCGCCCTAACAAGCTGCCCCTCTGTCCAACGCCAGAGATATGGATAGATGAGGATGACGTTTGAATTTATAAAGGAGTCCAATTTGAGTTTTAATGAATTGCCTCTGATCTCCGTTTTGTTTTCCTCCTGGCTCCCCTTTCATTATCGCATCCTTGTTACACATGCAAATAAATTAACTCTCTCCCCCTTGGCAACGGACTGGAGGCGCTGGCGTCCGGAGGTTGCTGCGGACTCGTGTGAGTTTCCCGCCGTCCCCTCTCCAAGTCATGTAGATGACGTTTATCACTCGGAATTAATCAAGACCTATTGGAAAGTTGTTAACACAAGCTGTATAGATATCAGGCTGTGGAACTGGAAAAGACTTACCTTGGCATGCCCATTTCAAGCCTACTGAGGGAGGTGAAGTCACTGAACACAAAGAGACTTGACATTTGCATCAATTGACTCTTGTGACTGTATTTAACGGAACCAAAGTTTCAGTATGCGACAATGTTCAACACGACTGGCCTTTTCAGAAGTTCTCCAGCACCACATAATGTCCTTATATCAGTAAAAAAAAATGTTTTAATATTACACCGTTTTTTCCAGTGTCAATTATTATATACAATTCTTGCAACCAATAGAAGTGTGTGTGATACAACCAGCAGATTTTGCTGTGAAGAGTCAGAATCATTTGATCACTTGTTTTGGTACTGTCCATATGTAGCTTGTTTTTGGTCGCAGGTCCAGGAATGGCTGAAGAATTACAACATTTACTTGGAGCTAACTCTGCAAATAGCACTGCTGGGAGATTTGAAAAGTCATAGTAAATCCATCAATAATATAATACTTTTAACTAGAGGTCAACCGATTTTTAATCGGCATTGGCCGATTTAATTAGGGCCGATTTTTTTCTAGTTTTCAAAGCAATCGGTAATTGGCATTTTTGGACGCCGATTACATTGGACTCCTCGAGGAGACTGCGTGGCAGGCTGACCACCTGTTACGCGAGTGCAGCAAGGAGCCAAGGTAAGTTGCTAGCTAGCATTAAACTTATCTTATAAAAAACAATCAATCTTCACATAATCACTAGTTAACTACACATGGTGGATGATATTACTAGGTTAACTAGCTTGTCCTGCGTTGCATATAATCAATGCGGTGCCTGTTAATGTAACATCGAATCACAGCCCACTTCAACTTAGCCAAACGGGTGATGATTTAACAAGCGCATTTGTGAAAAATCACTGTCGTTGCACCAATGTACCTAACCATAAACATCAATGCCTTTCTTAAAATCAACACACAAGTACATGTTTTTTAAACTTGCATGTGTAGTTAATATTGCCTGCTAACATGAGTTTTAACTAGGGAAATTGTGTCACTTCTCTTGCGTTCAGTGCCAGCAGTCAGGGTATATGCAGCAGTCTGGGTCTCCTGGCTCGTTCAGTGCCAGCAGAGTCAGGGTATATGCAGCAGTCTGGGTCTCCTGGCTCGTTCAGTGCCAGCAGAGTCAGGGTATATGCAGCAGTCTGGGTCTCCTGGCTCGTTCAGTGCCAGCAGAGTCAGGGTATATGCAGCAGTCTGGGTCTCCTGGCTCGTTCAGTGCCAGCAGAGTCAGGGTATATGCAGCAGTCTGGGTCTCCTGGCTCGTTCAGTGCCAGCAGAGTCAGGGTATATGCAGCAGTTTGGGCAGCCTGGCTCGTTGCCAACTGTGTGAAGACCATTTCTTCCTAACAAAGACCGGAATTAATCTGCCAGAATTTTACATAATTATGACAACATTGAAGGTTATACAATGTAACAGCAATATTTAGACTCAGGGTTGCCGCCCGTTAGCTAAAATACGCAACGGTTCCATATTTCACTGAAAGGAAATAGTCCTATAATAACTACAACCTAAAACTTCTTAACTGGGAGTATTGAAGACTCATGTTAAAAGGAACCACCAGCTTTCATATGTTCTCATGTTCTGAGCGAGGAACTTAAACGTCAGCTTTTTAACATGGCACATATTGCACTTTGACTTCTCCAACACTGTGTTACTGCATTATTTAAACCAAATTCAACATGTTTCATTATTTATTTGAGACTAAATAGATTTTATTTATGTAATTTATATTAAGTTAAAATAAGTGTTCATTCAGTATTGTTGTAATGGTCATCATTACAAATATATATACAAAAAAAAAACACGTCCGATTTAATCGGCATCGGCTTTTTTTTGGTCCTCTAATAATCGGAATCGGCGTTGAAAAAAAATCACAATCTGACGACCTCTACTTTTAAGAAAACATTTTCTTTTAATTTTACAGTCTGTAGAAACTATGACAAAGGTTCAGGACTTTAGTGAAACGTCACAGTGCAGTTGAAAAATAGGGTTAATTGAAACCAAACCAGGATGGTGAGATGGGTCAGGGGGGAGCTGAAGGGTGGAACAAAAGAAGAACAACAACAAAAACAACAACAACTAATATACTGTGTCTGTAAAATGCATATCGTATGTATAAGCAGGAAGTAAAAAGCCTAAGTATTGTCCATTAGGTTACTCCCAATTAGGGGAGGGATGATCGGGTTAAGGAAAATGTACACTACCGTTCAAAAGTTTGTCCTTGTTTTTGAAAGAAAAGCACAAAGAAATTGTCAATTTTAAAATGACATCAAATCAGAAATACAGTGTAGACATTGTTAATGTTGTAAATGACTATTGTAGCTGGAAACGGCAGATTATTTTATGGAATATCTACATAGGCATACAGAGGCCCATTATCAGCAACCACCACTCCTGTGTTCCAATGGCACGTTGTGTTAGCTAATCCAAGTTGATCATTAGAAAACCCTTTTGCAATTATGTTAGCACAGCTGAAAACTGTTGTGCTGATTATATAAGCAATAAAACTGGCCTTCTTTAGACTAGTTGAGTATCTGGAGAATCAGCATTTGTGGGTTCGATTACAGGCTCAAAATGGCTAGAAACAAATACCTTTCTTCTGAAACCTATCAGTCTATTCTTGTTCTGAGAAATGAAGGCTTTTCCATGCGACAAATTGCCAAGAAACTGAAGATCTCGTACAACGCTGTGTACTACTCCCTTCACAGAACAGCACAAACTGTCTCTAACCAGAATAGAAAGAGGAGTGGGAGGCCCCGGTGCACAACTGAGCAAGAGGACAAGTACATTAGTGTCTAGTTTGAGAAACAGACGCCTCACAAGTCCTCAACTGGCAGCTTCATTAAATAGTACCAGCAAAACACCAGTCTCAACGTCAACAGTGAAGAGGCGACTCCGGGATGCTGGCCTCCTAGGCAGAGTTCCTCTGTCCAGTGTCTGTGATTTTGCTCATCTTAATCTTTTTTTATTTTCATTGGCCAGTCTGAGATATGGCTTTTTCTTTGCAATTAGCCTTTTAAAATGATCAACTTGGATTAGCTAACACAACGTGCCATTGGAACACAGGAGTGATGGTTGCTGATAACGGGCCTTTATACGCCTATGTCGATATTCCATTCACAATCTGCCGTTTCCGGCTACAATCGTCATTTACAACATTGACAATGTCTACACTGTCTTTCTGATCAATTTGATGTTATTTTAATGGACAAAAAAAATGTGCTTTTTCAAAAACAAGTGACCACAAACTTTTGAACGGTAGTGTATATAAAAATATTTATATACCAAAAAAGACATGGGCAATAATAATAATAAGGAAGTGGGTACACTTTGAAAGTTGTAGTCCTTTCTGACATAGCTATCATACAGTAGTGCTGGTTGATAGTAGCCACATACTTGGCATCAGAGGCTTTGTGTGAGGTGCTGCCATGCTCAGCCAATCACCAGCAAGGCGGCGGTGGGTCCAACCGTGTCCCAGGCAACAACTTTGAACTCTACTGTTTGTTGTATACCTTCCTGTCTGTGTGTTTTGTGGCTATGCGGTGTTCACAAGGACACATCAACACACTGGGAAGGTTCCTGACCTGACCCGGGCCAGTATTCACAAAGCGTCTGATCTAGGAGTGCTGATCTAGGATCTGTCCATATGATATTTAATTCATTAGATCAGCACTCCTACTCTGAGACACTATGAATCCAGGCCCTGACCTGACCTGTCACATCTCAAATGGCTAACCTATCAAAGTGTCCAAAGGCAAGTCTACGAAGACCGTAAGGCCGTAATGATAGAACGCTGTCATTTTACAGCAACGTCTCAGTGCTTTTCATTAAAAGTCTAGCATAGGCTTAAATGGCAAGTACAAAACAGTTATCCCATGGAGCTTTGGCTGAGAAGTAACATCAAACCAAAAGCAAGGTGCAGGCACAGTACATTGTGTCTCTAATGTGGTGTCAGGCTGTCCAATTGCTCTAGGAGTCTTTACCTGGTACTATATGAACCTATTTGCTCCACTGAACCCATTTGGATCCCATTTTAGTCCAGTGGTACTGTTCTGTGCCTGTCATCTCCAGATTACACCTCTTATTCGGTCTTAGTGGTGGGCCGCCCCATCTATAGTGCCATTTAGACCCAAAGGAACACCTAAGGAGGACCTGTGGGAGATTCCATTTGACAGCTCTAGATAGGGGGGTGTTGTTGAATTGACTCACTAATCAATCGCCACTGTTGCCTGCTGTTTCCAGTGTCAGCAAGCCAACCCACGTCTCCCGTGGCACCTGTAGCTCCCAGCTCGGCCGCGGCTAGCCGCCTGGCGCGACCCATCAGCGATAGTCAGACTGAGATACAGAAAGGTACCCGCAGCAACGGAGACGATATATATATACAGACTCGCTTTCTGCTCCCTCTCTTCTTTCTGATTGGGCTTCTCTCCTTGGCTCCCTCCTTTTTATCAAGGCTCTGTGTCATTCCTTCAAAATCCATTGTCCACGTCCTCCTTCATCGACTTCTCCTGCCGTTTCTCTACTTGTCTTGGCGTCCTTCCCCTCTCTCTGTTCGTTCAATTTCACCTTTTTATCTTTTAGCTGCGAAGGATGCAATTACCTGAAAGCTTGACTGTGGTCTCTGGTTTGTAACAGCTGAGGTTAGGCTACTGGAAACTAATTCTGCATTTCTCCCGTAGCTGGTTATAGGGGTCCTTCTCTTGTTTCAACAGTTCACAAACACACACTTGCTAGGACCAACCACGCCTTACACAGCTTCACCTGAGTTCTAATCAGCGTCCCTGCTTAACTGCTGTATCCTCCTTGCATCACTGGGCTCCCGTAGTTCCTTGCAGGTTGTCTTTGCCTCCCTCAAACGGAAAAAAACTCCCTTCTACTCTAAATGAAACTCCTTGCCGTTGCTTGTTACTAATTTATTTTCCTTGCAGGTAAACGTATATCCTTTTGTAGTATTTCACCTGAAGATGATCATCGTCAAAGTATTATAGTCAGTATCTAACTTCGACTCGGTGTTTCCATGTTCCAGTCTGACACGACTGGAAATGATATATCGATCCTATGATTGATTCACCATAGTCTCACATCTACATTTTTATATTCTCTTAACACCTTTATCTTAGCAGAGCCCCAAGCTAACAGAGACAGCCTCTCTCGACATTCATGACAGTCGCTTTTTCTCTTCAGGCACTATGCAAGGGCAGCCACAGAGCGGGCCGGTGGTCCTGGCGGACGACCTGAAGAACCCGGCCATGGAGAAACTGGACCTAGTGAGGAAGTGGAGCATCAACACGTACAAAGTAATATTTGCCACCGGCACCTACTGCCCCCTCTTGCTTCCCTGACTCCCATTCACTCACTCATTCTCAACCTTGCTTTTTCACACCTCTATCTCCTTAGTACCTCCTTCCCTCTCACAAATCCGGTTCCCACTTAGCAGATAGACTACCCCTTTTTTTCCTGGCATCGTAACAGACACACACAGCTTTTCATAGCCAGAGTTGGATTGGTGAGCTACCTGTGATCTCGTCTGTCCATAATTCCCCAGTGTGCTGTGAATGTTTACTTCTGGCTCCCCTGCTTTATTGTACACTCACAAAAGAACGAGACAAAAAGGGTGGCTGTAGAACATCTGATGCAGCCAAACTGTTTCTCAGTGAGTGATAGTACACGACACTGCGTGCTTTTTAATATCCATTTAAAGATATTGCCTTGAATGTGATCACAGCTTTAGATAACCGTGAAATAAAATAAAACAGTAACAGGCTTTAGCTTGGAGGGCTAACATGGTCTTGAGACAAGTCGATGACCTGGGTTTGATACCTGGGGTTGGTTACACTAGGATCCTAACTATGTATCTGATGTTGGGGTTCTCAACCCAACATCAGATTCACTAGAATGCTAACGATGTGAGCGCTAAGTCATTTGAAACCACGGTCAGCTACTCTCGGATGCTAACTATGCTAACACTAAGTCGTTTGAAACCCCAGGTTAGTTACACTGGGATAATATATGCTAACGCTAACCTGTTTGAAACCCCAGGTTAGTTACACTGGGATAATATATGCTAACGCTAACCTGTTTGAAACCCCAGGTTAGTTACACTGGGATAACATATGCTAATGCTAACCTGTTTGAAACCCCAGGTTAGTTACACTGGGATAACATATGCTAATGCTAACCTGTTTGAAACCCCAGGTTAGTTACACTGGGATAACATATGCTAACGCTAACCTGTTTGAAACCCCAGGTTAGTTACACTGGGATAACATATGCTAACGCTAACCTGTTTGAAACGCAAGGTCCGTTATTTTCGAATGCTAATGCTAAATCGTTCCATTTCTTTGGTCAGTTACACTAGGAATGCTAACACTTCTCTCCCCGCAGTGCACCAGGCAGATCTTGTCGGAGAAGCTGGGCCGCGGCTCACGGACGGTGGACCTGGAGCTGGAGGGGCAGATCGAAGTGCTCCGCGACAACAAGCGCAAGTACGAGCACGTGGTCAAGCTGACCCAGACTCTGGCCAACCAGCTCACCCAGATGATGCAGACTCAGCGGCAGCTGGGCGACGCCTTCGCTGACCTCGGCCTCAAGTCGCCGGAGCTCCATGTGAGTCAGTCACTCCTTTTTTTTGACCTAAACGTTGACCTAAACGAGCAACCTGCAGCTGAAGTAGGTTGAAACGAACCACTGGTACAGGATCAGTTCTTCATGCCTGTAGTGTTAATATAAGGTTAGGATTGGAGGTAAAGTGACCTCATCCTAGATCTGTGGTTTGGGACATACCTTTTAAGGATGGCCAATTCTGGCTCTGGTTCTTTATCAATATTCTGAAATGACTTCCATTCCTCATCACCTAACGACTGATAGCTAGGTGAAAGGACTGGGTAGGTTAACACTATTCTGCTTTCACCCGTCAGATCAGTCAGTGGTTTTTCTCCCTTTTTCTTTCTTGAGCTGCTTCAGGTCGCCTCGTTGCGGATGATGCTGAGTGGGTTCACTTGTGTTCAATTCTCAAACGCACTAAAAAGCCTTTTTGATCAATAGGTTTTATTTGTCTCTATATAAAATGGATTTAAAAGACAGACCGCTTAATGCCAAGCCGGACCTATTTTATGTGACTTGACTGTTTTCATACATGATGCATAATTTATTATTTGTAGTAAATACATTATTGATGTGCACTGAAATATGAAACAAATGTCCCTCACATTGACTCTCTTGCACTGGCTCTATGCACACTCACACACACTACACTGGCTCTATGCACACTCACACACACTACACTGGCTCTATGCACCCTCACACACACTACACTGGCTCTATGCACCCTCACACACACTGCACTGGCTCTATGCACACTCACACACACTGCACTGGCTCTATGCACCCTCACACACACTACACTGGCTCTATGCACCCTCACACACACTACACTGGCTCTATGCACACTCACACACACTACACTGGCTCTATGCACCCTCACACACACTACACTGGCTCTATGCACCCTCACACACACTGCACTGGCTCTATGCACACTCACACACACTGCACTGGCTCTATGCACCCTCACACACACTACACTGGCTCTATGCACCCTCACACACACTACACTGGCTCTATGCACCCTCACACACACTGCACTGGCTCTATGCACACTCACACACACTGCACTGGCTCTATGCACCCTCACACACACTACACTGGCTCTATGCACACTCACACACACTACACTGGCTCTATGCACACTCACACACACTGCACTGGCTCTATGCACCCTCACACACACTGCACTGGCTCTATGCACCCTCACACACACTACACTGGCTCTATGCACCCTCACACACACTACACTGGCTCTATGCACACTCACACACACTGCACTGGCTCTATGCACACTCACACACACTACACTGGCTCTATGCACACTCACACACACTACACTGGCTCTATGCACACTCACACACACTACACTGGCTCTATGCACACTCACACACACTACACTGGCTCTATGCACACTCACACACACTGCACTGGCTCTATGCACACTCACACACACTGCACTGGCTCTATGCACACTCACACACACTGCACTGGCTCTATGCACACTCACACACACTGCACTGGCTCTATGCACACTCACACACACTGCACTGGCTCTATGCACACTCACACACACTACACTGGCTCTATGCACACTCACACACACTACACTGGCTCTATGCACACTCACACACACTACACTGGCTCTATGCACACTCACACACACTACACTGGCTCTATGCACACTCACACACTGCACTGGCTCTATGCACCTCACACACACTACACTGGCTCTATGCACCCTCACACACACTACACTGGCTCTATGCACACTCACACACACTGCACTGGCTCTATGCACACTCACACACACTGCACTGGCTCTATGCACCCTCACACACACTACACTGGCTCTATGCACCCTCACACACACTACACTGGCTCTATGCACACTCACACACACTGCACTGGCTCTATGCACACTCACACACACTGCACTGGCTCTATGCACACTCACACACACTGCACTGGCTCTATGCACACTCACACACACTACACTGGCTCTATGCACACTCACACACACTACACTGGCTCTATGCACACTCACACACACTACACTGGCTCTATGCACACTCACACACACTACACTGGCTCTATGCACACTCACACACACTACACTGGCTCTATGCACACTCACACACACTGCACTGGCTCTATGCACACTCACACACACTACACTGGCTCTATGCACACTCACACACACTACACTGGCTCTATGCACACTCACACACACTACACTGGCTCTATGCACACTCACACACACGCTGGCTCGGGTTCCAACCCCTGATCCTGATTGCCTAGTCCCTTTTTACCTGGGCAATCAGGATCAGGGGTTGGAACATATTACATATTACATGTACATATTACCTCAACTACCTCGCACCCCTGCAAATTGACTCGGTACCGGTACTCCTTGTATATAGCCTCGTTATTTGATTTTGTGCACATTTTTCTTTTTAACTCTGAATGGTTGGGAAAGAGGTCATTAGTAAGCATTTCACGGTGAAGTCTACACCAGTTTTTTATTTTATTCTGCGCATTTATTATTTGCTTATGCGTAAATGATGGCTAGTATTTATAGCCTCCAAAAACCCTTGTCAGATCTAAAGGACATGATGAACCGTAAACTGGGTGGGACCCGCACTTCATGTTCTGTCTTTATTGTAATGGGATTTATGTACATCCCCACCTGCTGCCTAATGAAAGGGTTGTGTGTGTGTGTGTGTGTGTGTGTGTACATGTTTGTGTTTCAGTGTTCTGTTTATAAGATGGTAGCACTGCCATGTTTCATGTTAGAATATATATATTTTTAACAGCATTCTGTTGTAATGATGAATAAGCCCGTCCAAAATGGTTTATTTGCTGTGACATCTAGGCCTAGACGTTCATGGTTTGTTATGAGTTAAGACTTCCATTTATTCAAAAGGTTTAAATAAACATGTATCTAGATTTAAGAAAGCACAACTCATGGTTGGAAGTTAAATGTGACTGTCTGAATTGTCATTGGATCTATGAGCTCTCAAATGGAAACCCTTTAAGGGAATTCTATGATGATTCAATATATGTAATTAAGTCCTCACTCTAAAAGCAATTTGTCCATGACATTGAGGGGGTCACTCAATATCCATTAATCTCTTTAGGAAATAAAGACCTCTTGCCTCATATTTTAGGGAAGTAGTATTTTGATCATATTCAACGATACTAAGCTTGCTCAGATAATACACTTGTTCTATGGTAGTCGATATCTTATCGAATTGTCACAAAACAATGTGTGGTGCAATCTTGTCTTTCAGGAGGAGTTTGGCTACAATGCTGACACTCAAAAACTTTTGTCCAAAAATGGGGAGACCCTACTGGGAGCAATCAACTTCTTCATTGCCAATGTGAACACACTGGTGGACAAAACCATTGAGGACACTATGATTAACATCAAACAGTATGAAACTGCCAGGTAATATGAGAATATCAGTTTAAATTGGTTCACTGTTACTCGTTGACTGACTTGCATCCTTTTATTGAACATTTTGAGGGCATACGTTATTCCTAGTCATTTTCTGAAATGGACTCAATTTAGGCAATTGCCATGGCCAATTAAGTGTTTTGGGGAGGTTTCATCAATGTTTTGTAGTATTTTGTTTGACTGTTGGTGGTGTTACTACCCCCTAGCTTGGTCCCACATCTGTTTGTGCTGTGTAACCAAGTCGTCGTTGTCTGGCATTGGAGTTGGCAAGATGGCTATAGTACCCAAAGAATGCAAGTGAAAAAAATAGTATGTAGTTGACCTTTTTGACACCCCCTGTAGGGTTGAGTTTGACGCGTACCGCACAGACCTGGAGGAATTGAACCTTGGCCCGCGGGATGCCACCACGCTGCCCAAGATGGAACACTCCCAGCAGCAGTTCCAGATCCACCGCGAGAAGTACGAGAAGATGCGCAACGACGTCTCCGTCAAGCTCAAATTCCTGGAAGAGAACAAGGTACTTCAGAAGCTAGTTTTAGCCTACTCCTGAAATGGCAGCGAAGTCTTTTTTTTTCAGCATCAAGGGCTAGTACAGAATACATGGGACCAGATTTTGCGTCCTTACTAGGATGTAATTGTCTTGGAACCTTTGCTGTCAATTAGGGATTAACATGGGTAACCAGCATCCCGGGACTGTCCCGGGAACACTTCACATTTCCCAAAATAATAACCTGGGAACTTACAAACATTTTCCCCCGATGTCGCACTAATGCAATTCCACAAAATACACAACATGCACAGCGGCAGATTAGCCCAAAATAAAACCGCACATTATCCAAACAGGTTGTCGCATGGAAGCCTTCTTTAGCCTAGCGGATTTACTTCACACAAAGTCGCCATAAATTCAAAGCACACGCCTAATTGACACTGCCGGACTGCACATGCGACCCGAATGCAGTTAAACCCTACACCAGGGGTGGGCAATTCCAGTCCTCGAGGGCCTGATTGGTGTCACAGTTTTTCCCCAGCCCCAGCTAACACACCTGACTCCAATAATCACCTTATCATGATCTTCAGCTTAGAATGCAATTTGATTAATCAGTGTGACACCAATCAGGCCCCCGAGGACTGGAGTTGCCCACCCCTGCCCTACACTATAGCCTATAAAATGTGTGCTTTTTTGAGCTGTCATTGTGACTCTTCAGACAGTCACAAATTGTATAGGTCTATGCCCAATTCACTGTTCAGTAGTCTTATGGCTTGGGGGTAGAAGCTGTTGAGAAGCCTTTTGGACCTAGACTTGGTGCTCCGGTACCGCTTGCCGTGCGGTAGCAGAGAGAACAGTCTATGACTAGGGTGGCTGGAGTCTGACAATTTAGTGCCTTCCTCTGACACCGCCTGGTATAGAGGTCCTGGATGGCCGGAAGCTTGGCCCCCGTGATGTACTGGGCCGTTCGCACTACCCTCTGTAGCGCCTTGCCAGCAGTTGCCATAAAAGGCAGTGATGCAACCAGTCAGGATGCTCTCGATGGTGCAGCTGTAGAACTTTTTGAGGATCTGAGGACCCATGCCAAATCTTTTCAGTCTCCTGAGGGGGAATAGGTTTTGTTGTTCCCTCTTCATGACTGTGGATATGGCCTTGGTATTTTACCAAAATAGGGCTATCTTCTGTAAACTGAAATGCTCTGAGACCAGGATGGCAAACTCTGAATCTAAACTGACCAGTGTTGCTGTTTGAAAAGTCTGCTGGGATATTTGCTAAATCAAAAACAAACTGGTCCATTACACAGTTCTTCAACAGGCATTAAATGTGAGTATGTGTTTGTTGAGTCTGGTGTGAGTGCTCATGTCCTCTTTCTGTTCTTTCTCCTCCTTCCGACCCCTTTCCCAGGTGAAAGTGTTGCACAACCAGCTGATCCTCTTCCACAATTCCATCGCGGCATACTATGCAGGAAACCAGCAGCAGCTGGATCAGACGCTCAAGCAGTTCCACATCAAGTTGAAAATGCCCGGCGGGGATACGCCATCTTGGCTGGAGGAGCACTAATCAACAGACCTATCCCTCCCCCCAAAAATCCAGTGGTTTGGTCTGGAGAGGCTCCAGAATTATCATGAAACAACAGGAAATGCTCTCCTCTCCCTGTCTGCCTCTGTTCTTCCCACTTTTCTTCAGGATTGTAAAAGTTGTTAGGCAAAGCAACACTAAGACAAATAAATAATAAAAAAAAAACAAATAAATATATTTATCAATCTCTTGGTTGATAAACTGTCAGTTCCGTTTTCTACTATGTTCTCGTGAAGTGGCCATCTCTTTTTTTTTCTCTCTCGTTCTCTTCTTTTTTTACACGGAACTGCTGCAGGTCTTTTCGAATCATGGGAAATTCACTTTTTGGGGTTGATTTGAGATGATAAATACGTTTTGGAAAGTGGAAAAGGCCTTTTTACTCCAGCTTATGAATGTCTCGACACTGCAGAGACGTTTTGGGACTAAATGGCCGTAGTCTTCTTGGCTCTGCATCCAGTTGGTTAACTTATCTCCACTGTTTTTTTGTAAAAGTCTGGCCACCCATTGAGGAAGTAACACTATTGATAGGCATCATTACATTTACACGATGCATCATAAGCTTGATGTGACACCTGTTATACCCAGTGTATGACTGTAGGAAACGGATGAACACCTTCTTGGAATTGAATACAGTAGATTAGATGGTTGGTTTTCACTGTTTGAGTCATTGCATTGTACTGTAATGAATAGCGCCGCTGACCAATTGATAACAAGCGTCAATGTCATGTTTATGGTGCGATTATGTTGCAGTAATGATGTTCAAGTAGTGTTAACCATTTTGTGTTTGTCTTTGACTTTAATCATGGGTCTATGATGGACAATGTTAATGATTGAATTGAACATTTTTGTAATTCCAGAGAAATTGAAGGACCAGCCTTTACCACGTGAACTGGATGTGCCTTGTTTTATGTCTGTACAACTCTCTCGCTCTGTCTGGAGTTTCAGCTAAGCACAGACCCCTCACACTGCCAGCTTCAGGACCACATAGCGGTAGATGGATAGATAAAGAATGGACCAAACATACCTACATCACATACACTCCATAAACCACTCAATTATGCTATTTTGCTATTACCTCGCCGTGTGAATAGAATCCTTTTTGCTGCATTTGAGAAGGGGGGGGGCAAATACGAGTTACCAACGATTTAGCTGCTAATTAGAGAGATGTATCTGCTTTAAAACTAACCTATATGCTAAACGAGAACGTAAATGTTTGCATTTTAGAATCCTAGCACCAAAAGTTCAGTCTTGGCATTGGACAACGACAATCTCTATGCTAGTTAATGGCACAAAAAGCACGTTGATTCCCTTGACTGTCCAATTGCAGTGAATTTTTTAACGTTCTTCCTGGTCTCAAATATATAATATCGCACATTTTATGTACTATGAGACAACAAAAAAAACACTTGTAAGAACTGTGTATATGAGATGAAACCTAAATTAAAGTGGACTTGGAAAAACCTTTGTACATAGGAAATACCAGCATCCTCTGCTTGAGCTTCTAACCGTTTTGAATAGTTATTTTCTGAATACTATGGAAAGGACCACAGGTATTCTAGCCAGCTGTCTCGTCCCCGCAGGCAAAATATGTCATGGGATGTCATAATGACGTCATATTCTGGTTGTTGAAATGTTAGACAGCCAGATGACAACCAGGTGAAGACGTCTTTTTCATGACGCCATATTTTGGTTATCTGGTAAAAGGACATTTAAACACCTTCCCTTTAGAACTTGACTATAATGTTCACAAAATAATGCCGTTGTTGCAACCACTTTTGCCCACTGGGGTTCCTCTGTCTTCTATTTGTACCTACAGTACCATTCCTGCTGTACAACAGCGTGTGTGTATTGTACATCAATCTGTTGTTCAATGAAATGACGTAAGCATAGATAAATATATATATATATATTTGTAATTTCCTCTATTTTACCTTAGATATTTTATAGGGTATATGAATGAAGCGATGGGGCATTTTTCTCATGCTGATTTAACAGATGTTGAGTTGAAAAACAGGTTTCTGAATGTTGTGTAACGTCTTTTGGGGGGAAAATTAAAATGTTTTCTTCATGAATGGCTCCTTTTGGTGTTTTGGTCTGTTTCCAATAATTGAGTGAAGGCGTTTTTTTTTATATTTTCACAATTTCTTTGCTTTTTCTTTGTTGTATGATTCGTGTGTTTAACATTTGTCTGCTTTAGCTTCATTTGGTGCTGCCACCAGGGCCTGGTATGAGAAGGCTTCGCTACAGTATATAAATAAAGATATCATTTTCTGGTGTCACCTAAAATGCACATTGGTGTAGCCAGTTTTCTATTGATAAAGGGATTAATTCATCATGGAAGCATATTTTATATGACTAAAACACATCCTAAAACAGAGTGGATTTTTTTTTTTAACAATTCCAGTGCATCATCTCCTTTTGAGTTGAGGCTTTTCCAAGTATTTTTTTAGTCACCTACCTGCAATGTCCAAAAGTCTTAAGCGTCACAGGATCTAGCAGATTCGTTAAAAACCAGAATGGCTGTGAAGTTTGAACGTCGGTCATCTCAAAGCCATTACAAAAGTAAAAGCAAGTGCTCGTGGAGCTGATTTGTCAGTGCTTAATGCATTGCTGTCGCTCTGCAATTTGTCAGCAATTCAACTTTGCTCGCTCCTGGTCAGTTTTCAACTATTTCATTCCTTAGGTTCTATTGTTTTGTCATTTTTATGATTGTACAATTTCAGAACGTCAAAGCCTATCAGTTTTAACAGTCCATTTCATCAGACATTAACGGTGTAAGTGCTCACTCACAGGATCTATTATTCATCAGCATAGACTCTGTCTGTATGGTATATGTTATTTACGTTTGCCTGGATCACTCTTACTGGAATATAGAATGATCTGTTTTGTACACATGTTTGGCATGTAAAACACCTGCATAAAGTCATAAGTGTGCCTCGAGGTGTGGCACATAAAACATGTAAGTGTATCCTAGCTCATCCCAGGCCTAAACACACTAAAAACAACAGTAACCATAAAATCTAGAAAGAATAAAACAAACCTTGACACCAACAAATCTGTCACTATAGCGAGAGTGACAAAGTGGCGCCCCCTCCACCCGTTCCTTCTGTCACCCCGGACCACACTTGAAAGAGTGTTCTGGAAAAGGCTCTAACTTGTTTATGTGCCCCAATCCTCCCACCACCCTTGGGAAGTAAAAGAAGCTTGTAGAAAACCGATTGGATTAGCCATTTACACAACAGCCACCGTCCTCAGAGCATGCGCAGACCAGCTGGCTGGTTGTGTTTACGGACATATTCAATCACTCCCTATCCCAGTCTGTTGTCCCCACATGCTTCAAGATGGCTACCATTGTTCCTGTACCCAAGAAGGCAAAGATAACTGAACTAAATGACTACCGCCCCGTAGCACTCACTCCTGTCATCATGAAGTGCTTTGAGAGACTAGTCAAGGATCATTTCACCTCCACCTTACCTGCAACCCTAGACCCACTTCAGTTTGCATACCGCCCCAATAGACCCTGGGTCTCAACCCCGCCCTGTGCAATTGGGTCCTGGACTTACTGACGGGCTGCCCCCAGGTGGTGAAGGTAGGAAACAACATCTCCACTTCGCTGATCCTCAACACTGGGCCCCACAAGGGTGTGTGCTCAGCCCCCTCCTGTACTCCCTGTTCACCCAAGACTGAGTGGCCACGCACGCCTCCACCTCAATCATCAAGTTTGCAGATGACAACAGTAGTGGGCTTGATTACCAACAACGATGAGACAGCCTACAGGGAGGAGGTGAGGGCACTCGGAGTGTGGCGTCAGGAAAACAACCTCTCACTCAACATCAACAAAACAAAGGAGATGATCGTGGACTTCAGGAAAGGGAGCACCCCCCTAACCATATCGACGGGGGAGTAGTGGAGAACGTGGAAAGTTTAAAGTTCCTCTGCATACACATCACGGTCAAACTGAAACAGACAGTGTGGTGAAGAAGGCGCAACAATGCCTCTTCAAACTCAGGAGGCTGAAGGAATTTGGCTTGTCACCTAAAACCCTCACAACCTTTTACTGATGCACAATTGAGAGCATCCTGTCGGGCTGTATCACAGCCTGGTACGGCAACTGCACCGCCCTCAACCGCAAGGCTCTCCAGAGGGTGGTGCGGTCTGCTCAACGCTTCATCAGGGGCAAACTACCTGCCCATCATGACACCTACAGCACCCGATGTTACAAGAATGCCAAAAATATTTTCAAGGACAACAACCACCCGAGCCACTGCCTGTTCACCCCGCTACCATCCAGAAGGTCAGTACAGGTGCATCAAAGCTGGTACCGAGAGACTGAAAAACAGCTTCTATCTCAAAGCCATCAGACTAACACAGTGAGGCTGCTGCCTATATACAGACTCAAATCATTGGCCACTTTAATAAATGGATCACTAATCACTTTAAATAATGCCACTTTAATAATGTTTACATATCTTACATTACTCATCTCATATGTATATACTGTATTTTATACCATCCATTGCATCTTGCCTATACCGCTCGGCCATCGCTCATCCATATATTTATATGTATATATTCCTATTCCATCCCGTTACATTTGTGTGTATAAGGTACAGTTGAAGTCGGAAGTTTACATACACTTAGGTTGGAGTCATTAAAACTTTTTTTCAACCACTCCACAAATTTCTTGTTAACAAACTATAGTTTTGCCAAGTCGGTTAGGACAAAAATAGAACTGTTTGGCCATAATGACCGTCGTTATTATTGGAGGAAAAAGTGGGAGGCTTGCAAGCCGAAGAACACCATCCCAACCGTGAAGCACGGGGGTGGCAGCATCATGTTGTGGGGGTGCTTTGCTGCAGAGGGACTGGTGCACTACACAAAATAGATGGCATCATGAGGAGGGAAAATTATGTGGATATATTGAAGCAACATCTCAAGACATCAGTCGGGGAGTTAAAGCTTGGTCGCAAATGGGTCTTCCAAATGGATAATGACCCCAAGCATACTTCCAAAGTTGTGGCAAAATGGCTTAAGGACAACAAAGTCAAAGTATTGGAATGGCCATCACAAAGCCCTGACCTCAATCCTATAGAACATTTGTGGGCAGAACTGAAAATGCGTGTGCGAGCAAGGAGGTCTACAAACCTGACACAGTTACACCAGCTCTGTCAGGAAGAATGGGCCAAAATTCACCCAACTTATTGTGGGAAGCTTGTGGAAGGCTACCCAAAACATTTGACCCAAGTTAAACAATTTAAAGGCAGTGCTACCAAATACTAATTGAGTGCATGTAAACTTCTGACCCACTGGGAATGTGATGAAAGAAATACAAGCTGAAATAAATAATTCTCTCTACTATTATTCTGACATTTCACATTCTTAAAATAAAGTGGTGATCCTAACTGACTTAAGACAGGAAATGTTTACTAGGATTAAAATGTCAGGAATTGTGAAAAACTGAGTTTTAATGTATTTGGCTAAGGTGTATGTAAACTTCTGACTTCAACTGTAGTTGTTGTGGAACTGTTAGATTACTTGAAGAACAAGCATTTCTCTACACTCGCATTAACATCTGCTGACCATGTGTATGTGACCAATACAATTTGATTTGATCATCAGCTAGCCTAGCCAGGCGCATTAGTGAATTAGCATAGAGTCCAGTACCCGCATTGGCATGATGGCTAGGCTAGGTATCCCCAAGTCTATATGGGGGACTTACGTGAACGGTAGGCTCAAAATAGGATTTTGCATGAATGTAATCATGAGTCTGAGCAGTACAGAGAGGAACCTGAAGGTATAGGCCCCTGAGAGAGATGCCTTGAGAGGATGTGGCTGTCATTGTCACTTATGTACAGGCGGTTGACTGAGCATATGTTTTAGCACACACACACACACACACACACTTCAGAGAGAAAGGTGTGTACGTGCGTGATCTTGAACATTTAGCAAAGGGCTCACTTAACAATTACACAGCACACTCACAATACGTCTGCCTCCCAGAGGGTGTCAGAGAAATTGATTGATATTGGTCATTAAGACTAACATCAACCAGCAGCTGACTTGTATCTGGTGTTTTCGGTCACCTTCGATTTGTTATGTTTGTTAAGTCTAGATTTTAAAAAAAACACTGAGCACCGAGCAAAGGCGAAATGGTGGTCACAATGACAATGTATAAGCCTGCTGCATAACAGTTTAGTTCCATTGTTATTATATTACATTCATGGCCCGTTTCCCAGATACAGATCAAGCCTATTCCAGGACTAAATGCACTTTCAATGGGGATTCTCAATTGAGCAAGGTTTCTAGTCCAAGACTGGGCTTAATCAGTGTATGGGAAACCGGCCCTTAGTGCCATGCTACGACACCCCTGACATAGCACGGCTGGAAACCTCCCTATGTCAGTACAGTCATCATAATGGAAACTGCTACTACAATACAGTCATCATGATGGAAACTGATACTACAATACAGTCATCATGATGGAAACTGCTACTACAATACAGTCATCATGATTGAAACTGCTACTACAATACAGTCATCATGATGGAAACTGATACTACAATACAGTCATCATGATGGAAACTGCTACTACAATACAGTCATCATGATGGAAACTGCTACTACAATACAGTCATCATGATGGAAACTGATACCACAATACAGTCATCATGATGGAAACTGATACTACAATACAGTCATAATGATGGAAACTGCTACTACAATACAGTCATCATGATGGAAACTGCTACTACAATACAGTCATCATGATGGAAACTGCTACTGCAATACAGTCATCATGATGGAAACTGCTACTACAATACAGTCATCATGATGGAAACTGATACCACAATACAGTCATCATGATGGAAACTGATACTACAATACAGTCATCATGATGGAAACTGCTACTACAATACAGTCATCATGATGGAAACTGCTACTACAATACAGTCATCATGATGGAAACTGCTACTACAATACAGTCATCATGATGGAAACTGCTACTACAATACAGTCATCATGATGGAAACTGCTACTACAATACAGTCATCATGATGGAAACTGCTACTGCAATACAGTCATCATGATGGAAACTGCTACTGCAATACAGTCATCATGATGGAAACTGCTACTACAATACAGTCATCATGATGTTTTCATTATGATGACTGTATTGTAGTAGCAGTTTCCATCATGATGACTGTATTGTAGTAGCAGTTTTCATTATGATAGCTGTAGTGACATAGCACACTGCACACCAATGAGAAGTCTTATAACACCATTTCACTGTCATAGTGACAATGTCAAAACGAATTCAGTGAGGTTTTTCATTACTTTTGTACCAAGTTTAATGTAGATCCCTGTGTATACTTGTTGCAAATCACATCTTCAACACATGTGCCCAATTTCTAAGGGTAATTGAATTAAGAAATCTGCAACAGGTACACTTTTCATCAACTAATGCCTGTATCAATGTCATCCAATTCTGTCACAGGACAATTCAAGTTTATGCTCCGGCTTTGCATAATTGGTCCGAATCTCTAGTTGAGTAAAATTATAATATGCTCAACCTCAAACTAGTTGACCTGCCACCTCACCAAGAGACATATAGCTCGAGGGAAGAGGGAGGAGAGAGCGGAAGTATTTCACTTAGAAATGGGTCCTTGCATGGAAGGACTGAGGACTAATTCATGTGTTTATTAATTAATCCCCTTGACTGTAGGTTTTCCTTTATTTATCGACCTCTGTCTAGGCTATGAGATTTCGACAATTGTCTGTCACTGTGAGAAAATGAAATGGAATAGCCATATGATTTCAAATTTGGCAGATATGAAGATTTGAGCCAGTTTGCTACAGCAGGAAAATAATCCTGCAGCAACAGGAAATGTGAATTATTATGTGGATTATAATTCATGGACATTTTTGTAAGTGTTAATGCATTTTTCATAAGGGAACATTTTTTTGCACCTTATACTATAGATAGAAGTTCATTTAATCAAATTCATTTAATCATTTAATAGAAGTTCATTTAATCAAAGATGGTTAACGTATAAGCAGAAAGCTTACTATCACATCAATAATTCAGCATTTAGAGCTTTAAAACTAAGGGCTGGTCAGTGCCGTTAGATATGGGATCAGTAGCGTTGCATGGCATTCATCTTGAAGTAGCAAATAAGTGTAAATGTTCACCATCGCATAGCAGCTCCTTTGCAGCAAAGGCTGTGGCACTTTAATAAAACATATAAGGTGGGTTTCCCCGGACACAGATTAAATCCTAGACTATTAAACTCTCTCAAAACTCAAATCCTGGACTAGGCTTAATCTGTGTCTGGGAAACCGGTCCCATACAGTATAACAACCTATCACCTACCTTCCTATCAGTTTTTTAATCTCTTTTCTTCACACACACACACACACACACACACACACACACACACACACACACACACACACACACACACACACACACACACACACACACACACACACACACACACACACACACACACACACACACACACACACACACACACACACACACACACACACACACACACTCACTCACTCACTCACTCACTCACTCACTCTATATATAATTGGATGTAAGATGTATAGTGTAGCCTACCTTTTGCCTGTGAATTTAAAATTGGGGGTCCAGCCTTCAAGGTGGGTTATGTTTAGGCACCAAACAGAGGTCCAGTGACAGCCCATAGTCATTGAGAAGAATAAAAAAACAGGACATACAGTAGGGGAGATAGGGTTCATCTTCGGGTCAAAGGTGAACAAAGGTGAACAAAAAGGAGAGCAGTCAAATCAATCAAAATCATCTGGGATTAATTACAGGTAGCAACAGGGAGACACCCCCAGCACAGAAGCAGAGAACATGTCTAATTTGGCCTTAGTAGAGAAGGCCCTTATATCCTAATTACACAGCACCAAATGTCATATAAACAACAGCCTGGGAGGCTTGTAGGAAGTCAAAACAACTTGTCAGCTGCCACAGAATCACACAGTGTTTCACAGAGTACAACAAAAACCAGTGTCCTTGGTCCTCCAGTCTGGCGTCAATCACTATCAACAGATATGGTATGAGTTTAATCCATAACATACAGCATGGCGTCCATCAACCCACGTGTATTATAGAAAGGGAAAACATAAATAAATATTCATCTTAAATATTCCCCATTACAAGGGGGTCAGGGTCAGAATTGAACGATTAATAGTTATATAAACGTTTTACTCCTGACCTTAAATGCCACCAAGCATCTGTCACCTTTCTGTATTATTCTCTACCATCTTGCTCATCATCCTCTTTTCTCTTCAGGTCCTCTCTCTCTGTCTGTCTCTCTATCTCCCAGGGACTCCCTTCATCTTCGTGGCCTCCACCATAATAGTCACCTTCAAAGACATCAGCAGCTGTCCTGTAATATGTTTGCCCTACAGGTGGTGTTTTTCTACTTCTTCAACAAATGCTGACTAATACTATTGCAGAGGCCTATTTGCGAGCTACATATACGTAGTTTGCAAAGCGAAAGCGTATAGCTAAACAAATATGTTGTGAAAATGTTTGACATCTATATATATATAAAAAAAAAAGACATCAATAACCGCAACAAGACGCGTTGCACCAAATTGTCACAACATTTGACAGCGGCGGTGTCGCGCGCCTCAGCGCAAGATACGGGTGGACACTCCGCGTTCACCGGAGCCAATCCCGTTTGAGATTGTGCACGCGGTCGCCTATGCCGCCCTTCAACCGGTTCTCGTCCCTCAAAGCAGCCGCAACCAACAGAGGACACCGTCGCTGCTCTGACAACCAAAGAATAACAATATACACCTTTTCTTTCTCTGAAAAGTACACCTACTAACTAAAACGTTATCCGCGAGGATTACCTAGTAGGCGTTTTTACCATCCTATCTCTCCCGGTAAGTGATTCATCAGTCTAGAATTTGCTTATTTAGAGTCTGCAATTAAGTATAGTAGCTTACCCACTGCAACTGGGAAGATGTGTGAAATGACAGCATGCAAGTCAGTGCTTCTAAACAGTTATTCTCATATGAAGTTTATTCGCTCTTTGTATGGATGTCTGTGCATAAGGTTCTTTTAACCTTCGTGTATTTGCCAGCCTGAATTCCTTCCTTCGTTTTTAGGGTTGTTTTACAACATGCTGTAGCCTACTATGGGGAATGGTACAGTATAGGCCATTAAATCCAACAAAGATTCCTAATTCTATTGATAGGACAATGTCACAGGATAGAGATATTGTAGCTTAGTATTTTTATTTTATTTTTATTTTACCTTTATTTTACTAGGCAGGTCAGTTAGGAACAAATTCTTATTTTCAATGACGGCCTAGGAACAGTGGGTTAACTGCCTGTTCAGGGGCAGAACGACAGATTTGTCGTTCTGTGATAACGACGCACATGTCATGTGTGAGCATACCATATTGTATGTTAATCTATTCTGGCTTTACAGAATTCTGGCTTTACAAATATGTTATGTATTTGTAGTCAGAAAATGTACACGTCGTTACAGTATTGCCAAATATCTATCTGTTAAAATAATCAATATGCTTGTATTTGGCTTCAACATGACATAATTAATTCACATGTCCTTAATTGAATACAATTAACAGTGATTATTCAATGTTTTATTTAGCTAGGCAAGTCAGTTAAGAACACATTCTTATTTACAACGACATTGATTTTGTTGGCTCGCTTTGAATTTATTGCAAACTGTGTAAAGTCTACTAAACAAATTCTTATTTACAACGATGGCCTAGGAACAGTGGGTTAACTGCCTTCTTCAGGGGCAGAACAACAGATTTTTACCTTGTCAGCTTGGGGATTTGAACTAGAAACCTTTTACTTACTGTCTCAACGCTCTAACCACTAAGCTACCTGCCGCCCCAATTCTAATTGATTCAGCTTTGCCACCAATTGATAATGTAAGTTTGCCAATTGCCATCAACTGATTGTGTTGGCTCACTTTGAATTTATTGCAAACTATGTAAAGTCTACTAAACTGCATTAGCCCATCTAAGATTTATGATCTTGTTTTGTGTGAAATAGTATTACCATACAAAAACAACTATTTCTTCCACAAAAACACCTGCCCAATCTCTCTGAAAACGAATTAATTCATTGCTGTATACATGTACAGTATGTTTGCATTAGCCATCAGTGTTGAATGTTGCAGTTTACCCAATCGTCTCAAAACAAGAGTGAAAATTACAACTTCTTCAAAAGCTATTCCAATGTTATTGTGGATGTTCTCAAGTCAATTAGTAGCTCTGTGACCCCCTGAACCCGCGAGGCTACATGTAAGGCCTACGTTGGTCTAATCCCAAAACCCTCGCTCTTCCTTGGCCTTTGTATGCCATTTCTCATGCTGAGATGAATTAGAGGCAATCCATTCAAGTGAAGGGAACAATGCCCAAGAAAAAAAAAAAAAAGTTGCTCCACTCCCCGGGTCTGGTCAAGGGGGTGGGTTGGTATCACCCCCTGTTACCGTGGATACCGGGACCAGCGGGAAAAACTACCTTTTGTGACGCCATCAGCCATCTTATAGGGCCTCGGAGGAGGCTTGATTGATTTGTGTGGGAGCAGGATAATAAAAAGGCTGGGAAACTGGGATCTACTTTAAGTTCTACAATTCTGTTTTCTTAAATCGTGTCTGTAAACGTGTCACAGCTTAGATTGTTGTAAAAGGTTGGGTTTACCCATGCTTATTGCACACAATAAACCCAACTTCATCCGATTTGAATTGGAATGTGATTCTGATTCTGATGTTATTCTGAAAGGAAGTCACTGAAACATTTTCACTTTGTGAGATTAACTGCTGCCGTGCTGCACTGTCACGGAAATGGAAAAGGTCAGAGGGCTGTAAAGTTCAGGAGTGGAAAATGCAATGTTTTCATCTGCAACAACGACGGATTAGAAGCTACAATATGCATCGGAAATGAGAACAATGAGACTTTAAAAAGTCTGTATAACTCGCTATGACGATATACTTCAAACACAAACCTTGTCAGGTTTGAGGTTTTAATAAAGTAAATCTTCAGGATTCATATTACGTATTTACTCTGTGAGTTAGATGAACGTTAATATGTTTTAACTGTTTAGGATTGGAAAACTACTTTATTATTAAGGGGGTGCGTGGATCATTCATTTAAACCACACATATGGGTCACCTATAATCAGTCTTTCTCAGGGTACAAGGGCCTGGGGTATTTGTCTTGCTCTGAGCTAATGCACTGGGCACCTTGTTTTTTCCCCTGTCGAAGTAAACATCAGGTGTTTTCAGTTCCTCCCTGCTTCCCCCTCCTGTTATCTCTATGGTAACCTCACCAGCGTCCCTTCCTCGTCTGCCTAGGGCCTAGGCCAATCACCGCTTTCTGTGTCAGGGTTGATCAAACTGAAGAAGCCATTTTGAATAAAGACAAGATACAATGACACCATTGACACATTGAATACACAACAGTCACACACTTTAACCCACACTAATTTCCAGTGCTTGTCCCTAGATGAGCATTAAAGTATATTTAAAAGTAAAATCTGGTTGTACGGTATCATAAAAAGGTGTTATTCTAGCCAAAATTCGAAATACCAATATTATAGGATCAGTTAGTAGAACTCAGTGTTCCATCATCTCCAGGCTAGACATTCACCACCTGTTAACAATGGAACAAAGGGGACGGATTCATACCTTTGTTTTGATGCCTATCTCAATTCACTGTGTTTCCCTGTTCTGTGTGTTCCCTTCTCTCATTCCCCGTCTGTCAATGGATCTGACTTGTCTTTCCCAATGAATATCCCCACTTTTCTTAACTCTCGATAGGCTTGGTGATTTAGAGCCAGTTTCTTTGTGATATGATGTTTTTCATTTTGTGCTCTCAGAATGGCTTTCAACACGCAGTGATTAGCCTCCACCTGTCTCGGGGCTCTCATTCTACACTGAACAACAATATAAACGCAACATGTAAAGTGTTGGTCCCATGTTTCACAAGCTGAAATAAAAGATCCCAGAAATTGTCCTACGCACAAAAAGCTTATTTTTCTAAAATGTTGTCTCCTTTGCCAAGATAATCCATCCACCTGACAAGTGTGATATATTCAACAAGCTGACTAAACAGCATGATCATTACACAGGTGCACCTTGTGCTGGGGACAATAAAAGGACACTGCAGTTAGCATGTGCAGGCATGCTAACTGCAGGAGTGTCCACCAGAGCTGTTGCCAGAGAATGTAATGTTAATTTCTCTACCATAAGCCGCCTCCACGGTATTTAAAAAAAATGTGGCAGTACGTCCAACTGGCCTCACAGCCTCAGACCACGTATAACCATGCCAGCCCAGGACCTCCACATCTGGCTTCTTCGTCTGCGGGATGGTCTGAGACCAGCCACTCAGACAGCTGCTAAAACTGTGGGTTTGCACAACTGAAGAATTTATGCACAAACTGTCGTCGTCCTCACCAGGGTCTTGACCTGACTGCAGTTTGACGTCGTAACCAACTTCAGAGGGCAAATGCTCACCTTCGATGGCCACTAGCACGCTGGAGAATTGCGCTCTTCACGGATGAATCACGGTTTTAACTGTACTAGGCAGATGGACATTTTAATGTACAGAGATACCGTGACGAGATCCTGAGTGTTGTGCCATTCATCAGCCGCCATCACCTCATGTATCAGCATGATAATGCACGGCCCCATGTTGCAAGGATCTGTACACAATTCCTGGAAGCTGAAAATGTCCCATTTCTTCCATGGACTGCATACTCACCAGACATGTCAACCATTGAGCATGTTTGGGATGCTCTGGATCGACGTGTACGACAGCGTGTTCGGGTCCCACCAATATCCAGCAACTTCTTACAGCCATTGAAGAGGAGAGGGACAACATTCCACGGGCCACAATCAACAGCCCGATCAACTCTATGCGAAGGAGAAGTGTCGCGCTGCATGAGACAAGTGGTGGTCACACCAGATTCAGACTGGTTCTCTGATCCACGCCTGTACCTTTTTTGGTATCTGCGACCAACAGATGCATATCTGTATTCCTAGTCATGTGAAATCCATAGATTAGGATCTAATGAATGAATTTCCTTATATAAACTGTAACTCTGGTATATTGTCGCGTTTATATTTTTGGTCATTGTAGTATGACAAAGTTGTTTTGTATTATTGGGGGACAATGTGATGTATTTGATTTGATCTGCTATGCAGGCCACTACTTTCCTGGGGACAGGATATCTCCCGCTGTGAAGCCCTTTGCAGTCTGTTTGGGGGATGAAGCAGGTGGTGCAGCTCTTTTATTGCTGCATGTAAAGTGAAACACATTATAATTGGTTACATTTTGACAAGGTTATTTGAACTGTCTGTCTGTCTCCTTCTGGACTAAGTGGACTGAAATATGTGTCTTTCCTCCACCCACACATGAAAAAAATACTATAGTTGTATGTTGGTATGTATACTATAGTTGGTATGAATACTACCAGCGTGTCACTGGTTCTTCCTGTTAGAGTTAATGATGGTGTTAGAGTTGTGCCTGGCTGTGCAGTCATGAGTGAACAGGGAGTACAGGAGGGGACTGACCATGCACCCCTGAGGGGCCCCCATGTTGAGGATCAGACAGAACGCGTCTCCTTCCTCAGCGGTATGACGGCTGCGTTGTCCCATGATGTTTATACTTGCATACTATTGTTTGTACAGATGAACGTGGTACCTACAGGCGCTTGGAAATTGCTCCCAAGGATGAACCAGACTTGTGGAGGTCTACAATTTGTTTTTGTCTGAGGTCTTGGCTGATTTCTTTTGATTTTCCCATGATGTCAAGCAAAGAGGCACTGAGTTTGAAGGTAGGCCTTGAAATACATCCACAGGTACACCTCCAATTGACTCAAACGATGTCAATTAGCCTATCAGACGCTTCTAAAGCCATGAAATCATTTTCTGGAATTTTCCAAGCTGTTTAAAGGCACAGTCAACTTAGTGTATGTAAACTTCTGACCCACTGGAATTGTGATGCAGTGAAATATAAGTGAAATAATATGTCAGTAAACAATTGTTGGAAAACTTACTTGTGTCATGCACAAAGTAGATGTCCTAACCGACTTGCCAAAACTATAGTTTGTTAACAAGAAATTTGTGGAGTGGTTGAAAAACAAGTTTTAAGGACTCCAGCCTAAGTGTATGTAAACTTACGACTTCAACTGTACATGTAGAGTACCTCGTACCCCCTGCACATTGTCTCGGTACCGGTACTCCTTTTATATAGCCTCGTTATTATCCTTTTATCGTGTGGCTATTTCCTTTTCTTTCTTTTTTTTACTCTGCGTTGTTGGGTAAAGACTCGTAAGTAAGCATTTCACAGTAAAGTCTACACCTGTTGTGACAAATAAACATGTATTTGATGTATTGTAGTATACTGTAGAATACTGTATTATTCACATTCCACTCTAGTATAAATTCTGTAGTAAAAGAGAACTGTAGTATATACTGTAGTGTTTTGCAGGCTGTAGTGTACTGTAGTATTTACTACAGTGTTTTTGTTTTATTATATTTGACATGCAAGTGGAGGCTTTCTCTTTCAGGAGGTAGGTAGGACTGGGGTCTGAACGGATAGTTCAGAGCTTCTGCTCTTTTCTATAACTTGTAGGGAACACAATATATGGTCTATACTTGGCATGTAGGTTTTCAGTTATGGGTGGCACAAATTGCGATATGGGTGAGGAGAATGTGAAGGTGTATATGCTAATTAAATGCTGTAGTGTTAAGGAAGGGTCTTGTTTTTGCAGACTGTAGTGTTTTGGCGCACATTACTGTATACTGTACTGTACTGTAGTATACTACAGCATTCTATAGTAAGTACTAGACATAATCAAGGGATAGTACAGCGTGTAGAATAGCATACTACAGTTACTATAGAATTCTATGTGGGACTTGAGAGCTCCGTATTAGTTACATTAGGCTACAGTGCCTTCAGAAAGTATTCATACCCCTGGACTTATTACACATTTTGTTGTGTTACAGACTGAATTCAAAATTTATGAAATATATTTTTTTTTCTCACCCATTTACACACACAATACCCCATAATGACAAAGTGAAAACCATGGTTTTAGATATTTAGCAAATTGATTGAAAATGAAATACGGAAATATCTAATTTACAAAAGTATTCGCACCCCTGAGTCAATAACTTGTAGAAGCACCTTTGGTAGTGAATACAGCTGTGAGTCTTTCTTGGTAAGTCTCTAAGAGCTTTCCACACCTGGATTGTGCAACATTTGCCCGTTATTCTTTAAAAAATTCTTCAATCTCTGTCAAATTGTTTTTTGATCATCGCTAGACAACCATTTTCAGGTCTTGCCATAGATTTTCAAGTAGATTTAAGTCAAAACTGTAACTCTCCACTCAGGAACATTCACAGTCTTCTTGGTAAGCAACTCCAGTGTAGATGTGGTCTTGTGTTTGAGGTTATTGTCCTGCTGAAAGGTGACTTCATCTCCCAGTGTCTGATGGAAAGCAGACTGAACCATGTTTTCCTCCAGGATTTTGCATGTGGTTAGCTCCATTCCATTTCTTTTTTATCCTGAAGAACTCACCAGTCCTTAACGATTACAAGCATACCCATAACATGATGCAGCCACCACTATCCTTGAAAATATGGAGAGTGGTACTCAGTGATGTGTTGTATTAGACTTGTCCCAAACATAAAACTTTGTATTCAGGACAAAAAGTGAATTGGCTTTACAACATGTTTTGCAGTATTACTTTAGTGCCTTGTTGCAAACAGGATGCATGTTTTGGAATATTTGTATTCTATTCAGGCTTCCTTCTTTTCACTCTGTCATTTGGGTTAGTATTGTGTAGTAACTACAATGTCGTTGATCCATCCTCAGTTTTCTCCTATCATAGCCATTAAACTCTAACTGTTTAAAAGTCATCATTGGTCTCATGGTGAAATCCCTGAGTGGTTTCCTTCCTCTCTGGCAACTGAGTTAGGAAGGACGCCTGCATCTTTGTAGTGACTGGGTGTATTGATACACCATCCAAATTGTAATGAAGAACTTTACCACGCCCAAAGGAATATTCAATGTCTGCTTTCTTTGTTACACATCTACCAATAGGTGCCCTTCTTTGCGAGGCATTAGAAAACCTCCCTGGTCTTTGGTTTAATCTGTGTTTGAAATTCACTGCTCGACTGAGGGACCTTACAGATAATTGTATGTGTGGGGTACAGAGATGAGGTAGTTATTAAAAATCCATGTTAATCACTATTATTGCACACAGCAACGTATTATATATTTACACCTGAAATGATTTAGGCTTGCCTTAACAAATACTTAATGACTGAAGACATTTCAGCTTTTCATTTTTAATTAGTTTGTTAAAAAAAATCGAAATTCATCATGCGTCTTTGACATTATGGGGTATTGTGTGTAGGCCAGTGACTAAAAAAATATACATTTAATACATTGTAAATTCAGGCTGTAAAACAACAACATGTGGAATAAGTAGAGGGGCGTGAACACTTTCTGAAGGCACTGAATGTTCTAAATGGCACCCTATTTCCTATATAGTTCCCTATATAATTCCCTATAGCCTCTTTGGGCCCTGATTTAAAAGTATGGAATAGGATGCCATTTGGGATGCACCTAGCTTCTATATAGCTGTCTGCTGTATATTAGACCTTTTGAACGCAAAATGACAGAGCAAACGTTCCAGACTTGAATCTCTCTTTTCTGAAACCCTTTGTGTCAGACTCCCAGGCTGTGATTAAGGGATGGATCCTAAGCTCTGGGATTTGTTATGTGCTGCCGTGTTGGAAGTCTATAGCACGAAAAGCCTGGAAGAAAAATGAGATTGCAGGTGTTTGTGCTGCTATTGGGGCTATTGGCTAGAGGACATTCCATAGAGAGATATGTGATTCAACTATTCACACTGAGATCTGGAGTCCTAATTCATTGGCAATGCCTTGTGTCTTTCTATCAACATTTCCATGACAGCATTTATGTAGGCTGTCCATCTGTATGATTTGTGAACGAGTTAGGCAATCAATCCTTCCTCGTGTACAATTACAGTATGTTCTAGGGACCCTCAATAAATGATCCCATTTCATTAATAACTTCCTCATACTGTCAGGTTGTCCACTCTATACGAAAGTACATGAATGGCCAAGTTGCATAAAGGAGAACTCAGATTCTGTCTGCCACAGCATCATTTGCAAGATACAGTGTGTCTTTTGAGCTCCATAGTTAATAGATTTTCTGGGTTTTATATACAGTTAAAGTCTGAAGTTTACATACACCTTAGCCAAATACATTTAAACTCAGTTTTTCATAATTCCTGACATTTAATACTTGTAAAAAAAATTCCCTGTCTTAGAGTGGTGTTTTGATAGACTTAACATGATGAGAAGACACTAATGCCACTTTCATGAAGTGGATTTTAAAAGTGCCACTGTTGCTGATTGTGAGATCAGAGAGATGCTTTCATGTACCTTACTTGTTATTGTATAGTATGCACTATAGCAGTAGTACCTGAGACTGGTGTCAGTCACAAATCTGGTCTTGAGTCTGCTTTTTTTATTGTTTGTTTCGTTCTTGGACTTGGATAACGTCGTCACTCGGTCTTCACTCGTTCTCGAGCCCCAGACCAGCCTTTATTGCTATATTTCCATATCAACATGTTCAATCGTGACTATAGTACACAAAGTACAGTATAGAAACGTGTTCAAAGTGGATGCTGAAGATTTTGGACAAGACAGGTGACAAGATGCTGCCGACAACAGAGAAAGCCTTCTACTTTGTAGTTCGAAGAGTTTTCATACGTAATCCTTTTTAGTCTAAATTGTAGTCTAAGATAATGCCCCAAATAGACAGAGGTTTGGTTTTACAACGTGGACTACCTAACCCAAAAACCCACTTTCTGTGCCTTATGGGATTTAATCATCTGTCCAGCCACTCCTGGGATTGGATGGCCAACTGTAGGCCTCCCTTTAAACGTGTTTTGAAGAGATCAGTTTGATCTCGATCACATAACGAGTGGTTCCTTGGGATGCAATGTGATTTGTTGATTTGTTGTTCCCGCGATTCTGGGCACTGCAGTCGGGCTGCAATATAAATCTCAAACGCACACTTTGTTTCCCCAGATTTACCTTCTCTAATGACTCAGAGGATCAATGGTGAAAAGCAGACAGAGAATATGGACTAGGGATTAGCTCCCGCACACTCACTGGCTGGTTTCCACTGAGGTCCAATGGTATGGGTCTGGCATTAGAGGTGTTTTTGCACTACATCATATAAAGCAACAGATGGATGAGAAGAAGTTAGCAAAATCGTTAAACAAAATGTAGAAAAGCTATAGTTGAAATTGAGGCCCTTTTTGTTTTGGAGGGGTTGTTGTAGTGATGCCATTGTGTGTGTGTGTGTGTGTGTGTGTGTGTGTGTGTGTGTGTGTGTGTGTGTGCGCCTGTGTTTAAAAAAAAGAAGAGTGAATGTATAGAAGCTGGTTTGGGCAGGGCCATCTCCTCCATCTCCTCCTCATGGACTGCATCAGATTTGCCAGTTCTTGCTGTGAGATGTTACCCCACTCTTCCACCAAGGCACCTGCAAGTCCCCGGACATTTCTGGGGGGGAATGGCCCTAGCCCTCACCCTCCGATCCAACAGGTCCCAGACGTGCTCAATGGGATTGGGATCCGGGCTCTTTGCTGGCCATGGCAGAACACTGACACTCCTGTCTTGCAGGAAATCACCCACAAAACTAGCAGTATGGCTGGTGGCATTGTCATGCTGGAGGGTCATGTCAGGATGAGCCTGCAGGAAGGGTACCACATGAGGGAGGAGGATGTCTTCCCTGTAACGCACAGCGTTGAGATTGCCTGCAATGACAACAAGCTCAGTCCGATGATGCTGAGACACACCGCCCCAGACCATGACGGACCCTCCACCTCCAAATCGATCCCACTCCAGAGTACAGGCCTCGTTGTAATGTTCATTCCTTCGACGATAAACGCGAATCCTACCATGACCCCTGGTAAGACAAATTCGCAACTGGTCAGTGAAGAGCACTTTTTGCCAGTCCTGTCTGGTCCAGCGACGGTGGGTTTGTGCCCATAGGCGACAATGTTGCCGGTGATGTCTGCTGAGGACCTGCCTTACAACAGGCCTACAAGCCCTCAGTACAGCCTCTCTCAGTCTATTGCAGACAGTCTGAGCACTGATGGAGGGATTGTGCATTCCTGGTGTAACTTGGGCAGTTGTTATTGCCATCCTGTACCTGTCCTGCAGGTGTGATGTTCGGATGTACCAATCCTGTGCAGGTGTTGTTACACGTGGTCTGCCACTACGAGGACGATCAGCTGTCCTTCCTGTCTCCCTGTAGCCCTGTCTTACGCGTCTCACAGTACGGATTTTACCATTTATTTCCCTGGCCACATCTGCAGTCCTCATGCCTCCTTGCAGCATGCCTAAGGCACGTTCACGCAGATGAGTAGGGATCCTGGGCATCTTTCTTTTGGTGTTTCTAGAGTCAGTGGAAAGGCCTCTTTTTAGTGTCCTAAGTTTTCAAACTCATAATTTGAGTTTGCTATTCACAAGAAGAATTGCCTGATGTGAACCATGCCTCAAACAAGAGATCTCAGAAGACCCAAGATTAAAAATTGTTGACTTGCATAAAGCTGGAAAGGGTTACAAAAGTATCTCTAAAAGCCTTGATGTTCATCAGTCCACGGTAAGACTAATTGTCTATAAATGGAGAAAGTTCAGCACTGTTGCTACTCTCCCTGGGAGTGGCCGTCCTGCAACGATGACTGCAAGAGCACAGCGCAGAATGCTCAATGAGGTTAAGAAGAATCTTAGAGTGTCAGCTAAAGACTTAAAGAAATCTCTGGAATTAATGAAAGGACACCACGGAAGAAGCCACTGCTGTCGAAAAAGTCTGAAGTTCGCAAAAGAGCATCTGGATGTTCCACAGCGCTACTGGCAAAATATTCTGTGGACAGATTTAAATTAATGTTGAGTTGTTTGGAAGGAACACATAACACTATGTGTGGAGAAAAAAAGGCACAGCACACAAACATCAAAACCTCATCCCAACTGTAAAGTATGGTGGAGGGAGCATCATGGTTTGGAGCTGTTTTGCTGCCTCAGGGCCTGGACAGCTTGCTATCATCGACTGAAAAATGTATTCCCAAGTTTATCAATACATTTTCACCAATTGAAGCTCAACAGAAGTTGGGTGATGCAACAGGACAACCACCCAAAACACAGAATAAATCAACAACAGAAGAAAATACGCCTTCTGGAGTGGCCCAGTCAGAGTCCTGACCTCAACCCAATTGAGATGCTGTGGCATGACCTCAAGAGAGCAGTTCACACCAGACATCCCAAGAATATTGCTGAACTGAAGCAGTTTTGTAAAGAGGAATGGTCCATAATTCCTCCTGACCGTTGTGCAGGTCTGATCCGCAACTACAGAAAACGTTTGGTTGAGGTTATTGCTGCCAAAGGAGGGTCAACCTGTTATTATATCCAAGGATTCACATACTTTTCCCACCCTGCACTGTGAATGTTTACACGGTGTTGTTCAACAAAGACATGAAAACATATAATTGTTTGTGTGTTATTAGTTTAAGCAGACTGTGTTTGTCTTGTTGGGACCTAGATGAAGATCAGATAAAATGTTATGACCAATTTAAGCAGAATTCACAGGTAATTCCAAAAGGTTCACATACTTTTTCTTGCCACAGTAATTACTGTCACCTTCACCCGGCCCCTCTCGCACCGTGAACGAGTTTATGATGCGGAGAAAATGAATAGAAGTGTATCAGTAGCAACGTGTATAAAAAATATTTTTAGTCTGTAGGCCACTGTTGAGTCAGAGCAGGGAGACAGAGGGGGACAGTTTGGAGGAAGAATGATGATCATTTTGGTGATCTCAGATAGACTCTAAAAACCAAGGAGATTTGAAAAATAACTTTATCTTCATGTTTTTTGATTGCCGTTTGTTATGACTGCTTTCCAAATCATAAAGTGTATCCATTGCACATCTAAAATTGTTATGTCGCTTAATTGATTACAACATAATGTTTAGTCTGGCTAAATGTTTTGTCTGAATATTGTGAGGTGAACCTCCTATATTATTCACAAAGAATGTATTTGATTAGTATAACTACTTTAGTCTGATCACTCATTGCAAAGTCCACCGTGGCCTTATCATCCGTGTCCATTACTCCAGTGTCCATAATTGCTAGTAGACCAACAACAAACTGTGATAATCTGCTGAAAGCTCATGAACAGCTAGGAGATTTGTAATGAACTGTTGAGTTCTGTTACACCCTTACACCCAGTATAATGACCCGTCCCATACACAGCGCTGGTTGTTTGTTTGTATCCTTGATCCTGCAGAATATGCTTAACCAGCCAGCCTTGTCTCATACGTAACATAATAGCTGTAAATCCGGGATACTCAAATTAGTAGGATATGTTACGTTTGGTATGGTTTAAATAAGACAAAAAGGTTACTTAAGGCAAAAATGAAAGTAGGGTGGTTGGTCGGGCGTGTGACACGAACGTCTAAGCATCCCAAAGGTTGCGTGTTCGAATCCCATCACAGACAACTTTAGCATTTTTGCTAATTAACAACTTTGAAACTATTGCTACGTTGCAATTACTTAGCATGTTAGCTAATCCTTCCCCTAACGTTAACCCTTTAACCTAACTCCTAGCCTTAACCCTAACCTTAACCCTAACCTTAACCCTTACCTTAACCCTAATCTTAACCGCTAACCATAACCCCTAGCCGAGCTAACGTTAGAGTTAGCTTCCTAGACAAATTGTAATTCGTAACATATCATACGTTTTTTCAAGTTTCGTAACATGTACGAATTTCAATTTGTAACATATCATACGAAATGGATGATGGACGTCCACAAATTTGATACATAGTAACATATGTAACATAAAATATCATACTAATTGGAGTGTCCCGGATTTACATGCACTATATATTAGGTCTACCCCCTGAGTCCAGCTTGAACCAGCAGCAGATCCTATCGTCTGATAATGTACGGGTTGCGTTTGATTATTTGGGATGCTATGGAATAGAGGTCGAGCAGTAGTTCTCCCTTATCTCAGGTAGAAGTTTAGACAGTTGTATCCTTCATTGGATACCTTTTATTGGTCCCAAGTTATCACAGCCGTCCCAACAGCGAGGGACATTCTCGTGCCATAAAACAATGTAGTGTTTGAACACCTCCCGTCAAGAGATGAGATAACGGGTAAAGAAGGGAAAGCCGGAGGGAAAGTATTTGTGTGTTTGGGGAGACGGCTTTCACTTCATAAGGAGCTCATTTGACAGACGGTAGGCCAGAGTAAGGGGACGCGTTAGATAAAATGTTTGCTCAGCAACAGTGTAAATGGTGAGTTATTTGTCTCTAGGGATTGACGTTCAAAATCTGGGAGCTTTTAACCCAGGGAAAGGATTTGGTTAGATGTGTACAGTTCTTTCATGTTTTAACATTAGTAGAAAGTCTAAAGACGATAGGGAATCAACTTCCCCTCCTTCAAGGGTCCATGAACATGTCAAGTTTGCATGTTTGATTCCCAGTGCATCTAGGCCTATCTTGTGTGTCGCATAATCCAACTGGATTTCTATAATGATTCGTTTGTTTTTAATTATTTTTATTCGTAATAGAAGATTTATGATAGAAGATGCCCCATGAAATACGCAGTGACATCTTGTGAAGTATCTTGGTAGAAATGGCTCAAACTTTCAAAGGAAGTGCTCCTTTGAGAATCATGAATTCATAATATATTTGCATAGGAGCAAGGACATGTTGCTTTCGGCTGTGTTGAATATTGCATCGACTCAGAAGCTTATGTAAGCTGTCTGTCTGGTTGTATCCCAAATGGCACCCTATTCCCTATATAGTGCACTACTTTTGACCAAGGTCCATAGTGCTCTGGTCAAAAGCTCTGGTCAAAAGTAGTGCACTATAGAGAATAGGGTGTCAGGGAACCTAGAGGTCAGTACCTGCTTAGGAGTGCAACTTGGAATTTTTTGTCGTTCGGTCTGGAAGAGAGATTAACGTTCATAAGGGACATGTGAATTTTCAGTTACTAGAGCTACTTACACTGGCCTATAATGTTCATTCCGAAAATACAGGCTCCATCCGAGCACTAATCTCAGTCTTAATCTCAATCTTTCAAAGTATTTGATTAATCCCTTTTTTCTTTCCTGAATCCGATCGGGATTTGTCTAAATAAAAGCCCCCGTTGTTCACACTGTTGCCTAACATCCCCCTCCAGACAGTGAATGGCAGATTTATTAATCTGTTGTTGTCAATATTCATAACAGTAGACGGATGAGGTTTTGGTCTACACTCAAAACATTTCAATCCTCGACTTGTCAGCTACAGTGACACATTTTGCTCTGAATAACTCATATTGCACGACAGGAGTTGCGGTGGATTCAGGGACGTATGAAAGTGGATAGACCAGAGTAGACAAAGTCCACGAGCAGAGAAGACTGAAAGCAGTATTGTGATCACCCGAGACACATTCTTGCTGCAATCTGTCATCTCCTGCCTTGTCTGAATGACAGTCAGTTGTACAACTGAAATGTGTGTTCTACATTTAACCCACTGAATCAGAGAGGTGCGGGGAGCTGCTGTAATTGACATCCACGTCTTCGGGCGCCTGGGGAACAGTGGGTTAACTGCCTTGCTCAAGGGCAGAACGGGAATTTAATCCAGCAACCTTTAGGTTACTGGCCCAACGCTCTAACCACTATTCTACCTGCCGCCCTGGGCGTCTCTGCTGCTGTTGCCAGTGACTGTTGTACAGCGTGTACTGGAAGCATCTGTCCCTGTTTGCCACACGCACCCATAAGGCGTCATTTCATATCCTTTTCATTAAAAGAGATTGTTCGGCTGAGAGGCTCTTTTGTCTGGGTATCTGGGTAACTGTGTTTGTGTATGTCTGTGTAAATGCCTGCGTGTGTTTAGTCTCACACAGTTGACATATCCACCTGCTCGCCCCATCGTTTGCACTGTCTCACTCACGCTCCGCCTCCCCTTACTGTTGCTGTGTGCGTGTGTGTGCGTGCGTGCTTGAGTGTGTGTCACTCACCTCCCCATCTGATGTGTCAGGGAAGTGAGGAAGCCGGTATGATGTACTCAACGGGACAAAGCCTAAGCTGCCTTGTTTTCCTAGCAAGTTTGGTTTGAAAGAGAATATAAATATACAGTGTAGATACGACTAGACAGCCCAGGCAGAGGACTGTTTCTATGACATAGTGTGCTGATTTTACCATAGTATCTTGAAAAGGATCCTGAACAGAAAACACTGATGCCGGTATGACACATTCATTCCGTGATGATGAACAGTGAAAAGAGACCGATGTGGACAAGATTCACTGTCACAAGGTCAACAAGCAGTCCTACTGAGGTAAACACTAGTAAAATAGGGCTAAGAGAAATTACGAAGACACGAAAAAAGGCCATAGGCAATTTGACTACTTTACACACGTAGACAAGTCCAGATCAATATCCCTTTTTGAGGGATCTAAAACATAGAAGTTCAAAAGCAAGAGAGCCATTCCCCCACTGAGCTCTCCGCAAAGCTGCTCTCCTCCAATAAGCGTTTCCGCTGCGATGATGGCGGATGCAGGATTGGCTTAATCCCAGAGAGGCGGACCCTCTCTGCCCCGACGCTGTGGGGGTTAACTAGCACTCAGACTGTGTCTCTGTGTGTGTGTGTGTGTGTGTGTGTGTGTGACTGTGTGTTTGTGCCGGGGTTAACAAGCACTCAAACAGCCACAGGAAGTAACCTCTCTCGGGGACGCCGGATTACAACTCTCCCTCTGATCTGGAGGAGGATTTGTCTCCTTAGCCCTCAATATCGGAGTAGTGAATGAGAAGACGGTGGTGGGCTAGGGGGAAAGTAATATGCCACATGGTCTAGGTAAAGAATGTCACCCGAGAGTTGGGGAACCACACACACACACACATCCAATATCAAATCTCTGCCACCCCCCTTTTCCCCTATTGTGTAGAATCCGGCCGCACTATCCTCAGGGCTTAAAAGCCAGCTTCAGCAATCCACACTACCTCTCCTTTTTAAAGATAAACTTTAAAGAAGCCTTTGTGCGTCCATCTTAACCCCTTTCTCTCTGTGGCGGGAGGCACATCGTGCCCAGTGGTTAATGAGGCTGGGTGGGGTATCCCTGTCACTGATGAAGACTGATGGGAGTGGCAACGCTGCAGGGCTGACAACAGGTGGTCTACCAGTCTGTCTGGGCTCACTCACTCTCAGTACGGCAGGTGGATGTATTGTAGCTAGACACTCATTCCAACTCTGTCTGTTGCCCTCTGGGAATTTTACAGAGTTACACATAGTTTACTGTCTCTTTAGAAGGGGTCCTGTCTTCTCTTTTGTCTCTAGATGCCCCAAACTAGCACTGCTGTTTTAAGCTGTCGTTATTTGAACATCTGTGGGACATCTGCTCTGACTTTAAAATTGCCTGAGATATCTGTCATATACAGTGAGTGTACAAAACATAAAGTGCAACTTCCTAATATTGAGTTGCACCCCCACCCCCCCTTTTGCCCTCATTCTACAAGGTATTCAAAGCGCTTCACAGGGATGCTGGCCCACGTTGACTCCAATGCTTCCCCACAGTTGTGTCAAGTTGACTGGATGTCCTTTGGGTGGTGGATCGTTCTTGAAACACACGGGAAACTGTTGAGCATGAACAACCCAGCAGAGTTGCAGTTCTTGACACAAACCGGTGGACCTGGCACCTACTACCATACCCCGTTAAGACACTTTTTTTTTATTTAAATGTTTTATTTCACCTTTATTTAACCAGGTGGGCCAGTTGAGAACAAGTTCTCATTTACAACTGCGACCTGGCCAAGATACAGCAAAGCAGTTCGACACATACAACAACACAGAGTTACACATGGAGTAAAACAAACATACAGTCAATAATACAGTAGAAAAAAACCACATCTATATACAATGTGTGCAAATGAGGTACGATAAGGAACGTAAGGCAATAAATAGGCCGTGGTGGCAAAGTAATTACAGTATAGCAATTTAACACTGGAATGGTAAATGTGCAAAGTAAAAATACTGGGGTGCAAAGGAGCAAGATAAATAAATGACTACGGTAGGGGATGAGGTAGTTGGTTGGGCTATGTACAGGTGCAGTGATCTGTGAGCTGCTCTGACAGCTGGTGCTTGAAACTAGTGAGGGAGATAAGTGTCTCCAGTTTCAACGATTTTTGTAGTTCGTTCCAGTCATTGGCAGCAGAGAACTGGAAGGAAAGGCGGCCAAATGAGGAATTGGCTTTGGGGATGACCAGTGAGATATACCTGCTGGAGCGCGTGCTACGGGTGGGTGCTGCTATGGTTACCAGCGAGCTGAGATAAGGCGGGACTTTACCTAGCAGGGACTTGTAGATGACCTGGAGCCAGTGGGTCTGGCGACAAGTATGTAGCGAGGGCCAGCCGACTAGAGCATACAGGTCACAGTGGTGGGTAGTATATGGGGCTTTGGTAACAAAACGTATGGCACTGTGATAGACTGCATCCAGTTTGCTGAGTAGAGGATTGGAAGCTGTTTCGTAGATGACATTGCCGAAGTTGAGGATCGGTAGGATAGTCAGTTTTACTAGTGCAAGTTTGGCAGCATGAGTGAAGGAGGCTTTGTTGCGAAATAGAAAGCCGATTCTAGATTTAATTTTGTATTGGAGATGTTTAATGTGAGTCTGGAGGGAGAGTTTACAGTCTAGCCAGACACCTAGGTATTTGTAGTTGTCCACGTATTCTAGGTCAGATTCGTCCAGGGTAGTGACTTAAGTCTTTTGTATTCACCCCTCTGAATGGCACACATACACAATCCATGTCTCAATTGTCTCAAGGCTTAAAAATCCTTCTTTAACCTGACTCCTCCCCTTCATCTACACTGATTGAAGTGGATTTAACAAGTGAGCGATCATGTCTTTCACCTGGTCAGCATGTCATGGAAAGAGCACCTGTTCTTAATATTTTGTGTACTCAGTGTATATCAGTGAGCGATCATAGCTTTCATCTGTATTCACCTGGTCTGTGTATGTCACGGAAAGAGCAGGTGTTCTTAATGTTTTCAAATCAAATGTTATTTGTCACAGGCGCCGAATACAACCGGTGTAGACCTTACAGTGAAATGCTGAATACAACAGGTGTAGACCTTACAGTGAAATGCTGAATACAACAGGTGTAGACCTTACAGTGAAATGCTGAATACAACAGGTGTAGACCTTACAGTGAAATGCTGAATACAACAGGTGTAGACCTTACAGTGAAATGCTGAATACAACAGGTGTAGACCTTACAGTGAAATGCTGAATACAACAGGTGTAGACCTCACAGTGAAATGCTGAATACAACAGGTGTAGACCTTACAGTGAAATGCTGAATACAACAGGTGTAGACCTCACAGTGAAATGCTGAATACAACAGGTGTAGACCTTACAGTGAAATGCTGAATACAACAGGTGTAGACCTCAGTGAAATGCTGAATACAACAGGTGTAGACCTTTTTTTAATTTTTTTATTTCACCTTTATTTAACCAGGTAGGCAAGTTGAGAACAAGTTCTCATTTACAACTGCGACCTGGCCAAGATAAAGCAAAGCAGTTCGACACACAACAACACAGAGTTACACATGGAATAAAACAAACATACAGTCAATAATACAGTAGGAAAAAAAGAAATCTATATACAAAGAGTGCAAATGAGGTAGGATAAGGAAGGTAAGACAATAAATAGGCCATGGTGGCAGAGTAATTACAATATAGCAATTTAACACTGGAATGGTAAAAGAAAACTGTGCAGTAGATGAATGTGCAATGTAGAAAAACTGGGGTGCAAAGGAACAAGATAAATAAATAAATACGGTAGGGGATGAGGTAGTTGGTTGGGCTATTTACAGATGGGCTATAAACAGGTACAGTGGTCTGTACACTGCTCTGACAGCTGGTGCTTAAAGCTGTTGAGGGAGATAAGTGTCTCCAGTTTCAGAGATTTTTGAAGTTCGTTCCAGTCATTGGCAGCAGAGAACTGGAAGGAGAGTCGGCCAAAGGAGGAATTGGCTTTGGGGGTGACCAGTGAGATATACCTGCTGGAGCGTGTGCTACGGGTTGGTGCTGCTAAGGTGACCAGCGAGCTGAGATAAGGTGGGACTTTACCTAGCAGGGACTTGTAAATGACCAGGAGCCAGTGGATATGGCGACGAGTGTAAAGTGAAGGCCAGCCTACGAGAGTGTAGGCTGGCCTTCCTCGACCTTACAGTGAAATGCTGAATACAACAGGTGTAGACCTTACAGTGAAATGCTGAATACAACAGGTGTAGACCTTACAGTGAAATGCTGAATACAACAGGTGTAGACCTTACAGTGAAATGCTTACTTACAAGCCCTTAACCAATAATGCAGTTTAAAAAAAAATAAGTTAAAACATATAAATGAAAGTAACAAATAATTAAACAGCAGCAGTAAAATAACAATAGTGAGGCTACATACAGGGGGTACCGGTACAGAGTCAATGTGGAGGCTATATACAGGGGGTACCGGTACAGAGTCAATGTGGAGGCTATATACAGGGGGTACCGGTACAGAGTCAATGTGGAGGCTATATACAGGGGGTACCGGTACAGAGTCAATGTGGAGGCTATATACAGGGGGTACCGGTACGGTCAATGTGGAGGCTATATACAGGGGTACAGAGTCAATGTGGAGGCTATATACAGGGGGTACCGGTACTGAGTCAATGTGGAGGCTATATACAGGGGGTGCCGGTACAGAGTCAATGTAGAGGCTATATACAGGGGATACCGGTACAGAGTCAATGTGGAGACTATATACAGGGGGTACCGGTACAGAGTCAATGTGGAGGCTATATACAGGGGGTACCGGTACAGAGTCAATGTGCGGGGGAACCGGTTAGTCGAGGTAATTGAGGTAATATGTAAAGGTAGGTACAGTTAAAGTGACTATGCATAGATAATAACAGAGACTAGCAGCAGCGTAAAAGAGGGGGCAATGTAAATAGTCTGGGTAGCCATTTGATTAGATGTTCAGGAGTCTTATGGCTTGGGGGTAGAAGCTGTTTAGAAGCCTCTTGGACCTAGACTTGGTGCTCTGGCACCGCTTGCCGTGCGGTAGCGGAGAGAACAGTCTATGACTAGGGTGGCTGGAGTCTTGGAACATTTTTAGGGCCTTTTTCTGACTGCCTGGTATGGAGGTCCTGGATGGCAGGTAGCTTGGCCCCAGTGATATACTGGGCCGTACGCACTACCCTTTGTAGTGCAACCAGTCAGGATGCTCTCGATGGTGCAGCTGTAGAACCTTTTGAGGATCTGAGGACCCATGCCAAATCTTTTCAGTCTCCTGAGGAGGAATAGGCTTTGTCGTGCCCTCTTCACAACTGTCTTGGTGTGTTTGGACCATGATAGTTTGATGGTGATGGTGTTGGAGTCGTGCCTGGCCATGCAGTCATGAGTGAACAGGGAGTACAGGAGAGGACTGAGCACGCACCCCTGAGGGGCCCCTGTGTTGATGATCAGCGTGGCGGATGTTTTGTTACCTACCCTTACCACCTGGGGGTGGCCTGTCAGGAAGACCAGAATCCAGTTGAGAGGAGGAGATTTGTCCACTCTCCGTCGTAGTCTCATCCGGTATCCCACACGCCGGCCTCTACAGCGCCGTCCCCTCCTTCTTCGAATGTTCGAGATCTGGGCCTGACATAATCAATATATATTTAATTTCCGACTCGTTGAAGTAAAAGTCGCGGAAACATTATGTACAAAAAAAGCTAAAGAAATATACACACGAAATAGCACAATTGGTCAGGAACCCGTAAAACGGCCACTCTTCCTTCTAGCCCTATTCCCTCCAGTGTGTGTGCGTGTACACCGTGCGACTCCGGAGCAGCTGACTTCGCAGAAAATACATTATGAAACCAACCAGATAGGTGAGTGAGCCAGAGAAGGCGGCTGTAGCAGCTTTAAACCCCTCCCTCCCACTGCCTGTTTTCCCAATAGCATCTGGTCAAAGTCACCATTATTAGTCAGTTGTACAACCAAATGCCTTCAACTGAAATGTGTCTTCCGCATTTAACCCAACCCCTCTGAATCAGAGAGGTGCCGGGGGGCTGCTTTAATCAACATCCACGTCTTCGGCGCCCGGGGAACAGTGGGTTAACTGCCTTGTTCAGGGGGCAGAACAACAGATTTTTACCTTGTCAGCTCGGGGATTCAAACTTGCAACCCTCCTTTTACAAGTCCAATGCTCTAACCACTAGGCTACCTGCCGCCTTTCCTTGTACATAGGTACAAGGAAAGTGTTAATTTAAAGAATGGACATTTCTACAAGTAGGCATACCAACTGATAGCTACTTGAGTCTCGATGAACTCAATTTAGTTGGACATTTAGTTGGAGTTAAGTTTACTAAGCTACAGACAAAGCAGACAATTAGCCTATTTTAAAATAACTTAACACATTTAGGAAATGTACATATTTACAAAGTAGATTTGGTGCAGAATGTGGGCAGGTGTGTCAGTAGCTTTTTGCACTGTCATCACAGACTTGTAACATTCAATGTGTGAAGTTTGCATTTGAATCAATGTATCAATCCTACACACATCTAGTTCCAGTGGGCCTATTAGATTTTACCTGCCGCCCCTGCCGCATCTCCTAGCCTAGCCTAGCTAATCAGCACATGTCTAGCAGCATCCTTTCAGAAGATGACTCACCATGGGGTCAAGTGCTCCTCACAGGCTCCATGAATAAGACATGAGTGACGCGGTGGCCCAGCCAGGGACCGAGGACAGGGCAGTTGACGTTACACTGCGAGCAGGCAACACGAGGCCGGCCGTGACGTCAGCCGTATGAATTAGTAAAGGACCCCTGGGATCCGGTGGACAGGGCGCCAACGGATGTAGTGCCGTTGCCATGACACAGAAAGATCCAGGAAACAGCAGGCCTTTGGTTAAAATAGACTAAAGGGTTAGCGTAAACGCCTTAAATCCCTGACCCAGGGTCAGTTGGAGTTTGTTTCGGCTCAAATGGTTAATGATAGGGTTGGAGTAGGACAAGCTGATCTTAAGTCAGTGCTTAGGGGCAGACTGGAGCACTGATGTTTCCTGACTGATGTTTCCACTGTACCATTATTATGCCTCATATCCAGTTCCTTGTTTTGCCAGGTCAGCTATCCCTTTCCTTGTTTGGACATGAGTGGCTATCACATGACCAAGGCCATGTCAGCTTTAGGTTGTGAGTGATGTGTTGTCCTGAAAGAGAGTTAGTCACCATCACAGAACTATAGGGGGTTGATTGGTCGTGGTCTTTTATCCAACAGACAAAAGGGATTAGGATGAGAGAAATGTGATCGAGTCTTCTGTCTGTCCTATCTTTTCATTCTTATTATCAGACAAAACCTGAAAGCACTGTACAACAGAAGGGATCGTTAAAGCGGAACTTAAAGAGATGGCTCACCCAAATTTCAAAGTTATATATATTGGTTTCCTTACCCTGCAAGCAGAAAAGACAGCAATCCATGCTTCGGTTTAGTTTACTTTGTACCTTTATCCAAACTATTTATCATTTTTCTCCAAAAAACCAATGCAAGTCAATATCCCCGATATCAGCATGCTTTGCATTCAATGTACAAATCATCCTGAATTGAAATTGACTGTGTAGCTCAATAAAGTAACTTTAAGATGGTCTAGGCATGAAACACAAAACAACATTTTAAGCAATCAGGCTTTGCATGAAATGTGATCATTGTGCCAGGACTGGTTCAAATGCTTCCTTACAAGAATAATGCATCATATTCAGTAGAAACTAAGGTCCTTTATTCATTTAACAAGGCATGTCAATTAAGAACAAATTCATATTTACAATTACAGCCTACCCCGGCAACGCTGGCTCGATTGTGCACCGCCCTTTTGGGACTCCTAATCATGGCCGTATGTGATGCAGCCCGGATTTGAACCGGAGACTGAAGTGACCAGAAACACAGTGCCTCAGACCGCTGCGCTACTCTGGAGCGCAGACAGTTGTTTTGGTCGTTTAAGGTGGTTTGTTTTGGTTTGAGGTACTTTTCCCTCAAAGCTAACATTTATGTTTTGTGCCGCTCCTGTGGCAACAGCTGTCTCTGTGATATCAGGTGCTTTGCATATTGAAATGTGGGTTATTGTTTTGTGCCGCTCCTGTGGCAACAGCTGTCTCTGTGATATCGGGTGCTTTGCATATTGAAATGTGGGTTATTGTTTTGTGCCGCTCCTGTGGCAACAGCTGTCTCTGTGATATCAGGTGCTTTGCATATTGAAATGTGGGTTATTGTTATGTGCCGCTCCTGTGGCAACAGCTGTCTCTGTGATATCAGGTGCTTTGCATATTGAAATGTGGGTTATTGTTATGTGCCGCTCCTGTGGCAACAGCTGTCTCTGTGATATCAGGTGCTTTGCATATTGAAATGTGGGTTATTGTTATGTGCCGCTCCTGTGGCAACAGCTGTCTCTGTGATATCAGGTGCTTTGCATATTGAAATGTGGGTTATTGTTATGTGCCGCTCCTGTGGCAACAGCTGTCTCTGTGATATCAGGTGCTTTGCATATTGAAATGTGGGTTATTGTTATGTGCCGCTCCTGTGGCAACAGCTGTCTCTGTGATATCGGGTGCTTTGCATATTGAAATGTGGGTTATTGTTATGTGCCGCTCCTGTGGCAACAGCTGTCTCTGTGATATCAGGTGCTTTGCATATTGAAATGTGGGTTATTGTTATGTGCCGCTCCTGTGGCAACAGCTGTCTCTGTGATATCAGGTGCTTTGCATATTGAAATGTGGGTTATTGTTATGTGCCGCTCCTGTGGCAACAGCTGTCTCTGTGATATCAGGTGCTTTGCATATTGAAATGTGGGTTATTGTTATGTGCCGCTCCTGTGGCAACAGCTGTCTCTGTGATATCGGGTGCTTTGCATATTGAAATGTGGGTTATTGTTATGTGTCGCTCCTGTGGCAACAGCTGTCTCTGTGATATCAGGTGCTTTGCATATTGAAATGTGGGTTATTGTTATGTGCCGCTCCTGTGGCAACAGCTGTCTCTGTGATATCGGGTGCTTTGCATATTGAAATGTGGGTTATTGTTATGTGCCGCTCCTGTGGCAACAGCTGTCTCTGTGATATCAGGTGCTTTGCATATTGAAATGTGGGTTATTGTTATGTGCCGCTCCTGTGGCAACAGCTGTCTCTGTGATATCAGGTGCTTTGCATATTGAAATGTGGGTTATTGTTATGTGTCGCTCCTGTGGCAACAGCTGTCTCTGTGATATCAGGTGCTTTGCATATTGAAATGTGGGTTATTGTTATGTGCCGCTCCTGTGGCAACAGCTGTCTCTGTGATATCGGGTGCTTTGCATATTGAAATGTGGGTTATTGTTATGTGCCGCTCCTGTGGCAACAGCTGTCTCTGTGATATCGGGTGCTTTGCATATTGAAATGTGGGTTATTGTTATGTGCCGCTCCTGTGGCAACAGCTGTCTCTGTGATATCGGGTGCTTTGCATATTGAAATGTGGGTTATTGTGCGAATGTCGATGGAGTATTACTCATTTTATGCAAAGTTCTAAAATGATGACACTCATGTAGTAGATTGGTCAGTCCGCTCCCAGTCATAAAAGGTAGGTCAGTAGAACAACCTGTCATCCAATCTATGATATTTAACTCCTACATGAGAAAACTTCCACAGAGAAGTGGACTGGGAACTTTAGTACAAATGAAAATCCAATTCAATGGTGCAATACTCTAAAACTATATTCAAATCCACAAAGGGAAAGTGTAAAGAAATGGCATGTTCGAAAACTGGCACATCCAAATCAAATCAAATCAAATCAAATGTTATTTGTCACGTACACATGGTCAGCAGATGTTAATGCGAGTGTAGCGAAAATGCTTGTGCTTCTAGTTCCGACCGTGCAGTAATATCTAACAAGTAATCTAACAAATTCACAACAACTACCTTATACACACAAGAGTAAAGGAATGAATACGAGTATGTACATATAAATATATGGATGATCGGCGTAGGCAAGATGCAGTAGATGGTATGGAGCACAGTATATACATATGAGATGACTAATGTAGGATATGTAAACATTATATAAATGGCATCCTTTAAAGTGGCTAGTGATATATTTATTTCATCCGATTATAATTATTAAAGTGGCTAGAGATTTGGGTCGATGGCCGAACGGCATAGGCAAGATTCAGTAGATGGTTTAGAGTACAGTGTATACATTTGATATGTCGGATATGTAAACATTATATTCAAAATTGTTTAAAGTGGCTAGTGATACATTTGTTACATCCATTTTTAAAGTGGCTAGAGATTTAAGTCAGTATGTTGGCAGCAGCCACTCAATGTTAGTGATGGCTGTTTAACAGTCTGATGGCCTTGAGGTAGAAGCTGTTTTTCAGTCTCTCGGTCCCAGCTTTGATGCACCTGTACTGACCTCGCCTTCTGGATGATAGCGGGGTGAACAGGCAGTGGCTCGGGTGGTTGTTGTCCTTGATGATCTTTTTGGCCTTCCTGTGACATCGGGTGGTGTAGGTGTCCTGGAGGGCAGGTAGTTTACCCCCGGTGATGCGTTGTGCAGTCCTCACTACCCTCTGGAGAGCCTTACGGTTGTGGGCGGAGCAGTTGCCGTACCAGGCGGTGATACAGCCCGACAGGATGCTCTCGATTGTGCATCTGTAGAAGTTTGTGAGTGATTTTGGTGACAAGCTGAATTTCTTCAGCCTCCTGAGGTTGAAGAGGCTCTGTTGCGCCTTCTTCACCACGCTGTCTGTGTGGGTGGACCATTTCAGTTTGTCCGTGATGCGTACGCCGAGGAACTTAAAACTTTCCACCTTCTCCACTACTGTCCTGTCGATGTGGATAGGGGGGTGCTCCTCTCCAGTTTCCTGAAGTCCACAATCATCTCCTTTGTTTTGTGACGTTGAGTGAGAGGTTATTTTCCTGACACCACACTCCGAGGGCCCTCACCTCCCTGTAGGCCGTCTCATCGTTGTTGGTAATCAAGCCTACCACTGTAGTGTCGTCAGCAAACTTGATGATTGAGTTGGATGCGTGCTTGGCCACGCAGTCATGGGTAAACAGAGAGTACAGGAGAGGGCTGAGTCGAGACAGGGCTGGGTCGAGACCCAGGGTCTCAAGCTTAATGACGAGCTTGGAGGGAACTATGGTGTTAAATGCTGAGCTGTAGTCGATGAACAGCATTCTTACATAAGTATTCCTCTTGTCCAGATGGGTTAGGGCAGTATGCAGTGTGATTGCGATTGCGTCGTCTGTGGACCTATTGGGACGGTAAGCAAATTGGAGTGGGTCCAGGGTGTCTGGCAGGATGGAGGTGATATGATCCTTGACTAGTCTCTCAAAGCACTTCATGATGACGGAAGTGAGTGCTACGGGGGCGATAGTCATTTAGCTCAGTTACCTTAGCTTTCTTGGGAACAGGAACAATGGTGGCCCTCTTGAAGCATGTGGGAACAGCAGACTGGAATAGGGACTGATTGAATATGTCCGTAAACACACCGGCCAGCTGGTCTGCGCATGCTCTGAGGACACGGCCAGGGGATGCCATCCGGGCCAGCAGCCTTGCGAGGGTTAACACATTTAAATGTTTTCCTCACGTTGGCTGCGGTGAAGGAGAGCTCACAGGTTTTGGTAGCGGGCCGTGTCGGTGGCACTGTATTATCCTCAAAGCAAGCAAAGAAGTTGTTTAGTTTGTCTGGGAGCAGGACATCGTGGTCCGCGACGGGGCTGGTTTTCTTTTTGTAGTCCGTGATTGACTGTAGACCCTGCCACATTCCTCTCGTGTCTGAGCCGTTGAATTGTGACTCTACTTTGTCTCTATATTGACGCTTAGCATGTTTTATTGCCTTGCGGAGCTTCCAGTAACCATGGGCGTAAGTATGTGTAGACTAGTGTGTCACCGGACATTTTACACCCAACAGGTTGACTTCAAGGACTTCAAAAGAACAATGGAGTCTGTCATATCCCTATTGTGGTTTCCCCTCGACCGGGGGGTTCCCCCTTCTCTCTTTTGATGTGTCGCACCCCTCAATTTCCCCTAATTTAGATTGTCCTGGGGACAACACGCATGACTGCCCCCAAATAATACTCTCTTGTGTTGTTTTTGTGCCTCCCTATAGGTCCACGGCGGTTCCCCCAACGACGACCTCCACAGAACGCTCCAGAACCCTACCAAGGCCCAGTTTGGAGTGATGGTATACGGGCAGCAAGATGGAGACAAACAGAATCAGAGAGCATGCTAAACTCGCCGTGACTAGACAGAAAGGCTATTGTGCTCGAGCTTTTTTGACATTTAACCCTTGACCCGTGATTTTATCAGTTTTTAAAACCACAGACAGTTTGATTTCTTCAACATACCTGAATAACTTGAGTTTAAGTTGCGTGAAAGGTTGTTAGTTGATTGGGCTACTTCAAACTCTCGAGAGCGAAATTGAGGGCAGAGAGAATCTGACGCAGTGGCCTCTCAGGACTAGGCCTCACCCCAGTGGTGTGCTAGTGTGATGCATGTTATGAGCAGCCCGTCGCTGACTAATGAGACAGAGAGCTGCAGTAGCGAGTGCAGCAGCGCCGCCACCACCAGCACCACCTCTGACCTCTCCCCAATGTCGGGTCACACCCCCCTCACCTACTAATCTCCCCTCTCCCTTCCCCAACGAACCCCCCCTGCACCCTACCACACTACCCCACCACTACGCCCCGCCGTCACCACCACCCCTGCCCCCGAACGCACCTCCTCTCCCTCCCCCCACCACCAACCTCCCTCCACGGTGTGCGGAAGAAACGGAGGGTGCGGAGCTTTTTCTGGAAGCCCATCCCGGAGGAGAAGGTGCGGAGCCAGCCCAACATCTGGACCATGGCGGTGCGCTGCCAGCAGCAGTACCAGATCGACGTGCGCTCCGTGGAGGAGCTGTTCGGCCAGCAGGAGGAGGCGCAGGGCCGGGAGGGTGTGCCCGCCACCGGTGGATCCTCCTCAGCCCGCATCACCCGGTCCAGGTCCTTCAAGGAGAACAAGGACGAGGTGAGTCTGAGCGGGTTGATTGTGAATGGTGGATGAGGATACGCCCTGACCTGTTTATGTTTTACTGGTGGAATTACAGGACATAAGGGTGCTGGTAGGTCCACTTCACTAGAAAAAGACGTTAGCAGTATAATGTGCTTAACAATGAGTTTTGGGTTTGCGCTAACATGACTAAGATTGACGGGTTGGTATGGCAGTTTACTCTGTAGTAAAAACAATACAACTAAACATAAATTGACCACAAGACGAGTACAGACAGACAGTATACTGTACCTGAACCTGAACTCAAAAGTTATTCCTGGAAGTCACTGTACTCATCACAGAACACAAGCTAACACGGCACAGCACGATCAGCTTTGTCTCGAGGGATGGAAATAATACTAACCGATACAAAAGCCAATTTTACAGCATGCATATCTCGAAACAGGAAACGTGTCAGTGGCGAGTGTAGTGTAAATCATTGTATACCCCTGAAAAGGGCTTTGAATAAACTGTATAGCTATGCCCGCGTGAGGCTTAGTGAAGCTAATGTCACAGTTTAACAGTCTGAGCTACCTGGAGGGAATACTGGCTGTTATTTCACAACCCCTATTTCTCAAGGGACTCCAAATATAGCAACATGCTACGCACTACTCCAGTGAGCCCTTTGATTGTATTTAGGACCTACAGTGCCTTCAGAAAGTGTTCACACCCCTTGACTTATTCCACATGTTGTTGTGTTGCAGCCTGAATTCAAAATGGAATAAATTGAGGTTGTCACTGGCCTACACACAATACCCCATAATGTCCAAGTGGAATTACGTTTTTAGAAATGTTTACAAATGAATTCAAAATGAAAAGTTGAAATGTCTTCAGTCAATAAGTATTCAACCCTTTCATTGTGGCAAGCCTAAATAAGTTCAGGAGTAACAATGTGCTTAACAAGTCACATAATAAGTTGCATGGACTCACTCCTTGTGCAATAATAGTGTTTAACATGATTTTTGAATGACTACCTCATCTCTGTACCCCACACATACAATTATCTGTAAGGTCCCTCAGTCTTGCAGTGAATTTCAAATGCAGATTCAACCACAAAGACCATGGAGGGTTTCCAGTGCCTCACAAAGAAGGGCACCTATTGATAGATGGATAAAAAAAGCAGACATTGAATATCCTTTTGAGCATGGTGAAGTTATTAATTACACTTTGGATGGTGTATCAATACACCCAGTCACTACAAAGATACAGGCGTCCTTCCTGACTCAGTTGCCGGAGAGGAAGGAAACCGCTCAGGGATTTCACCATGAGGCCAATAGATTTTATTAGGATCTCTTTTTTTAGTGCTCATTTGGACTAATCTTCCAAGAGTCCTTAAACATTAAAATACTATTTATAATACGATCACATTTTCACATATAACACACTGTTACAAACAGACATAATACACTGACATATTGACCAGATAAATAACAGTCTAAAAAGATGGATTCTTCATCTACCATAGTCCAGCACAACTTTCCTATGTATTATATTGAAATGGTTTAAAAAATATTGTTTGAATTAATATATTGAAAGGTTTCTGGTTCGCTCAGTTAAATTATTCAATGTATTTATTGCTCTAAATCGAAAAGTAATTTTGCCTATTTCTCTTATGTCTGGATAACGCATAGATGGTGGACAATCTATTCCTGGTATTTACTGAATGTCTGTCTCTTACCAACTGAATACTGTTGTGAATAGAGTTTGGCCGATTTTAAATGGTGTATAGTATGAAATAAAATGAATCCTTACTGCTTTGTTCTGTGCAGTCTGCAGCCTCCTAATTTAACTTGATGATGTATTTCCACAGAACACTAGTTCACCTGACTCCCAATTAATGCTTGGGTTATTTGCCTAATAATCTTTCTTAGGAAATATTTAGCTATCCTTCTGATCATGCATGCAGTTTTAATATTTTGTTTTACATGCACTCCTAGTAGTTTGGTTTCTGCCACTTCCTCAATTTGTACTCCTCCCATACTTAATTGTATCCCATGCTGTGTTGGCCTTTTCCTAGTGGAACAGACCAACATAACTTTGGTTTTATTTGTGTTTAAAACTAGTTTGTTCCGCCAAACCCACTCCTGATATTTTCCAGATCTACTTGTAGAGCTTGCTGTACCTGTTGAACCGATTGTCTTGCTGTAGAAATTGTAGTATCATCAGCAAATATAGTAGCTTGAGTTTCAGATAAGGCATGAGGAAGGTCATTGGTATATATAAGTAAACAAGTGGCTCAAGGCAACTGCCCTGTGGTATTCCACAGTTTAAAGCATTTTTTAAATTATTATTTAACCTTTGTTTAACCAGGTAGGCCAGTTGAGAACAAGTTCTCATTTACAACTGTGACCTGGACCAAGATAAAGCAAAGCAGTGCGACAAAAACAACAACACAGAGTTACACATAAACAAACGTACAGTTGAATAACACAATTTAAAAATCTATGTACAGTGTGTGCAAATGTAGAAGAGTAGGGAGATAGGCAATAAATAGGCCATAGAGGCGAAATCATTACAATTTAGCATTAACACTGGTGTGATAGATGTGCAGATGATGATGTGCAAGTAGAGATACTGGGGTGCAAAGGAGCAAGAGGGTAAGTAATAATACGGGGATGAGGTAGTCGGGTGTGCTATTTACAGATTGGCTGTGTACAGGTACAGTGATCGGTAAGCTGCTCTGACAGATTATGCTTAAAGTTAGAGAGGGAGATATAGCTTCAGTGATTTTTGCAATTCGTTCCAGTCATTGGCAACAGAGAACTGAAAGGAAAGGCGGCCAAAGGAAGTGTTGGCTTCGGGGATGGCTGGAGCGCGTGCTACGGGTGGGTGTTGCTATGGTGACCAGTGAGCTGAGATAAGGCAGGGCTTTACCTAGCAGGGACTTGTAGACGACCTGGAGCCAGTGGGTTTGGTGACGAATATGTAGTGAGGGCCAGACAACAAGAGCATGCAGGTCGCAGTGGTGGGTGGTATATGGGGCTTTGGTGACAAAACGGATGGCACTGTGATAGACTGCATCCAATTTGCTGAGTAGAGTGTTGGAGGCTATTTTGTAGATGACATCGCCGAAGTCAAGGATCGGTAGGATAGTCTTTTTTACGAGGGTATGTTTGGCAGCATGAGTGAAGGAGGCTTTGTTGCGAAATAGGAAGCCGATTCTAGATTTAATTTGGGATTGGAGATGCTTAATGTGAGTCTGGAAGGAGAGTTTACAGTCTAACCAGACATCTAGGTATTTGTAGTTGTCCACATATTCTCAAAGTCAGAACCGTCCAGAGTAGTGATGATGGACGGGCGGGCAGGTGCGGGCAGCAATCGGTTGAAGAGCATGCATTTAGTTTTACTAGCAGTTAAAAGCAGTTGGAGGCCACGGAAGGAGAGTTGTATGGCATTGAAACTCGTTTGGAGGTTAGTTAACACAGTGTCCAAAGAAGGGCCAGAGGTATACAGAATGGTGTCGTCTGCGTAGAGGTGGATCAGAGACTCACCAGCAGCAAGAGCGGCGACATTGATATATACAGAGAAAAGAGTCGGCACAAGAACATTGAACCCTGTGGCACCCCCATAGAGACTGTCAGAGGTCCGGACAACAGGCCCTCCGATTTGACACACTGAACTCTATCTGAGTAGTTGGTGAACCAGGCGAGGCAGTCATTTGAGAAGCCAAGGCTATTGACTCTGCCGATAAGAATGCGGGGAAGAAAATGAACCATTGATATAGGTGGACTGTTTCCTGTCAGTTAGATATGACTGTACCCAATTCAATGCTACCTCCTTAAAACCAAATTATTTCATTGTCTACTAAATCAAACGCTGCACTGAAATCTAAAAATAGTACACCCACAAACCTGCCATTATCCATAGCATTGAGCCACTGGTCAGTCATGCCAACCAATGCAGTGGTAGTGGAATGGTTTTTGCGATAAGCATGCTGATTGGCTGTAATCAGATCATTATTTTACATATACTTCTATATTTGTCTACTTACAATACACTCTAATATCTTACTGAGATGAGGTGAGTAGACTAATTGGTCGACTATTGGCAGGAGTAATGGGTTCTTTGCTGTCTTTCGGGATAGGACACAGTTTAGCATGCTTCTATACATTTGCAAACGTCCCCCCTTTTCCAGTGACTAATTAAACATGTATTTCAGTGGAGCTGCAATCTGGGGAACAGCACAGCGAAGTAAAAAATTGTCCATAAGACCATAACCTGTAGATTTACCATCGGGTAAGGACTTCAATAGGTTTAACACCTCCTCTACGGACACCATTTGTAGACTAAAAGAGCAAGTTGTTTTGCTCATAATACAATCCTCAATCCATTTGACAATAGCTTGTTTGGAAGAATGGGTGTTTACATTATCGCTCAGTAAATGAATTGTCTTTGTAAAAAAAAATCTGCAAAATGATTGGCAATATCAGCTGGTTTTGTTATTGTTCTCCTGTCAACCTCCATGATGAGATAGATGTACCAACTAAGCCCTTAACTGCATTCCATAACTTTTTCGAATAATCTTTCAATCAATAAAAGCATTTTTGTAAAATAACGTTTTTTTCTTACGATTTAATTTCATTGCATAATTACGTAGTGATCTATAATTCTGTTCATCAATTTCTAGTTTAGATTTGGCTGCTAAGACTTATGCAATATTTCTTTGAGGAAAAGCCTCACCCAGTTCATCAATCCATGGAGATGGATGAGCACCAACTGTACTCTTTCTTACTCGGTCATGATGGTCCATTACCTCAGTGAGCAAATCAATAAAACATTCTGTAGTGTGATTTAAATCATCCTCTAGATAAATCAGCTCCCAGGGTACAGCAGCCAAATCATTTTAAAATGTATCTTGACCACAATCCTTGGGGGTTTCTTTGGAACCTTGGTGTTCATGGTTATGGCCACAATATTATGGTCTGTCCAGCCCACTGGCATTGATCTGGCTTTTAAGCATTGCAATGGTATATTACAGAAGATCAGATCAATGCACGTGTCCGAACGGTGATCCAACTTAATTGATGATCTATTAGTATCATTAACCATTTGTTTCAAACCACAGTTCTCGGCATATCTCATCAATTTAGTTCTATTTGAATTATTATGATCCTTCCCATTTATATTAAAATCACCCAAGATAAATAGCATCTTTGTTAATATCTGTGGCCTGGTCAAACCCAGTACATAAGTCATCCAGATAGGACACCTTAGAGATAGGAAGTTTATACACACATCTTTCCAATATGGGTGCCTGGTGAGGCAGATGTACTTGAGCCCATAGTGCCTCTATTTGACCTACATTAAGGTCATCCCTCCTCTTAAAAGGTATATGATTCTGAATGTACAGTACTCCACCCCCACCATTCCTATTCCTATCCCTTCTCACTAGACTATATCCACGAATGTTCATTTGCCCATCATTTACAGATGCATCCAAATGTGTTTCGGTCAAAGCTAAAATATGAATATTATTTACATACAACACACAAACTCAGATTTGAACATTGAATGGTGACTTTAAAACAGTTACAGAGTTCAATGGCTGTGATAGGAGAAAACTGAGGACGGATCAACAACATTGTAGTTACTCCACAATACTAAATGAAATCAAATCAAGTTTTTTTACACATTTCAGACGTGGAATGCAACGCACTGCGCTTTACAGGAAAAAATACTAATAAAAAAACGATTGAAATAAAAGCAGAAATATTTACTACACAATATGATAAAAACAAAAGAATTACGCAAACTGAACAACTAAAAAGCACCCTAAGGAAAAGCTAAAAATATGTGTTTTAAGATCTTTGTTTTAAATATGTCCACAGTTTCAGCCCCCCTCAGTTTCTCTGGTAGGCTGTTCCAGAGGCTGGGGGCATAGTAACTAAAGGCTGGGGGCATAGTAACTAAAGGCTGCCTCTCCATGCCTCTTGGTCCCCCCTCAGGTCCTCTGGTAGGCTATTCCAGAGGCTGGGGGCATAGTAACTAAAGGCTGTCTCTCCATGCCTCTTGGTCCCCCCTCAGGTTCTCTGGCAGGCTATTCCAGAGGCTGGGGGCATAGTAACTAAAGACTGCCTCTCCATGCCTCTTGGTCCCCCCGGTAGGCTATTCCAGAGGCTGGGGGCATAGTAACTAAAGGCTGCCTCTCCATGCCTCTTGGTCCTAGGCTTTGGGATAGTTAAAAGGCAGAGGACCTGAGGAACCTACTTGGTACATAACTTAAAAGCATGTCTGACATGTATTGGGGTACACAATCGTGGATTGATTTAAAAACGAACCTAATTGACAGAGTGAAAAGAAAGTAGCCTGTACATAATACAAAATATTCTAAAACACGCATCCTGTTTGCAACAAGGCACTAAAGTGATGCTGCAAAACATGTGGAAAAGCAATTAACTTTTTGTCCTGAATAAAAATAATTATGTTTGGGGAAAATCCAATACAACACATTACTGAGTACTGCTCTCCATTATTTTCAAGCATAGTGGTGACTGCATCATGTCATGGGTATGTTTGTAATCGTTAAGGACTTAAGGAGTTTGTCAGGATAATAAAACAAACAGAAAACACTAACAAGTGACAACAATAAGGGATCATAACTTTTACCTGGTCATGGAAAGAGCGTGTGTTCTTAATGTTTTGTAGATTGCCATACCTGTTATTTACCAAAATTATTAAACATCCCGGTAACTTTGCAACCCTGATCTAGCATCACTATCATTCCTATGATCCTCCTGTACTGAATCATGTTCCTCTCTTTCTACTGTTCTCAGATCAGCATTCTGGACTCCAAGCGGGGCATGAACGTGGGCATTTTCCTCAAGCAATTCAAGAAGTAAGTCTTCCTCCGGTTCTGTTAGATTAGCTTACATAAAGCATGCATGGAATTCCACTGATCGGCTTGAGGGAGAGAAACGAGACGCGTTGTGTGAAACACAGCGCCGTTGTGTAACTGGTGGCGTCCTGAGTCCGGCACGCTAGGTTGACCACTTGGGGATAAGGTCACGTGTGTGTGTGTGCATGGATGTCTGTAATTATGGAGTTCTCTGTATTTACATTTTAGTCATTTAGCAGACGTTCTTATCCAGAGCGACTTACCTGAGTGATTAGGGTTAAGTGCCTTGCTCAAGACACATCTTTCACCTAGTCGGCTTGGGGATTCAAACCAACGACTTTATGAGGCTACCTGCTGCCCCTGTATAGTTGTCAATGGGTTAGGCCAGTGGTTCTCAGTCCTGGTCCTGAGGACACTAAGGGGTGCACATTTGTGTTTTTGCCTTAGCACTACACACCTGATTCAAATCATCAAAGCTTGATGATGAGTTGATTTTGCTTTGGCAAAAAAACTAAATGTGCATCCTTTTGGGTCTCCAGGACCAGGACTGAGAACCACATGGGCGAGGCCAATTATAGTACAACTAGTTTGTACTGTCTGTGCCTGTCGCATTTGTTCTTCAAAGCATGACCTATGAATTACCTTTTATTTGTGTGTACCGAACACGTGTCCTGTGTTTGTATGTGCATGCGTGTTTGTGCAGGTGTTTGTGTGTGTGTGTGTGTGTGTGTGTGTGTGTGTGTGTGTGTGCGTGCATGTGCATGCATGCTCCCACGCGCTCGTGTGTGCATATTTGCGTCATTCGTCTGTTTCTCTGTACCTGTCTCCATTGCAGGTGCTTAGTGGACAGTCCAGCTCTCCTCCCACTGGTCCCTAGAGTAATCAGACACAGCTATAGCCCTTATTTGACTTTTCCATCGCGAAACAACGTAAATACTAAATGGTGACCTACCGTGCGCTCAGACTGAAGTGCTCACTGATGCAGCATTTCAGTGACTAAAGCCATTCTGAATGAATCCAAGCTCAGATCACTTAAGTAATACTATCAAACATGCTACTCTATATAGGAATATACTTTATTGTAATACAACTTGCCATGACAGTATAGTGTTTAAATCAAAATGCTATTGAAATCCTTTGGGTAAATTCTAGCTTGTTTGCCAATCTTTTTATGCTTGTCATTGTCTTATTTAGCAAGACGACACTGCTGCACAGTTCGATGCAGAAACAGTGTCCGCAGGCTACAATTTCCCTAAATGCCAAGAAAAGCTAGTTTGATAAAGGTTTCCGATTCTGTATTCAACTTCGTCATAACCGGGCTGACCACAAACGACATAGCGATATTGTAATGAAGTTAATCCTCTAAGACTTTTGAAAACTCACATAGGGATCAGAATCCCTTGTCTGAAAGCCCCCCAAGCTTTCTATCCTATTTGAGTGTCTTAGGTCTAATTTATATCTTACGTGTACACAACGCAAATACAGAATGAGCTACACAAATCTGATGTCCTGCGTTCTTGCCAAGCAAACATATGCAAACGTGTGCGGCAACACCATTTTGTAACTTTACGCAACTACACGGCAACGCCATTTTGTAACTTAACGCAACTACACGGGAACGCCATTTTGTAACTTAACGCAACTACACGGGAACGCCATTTTGTAACTTAACGCAACTACACGGCAACGCCGTTTTGCATATTTAATTGCGTTCTTGCGTTGCGTACATACGTGAAGTATAAATAAGTCTTAGACTCACCCTAAAATCTCCATGCTTTATACAGCAGTAGTTTTAATGAAAAACCCCTGGAGTTGGTTTTCTATGCCTGACTGGGCATATACTGTGTTATTCAGTGTGTGTGTGTGTGTGTGTGTGACTGGCAGTGCTCTCCTCAGCTCAGACACACAGTTGATAAGTATGGTGTGGGGACATGATGGCCTGCAGACGAAGTATAGTCTGGCCTTACCGCATCACTGTCTGTGCATGTGTCCTTCAAAGGCCCCCCTCAAAGTTGTTTTATGTAAAAAAATGATTATTTCTTTGGACCATTACCTACATTTAGGAATAGAGCAGTATTGACACTGAAGATATCTACACACGCACACATGCACGCACACGCACACACACACACAAAATACAGACGCAGAGAGGGTTTAAGTAATATCACAAAACGGACCCTCAGATTATCTGGGGTAATCCAGGAGAAAAGGTCCACATTGTTTCATTCATGTTTAATTGTTGGCGATAGCTTAAATTCTATGTGTTTCATAAGCAGTCTGGAGAGGCTAATGCTAACTCCCTGTGGGGTGGTAGACTGGGAGAGAGTTGTAGCTCGGGATTTGCATGCCAGCACAGTGCATGTGCTGTACACACTCAGCTTGTACAACTGAGTTTTTCATCAATAAATGCATCGATGACGTCGTCCCCACAGTGACCGTACGTACATACCCCAACCAGAAGCCACGGATTACAGGCAACATCCGCACTGAGCTAAAGGGTAGAGCTGCCACTTTCAAGGAGCGGGACTCCCACCTGGAAGCTTATAAGAAATCCCGCTATGCCCTCCTGATGAACCATCAAACAGGCAAAGCATCAATACAGTACTAAGATTTATTCGTACTACACCGGTTCCGATGCTCGTCGCAAGTGGCAGGGCTTACAAACTATTACAGACTACAAAGGGAAGCACAGCCGCGAGCTGCCCAGTGACACGAACCTACCAGACGAGCTAAATTAATTCTACGCTCACTTCAAGGCAAGTAACAATGAAGCACGCATGAGAGCATCACCTGTTCTGGCCGACTGTGTGATCACGCTCTTCGTAGCTGATGTGAGTAAGACCTTTAAACAGGTCAACATTTGCAAGGCCGCAGGGCTAGACGGATTACCAGGACGTGTACTCCGAGCATGCGCTGACCAACTGGCAAGTGTCTTCACCTGTCCCTGAGTGAGACTGTAATACCAACATGTTTCAAACAGACCACCATAGTCCCTGTCCCTAAATGAAGTACTTTGAAAGTCCCCTACAACACCATTATCCCAGAAACCCTAGACCCACCCTAATTTGCATACCGCCCCAACAGATCCACAGATGATGCAATCTCTATTGCACTCCACACTGCCCTTTCCCACCTGGACCAGAGGAACACCTACGTGAGAATGCTATTCATTGACTACAGCTCAGCGTTCAACACCATAGTGCCCTCAATGCTCATCACTAAGCTAAGGACCCTGGGACTAAACACCTACCTCTGCATCTGGATCCTGGACTTCCAGACGGGCCGCCCCAAGGTGGTAAGGGTAGGTAACAACACATCCGCCATGCTGATCCTCAACACAGGGGCCCCCCTTGTACTCCCTGTTCACTCATGGCTGCATGGCCAGGCACGACTCCAACACCATCATCAAGTTTGCAGATGACACAAAAGTGGTAGGCCTGATCATCAATAACGATGAGACAGCCTATAGGGAGGAGGTCAGAGACCTGGCCGTGTGGTACCAGGACAACAACCTCTCTCTTAACGTGATCAAGACAAAGGAGATGATTGTAGACTATAGGAAAAAGAGGACCGAGCACGCTGGGGCTTTTGTGGAGCAGGTTGAGAGCTTCAAGTTCCTTGGTGTCCCCATCACCAACAAACTATCATGGTCCAAACACACCAAGACAGTCGTGAAGTGGGCACGACAAAGCCTATTCCCCCTCAGGAGACTGAAAAGATTTGGCATGGGTCCTCAGATCCTCAAAAGGTTCTACAGCTGCACCACCGGGAGCATCCTGACTGGTTGCATCACTGCCTGGTATGGCAACTGCTCGGCTTCCGACCGCAAGGCACTACAGAGGGTAGTGCGTACGGCCCAGTACATCACTGTGGCCAAGCTTCCCGCCATCCAGGACCTCTATACCAGGCAGTGTCAGAGGAAGGCCCTATAAATTGCCAAAGACTCCAGCCACCCTAGTCATAGACTGTTCTCTCTGCCACCGCACGGCAAGCGGTACCAGAGTGCCACGTCTAGGTCCAAAAGGCTTCTTAACAGCTTCTACCCCCAAGCCATAAGACTCCTGAACAGTTAATCAAAGGGCTACCCAGACCACTCTTTTTCGCTGCTGATACTCTGTTTGTTATCTATGCATGGTCACTTTAACTCTACCTACATGTACATATTACCTCATTTATCTTGACTAACCGAGTAACTAAGTCGTAAGTTTACATACACTTAGGTTGAAGTCATTAAAACTCGTTTTTCTACGAAGAACACCATACCAACCGTGAAGCACAGGGGTGGCAGCATCATGTTGTGGGGGTGCTTTGCGGCAGGAGGGACTGGTGCACTTCACAAAATAGATGGCATCATGAGGAAAGAAAATTCTGTGGATATATTGAAGCACCATCTCAAGACATCAGTCAGGAAGTTAAAGCTTGGTCGCAAATGGGTCTTCCAAATGAACAATGACCCCAAGCATACTTCCAAAGTTGTGGCAAAATGGCTTAAGGACAACAAAGTCAAGGTATTGGAGTGGCCATCATAAAGCCCTGACCTCAATCCTATAGAAAATTGTGGGAAGAACTGAAATAGCGTGTGGAAGGCTACCCGAAACATTTGACCCAAGTTCTCTCTACTATTATTCTGACATTTCACATTCTTAAAATAAAGTGGTGATCCTAACTGAACTAAGACAGGGAATTTTTACTAGGATTATATGTCAGGAATTGTGAAAAAGTTTTAATGTATTTGGCTGAGGTGTATGTAAACTTCCGACTTCAACTGTAGCCTCACTATTGTTATTTTACTGCTGCTGTTTAATTATTTGTTACTCTTATTTATTTATTTTTACATTGTTGGTTAAGGGCTTGTAAGTAAGCATTTCACTGTAAGGTCTACACCTGTTGAATTCGGCACATGTGACAAATACAATTTGATATGATTTGATTTGAAATGTGTTTTACATCAGTTGTACAACTTGAGTGTGTACGGGGCCAGAGGGCTGATCTCATAGGACGTTTTGCATGGCTCCCCCTGTAATTTTCATATCATTTGACTCTTATCACAAGAGCACCTATCGACACTGCCTCGTTCACACTGGACTTGGACACTTTCGTTTATGTAACACCGTCGCTAGTGCACTACAGTGTATAGTCACACTCACAGACAAATCTGTCTGTTAACTCTAACTACTTATTGTATGTTACTCGTTGTTCACGTCGATGGGAGTCTTGAATGCAGAAAAGAGGCGGGTTGATAATGCTAACTAGGCTAACTAGACATTTGAAACATACATTCTCCCACCTTACAGTTGACCACAGGTAGCCTAGTGGTTAGAGCGTTGGACTTGTAACCGGAGGGTTGCAAGTTCGAATCCCCGAGCTGACAAGGAAAAACTCTGTCGTTCTGCCCCTGAACAAGGCAGTAAACCCACTGTTCCCCGGGCGCCGAAGACGTGGATGTCGATTAAGGCAGCCCCCCGCACCTCTCTGATTCAGAGGGGTTGGGTTAAATGCGGAAGACACATTTCAGTTGAAGGCATTCGGTTGTACAACTGACTAATAATGGTGACTTTGACAATGAGAATATCATATGTTGAGTTTATCCCCCCCCGATTTGATATGACGCACCCCATCTCCCAGAATCCCTTTCAATTCATGGATTCTCCAGTCCCATGGCTCATAAAATCCACATCAGGCCTGGGCATCGGGCTCACACATCAAGGTGCCTGTGTGAGGATTGGCTAGATCTACTGCTCTGTGCAGACGTAGAGTGAGAGCCTGTGCTGTTTACCAATGAACTGATCTGACTGTCTCGGTACCGTTTCAGCCAATGGGTATAAGGCTTTATAACTTGTTTGGTATGAGCCTTTAAGATGTTCTATTATAAGGTGTGTAATATGTTGTGTTTCTTTAACGTACGGGTATAATGCTTATAACTTGTTATGAGCATGTAAGAGCCTCTTATAACAAGGCTCATAGAATGTTAAGTCTCTCTGCACCAAATTGTCAACCGACTCAAAATGGCTTTTATTCAGTCAGGATCCTTATGAGACGTTCATAAGATATTATAATGGGGTCATACTGTACATGCTTATAACATATTGCCATGCATTATAACAGCATCATAATGCACTATAAGGGTTATCACTGTGTCCATCTCATCCAGGTCCAATCACTCCATTGTGGAGGACATTCGCCAGGGAGACGGCAAGCTGTACAGAGCTGATCTCCTCAAAGACCTGCTCAAACTCCTGCCCGAGTCTGAAGAGGTGTGTGTGTGAGTGTGTGTGAGTCTGAAGAGGTGTGTGTGTGTGTGTGTGTGTGTTTGGGCGAGAGAGAGAGAGAGAGAGAGAACACAATGTACCAGCCAAGCAATGCACCACAGTTTTTGAATAGGATACTAGCACAGCCCAGCTAGCATAGGTTTCCTCCATGTCCACGATATAAATACCAGTAAATCATTCTGAAATGGATGGAGCACAATGATTTAATGACAGACATTGTCTAAGTTACTGTGTACATCATATAATGTTTAAGGTGCACGTGTGTTGTTGAGGTTGGGTTGTTATGGATCGCAGCATAATATTAATGGCTTTTAGCAGGCACTTTCATCAAAGGCGACTTAAAGTCAGTCATGTGTGCATACATTTTCATATGGGTGGCCCCAGTGGGAATCAAAACCATGATCCCAACTTTGCAAGTACAATGCTCTACCAACTGAGCCACACAGGAACATGTTTGTATGTTTATTGTCGTATCCACAGGTAAAGAAACTGAGGGCGTTCAAAGGGGACTCCAGCAAACTGACCCTGGCAGACTCCTTCATGTACCTGTTGATCCAGGTGCCTCGGTAAGCTGCACTCATTTAGCCTAACGACGGCCGGTCTAAATCATTTTTTTTTTCTTTGTGCAGAAGGATCATTATTTGCCTAATAATGAGGGCCTCAACAAAACAAATGGGCTTGTGTTGGGGCCTCAACAAAATCATTGGGCTGGTGTTGGGGCCTCAACAAAATCATTGGGCTGGTGTTGGGGCCTCAACAAAATCATTGGGCTGGTGTTGGGGCCTCAACAAAATCATTGGGCTGGTGTTGGGGCCTCAACAAAATCATTGGGCTGGTGTTGGGGCCTCAACAAAATCATTGGGCTGGTGTTGGGGCCTCAACAAAATCATTGGGCTGGTGTTGGGGCCTCAACAAAATCATTGGGCTGGTGTTGGGGCCTCAACAAAATCATTGGGCTGGTGTTGGGGCCTCGAGGAAAAACATGAGCCAGTGTGTTAGAAATGCCTGAGACGATTTCTGGACCCAGTCCGTCCCTGTTACTGCATGAATCAATCAAATCTTGATTCACTTATCAGGCATTTTAACCATAACTTCATGAGTCTACCTACTTTGCTAGTATTTTCTCCACTACCCACAACTGTTCATTCTGCAATTTGCTCCAAAGGAAAATGCATTGGTTATAATACTATAGTATAAACTGTGCAGGTTTGAGAAATGTACTGAGTACTTATTTCAATTAAATAAACAGTATCTGATACTGTACTTCAGGTCAATTCTACTGCCCTTCGAGGGCTAAGCTACTACTGTTTTTCTCCCTGGTAGGTAAACATACTTTACTTTCCTGACTTTATTGTCCCCCACGGGGACATTTATTTGCAGTGTCATGTACACGTTTAAAGTGGTGTTTAAATACAAAAAAACGAATTGACAATACAACTTCCATAACAGTTACATACCATTAAAAAGAGACTAGCCTGCTGGCCTTACTGGGACGATAGAAACATCAGCCCGAGCTCTTTAGGAGGGATATCACACCTGGCACAAATTATTGTCTAGTTCTGTTTTTCCTCCCGGGGGGTGCCGTATACCTGCACCCAGAGGGGAGTAGATCAAAGTCCGGGTACAGGGGGTGGCTTAAGTCTAAAATTATTTTGTGAGCCTTGCGGAGGGCCCTGATGTTAAAGATCTCATCCAGGCCTGTCTGTTTGACTCCAAGTACCTTTGGGAGGGCCCTGACCTTAAAGATCTCATCCAGGCCTGTCTGTTTGACTCCAAGTACCTTGGGGAGGGACCTCACCTTAAGGATCTCATCCAGGCCTGTCTGTTTGACTCCAAGTACCTTGGGGAGGGCCCTGACCTTAAAGATCTCATCCAGGCCTGTCTGTTTGACTCCAAGTACCTTGGGGAGGGAACTCACCTTAAAGATCTCATCCAGGCCTGTCTGTTTGACTCCAAGTACCTTGGGGAGGGCCCTGACCTTAAAGATCTCATCCAGGCCTGTCTGTTTGACTCCAAGTACCTTGGGGATGGCCCTGACCTTAAAGATCTCATCCAGGCCTGTCTGTTTGACTCCAAGTACCTTGGGGAGGGCCCTGACCTTAAAGATCTCATCCAGGCCTGTCTGTTTGACTCCAAGTACCTTGGGAGGGAACTCACCTTAAAGATCTCATCCAGGCCTGTCTGTTTGACTCCAAGTACCTTGGGGAGGGCCCTGACCTTAAAGATCTCATCCAGGCCTGTCTGTTTGACTCCAAGTACCTTGGGGATGGCCCTGACCTTAAAGATCTCATCCAGGCCTGTCTGTTTGACTCCATGTACCTTGGGGAGGGCCCTGACCTTAGATCTCATCCAGGCCTGTCTGTTTGACTCCAAGTACCTTGGGGAGGGACCTCACCTTAAAGATCTCATCCAGGCCTGTCTGTTTGACTCCAAGTACCTTGGGGAGGGACCTCACCTTAAAGATCTCATCCAGGCCTGTCTGTTTGACTCCAAGTACCTTGCCTGCTGTGGTGATAATCCTTCTCAGCATATTTCTCTGGCTGACAGTGGCATTGCCAAACCAACATACAATACAGAAAGTTAAAATACTCTCAATGAAAGATGTGTAAAACAGAGTCAGTATAGTACAGTCTACATTAACAGAGTCAGTATAGTCCAGTCTACATTAACAGAGTCAGTATAGTCCAGTCTACATTAACAGAGTCAGTATAGTCCAGTCTACATTAACAGAGTCAGTCTAGTCCAGTCTACATTAACAGAGTCAGTCTAGTCCAGTCTACATTAACAGAGTCAGTCTAGTCCAGTCTACATTAACAGAGTCAGTCTAGTCCAGTCTACATTAACAGAGTCCGTCTAGTCCAGTCTACATTAACAGAGTCCGTCTAGTCCAGTCTACATTAACAGAGTCCGTCTAGTCCAGTCTACATTAACAGAGTCCGTCTAGTCCAGTCTACATTAACAGAGTCCGTCTAGTCCAGTCTACATTAACAGAGTCCGTCTAGTCCAGTCTACATTAACAGAGTCCGTCTAGTCCAGTCTACATTAACAGAGTCAGTATAGTCCAGTCTACATTAAAATTGAGAAAGTACAGTCCCTGTTGGCTCTTTTTTAAGATCAGGTCTGTACATTTACTCCACTGAAGCTTGTTGTTCAAGAGGACAGCCATATATTTGTATTCTTCATTCTCTATGTTCTGACCTCTGATAGATGTGGCAGAGGAAGGTGTTTTACGCTTCCTGAAGTCTATGCAAATCTCTTTGGTCTTGTTGGTATTTAGGACCAAGTGTGATTCGTCAGTCATTTAGGACCTCGTCATCATGCAACAGGCTGATCAAGGCAGTACCTGAATAGGAGAGAATGAAAACCTGCAGTGCTTTGCCCCTTGAAACTGAGGCCCTGGAGTTGTATAGCAAATTGTACTGTTCTGTTCCCTGTGCCAGTGAATCTGACACCCCCTGTTCTCTGTCGCCCCTGCCAGGTTTGAGTTGCGCATCGAGGCCATGGTCCTGCGCGACGAGTTCTTTCCGTCCTGCACTGTGATGAGCCGTGATATCGATGTCATCCGCGTGGCCACCAAAGGTAATGACGTTGACACACCACTGTAAACACCAGCGGCCACCGCTGCCCGCTGGTGCTGCCACACACTATCGACTGGAGACCCAGATATCTGAGTCGTAGCGCTGAGGTGTGACAAGGACCCGGTGTGTGCGCGGATGCCTGCGTGTCATCTGAGCTGGTGCTGTATTCGGACAGAGATATATAAAGTAGATGAGTGGTAGATGCAGGTAAGGGTTGGAACCGGTTCACAGAACAGAACAGAAAACCGGAAAATAACACAATTATTTAAGGAATAGAACCCGAACCGAAAACAAAAGTGATCTATATTGTTCCGGAACAGAACCATTATTTTAACCGGTGATAACGTTATTTTACGTTCCGGGCATTTTCTTCCTGTCCAACAAAAATCACAACCAAGGGCCTATGCAAAGTCCTCATTCTGTCTCTCAGGAACTTATTCCAGCGTCTGCCTGCCAGCTGGAAATCTTTGCCAGTGGGCGTGTGTGTGTGTGTGTGTGTGTGTGTGTGTGTGTGTGTGTGTGTGTGTGTGTGTGTGTGTGTGTGTGTGTGTGTGTGTGTGTGTGTGTGTGTGTGTGTGTGTGTGTGTGTGTGTGTGTGTGTGTGTGTGTGGGCTACCTGCCCCTCCCATCTGAAGCATAGGTTACTGTAGCCTACTGATGACATTACAAGCATAATTCAGAAATTAGGGAGAGATGTTTAATTAGAGAAGAATGGATTTACTTTTTCAATGCTAGTTAAGGATACTATAGTTTTCATGTTTTACTTTGGATTGATTAGCTACAAAAAGGTAAGACATGTTTTTAATTCTAGCTAAAGATATTCAAAGTTCCTTCATAGAAGCCTCTCCTCCGTAGGTATAATTCTGTTCGCCTAATTCAGATAATGCATGTCATAACAAGATGCTTAGCGCTTCAAGGCAAGCTTCCGCAATCCTCTCTCACTCTCTCTCCTCACCCTCAAAATGTCTTTCATAATGATTAAACCATGCTGTTACGGCAAAATACAATTTGCTCTTAACTACTTTCCTATACACATTAAATTGCTTACCTGCTTCGCAGCAAGTTTATCTATTTGCACAGATTGGTGAAGTAATTTAATGTTGAGATGAATGTAAATATATATATATATTAGAGGTTTAAAAGGAACAGAGAGGAACGATACAAACCAGTACTTCTTTTTTGGTTCGAACCATTTCAGAACTTTATTTTCCTGGTTAGAACAGTGGAACATAACCAAAAAAAGATATATTTCTGTTCAGAACTAAATGATTGAAAAATGATTTTGCTTCCAACCCCTGGGTGCAGGGTTTCATGCAGAGGAGGTTTTCAGGTCAATGACAGAAATTGAGGTTCATGCAATGAAGAGACAAGTAAATACAGAGATAGAAAGATACTCAGAGACATGGATGGATGCACCAATAGATTTTTCCGGGGGTAGGGACAGTAGACCTCATTTGGTTAACCATTTGGTTAATGGTTAATGATTGCAAAGGAAAAAACAGACCGTGAAGACAAACATGTTGAAACCAGCGGATGGCCGCGGTGTGTCAGTGTTATTATGCTGTAGGGTGCCCATTAAGCTCTGCGTCTGAAACCAATCATATGATCCACAGTCGACTCGTTTTTGTCATTTGGGCTCTGAAATATGCAAGTCGTTGACATTTATTGCAGTACAGTGGACCTATACATGACATAGTATGCAGCTGGTATGCAGCTACTGTAGCTAATACATTCAAATGAGCTTGGTAGTGCCTAAAGAGCAGCACCAATTTAGCAAATTAATTGCCCCGATACATTTAGTAAGCTGAACATGTCTTGAGAGAGGCTGCTGTAAAATCTGCATTGTGAGGCCTTTTAGGTCATAGCACAGGGGTTTTGAATGATTAAAAAACGTCCTTAAATGGAGTTTCACCTCTCAGCGAATTTGGGCAACGTTGGATAAGTTGGTTTTGAGACGTCGTTATTTTGTGTGGGGGGGTTGGTATTTACTCCACCTCATCATGAATAGCTTTTTTATCGAGATGTGCATGTACATATATGATGCGTTTTTGTTACGCTGTTGTCCAGTCGCTATTTAAACAAAAGTGCAAGTCACAGACAAGCTACTTCCTGATTGTGATGACTAGTGAAACCAGACTCTTGATGGGGCCGACATTACTCCTAATGAGTAGCTAGCCGTATTAAACAGTATTTGAAATATCAATAGACCTACAGTCATGCTAAAACTATGGCATTATCTCTATACAGTTGTATATCTCAGTTGAAAGCTAGCTTGAGTTGTAGTGGAAGTGTATGGTGGAAGTTAATTCCAAACAGAGATGGTGTTTGATGGGGGGCAGACCTGGGTTGAAATACTTGAAAAGTATTTTCAGATACTTTGAGCGTTTGCTTGAGTCTGCCTGGAGTGCCAGATGGGCGGGGTTTGCAGTTTTGGGACTTTTCTATTGATTTATTAAATCAGGCAAGCTCAACTAGGCACCGATAAAGTCTTTGAATCCATTTTTTTGAAGCCCAGATCTGACGGAGGTTGCTGCTGAATGCTCTGGGTTTGTATTGACCCCTCTCTCCTCTCTCTCTGTAGAGCTGATGACCTGTGAGGAACTACACGCCATCCTCCACCTGGTCCTGCAGGCTGGAAACATCATGAACGCTGTAAGCCAACGATGCCATTATCTCTCACGTTCCTCTTTATCTAGCCTCACTCTCTCTTCCTCTCTTTCTCTCTCCTCAATCACTCACTCGCCCTCTCGCTTTCTCACTCACTCACTCGGTCTCTCTCTCTCTCTCCATCAATCTGTGACATCTGTCTCGTTCTTTCCCCCCCATCTCTCCTCTCTCCCTCTCTCCTTATCTGTCTGATATAACGATGGCTAGGGTGGGATAATGGCTTTTATGGCACCACTATGACACTGCTTGTTTATCCTCCTCCCCGTCCCGCAGGGCGGCTACGCGGGCAACGCCGTGGGCTTCAAGCTGTCATCGCTCCTCTCGCTGGCCGACACCAAGGCCAACAAACCGGGCATGAACCTGCTGCATTTTGTGGCTTTGGTGAGTCTGACAGAGAGAGATGGGAGGAGACACTGAAGGAGACAGACTCACTGGAGGAGACAGACTCACTGGAGGAGACATACACACTAGAGAAGACAGAGGAGACCGACACACTAGAGGAGACCGACACACTAGAGGAGACACATAATGGAGGAGACAAACAGACATGCACAACACACACAGGAGAAGGCACACCTACACACTGGAGGAGACACACTGGAGAAGACACACAGAGAGACAGATTAGTGGAGAATCACTTTGTAAGCAAGCAGTGTGCAGGAATATGTTCAGGTTTCTTTTGGTCATGCTCACTTTAAAATGAAATGTCACCATTTGGGAGAGTGAGTCGGTGTGCTGACCTGTGGATCCTTTTGGCATTCGGCCAGAGTACAGACACTCCCCACTGGGAGCAAAACTGGTTGAATCAACATTGTTTTAACGTAATTTGTCAATGTATTGAGACATGGAATCTAGGTGCAAAAAAGTCTGTTGTTTTGAGGGTAAAATTTCAACCACAGGATTACGTCATCATGGTAACCAATTTTCAACATATACATATTCCTTGTTGAATTTGTACATTTGAAACAACTTCAGATCTTCAATGCTATATCCACTTTCAGAAAAAAACTATAGGCTGGGCAGCATCTCCTACTGGAGAGTTGGTCTATCTACAGCACCTCCTACTGGAGAGTTGATCTATGTACAGCTACCCTTCAGCACCTCCTACTGGAGAGTTGACCTATCTACAGCACCTCCTACTGGAGAGTTGATCTATCTACAGCTACCCTTCAGCACCTCCTACTGGAGAGTTGATCTATCTACAGCTACCCTTCAGCACCTCCTACTGGAGAGTTGATCTATCTACAGCTTCCCTTCAGCACCTCCTACTGGAGAGTTGATCTATCTACAGCTACCCTTCAGCACCTCCTACTGGAGAGTTGATCTATCTACAGCTTCCCTTCAGCACCTCCTACTGGAGAGTTGATCTATCTACAGCTACCCTTCAGCACCTCCTACTGGAGAGTTGACCTATCTACAGCTACCCTTCAGCACCTCCTACTGGAGAGTTGATCTATGTACAGCTACCCTTCAGCACCTCCTACTGGAGAGTTGATCTATGTACAGCTACCCTTCAGCACCTCCTACTGGAGAGTTGATCTATCTACAGCTATCCTTCAGCACCTCCTACTGGAGAGTTGATCTATCTACAGCTACCCTTCAGCTCCTCCTACTGGAGAGTTGATATATCTACAGCTACCCTTCAGCCCCTCCTACTGGAGAGTTGACCTATCTACAGCACCTCCTACTGGAGAGTTGACCTATCTACAGCTACCCTTCAGCCCCTCCTACTGGAGAGTTGATATATCTACAGCCATCCATTTGCTGCATTCAAAGATAACAGTCCATTGATAACTTGCACTTCCAGGGTTTTAACTAAGCACAGCTCTGCTGAGCTATAATATTTGTCACTGACTACTACCAATTTGTTATAGTGAGAATGATTTTTGAGAGATCTCTTAATAACTAAATAGATTCACTGTTGTTATCAAAGTAATTTCAAGGGGTGGGTTTAACAGAACAAATGTTAAGTCGTATATCATCAATGATGCAATTTAGGCCTATATTAGGCCTTTTATTATTATTATTAGTCATCAACAGCTATTGTCTCAAGTCAACCCAGGGTTCAACTAAAAATAGACAATGCATGTTAAGTTAATAATTAATATGTTGGACTCACATCTCCACCTCTAAGTAAAATAATAGTACTAAATCAAATCAAACTTTATTTAAAGTGTGTTTTAAAGTTTGATTTGATTTAGTTCTATTCTTTAACTTAGATTTTTGGTTGAGACGGAGACATGAATCCAACATAGCAATTATTACATTTGTAGACAAACTGGATATTGAATTGTGTTTGGTTGTCAACGCAACCAAATATCACCGGATGTATTTTCTGCTTTGATAGTTCCATCTGTGCCCCTGACTTTAATTCCACTTTGTCTACAAATTAATAATTTATATGTTAGATTCACGTCTCCATTTCAACCAAACATCTAACTTAAAGAATAGCACTAAGTCAAATAAAATAAAACAGTAAATCCACTGTAAATAAATAAAGTTTGATTTTGATTTTGTCATGATCTTTAACTTTGATTGAGATGGAGACGGTTATTTCAACATATCAATTCATTAATTTGTAGACAAACTGGAATTAAAGTCAGACTAAGTCAGTGGTACAAAGATGATACACTTCCTTCAAATGTTGATTTTTGTTTGTGTGGACATCTAAACACAATTCAATATCACTTTTACGATGCACTTTTGCCTTCTAACTTGTCCATAAGTTAACAAATGATATGTTCGGATTCACGTCTCCAACTAAACCGAAAATATAATTTAAAGAATAGGATTAAGCCAGTGGATCAGATTAAACTATCCAAGCGTTAGATTCATTCCCTTTAAATGTCGATATTCGTATTACAAATATAACTTTTGTAATACAGTTAATAGCCTAAAGTTACAAACTAATGTGACAGTATTTATTCAACCTTAAAATGAGTAGCACATCCAGAGCCACTTTTTGAGGTTACTGTAACTATAAATGTCTTCTTATGTAATCATAGAAAGCGTGCATAATCAAGATAACATGCAGAGGTCTCAGGTCTGTGGAAATCTTCACAGTTGCTATATTAATCTGTGCAGAATATTGAACAGCATTGATCACTTGCACTATGTACTTTTAATGTCATCTCAACTACAATCCAGGTCATTCCGAGTTCAGAGCGAAGCACACAGAAACTAAAGGCCATGAGTAACTTCAAAAAGAATGGCTGAGCTATTGATAAATCCGATTTTACGTGTCCATTTAAATCCTTTGTAAATCCACTCCAAGGTTCATCAGAGACATTACCATGATGAACCATGTTAAGTTTGCCATTGATATCCTAAAAAATAACGAAACTATTAACAATTCACTTTTTTGACGGATGTTACGCTAATGCTTAAAATATTCATAAAGAATCTTTTCATGGACCAAAAGTCAGATTCACTCCAAATGTTGTTTTTTGGTCACAGTAGTCCCTACGTTGATGCATTCAAAGATGGCCACACTATACCAGTAGGTGCATGTTAGCACATACACTAATATGTTAAAATATGCTGAAAGTACACACAAAATGTGGAGTGTAGGCCTACTTAGTTGAGAAGCTAAGGGGTTGGCCAAAAGGTGGCAAAGTTACAAACCAAACCAAAACTCAGATTTTCCTTGTCCATTTAAACCAATGTAAATCGACTCCACAGTGGCCTATCAACTTGAAACAGTATCATCGCTATCATGGCCGTACCTAAAATGAACCATACTGAATTTGGTATTGATATTTAAAAAAAAACAACAAGGAAACTATTAACAACTAATTCTTTGCATGTGTAACGCTAATGCTACAAAATCATCTGCATTCATCTTATCCTCATGAACCGTCAGATTCACTTCAGATTTTGTATGTAGACTCATTACATCAGTCTTTAATGTTTTTGTTGCTGCATTCAAATATGGCCACACTGTACCTAAAGATGCATGTTGGCACATATGCTAATGCTACAAATACTTATATTTAAAAGTATTTGTGGCATTATCCTATTTGCTATAGTACACCTATAGGTACACCTATAGGTACAGGTAGGCCTTGAGGAATGGTCCTAGTGCTCAGGTCCTCCGAGAGAGAGAGAAAAAGAAAGAGAGAAAAAAAAGAAAGAGAGAGAGATAATTAGAGAGAGCATACTTAAATTCACACAGGACACCGGATAAGAGAGGAGAAATACTCCAGATATAACAGACGGACCCTAGCCCCACGACACATAAACTACTGCAGCATAAATACTGGGGGCTGAGACAGGAGGGGTCTGGAGACACTGTGGCCCCGTCCGACGATACCCCCCGGACAGGGCCAAACAGGCAGGATATAACCCCACCCACTCTGCCGAAGCACAGCCTCCACACCACTAGAGGGATATCTTCAACCACCAACTTACCATCCTGAGACAAGGCCGAGTATAGCCCACAAGATCTCCGCCACGGCACAACCCGGGGGCAACCGGACAGGAAGATCACGTCAGTGACTCAACCTCCCCACAGAGAATCCCAGTGGAGGGAACCGGCCAGGCAGAGACAGCAAGGGTGGTTCGTTGCTCCAGTGCCTTTCCGTTCACCTTCACACCTGGGCCAGACTACACTCAATCATAGGACCTACTGAAGAGATGAGTCTTCAATAAAGACTTAAAGGTTGAGACCGAGTCTGCGTCTCTCACATGGATAGGCAGACCATTTCATAAAAATTGAGCTCTATAGGAGAAAGCCCTGCCTCCAGCTGTTTGCTTAGAATTTCTAGGGACAATAAGGAGGCCTGCGTCTTGTGACCGTAGCGTACGTGTAGGTATGTACGGCAGGACCAAATCGGAAAGATAGGTAGGAGCAAGCCCATGTAATGCTTTGTAGGTTAGCAGTAAAACCTTGAAATCAGCCCTTGCCTTAGCAGGAAGCCAGTGTAGAGAGGCTAGCACTGGAGTAATATGATCAAATTTTGGGGTTCTAGTCAAGATTCTAGCAGCCGTGTTTAGAACTAACTGAAGTTTATTTAGAAGTTTATTTAGTGCTTTATCCGGGTAGCCGGAAAGTAAAGTATTGCAGTAGTCTAACCTAGAAGTGACAAACGCATGGATTAACTTTTCTGCATCAGTTTTGGACAGAAAGTTTCAGATTTTTACAATGTTACGTAGATGGAAAAAAGCTGTCCTTGAAACAGTCTTGATATGTTCATCAAAAGAGAGATCAGGGTCCAGAGAAACGCAGAGGTCCTTCACAGTTTTATTTGAGACGACTGTACAACCATCAAGATTAATTGTCAGATTCAACGGAAGACCTCTTTGTTTCTTGGGACCTAGAACAAGAATCTCTGTTTTGTCCGAGTTTAAAAGTAGAAAATCCACTTCCATATGTCTGAAACACAGGCTTCCAGGGAGGGCAATTTTGGGGCTTCGCCATGTTTCATCGAAATGTACAGCTGTGTGTCATCCGCATAGCAGTGAAAGTTAACATTATGTTTCCGAATGACATCACCAAGTGGTAAAATATATAGGGAAAACAATAGTGGTCCCAAAATAGAGCCTTGAGGAACACCAAAATTTACAGTTGATTTGTCAGAGGACAAACCATCCACAGAGACAAACTGACATCTTTCCAACAGATAAGATCTAAACCAGGCCAGAACTTGTCCGTGTAGACCAATTTGGGTTTCCAATCTCTCCAAAAGAATGTGGTGATCGATGGTATCAAAAGCAGCACTAAGGTCTAGGAGCACGAGGACAGTTGCAGAGCCACGGTCTGACGCCATTATAAGGTCATTTACCACCTTCACAAGTGCAGTCTCAGTGCTATGATGGGGTCTAAAACCAGACTGAAGCGTTTCGTATACATTGTTTGTCTTCAGGAAAACAGCTTTTTCAAAAAAAATTGAGAGGAATGGAAGATTCGATATAGGCCGATAATTTTTTATATTTTCTGGGTCAAGGTTTGGCTTTTTCAAGAGAGGCTTTATTACTGCCACTTTTAGTGAGTTTGGTACACATCCGGTGGATGTGGTACATAACATGAAGTAATGACTTTAAGAATGATTACCTGCTGCATTCAAAGATCATCAACCTACAGCACTAGACTAAACTTCACTTGAGTCATCCTTGTGGTATTGAGAGAGAAACATAGTCATGCTTTCACTGATTGCACATAAAGGAATATAGTTACACGATCGAGTGCTTGCTTTGCTATCCAACTGATCTCGTGTCCTCTCTGTCATCCTGTAAACCCTGTTCATTGCTGCTCACAGCTATATATTGGTTTTGCCAATAGATTAAGCACAGTGAGAACACATTAAGTTATTGTACACTGAGTATATAAAACATTAAGGACACCTGCTCTTTCCATTACATAGATTGACCAGGTGAATCCAGGTGAAAGCTATGATCCCTTGTTGAAGGTATTCCTAATGTGTGGTATACTCAGTGTATGGATACAAAATATCTGACGTTGTATTCCCATTTGAACTTTGTTGTGCTTCAATATGATGGAACGTTCAGTGATAACACATGTAGACAACTAAACCAAACATCAGACATTGTTTTTTCAGTGGAATTTGGTTGTGCTTTTAGAAGGTTGAAAGCATAGTGACACATTGGGAATTCAACAAACTTCAGGCTGTCTTTTTGAGCGTGAGAATAAAAGGTTGAAATCTTATTGATCAATATCTTGACCAAATATTACTAACATTTCCACGTTTAAATGACGTGGTGTGCCCAGTGGGTCAGAATTCAGTAGTTTGTTTGAATTATTTTGTTAGAATTTGACATGTGTGAATACGTCTTTTTTGACACAGAATAAGGAGAAGCTTTCCACAGATGCCCTTTCAACAGCAGAGAAGTTGTCACTAGTAAATATTCCATGACATTGATGTTTGAGTTAACAGAGGCCAAATTAGAGAAATGTTGAATTTTGCAGGAAGGATGGCAGATGTTTGTGTGTTTTTCTTTTTTAAGGAGTCCTTATGTATTTTCAAGCTTTATTAAACAGATTGGAAATTACAAGGGGGATATGGGTGTACATAACACGTAATAAAGCATTATAGAAGGCTAATTATAATGCATTTCCTATCTACTCAGGAGGCACAGAAGAAGGACGAGAAGCTGCTGAAGTTCCCTGAGAAACTTCAGGACATCCAGAGCGCTTCCAGGTAAAAAGGCCTTGCGGTCTTCATGATGTCGGAAACTTGCAAATTGGGAAAAAGCCATTTGAACAGCCCTCTTAACTCATCATTTACTTGTAGGACACTCGGGTGTCAACTATCTTCGAAATGCTGAATTATGACATCACCTATTGAGGAAATTACTTAGAACAGTATTTTCAACAGTTAAATGCAACAACAATACGTTGTTTATCAAAAACAATCTGTTTATGCTGTTTTTGAACACTGTAATTAGATGGTGAGCATAATAACTGTAGGTTATGGTTGACGTACCTAGTTAGCCGTTAGCCAATGGGCATTTTCAACGACTTCAAAGCAAGTGAAGAGATACAACTTTAACGCTCAGAGTTTGCACGTTTTATTTCCGAACACTCTGACATGTCAAGAACGCAGCATTTGCACTGCTTTCCTTTTGACAAGAGTCTTACAACTAGTTCACCGAGAAGACTCCCAGTCAATTTCACACCCGTTATCTATGGATGCCCTATACCTATATATATATATAAAGGACTTTTATGGGTCTCTTTTCACAATCAAGCTCAATAACTCAGTTCCTGGAATGCCATGTGTAGCTTTTAGGTTCTTGTTTCAGCCACTGCTCTTAGAGAGCATTAGCATTCTGCAGCCCCGCCCCAAAATCCCTTAGCTGTTGACCTGAACAAGTGGTCGAGTGTCCTGTTTGTTGTTTTCTGAACTGCAGACTGCTGCTTTAATAAGACTGCTGCTTTAAGTCTGGTGTCATTTCTCCAGCCGCATACTTTAGCTGTTTACCAAGTGGCAAGGTGACCATTTTGTTGTTTTATGAATCGCAGACTGCAGCTTTAATGCCATAGAATATATGGTACAATACATACTCATAGTTTAAATGCAATCAAATGAAGAGGTTGATAAACAGGCTAGAATAACAGCAGCACTGAATGACATCACAGATCCCTACTAAAGCCTTGGGTTGAATTTCATATGAGTTAAAGCCCCCAATGTCGCTGGCAGTGTACTGCACTGTTTAGCATGCATTATCTTCCCTGTGGCTGTCGAGCTCTTTTACAAGGTCATCTCTGCATGATACAGTTCAGCTCTCCCTCTCTCCTGGTGTGCCAACAGATAATGCTCCGCTGTGGATGTGCTAACACATCGTCCTTACTTCCAGCCTCTCTGACTGTTGTGCCGTCACCTTTATCGAATGCACTGTAGATAGGTCTTTGAATTTAATGGTCAAACATAGACAAGTGCCGTACAGTGTAACATGGTCCATTTCTGCCACAGTGTACCAGTGTTCCCAACAACATAGCGATTTCTAAAGCACCTTCAGTACCACTGACCGATACAAGCCAAGGCATTTCTGTGTTCAGGGTCAGCAGTACCTCAAGTCTCAGGAATACGAAGTCACATTTTACGATGTTGACGTAGCCATCTGCTACAGCAGTCCACAAAGTTTCAGAACCTTAGACTATTCACATTTATTACAATAAATATATATAATATACACCATTTAAAATATGCTTTTATCTAAAGCGCATACATTTTTTTTTTCATCTTTCTAACCAGGCAAGTCAGTTAACAAATTATTATTTACAATGATTGCCAACACTGGCCAAACCCAGACGACGCTAGGCCAATTGCGCGCACCGCCCTATGGGACTCTCAATCACAGCCGGTTGTGATACAGCCTGGATTCAAACCAGGGTGTCTGTAGTGATGCCTCTAGCACTGAGATGCAGTGCCTTAGACCGCTGCGCCACTCGGGAGCCAGTTTTATTTCAGTGGTCCCAGCGAGAATCAAACACACAACCCTGACGTTGCGAGCGCCACGCTCTACCAACTGAGCCGCAGAATGTATTTTAACAGGCTTTGGATGATTTGCATATCCCCCGCAGAATATCAGTGGAAAACATAGAGTTGGAGTTCTCGTCTCTCTACGTCAGGACCAGATCCCTGGAGGAAAAGGTCCAGAGTGACCCGGAGCTCCTGGAGCAGCTGGACCCCTTCCTGCAGGTGGGAGCACATTCAGTCAGAATCTAATTTGGGAATTGTGCTCTGTGCTGATTACGGCGCATGAGGGCGGCACACAGTGTGAAGGCATCCTTAGCCAGTTGTGATACCAAAGCGGATCCTAGGGTGACTGTAACATTGTAACATGGCTTCAATGTCACGTGAGGTGTGTCTGTACATATAGTTGACAAATAAATGTATAACAGATAACTTACCACCATCGTCTCAACTAGAAGAACACCCCATAAGCATAACAAATATGGGCCAATATGAGTCAGTCTGTATTTTGCATGTTGATAAGTGCTTACCATTCATACTATCCTACATCCCTGATATACAGTATCACCAAGCCCCCTGTTTTTGGTAAATTTTAAAGATAATAATATGTTGAAATGTTTTTATATATCTAATCCATTGTCTGCCATCCCCAACAGAGCTCCACAAGCACCCTCCAGGACCTGAAGAGGCGCAGGCTGGACCTGCGGAAGGAGGGCAATGCGCTTATTGACTTCTTCTGTGAGGACAAGGACACCTTCATGCTGGACGAGTGTTTCCGCATCTTCCAGGACTTTTGTCTCAAGTTCAAAAAGGCTGTCAAGGTGAGGTGTTTTCTTCTTTAAATATTTCAATTCAAGTCTTTTAAGTCTCTACTATGTAGTTTCAGATAAGTAATATAACTTGCATACTCTATCTAACCTACAAATGCACCTACTCACATTAACCTGCGTTGCATTTCCTGAAGTAACAAAACAAAAAAATATAAACTCTTTAAAAAAACATACTGACGTAGGTGTATGTAAACATATAACAAAATGTGTCAAAGGGTCTGAATACTTTCCCGAAGGCACTGTACACAATATGTTATTAATTTGCCCGTTCTTTCGCTGTCTCTTTCAGGATAACCTGGAGCGGGAGCTGAAGGAGACGGCCAGGCAACGGCGTCTCAGAGAGCTGGAGGAGAAGCGCTTTGCCTGGAATGCCGACCAGCAGCAGGCTGCCGACGCCGGTAACAGCGGCTTTGGCCGCAGCAGCAGCGAGAACGACGTGGACATGCTCACCAAGGAGGGCCTCCTGGACTTCCTCCAGCAGCGTCCCGCCAGCCCCCACAGCCCCCTGGGTCGTTCAGCCAGTGCCCGTCGCCATCGCCACACTGTGGCCGCCATGGCCGACCGTGAGCTTCACGGCTATCTGGAGATGTTCGGCAGTGGCGCGGCGCTGCCAGCAGACTATGCCAACAAGTTCAACAGCCTGCCACGCTCCGGCCGCACCCTCCAACGGAGAACCGCCCCCTGGCTTGTGTCCCAGGACGACAACCGCGAGCTGGGGAATGGGCAGCAGGTGCTGGCCACGTCACACCGGGCCGAGACAGAGCCCATCAGCCCCTTGGCCATGTACTCTTCCACAGGCTTTAATGCCAACGAGGAACCGTATAACAATAATAACAACTACACAACCGTGTCCGAGGGGAGCTATCTGCCTCGCTCATGTCACAACCGTAATGTCTTTCAGAAGACTCCCAACCCCGGAGCGAGCGTCACGGCACACATGAACGTCAGCGTGGAGAGGCACACGCTAGTCCCGGGAATTCAACCGTTTGACCTCCCCAGTCCGAACAATAACACAAATCATAAGCACTTTGTCGATCTCGAAGACGTGGTGGTGACGGACTTGGAAAGGGAGAGGGAATCTCCAAAGACACTCATTTTGGATACCCCTCCTCCTTGTCCAAAGAGTTTGGAAAGAGGGCCAGAGCCCGCGACGTGGGAAGATAAAATGGCGTCCACTCAGTTTGCGGTGGGCTCGCTTCAGAAGGAGGAAGAGGAGGACAGCAGCACCGTCTCCTCAACCACCTGCGATATGCCCCTCCCTCTTGACCCCTCCGTATCCAATAAGAAACCGGTTTTCTACATCTTAGACTGCACAGAAACGGACTGCTCCGTAGCGCTTGACTACTCTGAGATCGAAAGCTCACCTCTAATGAGGGAAGGATTGGTCCCCGATGTAAAAAACACTGACTGCAACAACGTCCAGGGGAACCTTCGAGACCCCAGCTCACTATCCTCCAACTCCAACTTTGATTCCACATCCACAAATGATCAGTCCGTCTCCGCCTCCACAAATGAGATGTCGGCGTCAAAGTCCAGAGACGAACGTGCCCCATCCGTCGGCTCCTTCGTCACCACGGAAGAGGGGGACACAGATAGCTGGGACACGGCGGAGGGTAGGCAGGTGGGCGAGGAAGCTGTACAAACGTATAGCCCTAAACCAACACAAGCCAAGACCAAGAATGTGTCAAAAGTTTCCAAAAACAGTGGAGTGGGTCGCGGTGTCAGGATGTTGACCACCACTGAGAACCAGGGCATGCGGAAGGTGGTGCCCATCACCAAGCTCAGCCGGACTGGCAGCAACGCCAGGCGGGTGGAGAGACCCGCCGGGAGCCATGAGGGTGCAGTACCCAGGCAGCAGCTCGGTGACAAGAGCACTCCAGCCAGGGGCCGGGGCGAGAAGATCGGTAGGCCCGTCCGCCACTCCAGCTTGCCCCCAGAGGAGACCAAATCCAAGGGGAGCGCCGGCCTCTCTGGCTGGGCACGTGACCTCAACCCACGAAAGCCCTCCTTCCGCAAGCCCAGCGCCAAGCCGCTGAGGAACCTGCCCAAGCCACCGCCGGAGGAGAAGATGTGCCGCTCCACCATGAGAGCCCTGGCTGCCCAGGCCCAAGGTCAGGTTGGGGCACCCTCTGAGGCTAGCGCTCCCGAGACACCTACCCACAGCTCCAAAACCCCATCAGCCACCCTGCCTGGCTGGGCCCGCAACACTGTGGCCTCCACCTCTAGGACCACCAAGAAGGAACTCGCTCCAACCCTCTCCAACCCCCCGACCCCCTCCAGGAGCCCCTCTCTCCTTTCCCGGAGCAGCTCCCAGAGTCAAGCACCCGCTCGGCCTCCAGCCGCCGCCACAACCACACCTCCTGCCAAAGGGGGGCAGCATTCACCCCGGGAGAAGGAGAAGGCCCAAGGGGGTGGTCTGCAGAGGGTGCAGAGGGTGCAGATTGTCAGGGCGTCAAGCCGGGCAAGCACCCAGCGCAGCGACACCCCCCCACCGCCGCCCAGCCGCGAGCGCTCACGCAAGAGCAGCAGCTTCTCTGAGAAATCTGTCCAATCCATTACGTCATGTAGGACCATCAAGCCCACTTGGAAGTAGAACGCAAATATGGTGGCGCTCGATTGGAGCCAGAGAGGAAGAAATGTACTATGGTTTTCCCCACATACTGTAGACTGACATTTTGTGTCCTCTTTCATTAGCTACTCTTAAGACATCCCACCTCATCCATATCAAGTCAATGTACAGGGCTCTGTCAACACATTGTATGAACTGCAAAATATATAATGCACTGTATGTAACCTCTCTGTAGATAAGATTATTTTTTCGTGAGCCCTCGTTTGTTTTTGAGCATTCTTCACGGGGAGACAGAACTGACAAATGGCAAAATCCACCTTTTTTCCTAGGAGCCTTATTTGCCTGCTTTTTGGTCTTAAACTGTATGTAATACTGTATAAAGACATGTCAAAATAGAAGAAAAATGATCATGCTTTTTTTTTACAGACCATTTTAAGATGGTGTTTACATGGTATTTACTTAAAAAACTATGTGGTAGTAATATTTTCTGGTACTCACCTCAAAGAATTCAACACTATTAGTAATTTACTGTTACCAAATGGTACATAAGGACACGTGTGTCAATGAATCTCGTAGAAACTGAAGTGTGATTACTATGCAATGATTAGACAATTACCATTTTAAAGTACTTTCTAGGTAACTACCTGGTAAACAGTGACTGTCAAACGAAGTGTTACTGTTACCCACTACCGAACATGTTTGAATGCTGCTAATTAGCTTTGACAATTTGGGGACTGTGTTAGTGTCTTCATTCAGGGTATGAGCTTTGAGAGACGCTGCCTTGCTGCTGTTGTGATTGTGTCTTTGATTTCTGTGGTTGTCTACTTTCCTTTGCACAAGCTATACTATACAGTAGCCTGGAGTCCACACTGAATATCGCTCTGATTTCCTATTGCTTCACTTCGCTGATTTAGTCCGAGTCTGATCCAATAGGGTTCATTTGGAATTGGCCACAACAACAACAAAAAAGAGCTGGTCCAATCAGTGTCCTCTCAGATACTATGGGCGGGACAATAGTGAAAATAACTATTCAGGGGCTTATTCACTAGAAACCAAACGGAGGAGGGGGGAGGGAGGGGGGTGTAAGAAACAACCGTTTCCGTTTGTACTAATGAATACGACCCTGCTCTCAGCGTCATTGTAGTCCTCAGCAGTTGGCCACTGAGTTCCTTTCCTCCTCCACTGAAGTTATACCTCGGTTATACTTGACATTGCAGAAATAGTATATAGTAAAAAGAAGAAGAAAAGGGCGCAAAATAAATGCCCATAGGGCCCTATTCAATCCAACTTAGTATCCAGGTTTCCAGGTTAAGTTAAATAGACATTATGGCTCATTGTGCTGCATTGTCTTGGACAAAATAATGTGTGCAGTCAGACATTAGGAAACTGAACAAAATGTAAATTGTCAATAAAGAATGTTGTTTTTCCCACTTGTTTTGGAAACCTGGTCGTCAGGGTTTGATTGAATCGGGTACCCTATACTGTGTCAAGTACATTTGCTGTTACTAGTAGCAAGTACAGAAGGTTATTGAGCCATTATCCTCTGTTTATGATACTCCAGTTAGTCCTTTGGTATGATTCCACTGTAAAGTTTTACCTTTACCTCTTAGAATACAGTACATGCCAAGGGTGTACTTTGTCGTGCAATGTATTTTCATGTACTTGTGGTACTTTTGACATTTTGTATGTATGTATCAATAACAAGCAATGTTTCTAAATGCTCTGGATAAAACGCCTCCATTCTAGCATGGAGTAGAAGTGCACACAAAGGAAATATTTTTCCTGCTATATGCTATACCTAGACCAACGCTAATGCTATGAAAAACACCATTGAACACGTAGCTCTTCAGACTGAAGTAACATCCAACATGGTGTTGTTTTGGCTCTGCGTTTTGTCACAACAATCGTCTTTGTAATCCTTGACTTTTCTACTGTGAATGTTGGTCATCTCCTGATTTTTGTACTACATGACATTGTGTAATTGTGTCCCTTGACCGCATAACGGTCGTGATTCAAGTAACACTGTAGATTCTTCAGCCCTGCAATTGCTCCTCACTAGACTGGTCCCAGATCAGTTTGTGCTGTCTTGTCGACTCCTATGGTCCTTGGCAAGCCAGCACTAACAGATCTGGCACCAGGCCAGCTTGTCACACCACTTGCCTTTCAAACAGCGTTGTGCCATTTGACTTAAACAACAACAACTAGAGTGCATTAACTTGAAGCTTGATGTGGCCGTCCCATCATCAGTAGTGTTTCCTGAATTGTAAATAATAGTAGAACCCCTCCCTACATTCCATTGCACTGACCGAAATAGCTATTAGACTGGATACTACAAATCACGGGCTTAGCCGATTAGCCGTCCACTCTGTGTACATAGTGTAAAGACATACTATTTTTGATTATACGTAGAGCTCACAATATGTTAACACATAGCAAACTGTATATGGAGGCTTGGAAGTAGTGAAGGTGGGAGGAAATGGTTAACTAGACTTCTTGAAATTGTCACAATGAACAGCGTCGTCACAGATCCTACGCTGAGGCGCTCAGTTCAACTTGTCTTGAATCAACGAGTTCAATCTACTGTACTCTCTATACAGCTGTTGTACTATTTCTGTCTGCAACTCTCAGAACAAGCCTCAATCGATCCTACAGGCCACATCCCTGCAGTAGGCCATGATATTTTTATCTCCCTGCTCTCTGCAATGCAAATGAAGTGAGGCAGTGAATGTCACGAAAGACCCAGAGGCCATACGTCAGCCCAGACGGGCTGCGTCTCAAATGGCACCCTATAGGCCTCTGATCAAAAGTAGTGCACTAAATAGGAATTTGGGATGCTGGCCTACGACATGTCTAATGACTAGCGAGAGAGTCACAATGCTCCTCTCTCTCTCCTTCTCTTTTCCCATCTACAGTCACAGTCAGACTGTATGACAGATCCCCTCTCTGCCAGACTTAACACAATGTCCAGTCTTTTACAAGGATGGCCCTTTACAAGAGTGGCCTCCCACATCTTATCGCACAATGCCTCCTGCTGCCGGGCTCATTTTAAGAGGGGCATGTCGGCAGTGGGTGGTCTTGCGTCAGAGCCACTAAATACGGAATGTCTCCCCTTGCATCCAACCCACCACTCTGCCGCCACGTCCTTGTTATGGGATGGTAACCATGACGTCCCGGTCCAGCAGCTCAGTCAGGACGCTGTGGGACTGAACACTAGCAGTGGTCTGTCTGACTAATAGCCTTAGCCTTTCTAGACTTAGGTCTGACTCCTAATCATGACAGAGCAGGTCGCCTGGCAACCCAAAAACGATGTTGAAACATTTGTCCAATGTTGCCCTACCATAAGCAAATGGTGGTGATTTTCCCTTTGATTGATTGATATTGGTGGGTTTTTTCAAGCCAACTCGAGAAGTTGCACGCACACAATACAGGGACTTCATCCACAGTAGGCTACCAGATCATGTTCACTTTCAAATGTTGACCTTAAATTACAGTGTGAGCTATTGGCATGGATTCCATAGGACCTAGGTGATGGTGGAACTGAAAGCAAGGAGGAATGTTTTCTTGCCTGATCCCAGATCTGTTTGTGCTCTGTAGCCAACAGTATGGTTGTTGTCATGGCCTGACAGCACAAACAGATCCAGGACCAGGCTTGGTGTTTTTTTACTGTTTTAATGTGATTCTTTATGGGGATCAGACTAGCATGTCTTAGCTGGAGTTCCCACCACTCTATATAGCTGCTCCACTTAATTGCCTTGGTTCTGCTTTGCTGCCTTCTTCTCCAAGTCACTGTCTTTGATGTTAATAAACTCAAACTTCTACCTGGAGAAAATGACTGTAATCACTAGACTACACAGGACTGAATATTAGAATGTTGTTCTACAGCACTGATCATGACGATGTTGAAACAAAATCAATAAAATCACCTGATGCTGTGTCACTTTGAAGCCGTGAAGCTTTTTTTCTCCCTCATTCTCAGCCCTTTTCCGTCATGAATAGACATTGCTGTGAATCTGGTTTTTGTATGCATTCTACTGGGGGACCGTTCTGAGCAGAGGCACTGAGGGCTGAGCTACAGCGCACTAGACATTTAACAGCCTTTCTCTCATCTGTTGTATTAATTCAAGGGAGAGTAACCAATCATCATGACGTGGTATATGGCCAGCTGGGCCATGTTCAGTTGCCGATCGTTCTCGAACGTTGAAGATAGAAATGCCATGAATAGAGACGATGTGACACCATATTCTACATGTTTAGAGAGGCATGTTTGTTCTACATAGCCTATTTCTATCTGAACGTTCCAAAAACGTTTGCGCCCTGCTAATCGCGTCCCTGGTCTTTACAACATGAAAATGTTGGCAAACGTTTTGGGAGAATGTAATATTTGTGTTGTGGAGAAATGACCAGAAAGAGAGACGGGAGAACAGTTAGTCTCGTTTAGTCAAAACCCTGTCGTGCTCTACAGCCCTCGGCATAATAGTGCGCATGTGCATTTTCTACTAGGTGCAGTAACGTAACACTGCCGTAATACATTACTGCTTAGTAACAGCATAGTAACTAATATAAACACATGTAGATCACAGACACTACAGAGAACTATCCATTTAGGTAGTAGCAGCATCTCCTGAATTCACAGCTCTGTCACATATCAGTGGTAAAAAAAACGTTTCTGGAAAAATGATTATGGAGGGGCGTCCGAGTTGCACGGTGGTCACGGGGTGGCGCACAGTTGGCCCAGCGTCGTCCGGGTCAGCTACTAAACAAAGCGACTAAAGAATGATATATATATAAGGGCACGGTTAGGGTACAAATTGTTCCCTGGGGTAAAAAATATATCAAAATACACATAATGTACCTTCAGAGGTAATAATCTCACATGGTACTGTTCAGTACCATTTAGGGTACATGTGCAGATAACCTAGTATAATGGTAAATTCTTTAACCCTATTTTTAGAATATAAAATATGCAGTCATCCCACTCCACTGTGAAGCTAATATTCAGTTTTTTTCGAGGGTACAAACGTACTGTATTTTGTGTACCCTCAATACCCACCATAGGGTACACGGATGTATTTTTGCCACTCAAACGGAACGAATGGCCAAGTCAATGTGGTAGTACACTAAAATACACGTGTACTATAACCATTATAATACAATTGTTTCCCAGCATGTTCTTAATGCAGATAGATTTTTTTGCGAATTGTTTTGAATATCTGTGATTTTTTTCATTAACGTAGATTGATTGAGTAATCTTATGCTACACAAAGATAAATAACATGTTTTTCTAAACTAATGTAATCAGTTCCATTTCTTGCACCCGTTGCTGAAATTGTTATTCCAGTTTAAATGGTTTAGGTCGTCTCCTCATAATGTTCTGATTCTGAATGCAGATTGTTGGTGAATGAGAATAGTTGGATATCCTAACTTTGGCTGGATTCTGATAGGAATTACACGTAACTTTCCAAGCCGGCATACTGTGACTTGCAGGTAAGGGGTTGTAAAATTCAAGTAACTTTCCCAAAATTCCCAGGTTATGGAGGAATCCCGGTTGGAAGATTCTTGGAAACGGGAGGGAATAAGCAGGAAATCTGTAAAGTTACCAGAATTTTGCAGTCCTGCAAAAATAAGGCCTTATGAGATATGTAATTTATTGTCATAAATTTTAATGATAACATTCGCCTAGGAACTCACTTGGTGAAGGCCGCAGGACTGAAAATGAACGTTTTCACTCAAAAAGGCAATTCACACTGTGAAATTATATTGCAGGCGTGGCTTAGTTCATTTCTTTGGGCCACCAGTGAGTGGAAGTGTTGTGCCATGTACCTTATCTAAAGGCAGCTTTGTACCTATTGACTGCACAGTGCCTTCAGAAAGTATTCAGATCCATTGACTTGTTCCACATTTTGTTACGTTACAGCTTATTCTCAAGTGGATTAAATGAAACATTTTCCTCATCAATCTACACACAATACCCCATAATGACATCACAACACCCCATAATGACATCACAATACCCCATAATACATCACAATACCCCATAATGACGAAGTGAAAAGCGTTTTTTTGTTTGCAAATTTATTAAAAACCAAAATACTGTATTTACATAAGTATTCAGACCCTTTGCTATGAGACTCAAAATTGAGCTCAGGTGCATCTAGTTTCCATTAATCATCCTTGAGTGGTTTCTACAACTTGATTGGAGTCCACCTGTGGTAAATTCAATTGATTGGACATGATTTGGAAAGGCACACACCTGTCTATATAAGGTCCCACAGTTGATATTGCATGTCAGAGCAAAAACCAAGTCATGAGGTCGAAGGAATTGTCCATAGTGCTCTGAAACAGGATTGTGTCGAGGCACAGATCTGGGGAAGCGTACCAAAACATTTCTGCAGCATTGAAGGTCCCCAAAAACACAGTGGCCTCCATCATTCTTAAATGAAAGAAGTTTGAACCACCAAGGCTCTTCCTAGAGCTGGTCGCCTAGCCCAACGGAGCAATCGGGGGAGAAGGGCCTTGGTCAGGGAGGTGACCAAGAACCCAATGGTCACTCTGACAGAGCTCCAGAGTTCTTTGTGGAGATGGGAGAACCTTCCAGAAGGACAACCATCTCTGCAGCACTCCACCAATCAGGCCTTTATGGTAAAGTGGCCAGACGGAAGCCACTCCTCAGTAAAAGGCACATGACAGTCTGCTTGGAGTTTGCCAAAAAGGCACCTAAAGAATCTCAGACCATGAGAAACAAGATTCTCTGGTTTGAAGAAAACAAGATTGAACTCTTTGGCCGGAATGCCAAGCGTCAAGTCTGGAGGAAACCTGGCACCATCCCTATGGTGAAGCATGGTGGCAGCATCGTGCTGTGGGGATGTTTTTCAGTGGCAGGGACAGTGAGACTAGTCAGGATCGAAGATGAACGAAGCAAAGTACAGAGAGATCCTTGATGAAAACCTGCTGCAGAGCACTCAGGACCTCAAACTGGGGTGAAGGTTCACTTTCCAACAACGACCCTAAGCACACAGCCAAGACAGCGGCTTCGGGTCAAGTCTCTGCATGTCCTTGAGTGGCCCAGCCAGAGCCCGGACTTGAATGTGATTGAACATCTCTGGAGAGACCTGAAAATAGCTGTGCAACGACACTCCCCATCCAACCTGACAGAGCTGAAGAGGATCTGCAGAGAAACTCCCCAAATACAGGTGTGCCAAGCTTGTATTTGTATTCAATAGGGATCCAAGGCAGCAGCTACTCTTCCTGGGGTCCAAACATATTAAAGTGTCATACCCAAGAAGACTCAAGTCTGTAATCGCTGCCAAAGGTGCTTCAACAAAGTACTGAGTAAAGTGTCTGAATACTCATGTAAATGTGATATTTATTTTTAATTTTTTTATTCTGAAATCCTCTTTTTGCTTTGTCATTATGGGGTATTGTGATGTCATTATGGGGTATTGTGATGTCATTATGGGGTATTGTGATGCCATTATGGGGTATTGTATGTAGATTGATGAGGGGGGAAAACCATTTAATCCATTTAAGAATAAGGCTGTGACGTAACAAAATGCGGAAAATATGCGTTGTAAGCACTTTCCCGAATGCATTGTATATAAGAAAGTTACTATCTGAGGTATGACCTGGGGTTCAATTATGTACCTGTAACTAAAAAGGTACAAAATACCCACTGAAGAACAAATCTAGACCTTTGTTTCTAGGAGTGTAAGATCATTCAACTCCAGACAGGGATTCTGTCTATAGATCACTTTTACTACCTTGAGGTGTATGACTGTGTATTCTGTTGACATCTCATGGTTGTCTGGCAATCTTTAGAGCTACCCAATGACCACAGTCGTGTTCAGTAGGGAGAAAACCTTTAGAAACGGGGAGGTACTACCTAAATTTGTCCAGTTTGTAAGTAATACTTTTTTATTTTTTCCATTTTGATACGGTTTACCCTAGTGAAGACAACCCAGGGTTCATACGTGAGATTGATGGTGTGTGTGGGATTGATTGATGATATTACAAAATATTGTTGTCTACTATCACTGGCGATGAAACAAACAGCCTTTTTTTCAGAGTGAGTTTAGGATAAACCACTAGAGGGCAGAAGAGTAGCGTGTATCCATTTTTTCTCAAAACCCTTTACTGCAGGGTTCTCTAACTGGGTGAGTGCTATGGTCCCGTGGTTTCTCTCGACTCACCCGACTCCAGGATGGAATTTGACTCTTTAAACATATCCAAGTCGCTATATGCGATCCCTGACTCTGCTTCTGGTACGCAAGCTGTTTTAATTAGTTCCCAGCATCCAGTGCAAGCAGGAGGGATAGTTAATTGCACTACCGAACTGCCCCTAATTAAAACGAAACAAAACGGCCTAAACCCAGCCGTCAGAAAACACAGAAATGTTAACTTTTTCCATTGTGTCAATCACTCTCGAGTCATCTGGGACCCACGAGCTCAGCCCAAGGGACTACTAGGGGGGCACTTGAACATTCGCAGTGTCATTCCAAAAAGGGATCAAATTCAACATCTTCTCACAGACTCCAACCTTGACTTCCTCTGCCTTTCAGAGACATGCCTCCATACAAACTCTCCATATGCTGCTTTGATTGTGCCTGGCTACACTGTTTTCAGGAGAGACAGGATTGAAGGAAGAGGAGGGGGGGCCTGATGATTTACATTAAAGAACATATCCGATGTAAACAAATTGAGTGGTAATGTGATAATGAACTAGTGTAACGTTCAGGCCAATACATTCTGTCTCCCCAAATGTATTTTAACCTTATTGGAATGTATAGACCACCTTGCACCAAAAGTGTGTTTTTTGATCAGTTTAATAACATGCTTAGGGAACGTAATTTTGGCTAAAGAGGTCATCTTAATGGGAGATTTTAACATTAATTATGAAGACAAGTCTTGTAGGAAAACCCTCAAACGGATCACTAATACCTTTGACCTTACACAGCTAGTTAAAGGGCCAACCAGGGTGACTAGTTGCTCTAAAACACAGATTGATCTGGTGTTCAGTAATAAACCAGAGAGAGTGACTAAATCATTCAATATGGTTACTGGGCTGTCTGATCATAATCTGACACTTATAGCCAGAAAGCTTTCTAAGAGCAGGTTTAACCTCTCTACTGTTAGAAAGCCTGATCAACTGAGAATACCTAAGAGTGAATTAAATTATTTTGAAAATGAAATTAAGGGAATAAACTGGAATGGTCTCTTGTCCTATACAGATGTGGAAGCTGATAGTCAGGTTTTTCTAACTACAATCCAGACTACAATAAATGGCTTCCTAAAGAAAATCAAATCCAAACCTGGCCAAAAGAGCACTCTTCCTTGGCTAAATGGAGAAATCTGGAAACTGATGAAAGAACGAGATTATGCTCTGAACACATCTCTAAAGTCTAATTAGAGCACGACAGACGTAGGTTTACCATGTTGAGAAATAAGGTGATGAAATAAATCAGACAGGCCAAGGCAAACTTTTTTATTAACATAATTGGTGAAGCAAAGGGAAATTCTAAATTGATCTGGGAGAATCTAAAGAAGTTAACAGGGAAAGACCATAGTAACACTGCAAAAAGACTAGAAATCATGGTGAATAACAATCTAACACAGGATGCAGTCGAAATCGCAACAGCCTTCTATTCCTACTTTATTGACTCTGTCAGGGTACTGACACAGAACCCCTCCACTGGTTTCTTGGGCTCAGTGCTAGTGAATGACGCTCAACCTGTCTTCATCATAAGGGAGGTTTCTGAGTCAAAGGTGAACAAGGTGATTAGCTCACTAAAGAACTCTAAAGCCAAAGATGTGTTTGGGCTGGACTCTGCCTCTTCTTAAAACTACAGAGTCACTCATTGGCCCCATTACTAAGGTCACCAACACATCTATTGGTCAGGGGGTGTTTCCAAGGGTCTGGAAGTCGGCCATAATAACGGACATCTTTAAATCCGGTGACCCTGCTGACGTGAGTAACTACAGGCCCATTAGTGTACTACCTGTGGTGTGGAAGGTTGCCCTGCTGACGTGAGTAACTACAGGCCCATTAGTATACTACCTGTGGTGTGGAAGGTTACCCTGCTGACATGAGTAACTACAGGCCCATTAGTATACTACCTGTGGTGTGGAAGGTTACCCTGCTGACGTGAGTAACTACAGGCCCATTAGTATACTACCTGTGGTGTGGAAGGTTGCCCTGCTGACGTGAGTAACTACAGGCCCATTAGTATACTACCTGTGGTGTCGAAGGTTACCCTGCTGACGTGAGTAACTACAGGCCCATTAGTATACTACCTGTGGTGTGGAAGGTTACCCTGCTGACGTGAGTAACTACAGGCCCATTAGTATACTACCTGTGGTGTGGAAGGTTACCCTGCTGACGTGAGTAACTACAGGCCCATTAGTATACTACCTGTGGTGTGGAAGGTTGCCCTGCTGACGTGAGTAACTACAGGCCCATTAGTATACTACCTGTGGTGTCGAAGGTTACCCTGCTGGCGTGAGTAACTACAGGCCCATTAGTATACTACCTGTGGTGTGGAAGGTTACCCTGCTGACGTGAGTAACTACAGGCCCATTAGTATACTACCTGTGGTGTGGAAGGTTACCCTGCTGACGTGAGTAACTACAGGCCCATTAGTATACTACCTGTGGTGTCGAAGGTTACCCTGCTGGCGTGAGTAACTACAGGCCCATTAGTATACTACCTGTGGTGTGGAAGGTTACCCTGCTGGCGTGAGTAACTACAGGCCCATTAGTATACTACCTGTGGTGTGGAAGGTTACCCTGCTGGCGTGAGTAACTACAGGCCCATTAGTATACTACCTGTGGTGTGGAAGGTTGCCCTGCTGGCGTGAGTAACTACAGGCCCATTAGTATACTACCTGTGGTGTCGAAGGTTACCCTGCTGGCGTGAGTAACTACAGGCCCATTAGTATACTACCTGTGGTGTGGAAGGTTACCCTGCTGGCGTGAGTAACTACAGGCCCATTAGTATACTACCTGTGGTGTGGAAGGTTACCCTGCTGGCGTGAGTAACTACAGGCCCATTAGTATACTACCTGTGGTGTGGAAGGTTGCCCTGCTGACGTGAGTAACTACAGGCCCATTAGTATACTACCTGTGGTGTCGAAGGTTACCCTGCTGGCGTGAGTAACTACAGGCCCATTAGTATACTACCTGTGGTGTCGAAGGTTACCCTGCTGACGTGACTAACTACAGGCCCATTAGTATACTACCTGTGGTGTCGAAGGTTACCCTGCTGACGTGAGTAACTACAGGCCCATTAGTATACTACCTGTGGTGTGGAAGGTTACCCTGCTGACGTGACTAACTACAGGCCCATTAGTATACTACCTGTGGTGTCGAAGGTTACCCTGCTGACGTGAGTAACTACAGGCCCATTAGTATACTACCTGTGGTGTGGAAGGTTACCCTGCTGACGTGAGTAACTACAGGCCCATTAGTATACTACCTGTGGTGTCGAAGGTTGTTGAAAAGTGTGTAGCAGAACAACTGATTTCCCACCTCAACAACAGCCCCTTCACATTACACTCCATGCAGTTTGGCTTCAGAGCCAAACACTCCACAGAAACGGCCAACTGCTTTCTTCTGGAAAATGTGAAGTCCAAGATGGACAAAGGGGGCGCTGTTGGGGCTGTGTTTCTGGACCTCAGGAAGTCTTTTGATACTGTTAACCATGAGGTTATCATCACAAAATTGTCCAAGTTCAACTTTTCCCCCGATGCCTTGAGGTGGATGAAATCATACCTTGAAGGTAGAACTCAGTGTGTCAGAGTGAGCAATGAGCTGTCGCAAACTCTTAGCTATGATGTGGGCGTGCCCCAAGGGTCAATACTGGGGCCCCTCCTGTTCAGCCTGTACATTAATGATCTGCCTTCTGTCTGTACTGGGTCTGTAGTTCAGCCTGTATGTTAATGATCTGCCTTCTGTCTGTACTGGGTCTGTAGTTCAGCCTTCTGTCTGTACTGGGTCTGTAGTTCAGCCTGTACATTAAGGATCTGCCTTCTGTCTGTACTGGGTCTGTAGTTCAGCCTGTACATTAATGATCTGCCTTCTGTCTGTACTGGGTCTGTAGTTCAGCCTGTACATTACTGATCTGCCTCCTGTCTGTACTGGGTCTGTAGTTCAGCCTGTACATTAATGATCTGCCTTCTGTCTGTACTGGGTCTGTAGTTCAGCCTGTACATTAATGATCTGCCTTCTGTCTGTACTGGGTCTGTAGTTCAGCCTGTACATTAATGATCTGCCTCCCTGTCTGTACTGGGTCTGTAGTTCAGCCTGTACATTAATGATCTGCCTCCTGTCTGTACTGGGTCTGTAGTTCAGCCTGTACATTAATGATCTGCCTTCTGTCTGTACTGGGTCTGTAGTTCAGCCTGTACATTCATGATCTGCCTCCTGTCTGTACTGGGTCTGTAGTTCAGCCTGTACATTAATGATCTGCCTTCTGTCTGTACTGGGTCTGTAGTTCAGCCTGTACATTAATGATCTGCCTTCTGTCTGTACTGGGTCTGTAGTTCAGCTTGCACATTAATGATCTGCCTTCTGTCTGTACTGGGTCTGTAGTTCAGCCTGTACATTAATGATCTGCCTCCTGTCTGTACTGGGTCTGTAGTTCAGCCTGTACATTAATGATCTGCCTTCTGTCTGTACTGGGTCTGTAGTTCAGCCTGTACATTAATGATCTGCCTTCTGTCTGTACTGGGTCTGTAGTTCATATTGTACATTAATGATCTGCCTTCTGTCTGTACTGGGTCTGTAGTTCAGCCTGTACATTAATGATCTGCCTTCTGTCTGTACTGGGTCTGTAGTTCAGCCTGTACATTAATGATCTGCCTTCTGTCTGTACTGGGTCTGTAGTTCAGCCTGTACATTAATGATCTGCCTCCTGTCTGTACTGGGTCTGTAGTTCAGCCTGTACATTAATGATCTGCCTCCTGTCTGTACTGGGTCTGTAGTTCAGCCTGTACATTAATGATCTGCCTTCTGTCTGTACTGGGTCTGTAGTTCAGCCTGTACATTCATGATCTGCCTCCTGTCTGTACTGGGTCTGTAGTTCAGCCTGTACATTAATGATCTGCCTTCTGTCTGTACTGGGTCTGTAGTTCAGCCTGTACATTAATGATCTGCCTTCTGTCTGTACTGGGTCTGTAGTTCAGCTTGCACATTAATGATCTGCCTTCTGTCTGTACTGGGTCTGTAGTTCAGCCTGTACATTAATGATCTGCCTCCTGTCTGTACTGGGTCTGTAGTTCAGCCTGTACATTAATGATCTGCCTTCTGTCTGTACTGGGTCTGTAGTTCAGCCTGTACATTAATGATCTGCCTTCTGTCTGTACTGGGTCTGTAGTTCATATTGTACATTAATGATCTGCCTTCTGTCTGTACTGGGTCTGTAGTTCAGCCTGTACATTAATGATCTGCCTTCTGTCTGTACTGGGTCTGTAGTTCAGCCTGTACATTAATGATCTGCCTTCTGTCTGTACTGAGTCTGTAGTTCAGCCTTCTGTCTGTACTGGGTCTGTAGTTCAGTCTGTACATTAATGATCTGCCTTCTGTCTGTACTGGGTCTGTAGTTCAGCCTTCTGTCTGTACTGGGTCTGTAGTTCAGCCTGTACATTAATGATCTGCCTTCTGTCTGTACTGAGTCTGTAGTTCAGCCTGTACATTAATGATCTGCCTTCTGTCTGTACTGGGTCTGTAGTTCAGCCTGTACATTAATGATCTGCCTCCTGTCTGTACTGGGTCTGTAGTTCAGCCTGTACATTAATGATCTGCCTTCTGTCTGTACTGGGTCTGTAGTTCAGCCTGTACATTAATGATCTGCCTTCTGTCTGTACTGGGTCTGTAGTTCATATTGTACATTAATGATCTGCCTTCTGTCTGTACTGGGTCTGTAGTTCAGCCTGTACATTAATGATCTGCCTTCTGTCTGTACTGGGTCTGTAGTTCAGCCTGTACATTAATGATCTGCCTTCTGTCTGTACTGAGTCTGTAGTTCAGCCTTCTGTCTGTACTGGGTCTGTAGTTCAGCCTGTACATTAATGATCTGCCTTCTGTCTGTACTGGGTCTGTAGTTCAGCCTTCTGTCTGTACTGGGTCTGTAGTTCAGCCTGTACATTAATGATCTGCCTTCTGTCTGTACTGAGTCTGTAGTTCAGCCTGTACATTAATGATCTGCCTTCTGTCTGTACTGGGTCTGTAGTTCAGCCTGTACATTAATGATCTGCCTTCTGTCTGTACTGGGTCTGTAGTTCAGCCTGTACATTAAGGATCTGCCTCCTGTCTGTACTGGGTCTGTAGTTCAGCCTGTACATTAATGATCTGCCTTCTGTCTGTACTGGGTCTGTAGTTCAGCCTGTACATTAATGATCTGCCTTCTGTCTGTACTGGGTCTGTAGTTCATATTGTACATTAATGATCTGCCTTCTGTCTGTACTGGGTCTGTAGTTCAGCCTGTACATTAATGATCTGCCTTCTGTCTGTACTGGGTCTGTAGTTCAGCCTGTACATTAATGATCTGCCTTCTGTCTGTACTGAGTCTGTAGTTCAGCCTTCTGTCTGTACTGGGTCTGTAGTTCAGCCTGTACATTAATGATCTGCCTTCTGTCTGTACTGGGTCTGTAGTTCAGCCTTCTGTCTGTACTGGGTCTGTAGTTCAGCCTGTACATTAATGATCTGCCTTCTGTCTGTACTGAGTCTGTAGTTCAGCCTGTACATTAATGATCTGCCTTCTGTCTGTACTGGGTCTGTAGTTCAGCCTGTACATTAATGATCTGCCTTCTGTCTGTACTGGGTCTGTAGTTCAGCCTGTACATTAAGGATCTGCCTTCTGTCTGTACTGGGTCTGTAGTTCAGCCTTCTGTCTGTACTGGGTCTGTAGTTCAGCCTGTACATTAATGATCTGCCTTCTGTCTGTACTGGGTCTGTAGTTCAGCCTGTACATTAAGGATCTGCCTTCTGTCTGTACTGGGTCTGTAGTTCAGCCTGTACATTAATGATCTGCCTCCTGTCTGTACTGGGTCTGTAGTTCAGCCTGTACATTAATGATCTGCCTTCTGTCTGTACTGAGTCTGTAGTTCAGCCTTCTGTCTGTACTGGGTCTGTAGTTCAGCCTTCTGTCTGTACTGGGTCTGTAGTTCAGCCTGTACATTAATGATCTGCCTTCTGTCTGTAGTTCAGATGTTTGCAGATGATACAGTGATATATGTGCAAAGAGCAAACAACAAGCTGCACAAGAACTCACTACTGTACTGGTCCAGGTTACATAGTGGCTCAGTGACTCACTACTGTAATGGTCCAGGTTACATAGTGGCTCAGTGACTCACTACTGTAATGGTCCAGGTTACATAGTGGCTCAGTGACTCACTACTGTAATGGTCCAGGTTACAAAGTGGCTCAGTGACTCACTACTGTAATGGTCCAGGTTACATAGTGGCTCAGTGACTCACTACTGTAATGGTCCAGGTTACAAAGTGGCTCAGTGACTCACTACTGTAATGGTCCAGGTTACATAGTGGCTCAGTGACTCACTACTGTAATGGTCCAGGTTACATAGTGGCTCAGTGACTCACTACTGTAATGGTCCAGGTTACATAGTGGCTCAGTGACTCACTACTGTAATGGTCCAGGTTACATAGTGGCTCAGTGACTCACTACTGTAATGGTCCAGGTTACATAGTGGCTCAGTGACTCACTACTGTAATGGTCCAGGTTACATAGTGGCTCAGTGACTCCTGTTTGCATCTCAATGTGAAAGAAACTGTCTGCATGTTCTTCACAAAGAGGCCAACAGATGCTACTGAGCCAGATGTCTGTGTGTCAGGGGAAAAGCTCCAGGTGGTATCTGATTTCAAGTACCTTGGCGTCATACTTGATTCCAACCTCTCTTTTAAAAAGCAGGTGAAAAAGGGAATTCAAATAACCAAATTCAACCTCGCTAATTTCTGATTTATAAGAAATTGTTTGACTACAGAGGTAGCAAAACTGTACTTCGAATCTATGATACTCCCCCACTTAACATACTGTTTGACTAGTTGGGCCCAAGCTTGCTGTACAACATTAAAACCCATTCAGTCTTTCTACAAACAGGCTCTCGAAGTGATCGATAGGAAGCCCAATAGCCATCATCACTGTTACATCCTCAGAAAGCATGAGCTCCTGAGTTGGGAAAATCTTGTGCAATAGACAGACGCATGTCTTGTATTCAAGATCCTAAATGGCCAGGCTCCTCCCCCTCCACTCAGTACTTTTATCAAACAGAAAACCCAAACCTATGGCAGCAGATCCACAAGGTCTGCCATGAGAGGTGACTGTATAGTTCCCTTAAGGAAAAGCATCTTTAGTCAATCTGCTTTCTCTGAGAGAGCTTCCCATGTCTGGAATGCACTGCCATCAGACACACACAACTGCACCACCTATCACACCTTCACAAACAATATGAAGACGTGGATAAAGACCAATCAGACTAGTGAACATGAAGACCAATCAGACTAGTGAACATGAAGACACGGCTAAAGGCCAATCAGACTAGTGAACATGAAGACCAATCAGACTAGTGAACATGAAGACATGGCTAAAGGCCAATCAGACTAGTGAACATGAAGACCAATCAGACTAGTGAACATAATCCCTAGCTGTGTATTGCCGCTTTCCATGTTGTCCATTGTCTGTAGCTTGTGAGGTGTGGAAACACTGTTGCTTTTATGGATTTTGTCTTGTTGCTTTTTGTGCTATGTTGCTCTGTCTGCATGCTATGTCTTGCTCGTAATAACCTGCCCAGGGACTGCGGTTGAAAATAGCACTTTTACTGAAACGTAGATTAATGTGCACTGTCCCCTGTAAAAATAAAAATAAACTCAAACTCCGGTCACAGAGAGCTACTGCGTGTGTGTGCAGGCTTTTGTTCCTGGTCTTCGGTAATCAAAGTTGTTCTAAAGATGATACATAGTCTATCATTTCACATAGGCTTTAAAGGAAATGAAATGTCCAGAACACTGCTGGCACTGTTATCAAATTAAAAGGCTCATTGGAAAGGCTATTACCATTGTGTGTGTGTGTGTGTGTGTGTGTGTGAACCGTCTTGAGTTATCGCCTTCCTACGGCAGCCTTAGGTCAGTGTGGTCTGATGAAGGGTTGCTGTGCAGATCTGTGTTCACCCAACTCAACAGTATCAAAAAAACACATGTCAAACGATTTCCGTCTTTGATGTATATAAAGTGTAATATCTGGATGCAAACAAAACATTTAATACATTTAACATGGTACATGTCTTCTGTTTCTAAGCCCATAAACCATGTGTGTAGCTATTTAGCTATCACTAACCCTGCACAAACCTGTGGCTGACTCTGCTGCTGCTACACTTTCTGTCTGTTCTGCTCTCACGGCAGGCACCGCGTCACTCCAGGGGCTTCTTGCTGTCCTAAAAAACCAAATGTTTTAATACTGAATAGCACAAGTGATGTGTGGTTATGGTTACTGTTTTAGGGGGGGGTGGATCAAAAACATCTGGGGAAGACACCGTATAAGGTGGAGGATCATGGCAGAAGTGGATGTCGAGAGTGAAATGAAAAGTGAGTGGAGTTGAAGAAGATTGGAGTACAATAGTATAAAATCAAGGAATGGAAAAATACGAAAATTGTTAAACCGAAAGGGGATGATAAGTGTATGTTTCTAACGATGTGTGTCTGGGAGATCCGTTTTGGGGTCTCGAAGAAGAAGGTGACTCGTGTGCTGATAAAAGTGGGATCAATCAGAGTGACCAGGAGTGGGCTTGTCCTGATTAATTATGTGTCTGAGGACGAAGGCAGTGGACAGCACAAGAGTTGGGACATTTGTGTCTCGGCTTCGAGCTCCAGAGTAGAGCACCTGTTAAGGGAGTCATTTTAAGGGCGTCGGTGGAAATAAAGGAGGAAATCCTTGCGATTAGAATCCCAAGTGTGGTTAAGGCCCGTCGCCTCACCCGCATGGTGAATGGAGAAAAGGAAGAACGTTTGTCAGTGCTGTTTTTTGATAGTGAATACCTCCCTATGCATGTAAAACTAGAATACAGTATATGAGTTAGAGAGTAAGTGCTATTGTCCCAAAACCACTACAACGCAAAAACTGGATTTGGTCACGTGTGCAGATGGAAGAATCGACGTGAAGGACGGCCATGGCGCAGAGTTTATGGCGTGCCCTGTAAAGGTGGAGGAGGTTGAAGTGGCTGAAGTTAGGGCTGCCCATTGGATCTCCTTATGCAGAGCCAATCCAAAGGAATTGAGAGAGAAAGTGTCACTAGCGTTGAAGAGATGGTTGTGGATGCACTACAGACCATAGTGAACGTTTGTCAACTAAGAGAACCAGACATGTTGTATGTATGTTGTATGCATGTATGTATGTATGTATGCATGTATGTTGCATGTATGTTATATGTAATGTTATATGGATGTATGTTGTATGGATGTATGTATGGTGTATGTTGTGTGTATGGTGTATGTATGTTGTATGTAATGGTGTATGTATGTTGTATGTATGTTGTATGTAATGATGTATGGTTTTATGTATGTTGTATGTATGTTGTATGTAATGGTGTATGTATGTTGTATGTATGTTGTATGGTTTTATGTATGTTGTATGTATGTTGTACGTAATGTTGTTTGTATGTATGTTGTATGTAATGTTGTATGTAATGTTGTATGTATGTTGTATGTAATGTTGTATGTAATGTTGTATGTATGTATGTATGTTGTATGTATGTTATATGTAATGTTATATGGATGTATGTTGTATGGATGTATGTATGGTGTATGTTGTGTGTATGGTGTATGTATGTTGTATGTAATGTTGTATGGTGTATGTTATGTTGTATGTATTGTTGTATGTATGTTATATGTAATGTTATATGGATGGATGTATGTATGGTGTATGTTGTGTGTATGCTGTATGTATGTTGTATGTAATGATGTATGGCTGTATGTATGTTGTATGTGTGTATGTTGTACTTAATGTTGTTTGTATGTATGTTGTATGTAATGTTGTATGTAATGCTGTATGTATGTTGTATGTATGTTGTATGTAATGTTGTATGTAAGTTGTATGTAATGTTGTATGTTGTATGTAATGTTGCATGTATGTTGTATGTAATGTTGTATGTAATGTTGTATGTTGTATGTGTTGTATGATGTATGTTATGTTGTATGTAATGTTGTATGATGTATGTAATGTTGTATATAATGTTGTTTGTATGTAATGTTGTTTGTTTGTATGTTGTATGTAATGTTGTATGTATGTTGTATGTAATGTTGTATGGTGTATGTTATGTTGTATGTATTGTTGTATGTATGTATGTATGTATGTTATATGTAATGTTATATGGATGTATGTTGTATGGATGTATGGTGTATGTTGTGTGTATGGTGTATGTATGTTGTATGTAATGATGTATGGTTGTATGTATGTTGTATGTATGTATGTTGTACGTAATGTTGTTTGTATGTATGTTGTATGTAATGTTGTATGTAATGCTGTATGTATGTTTGTATGTATGTTGTATGTAATGTTGTATGTAAGTTGTATGTAATGCTGTATGTATGATGTATGTTATGTTGTATGTAATGTTGTATGTAATGTTGTATTTTGTATGTGATGTTGTATGTATGTTGTATGTAATGTTGTATGATGTATGTTATGTTGTATGTAATGTTGTATGTTGTATGTAATGTTGTATCTAATGTTGTTTGTATGTAATGTTGTTTGTTTGTATGTTGTATGTAATGTTGTATGTATGTTGTATGTAATGTTGTATGTGTGTTGTATGTAATGTTGTATGTATGTATATTGTATGCATGTTGTGTGTGTGTTGTATGTAATGTTGCATGTTGCATGTATGTTGTATGTATGTTGTATGTTGCATGTATGTTGTATGTATGTTGTATGTAATGTTGTATGTTGCATGTATGCTGTATGTATGTTGTATGTAAAGAAAGTGGATTTTGTAGCATTCATTGCAACTGTGATTAAACTGCACAATTCAAGTAGCAAGGAAGTCAAAGAAATTGGGCATCATTGTGACTACGACAGGAAATGATCTGGGGCTTCAGGAAGTCACAGCGGAAGATGTGCCGCCCTCCAGGCTTCTGAGCCTGTGTAGGTTTCAGGCCTGGATTATTGATTTTAACAGTAGAGGAAAGGAGCATGTTTAGTATGAGTATTTTTTTTATGTTTTATTTTCCAATCGCACAGTAAGTGGCGGCAATACAACGTTTTGGATGTAGTCCGACGTAAAAGCCTTACAAAGAAGAAGACAAAAACATCCAGGGCTGAAACCCCGGATGCTCAGGCCAATCACGCCATTGCATAAGAAATCATAGGCCTCGGGGTTAGTTTTTTTTAAAGGCCCCGCCAAAATGAAATATATATATACACTGTATCATAGGCTACAGTAGGCTAATAAAATACAATTTCCAGTGGCACACTGACACTCGCCTAATGATGAAGATGAAGATGAAGCCATAAGCTACTCACGGGGATGGTTGATGCACTCATCATGGCAATAGCCTATCTCAAGATGAGATACTTTGAAAAACCAGTGCTGCTGTTAGCTAAGAATTGGGACGAGAAAAAACATGTCTGATTGGTTCTACAGACAGATTAGTCTTCTGTTTTCCAAACTGTATGTTTTTTCCCACGATTGTATTTTGAAATCTGCAAAAGGCAAACAGACAGCCATAGACCATATAAATATAATCCATAGATGGCAGTTCCCATTCAAGTGTTACCCATGAGTTTAACAGTCAAATTGCCAGTGGAAGAGGTAAAACGTGTCTATGGACACAACAAGCTGTATATATCCTATGCTGCACAAACTGCGGCCTTCCCAACTGTAGGAATACCGGTATCAGCCAAAAGCGAAAACACTATTGCGCTATATGGTTACCTTAAAGGGACAGTGTGACATTTAGGCAATTACCTAATCAGATGAACTCATGGATGCCATTTTTAGTCAAAGTCAAAGTCACCAGTTGTGCAACCGAATGCCTTCAACTGAAATGTGTTTTCCGCATTTAACCCAACCCCTCTGAATCAGAGAGATGCGGGGGGGCTACCTTTAATCGACATCCACGTCTTCGGCGCCCGGGGAACAGTGGGTTAACTTCCTTGTTCAGGGGCAGAACGACAGATTTTTACCTTGTCAGCTCGGGGATTCGAACTTGGCGAACTTTATGTCTCTGCTTGCAGTTTGTAGGTAGTTGAAGGTATTTATCAGAGCCGTTGTTAATAGCGTTAGCACAATGACAAGAAGTCTATAGAAACCCTATTAGCAATGACTCCAGGAATGACCTTCCACTACCTTCAAACGCAAAGACATAAAAAAAAAAAAAATTATTCTTCATGCAATCCTACACATTTTGCCATGGGGCAGAGACATTTTTGTTGTAGTTTAAAGCTAACTTCCTGCAATTCTATCTATTTTGCCGTGGAGTGGAGAGATTATTTTGCACTTTTAAAGCAAATATCCGACAATTCTACACATTTTGCCATGACTTATGCCATGTTAATGATATCTGAGTGAGAGTGACTAACAAAATCAATGGGGCCCTCAGGGCCTTTCGGCATGTGCCCAGACGGTATTCAGCCATGATTACTGCAAGTTTAGATTAATTTCACGTATGCCTGGAGCCGGCCATGCTTACCCTGAACCTAACCCTAAAATGAACCCCAACCCTAATTGTGGCAGTAACAGCTTTGTGCTGTGTGAGAGTTAGGCAACATAGACAGCTGTTTTGTGTGTCTCTCTCTCTCTCTGTAGGCTGTCAGCCGGTGGAGTCACAAAGGATGGCTGTGCTGCTTTGGCTTTAAGCTTTGAGGTCAAATCCCTGCTACCTGAGAGAGTTGGACTCGAGGTGGAATCACCCAGGAGTCACTGTTGGAGGACTGCTCTAAGCCGGTCTAACGGTTCTCAGATATTATCCGAAGTTGCTGAAGTAGGTGAAAGATTATATTAGACCTGATAGTTTCTGGAAGGCTGGCTGGACCGGGTAGGTGGAGAAAAGGACGGAAGTGGATGCTGAGTTTGAATCAAGCTGTGCGTCGAGCAAAGTTGGTGAAGACGAATGTTCTGAATGGACAACAGTAGTATCGAACACTGGAACAAAAAGGAAATTGTCTCAAATTGGAGTGGAGGATACGTGTATGAATGATAATGAATTGCTTCTTGTTGGGATGCGTTTGTTTTTTGATAAAGAGCAAATACCTAGCATGTGAAGTTCGGTTACGTAAGATACGCTGTAAGAGCTTTCGTCCCCCAAACCACTGCAGTGGAAGAATTGTAAAGGATTTGGCCAAGCTTCAAGTGTGTGCAGACAGAGCATACTGAAGAATGCTGCGTAAAAGGACGACAGTGTTGTAATTGTGATGCGGATCATGATCCTGAGTTCCTGGAGTGCCCTGTAAGGGTGAAGAAGATTGAGGTGGCAAAATTATTGTGGCTGCGGCAGAAAAGTTTTTGGGAAGTTTTACATCGGAAGACTCGCCCTCCCAGGTTCACCTTGAGCTTGTGTAGGGATCAGATCTGTTTTATTTTTAACAGAAATTTGTCTTATCACAGTTAGTTCAGCTCTAGCCTCTAGCTATCTGTCAGATAGCGATATGAGGTGGCTATTACTACTATCTAACAGCTGTTGTTTGTGTGGAAATGTTTTGTAGCCTTTGTTTTGTCCCATTTCAACAGAAGTAAATGAACTTGGTTAGCTTTTACCAGTTGGCCATGTACCGTTAGAGAGATCGCTGTATGGCCAAAAACTTTAGCTAATATTTTTGCCTCAATCAAACTAGACCTGAATCAAACAATGAAACCAGCGGCCAAATGATTGAAGACCGATATTCTTGTCACGACTTCAGCCGAAGTTGGTTCCTCTCCTTGTTCGGGCGGCTTTCGGCGGTCGACGTCACCGGTCTTCTAGCCGCCACCGATCCATTATTCGTTTTCCGTTGGTTTTGTCTTCCCTTTTCACACACCTGGTTTTCATTCCCATGATTACATGTTCCTTATTTAACCCTCTGTTTCCCCCATGGTTTTGTGCGTGATTGTTTGTTGCATTTTGTTTCCGTGTTCGAGTGATTGTTTTACCACTAGATTGGTATATTTTTGAGTAAAGTTTATGAACACTCATTTTTTGTTGTCCTGCGCCTGACTCTGCCTTACCGGCATCACTGAGATTATTACAGAATCATGCACCACCCAATGGAGTCAGCAGGAGCACCCAGCCCTCCTCTACCAGTCGAGGAGCACCTTCAGCAGCATGCGACAATGTTGCAGAGTCTCGGCACAGCCATGGATCGCGTGCTGCAAAATATGGAGCGATTGGAGTGAGGAGGTTTTCCAGCGCCTCTACCATCATCATAACCTCCCACTCCACAACCCACACAGCTGTCCACCCCTCCTTCACCTGGTCCCATAGCATTGCCTTTAAATTGTTTAACTTGGGTCAAATGTTTCGGGTAGCCTTCCAGAAGCTTCCCACAATAAGTTGGGTGAATTTTGGCCCATTCCTCCTGACAGAGCTGGTGTAACTGAGTCAGGTTTGTAGGCCTCCTCGCTCGCACACACCTTTTCAGTTCTGCCCACAAATGTTCTATAGGATTGAGGTCAGGGCTTTGTGATGGCCACTCCAATACCTTGACTTTGTTGTCTTTAAGCCATTTTGCCACAACTTTGGAAATGTGCTTTGGGTCATTGTCCATTTGGAAGAGCCATTTGCGACCAAGCTTTAACTTCCTGACTGATGTCTTGAGATGTTGCTTCAATATATCCACATAATTTCCCCCCCTCATGATGCCATCTATTTTGTGAAGTGCACCAGTCCCTCTTGCAGCAAAGCACCCCCACAACATGATGCTGTCACCACAGTGCTTCACGGTTGGGATGGTGTTCTTTGGCTTGCAAGCCTCCCCCTTCTTCCATCAGACCAGAGGACATTTCTCCAAAAAGTATGATCTTTGTCCCCATGTGCAGTTGCAAACCCTACTCTGGCTTTTTTATGGCGGTTTTGGAGCAGTGGCTTCTTCCTTGCTGAGAGGCCTTTCAGGTTATGTTGATATAGGATTTGTTTTACTGTGGATATAGATACTTTTTTACCTGTTTCCTCCAGCATATTCTCAAGGTCCTTTGCTGATGTTATATATATCTGGTATAGAGTTCCTGTAGTCCACAATCATCTCCTTTGTCTTGATTATGTTGAGGGAGAGGTTGCTATTCTGGCACCACACGCCCAGCTCTCTGACCTCCTCACTATAGGCGGTCTCATCTGTTTAGGCTGTCTGTTTTTCCCCTCATCATGTGACGCATGTGAAAACTCTGGGTCCTCGTTGAAAAAACTCTGGTTTCTAGTAACAAACAATAGCGGTATACTGGTACAATGATTGAGGATGAGGAAAAAAGGTTCATTGCTTCTTTGCACTGTGACCTTCTATATATCCTTTTCATTGGAGATGAATGCCTGCAGATTTCTCCTAATGCATACAGCGGGATAACGAACACAAGGTTACTACATTGTCTGTAAGGTGGACCTCAAGTCCTTCAACCTGGAAAATCCACTCACTCACTCTCTCTTATCCTACTGTGAAGTGAGTGCATTATTGAGAACAGATGGTAATGAAGTTATAATTCTGAAAGTAAGCTGCTTTTCCTTCTCGTGACTTTGACTCCATATCGTTCATAAGCTTTATGAGCTAATCTGTATGCAGTTCAAATAAAGAGTATATGAATTCTGCCTGGGTTAAATGTTGTTGTAGCAATTGAGCAGGAATAGCTGAAGCAGTGCTTGAACCAGCAATTCTGGGGTTTCAGGGCAAGTGCTCAACCTCCTGTGCCATTTGGTCCAGATTGCCTGGACCAGTCATTTGGATCTAATACACTTCAACCCCTGCAAAGCCAGCAAGTGAAGGAACAAAGGGTAAGCAATCATTTAAATACACCACAAGATATATGCCCCCATTGGTGAGAAGAGAGCAAGGTGATTATTGCACAGGTATGCCCATAGGTTATTTAGCAAGCATGGTGACGTTACATTATTCTGCTGTGCTCATTGGCTAGAGGATAATAGGTGACTGACATTCTGCACATGGCTAATTGATAGTAGAGGAGTGACATGCCGCTGTGCTGTTGAGAACATTTGACTAGCCCACAGATGTTACTTCCGGCGCCGACAGAGATGGCAGCCTCGCTTCACGTTCTCAGGAAACCATGCAGTATTTTGTTTTTTTATGTATTACTTACATTGTTACCCCGGAAAATATTAAGTTTTATTACATACAACCGGGAGGAACTATTGGATATAAGAGCAACGTCAACTTACCAACATTACGACCAGGAATCGACTTTCCCAAAGAGGATTCTCCTTTCGTTAACCCAAACACAACAACAGACTGGATAGCACGTGGCTACTTCAAAACAAGCGGCGGCGCCGGAGAAGAGGGAAACGCGCCGGTCTTTTGGTCAAGCTTACGTCGACGGGCACATCGTGCACCTCTCCCGAGTATTTTAATCGCCAATGTACAGTCTCTGACAACAAAGTAGACGAAATCCGATCGAGGTTGCCTTTCAGAGAGACATTCGAGACTGCAACGTTCTTTGCTTCACGGAAACATGGCTCACTCAGGACACGTTATCAGAGTCGGGCATAGCCACCTGGTTTCTCCACGATCGCGCCGACAGAAACAAACATCTCTCTGGTAAGAAGAATGGCGGGGGTGTGTGTCTTATGATTAACGAGGCGTGGTGTGATCATAACAACATACAGGAACTCAAGTCCTTTTGTTCACCTGACATAGAATTCCTTACAATCAAATGCAGACCGCATTATCTACCAAGAGAATTCTCTCGATTATAATCACAGCCGTGTACATCCCCCTCAAGCTGATACATCGACGGCACTGAAAGAAATTCATCGGACTCTATGTAAACTGGAAACCACATATCCTGAGGCTGCATTTATTGTGGCTGGGGATTTTAATAAGGCTAATTTAAGAACAAGGCTCTAAATTTTACCAGCATATCGAATGTGCCACCGGCTGGTAAAATCCTGGACCACTGTTATTCCAACTTCCGTGATGCATACAAGGCTATTCTCCGCCTCCTCCTTTCGGCAAGTCTGACCATGACTCCATTTTGTTGCTCCCAGCCTACAAACAGAAACTAAAACAGAAACGCCCGTTCTCAGGTCTGTTCAACGCTGGTCCGACCAATCTGATTCCATGCTGCAAGATTGCTTCGACGTGGACTGGGATATGTTCCGGATAGCATCTGACAACAACATTGATGTATCGCTGATTCGGTGAGCGAGTTTATTAGCAAATGCATTGGTGATGTTGTACCCATAGCAAATATCAAAACCTTCCCCAACCAGAAACCATGGATTGATGGCAGCATTCGCAAAACTGAAAGCGCGAACCACTGCTTTTAACCAGGTAAAGGCTACCGGAAACATGACTGAATACAAACAGTGCAGCTACTCCCTCCGCAAGGCAATCAAACAAGCTAGCGTCAATATAGAGACAAAGTAGAGTCACAATTCAATGGCTCAGACACAAGAGGAATGTGGCAGGGCTCTACAGTCAATCACGGACTACAAAAAGAAAACCAGCCCCGTCGCGGACCATGACGCCCTGCTCCCAGACAAACTAAACAACTTCTTTGCTCGCTTTGAGGACAATACAGTGCCACCCGACACGGCCCGCTACCAAAACCTGCGGGCTCACCTTCACCGCAGCCAATGTGAGAAAAACATTTAAATGTGTTAACCCTCGCAAGGCTGCCGGCCCAGATGGCATCCTGGCCGTGTCCTCAGAGCATACGCAGACCAGCTGGCTGGTGTGTTTACGGACATATTCAATCAGTCCCTATCCCAGTCTGCTGTTCCCACATGCTTCAAGAGGGCCACCATTGTTCCTGTTCCCAAGAAAGCTAAGGTGACTGAGCTAAATGACTATCGCCCGTAGCACTCTACTTCCGCCATCATGAAGTGCTTTGAGAGATTAGTCAAGGATCATATCACCTCCATCCTGCCAGACACCCTGGACCCACTCCAATTTGCTTACCGTCCCAATAGGTCCACAGAGACGCACTGTCGCAATCACACTGCATACTGCCCTAACCCATCTGGACAAGAGGAATACTTATGTAAGAATGCTGTTCATCGACTACAGCTCAGCATTTAACACCATAGTTCCTCCAAGCTCGTCATTAAGCTCGAGACCCTGGGTCTCGACCCAGCTCCTGTGCAACTGGGTCCTGGACTTCCTGACGGGCCGGTCCCAGGTGGTGAGGGTAGAAACAACATCTCCACCCCGCTGATCCTCAACACTGGGGCCCCACAAGAGTGCGTTCTCAGCCCTCTCCTGTACTCCCTGTTTACCCATGACTGCGTGGCCAAGCACGCATCCAACTCAATCATCAAGTTTGCTGACGACACTACAGTGGTAGGCTTGATTACCAACAACAGCGAGACGGCCTACAGAGAGGAGGTGAGGGCCCTCGGAGTGTGGTGTCAGGAAAATAACCTCTCACTCAATGTCAACAAAACAAAGGAGATGATCGTGGACTTCAGGAAACAGGAGAGGAGCACCCCCTATCCACATCGAGGGGACAGTAGTGGAGAAGGTGGAAAGTTTTAAGTTCCTCGTACACATCACGGACAAACTGAATTGGTCCACCCACACAGACAGCGTGGTAAAGAAGGCGCACAGCGCCTCTTCAACCTCAGGAGGCTGAAGAAATTTGGCTTGTCACCAAAATCACTCACAAACTTTTACAGATGCACAATCGAGAGCATCCTGTCGGGCTGTATCACCGCCTGAGTACGGCAACTGCTCCGCCCACAACCGTAAGGCTCTCCAGAGGGTAGTGAGGACTGCACAACGCATCACCGGGTTAAACTACCTGCCCTCCAGGACACCTACACCACCCGATGTCACAGAAAGGCCAAAAAGATCATCAAGGACAACAACCACCCGAGCCACTGCCTGTTCACCCCGCTATCATCCAGAAGGCGCAGGTCAGTACAGGTGCATCAAAGCTGGGACCGAGAGACTGAAAAACAGCTTCTACCTCAAGGCCATCAGACTGTTAAACAGCCATCACTAACATTGAGTGGCTGCTGCCAACATACTGACTTAAATCTCTAGCCACTTTATACATAGGAATTGGATGTAACAAATGTATCACTAGCCACTTTAAACAATTTTGTATATAATGTTTACGTATCCGACATACTCATATCAAATGTATACACTGTACTCTAAACCATCTACTGTATCTTGCCTATGCTGCTCGGGTCATCGACCCAAATCTCTAGCCACTTTAATAATTATAATTGGATGAAATAATGTATCACTAGCCACTTTAAACAATGCCATTTATATAATGTTTACATATCCTACATTACTCATCTCATATATATGTGTATATACTGTACTCCATACCATCTACTGCATCTTGCCTATGCCGGTCAGCCATCGCTCATCCATATATTTATATGTACATACTCGTATTCATTCCTTTACTCTTGTGTGTATAAGGTAGTTGTTGTGAATTTGTTAGATTACTTGTTAGATACTACTGCATGGTCGGAACTAGAAGCACAAGCATTTCGCTACACTCGCATTAACATCTGCTAACCATGTGTATGTGACAAATAAAATTTGATTTGATTTGATTTGAGATAGAAATTCCAGCTGTGCCCATGATAGAGGATACTGAATCAAAGTTTAACGTGAGGAGATGCATTCAGAACCAGCCTTACTGATTGAACTTCACTACAATTAACAAGAAAACTGAGTTAAGCTGCCCCAGCACTCAAGCCAACTGTCAGTGATACAGAACTAGAAGAACAACCAGTTTAGCTCGATCTATACTACATACGTGGCCCACTAAATGTGTTTTTAGTCTGCAAAGTGACTCTTAAACACCCTGTGATCCTCAAGTTTACTCCGGTCTTAAATCTGAGGCACTGAGCCAATCACAATGGCGGGAGAGGTGACATGTAAGGCAGTAACATTTACCCTGAAGAGTTGCATAAGCTCCACCGGCTAATGCCAAGGCTTTAGCTCAGCAGGCTAGCACAGTCTTGCAGCGCGCAGAGGCCCAGATTCGATCCCAGTCAGTTACAGACAAACTGTCTTAGTGACGGACCCCCAGTTTGACAGACTCCCGTGGCCGTTGACTTGGCACGTTTATCTGTAGATCAACCCATGCGTTTAGGATTACCTCCCTCCCTCCCTCCCAGTCCGTCCCAATCCCTCTTTATCCCCCGGCTCACACCTGCGGAGTGACGTCTGTACTTTCACTCTGCGTCTCCGAGGGACAATCTTCTCTCAAATGAAGTGGGGAGCGGGTTGTAAACACCAAGAATACGTATAAGTTAATGAAATGATTTATTCTATCTGTGAGTTCTTTTGAAATGAAGGAACAGTTGGACTAAGAGACAGACTATTTCAATAGTGAGTGGGTTAAAAATAGGACATTGTTTCTTAACCAAGTCAGAAAGAGAGACGACGCCATAACACATACCGGCTCAGCTGGATGCCTATCAGACGGAGCACTTACCCAACTCGAATGCCGAACTGCAGGTGAGTTCCATTGGGTATCCTATCAAGGCCTCTCAGAATGGGTGTCTCAGCATCTGAGTGGCCTACTTGGTGGGGTGCCTGCTACTCTCTGATGTCTGGTCATATTAGGTAGGTTCTTGTCTTCATTACCATGGTTGGAGTGAAGAGGACATTGTTTTACAGGGTGATAGGCAGTGACATTTAAGACATTCTGTGAGGGTGCACTGTGATATAATTTGTTTGTACTGTAGTGAAGCGGTCTCTAGAGTAATGCAAGGTCTCTTTCATGATCATGTGAAACATCAATTGCTATGGAAATGCTTGGATCTGTTTTTCAATGATGTTAAAGGTAATTATGTTGCAACTATGACGGTGATGTGATATGGATTACAATTATCATCATGAATATTAAGGCTATATGCACTACATGTTACACACATAGACACTCAACCATGCAAATTGGCAGAGTTATTATTTATTTGGACAGCACACATTATAGTCTTACTCTGATACAGACATCGTACACACTCTCACTATATCACATCCAATATCATACACATCAACCTACACAGATTTACTACACACATAATATCTTGTCTCAATTTTCTTGCATCTGTGGCATTGGCTCACAGCCAAACAGGGAATAAAACAAATATTGCTAGAACCTATTTCTTGATGTCACGATCCTCGGAAGGGACAGACCAAGACGCAGCGAGGTATCCAGTATACATGTTTATTTAACAACGTAACTGGGACAAAAGTAACAAGACGAACGTAACGACGATCGTGCCGCTGAACATACCATGTGAACTAACCAAGCTATGTACAAACAATAACCCACCAAACCTATACGAAAACCCCAAACATATATATGGTTCCCAATTAGAGACAACGACACACAGCTGCCTCTAATTGGGAACCATTACCCCAACATAGAAATATAACACCTAGAACATAAAAACCCCTACACCAAAAACAAAACTAACCACACCAGCCTGTCTTCTCAGGCCTGGACGTGACACTTGAATTCAAAATATCAGACATTTGAAAGCTCTAGTTTTGACCTTTGACCTTTTCAGCTAAAAGGTTTATGTATAATTCTTGCCACCAACAAAATGCTGAATATTTGGGGCATAAAATCATCGAAGCTCTGCAGATTTTGTTGTGAGGATACAGAATCAATTTTGCCCTCAGGTAGCCTGTTTCTGGTCTCAGGTTCAGGAATGGCCGAAAAAAAACCTGAAGATACCACGTTCATCTGTACAAACAATAGTACACAAGTATAAACACCATGGGACCACGCAGCCGTCATACCGCTCAGGAAGGAGACGTGTTCTGTCTCCTAGAGATGAACGTACTTTGGTGCGAAAAGTGCAAATCAATCCCAGAACAACAGCAAAGGACCTTGTGAAGATGCTGAAGGAAACAGGTACAAAAGTATCTATATCCACAGTAAAACGAGTCCTATATTGACATAACCTGAAAGGCCGCTAGGCAAGGAAGAAGCCAATGCTCCAAAACCGCCACAAAAAAGACCTTGCAAGCCGAAGAACACCATCCCAACCGTGAAGCACGGGGGTGGCAGCATCATGTTGTGGGGGTGCTTTGCTGCAAGAGGGACTGGTGTGGTGCACTTCACAAAATAAATGGCATCATGAGAAAGGAAAATTATGTGGATATATTGAAGCAACATCTCAAGACATCAGTCAGGAAGTTAAAACTTGGTCGCAAATGGGTCTTCCAAATGGACAATGACCCCAAGCATACTTCCAAAGTTGTGGCAAAATGGCTTAAGGACAACAAAGTCAAGGTATTGGAGTGGCCATCACAAAGCCCTGACCTCAATCCTATAGAACATTTGTGGGCAGAACTGAAAATGCGTGTGCGAGCAAGGTCTACAAACCTGACACAGTTACACCAGCTCTGTCAGAAGGAATGGGCCAAAATTCACCCAACTTATTGTGGAAAGCTTGTGGAAGGCTACCCGAAACATTTGACCCAAGTTAAACAATTTAAAGGCAATGCTACCAAATACTAATTGAGTGTATGTAAACTTCTGACCCACTGGGAATGTGATGAAAGAAATACAAGCTGAAATAAATCCTTCTCTCTACTATTATTCTGACATTTCACATTCTTAAAATAAAGTGGTGAATTTTTACTAGGATTAAATGTCAGGAATTGTGAAAAACTGAGTTTAAATGTATTTGGCTAAGGTGTATGTAAACTTCAGACTTCAATTGTATGTTGCGTAGAAATCCAAAGAGGGTGGCCAGCAGAGATAGGTGGGATGGGCTAAGGGAAGCTGAGGGTTGGGACGTGGAATTGGAGACAAGTGGGAGTGGAGTTGCTGTGCGGGAGATAGAATGATGTTCAAAGATAAAAGTAAAAAATAAAGTAAAAATAAAACATGATAAAATGTATTTTGGTATGACACTGACGGGCAGTGTTTTTACAGCTAATGCCGGGTTTGCCTGAGGCTGACACACGTACATGTAATAGTGCCAGACATGCACACAAACATACGTACAGTTGGCATTGCTGTTATGGTTTTAGTTGTCCTTGATGTCCTCAGTTTTTTTTTTTCATTGTTGTTTGCTGTTGTCTTCTAGCTTTTTCTTTTTTTCTTTAGTTCATTCTCTTGGTTGTTGGTGCATCTTGGGGGTGGGGAATGGAATTAATAGTATTTTTATTTTTATTTTTATTCTTGGTGGGGGGACTGTGGGAGTGGTCTCGAATGGTTGAGGGACAGCTATTGGGGAACTGTGGGGGGATCTTGGAGGGTTCACTTTTTTTGTCCTGTGGGAGATCTGTCAACGCGCCCTTGAGCAGGGCATTGACCCTGGATGCTTCTGTGTGTCTCTCTGACTGGGAATCTGTTGGATGACTGATGTGGTGTAGTTGTTGAGCGGCTTCACTGCAAGTATATTGTATGTTTCGGGTTATTCAATAAAATAACAAATTAAAATAAATCAAATTAGAAAATATATATATTTAAAAGAAATTATAATAATATGGAGTTGGTCCCCGCTTTGTTGCTATAACAGCCTCCACTCTTCTGGGAAGGCTTTCCACTAGATGTTGGAACATTGCTGCTGGGACTTTCTTCCATTCAGCCACAATAGCATTAGTGAGGTTGGGCACTGATGTTGGGCGATTAGGCCTGGCTCGCAGTCGACATTCCAATTAATCCCAAAGGTGTTAAGTGGCGGTGAGGTCAGGGCTATGTGGAGGCCAGTCAAGTTCTTCCACACGGATCTCGACAAACCATTTCTATATACAAATGCACACAAATTTCTAGCAGGGCAGAAATTTGACGAACTGACTTGTTGGAAAGGTGGCATCCTTTGGCGGTGCCACGATAAAACTCACTGAGATCTTTAGTGTGGGCCATTCTACTGCCAATGTTTGTCTATGGAGAACGCATGGCTGTGTACTCGATTTTATACACTTGTCAGGAATGGGTCTGGCTGAAATAGTCAAATCCACTCAATCGAAGGGGTGTCCACATACTTTTTGCAATGTAGTGTATGTATCAATCAGTCTCTGTCATCATTACATTCCAAAATGAGGTGCTCCCTATCATAAAGTTGTATCTATTTAACAAATAGCATGGGATGTGGATTGATCTCAACAGTAGACCACTTATTTTGGTATCAACTACCCCTTTAAAAATATCATTGTCATGGAGCGATGCTAAACTATAAATTAACATTGATGTAAAGTAGCTTAAAAATTCTGCTGCATGAAAGTGAATTCAAACCAGTGTTCACTGTTCAGGTCCTTCACCACAAAAACACACAGGTACCTGTCAGGTGTCAGTGTAGCAGGTAAGCAGAGTCAGGCGAAAGGACATCAGAGATGAGTAATCACGTATGATTTTACTCAAAAATCAAAACTACCAATAAGTAGTAAAATACAAGCTCACAAAACAGACCATCTTACATAAAACAAACACACACAAATCCATGGGGGGAAACAGAGGGGTTAAATAAGGAACATGGAATTATGGGAATAGGTGTGTATAATGAAGACAAAACAAACGGAAATTGAAAAGTGGATCGGCGGTGGCTAGAAGACCCCGGTGACGTCGACCGCCGAACGCCGCCCGAACAAGGAGAGGGACCGACTTCGGCGGAAGTCGTGACAGTACCCTTTCAACAACAAATTCAAAGAATGTGATCCAAAGATTTTTAATCCTCTCTGGTACAACACAGGTGACCTTTCTCACCTGTCAAATTAAAGGGTACTCCTGTTATGGCCGATCAGTGACCTTCACTTCCTGGGTGACATCCTGCAGGGGAGCACCTGTATGATTATGGACTACTTCCTATAGGGAAACACAGCAAACATGTATGATTCACAATTCCTGTGTTTCTCACATACGTGACGAAGTAAAACATTTGGTTCTTGCATTATGCCCGTGAATGATTATGGGCTACTTGTTATAAGACATACATGTACACCACTTACTGTATATGTTACTTACATGTTGCAGGAGTACCCATATAATACTCCTTATATGATTCATAGACCCTTTTCCACATGAGCGTGACGCCCATTGAGACCTATTCTAGCAGCCGGTGGATCAGAGAGTTGCCGTAGTGTTTATCACTAAGAGGCTAATGGCAGAGCAACTTTCCCTGTGAGTAAATCTCCAGGTAATCTGTCATGTCATTTGGGATTTGGGCTGCTCGGCGAAACATAAACACAAAAAGTGACACGCATGAACGGCTGAACGTGCGTAAAGTGTGTGTGATAGATTTGTGTGACATATTTTGTATGTGTGTGTGTGTGTGTGTGTGTGTGCTTTCATATCAAATCGAATCAAATTTTATTTGTCACATACACATGGTTAGCAGATGTTAATGCGAGTGTAGCGAAATGCTTGTGCTTCTAGTATGCAGTAGTATCTAACAAGTAATCTAACAAATTCACAACATGTGTGTGTCTTAGTAAGTAAAATTACATCTAAAATTAGTATTTTCTAGACGTTAAAGTTAGGTTCATTTTAGGTTCTGAATAAAAAGTGAAAATACAATTTTCCGAACATTTAAAATACGTATTTTCCAGATGTTCAAAATACGTATTTTCCAGACATTGACATCAGGTTCATTTCCAGTTCTGAATGAAAGTTGAAACGATGTAGTTTACAGATGTTGAAAATATGTATTTTTTGGTTATTGATTCCATGGTCAAATTTGAACTGCACATACATTCTCAATGAAGTAAACATTATATCACAATAATACTTTGTATTATTGAAGATTGCAACATATAATATGTATTATTGCTCCCATCTGTCATATGCACTTCTGTTATCACTGACTGTAAGGCGCTCTAGATAAAAGCATCTGATGAATGACCAAAATGTAAATGTAAAAAACAAACACTTGCAAAGTATTCTGGGTATTATTCTAATGAGCTCCGCCTCCAAACAAGTACACATTTGGGTAATACTTTATTTGGATAGTCCATCTGTAACATTTCAACTAACTATCTACTAACCCTACCCCTAAATTTAACCCTTACCCTAACCCTTATTCCAAACCTAACCATAACCATAACCTTAGCAAGCAGTTGCTTATCAACAGATAGTTTGTTGATAGTATGACCATCTGTAGAGCATCTACAGATGGACTATCCAGACCATCCAAATAAAGTGTGATCCAATTTTTGACCGGTCGGGACCAGACCAAATCTGAACCAATCATAGACATCTAGGCTGTGTTTCACAAGCTTGAACGGTACTGTACGACAGTTCAGTACAATAGAGCACAGTAGAGGACAGTAGAGTAGAGTACAGTAGAGTTTAATTCAGTAGAGTAGAGTACAGTACAGTTTAGTTCACTGAAGTAGAGTAAATTAGGGTACAATACAGTACTGTGGAAGGACCACCAGAGGACAGGCTGGGCTCACGGAGTGTAGCCCAGCCAGGCATGTGAGTCAAGCTGATCAGAGACAATTAAGCACAGCTGACGGTATTAATGACCTATTCTCTTTCTCCTACAAGAGGAAGGAGAGAACCGTCAGGAAAGGGGAAACAAAGAAAGGAAAGAGTGTTTGCTCCGCCAAAGGGGAAGACGTATCTTTTGGAAGGCAAAGAGAAGAAGAAGAATAAGAAAAAGTTAAACTACCTCTGGGGAATGGTCACCAAGAGAGAGGAGATATCCACGAACGAACCATTAAGACGGTGACAAATCCGTGGTTTATGTTATAGTTTAAAGATAATCGTCTTGTTTTCGTCTGAAGAAGAAGATTTATGTTTTCCTTGGGGAGATTATCTGATTGTGTTGGAGTGTTTGAGTTAAAAGAAATCCCTCAATAGAGAACTTTGTTTAATTAAGAAAACCGGCTCCTGACTCGTTTATTCCTCCTTTCCGCTTTAGAGAAACACCAAATGACTTGGTCAGCTCGCAGTACATTATACTATACTCTACTGTACTGAACTATACTTTTATTGACTTTACTTTACTGTACTCTACCGTGCTCTACTGTACTGAACTGTACTATATTGTACTTGTACTGTAATATCACGTTTCAGTTAAGACCCAATTGCAGACTGTGTTGAAGTAACAATGTTTATTACAGCAACAGGGGCCGGCAAACGACAGGTCAAGGCAGGCAGGGGTCGATATCCAGAGTAGTGGGACAAAGGTCCAGGATGGTAGGCAGGCTCAGGGTCAGGTCAGGCAGAGGTCGGTAATGCAGATTAGGGGCAAAGTTCCAGGATGGCAGGCAGGCTCAGGGTCAGGTCAGGCAGAGGTCGGTAATGCAGATTAGGGGCAAAGGTCCAGGATGGCAGGCAGGCTCAGGGTCAGGTCAGGCAGAGTCCTCGGTAATGCAGATTAGGGGCAAAGGTCCAGGGTGGTAGGCAGGCTCAGGGTCAGGCAGAGTGGTCAGGCAGGCGGGCTCTTAGTCAGAACAGGCAAGGGTCAAACCAGGAGGACAAGATAAAGAGAGACTGGGGAAAAGCAGGAGCTGAGACAAAATGCTGGTTGACTTGAATAAACAAGACGAATTGGCAACAGAGAACACAGGTATAAGTACCCAGGGGATAATGGGGAAGATGGGCGACACCTGGAGGGGGGTGGAGACAAGCACAAAGGACAGGTGAAACAGATCAGGGTGTGACAGTAATGTACTTTAATGTGCTGTACTGTGTGTACTGTGCTGTCCAAACTTGTGAAACATAGATGTCTATTATAGGTTCAGATTCTGAACCAAAATTAGACATCTATGTTTGGGCCAAATCAAGGCCGGTCCCGCCCAAATCTGAACCCTGAAATCTGTGGACGTTGGAATCAAGGCCGGTCCCGTGTGGCTAAGTTGATAAAGAATGGCGATTACAACGCCAGGGTTGTGGGTTTGATTCCCACGGGGGGACAGTTACTAGTTACCTGTACAAAAAGTTTTGGGATGGCTGTTCACTGGGGCATGGGCATATTCATTACACCGATTGTGTTGCAAAACGTTGTTAAAACGAAAGCAAATGGAACAAAACTGGGAGGGACCTGGCCTTCAAATTTTGCTCTGTTTGTTTCCGTCTGGTCAGGCTAAACGGTAAACGGTTTCCGTAATGAATACACCACTGGTCACAAAAACAACGATTGATAGTCAGCTCAAACTTCTTAAATTAATCCATTATCGGGTTAAAATACAGATACTGTATAGGCCTACATTTGTAAAGTCATCCACAACAACCACAATCCGTAAGGCGCAAATAGCTCAATAAGAAAACCGTGGTATTCCCCACAGTGGTATTCTCCTCATTGCAAACAATGAGATGTTCAGTCTTTCTACAAGCATTTGTCTTAGACTCCAATGCCCTAGTCTACAGGGCTAATGCGTTGACAATAGCTACAATTAGTGACACAACACACACTGTATACAACAGAGCCCTGAAATGAGCTAGTGTTTCAGTCGGTGTTTTTATCTCAGCGGCGAGGATGTCAAACCTTAGCATATGGTGCCACATCATTATTCAGTCCCACTATTGTTAAAGTCTTTGACAAACTAATGACTGAATGATCATTGGTGGTTTTAGCAAGTGTAAAAAAAAAAAGAAATATAAGGTTTGGTGTGCTGAACCACTTTATACACATGAATTACACTCCGTTGATGTTTTGATGCCTGCACCTGGCCTCCTTGGATTCAGAGACACAAAATATCATGGACACCCATAAGAACAACAATGTGAATATCGGTGGGCAAAAGTGGTAGTAAAAATTGTCAGGTAGATAGTATGCATAGTAAACGGAATACCCCATTGAAAGGTTTAAAAAATATATACATGTATTTTCCTAGGCAAGTCAGTTAAGAACACATTTTTACTTCCAGTAACAGTGGGTTTAACTGCCTGTTCAGGGGCAGAATGACAGATTTTGTACCTTGCCAACTCAGGGAATTGAACTTGCAACTTTTTGGTTACTAGGCCAACGCTCTAACCACTAGGCTACCCTGCCGCCCCAAGGTAAACAGTCTGAATTCAGATAGATGACAAGCTGCCATCTTGTCTCACCCTCTCAAAGAGACTGCCTTTGAAAAGGGAACCCTCATTTAAGCTTGTGACCATATTCAGGTATTGTGTCAATGTGAGTGTATGACACTAATGGTTGCCTCGTCCTGCTGCAGGTCCTTTCATGATGTGATCTGAGGGTGACTGTCGTATCATCCCCCTACGCACCAAACTACCTCATAGAGAAAGAGACCGTGTAAGAGAGAGAAGAGACAAGAAGAAAAGAGCCATGGGGTATGGAGCCAGACGTCAACAACATAGTATCATTACCATACTGTAAAATATGAATATACTGTATGTTAAATGGATAGTTTCACAGGTATTATAATCATTTACACGGTGCCAATCTTTTCCATTCCGTTTTTCATAATGGAAAAGATTGCAGATTTCTCCTTATGCTTGTGGAGAGGAATATACACAAAAATGAAGGTGGAATATGGACTTAGTTCAACATTAGACAGCTTTTGAGGCACGATAATGTCAGACTATTTTATTAATTTTTTTTTGCAAAAACAGTGGGGTTGACAAATTCGAATTGGGGCAGCTTTTCTATCAAAGTGGCTGGTTTCCTTAAAAAAAATCACGAAAGAAATACATATCCTTACACATTTGTACACAATTCACTTATTTCATGACATCAAGCTTAGCTTGCTCATTTGAGCAGATTGACTGGGTTCATTATTCTATATCAACCGAGACACAGTATTTTAATTGCCCTCCTTTAAAATGACTTAGCCAGTATGTAAATGCTCAGTGAATGTAGGTCTACTTTGATCTGTTCAAACGCAGCACTATCATTTCTGATTCACCCCCAACAGAGACACAGTAAGGGGCCTGGGGCTTTTAAAATTCATGCTACCATTTATTTGCCTAAAGAACAAAGAGAACTGAAGAGAAGCGGTTCCATTTTGGGATCAAAGGCTTAGGATGGAGTTGAAGATGTTCCTATATTAAATATATATTGTACATTTTACACTTTTTATAAACAGTTTAAAATGCTTCCTCTTCTGGGTTTTAGACTGTGTATCTGTAAAGCACTTTGTGACAACTGCTGATGTTAAAAGGCCTTTATAAAATACACAACTGCTGATGTTAAAAGGGCTTTATAAAATACATTTGCAAGGGAGCAGTGTATGTTACTGCTAGACCAAGGACTGATTTTTGTGTTACCGCTAGACCAAGGACTGATTTTTGTGTATATGTGTAAGTGGATGAGTGAGAAAATAAGAGTGAAAAATTCAGCCACCACAAACCAACCCCCAGCACCTCCTACCCTCTGCACAGCAGGCTTCTGCACTTGAATTCTGCTTTGTCAACCTCTGACCAAAGCTCAATCAAAACACTGTGCATACAACAATGAGATTATCAATTATTCCCAGGCCATTCTGGAACTATACTAATCCCCTCATGCACTGGTGTAGCGTGAAGTTACCCTAGATGCTGATATTGGGTCGGTTCCCCCACTAATGGTTAAGGTGATCTAACACTTGACCCCCTTCCCCTGACTAGCTCTGACTTTGCTGATAGCTCCTTTATTGAGGAGAAATGTACTTACTATGAATGTGATCTGTGGTTGTCCCACATAGCTATCTTAAGATGAATGCACTGTAAGTTGCTCTGGATAAGAGTGTACGCTAAAATTAAAAAAAATAATAATAATACGTAGGTAAATGGTTTGGATTGGAGAAGAGGAAGCTGATCCTAGATCTGTACCTCAGGGAAACTTTACCACGGACCGTCATGCACTGGTGAACTGATGGTGGCATCGGCTAGCAGAAGGTGCAGGACGAGAGAAGCTGGAGTTGACCAAAGTTGCCCGAGTTGGCGCGGGGTACCAGGACCGAGTCGATGTGCGTTGGTACGAGGTCATTCGGAAAGTATTCAGAAACATTTGACTTTTTCCAAATGTTGTTACGTTACAGCCTTATTCTAAAATGTATTCCTTCGTTTTTTCCCATCATCAATCTACTCACAATACCCCATAATGACAAAGCAAAAACAGAAAAAAACAGAAATATCATATTTACATAAGTATTCCAACCCTTCACTTAGTACTTTGTTGAAGCAACTTTGGCAGCAATTATAGCCTCATGTCTTCTTCGGTGTGACGCTACAAGCTTGGCACACCTGTATTTGGGAAGTTTCTCCCGTTCTTCTCTGCAAATCCTCTCAAGCTCTGTCAGGTTGGATGGGGAGCGTCGCTGCACAGGTATTTTCAGGTCTCTCCAGACATGTTAGATCAGATTCAAGTCTGGCCACTCAAGGACATTTAGAGACTTGTCCCAAAGCCACTCCAGCGTTGTCTTGGCTGTGTGCTTAGGGTCGTTGTCCTGTTGGAAGGTGAACCTTCGCCCCAGTCTGAGGTCCTGAGTGCTCTGGAGCAGGTTTTCATCAAGGATCTTACTGTACTTTGTTCCGTTCATCTTTCCCTCGATCCTGACTAGTCTCCCAGTCAGGTTTCCTCCAGACGTGATGCTTGGCATTCAGGCCAAAGAGTTCAATCTTGTTTTCATCAGACCAGAGAATCTTGTTTCACATGGTCTAAGAGTCTTTAGGTGCATTTTGGCAAACTCCAAGTGGGCTGTCATGTACCTTTTACGGAGGAGTGTCTTCATTCTGGCCACTCTACCATAAAGGCCTGATTGGGGGAGGGATGTGGAGATGGTTGTCCTTCTGGAAGGTTCTCCCATCTCCACAGAGGAACTCTGGAGCTCTGTCAGAGTGACCATCGGGTTCTTGGTCACCTCCCTGACCAAGGCCCTTCTCCCCCGATTGGTCAGTTTGGCCATGCGGCCAGCTCTACAAAGAGTCTTGGTGGTTCCAAACTGCTTCCATTTGAGAATGATGGAGGCCACTGTGTTCTTGGGGACCTTCAATGCTGCAGAAATGTTTTGGTACCCTTCCCCAGATCTGTGCCTCGACACAATCCTGTCTCGGAGCTCTATGGACAATTCCTTCGACCTCATGACTTGATTTTTGCTCTGACATGCACTGTCAATTGTGGGACCTTATATAGACATGTGTGTGTATTTCCAAATCATGTCCAATCGATTGACTGATTGAAAAAAATTGATTTAGTCCATTTAAGAATAAGGCTGTAACGTAACAACATTTGGATAAAGGGAAGGGGTCTGAATACCTTCCAAATGCACTGTAGGTAGGGAAAAAGTGACTAGGCAACAGGATAGATAACAGACAGTAACAGCAGTATACTGTAGGTAGGGGTACAGGATAGATAATAAACAGTAACAGCAGTATACTGTAGGTAGGGATAAAGGATAGACAATAGACAGTAACAGCAGTATACTGTAGGTAGGGGTAAAGGATAGATAATAGACAGTAACAGCAGTATACTGTAGGTAGGGGTAAAGGATAGATAATAGACAGTAACAGCAGTATACTGTAGGTAGGGAGTAAAGGATAGATAATAGACAGTAACAGCAGTATACTGTAGGTAGGGGTAAAGGATAGATAATAGACAGTAACAGCAGTATACTGTAGGTAGGGATAAAGGATAGATAATAGACAGTAACAGCAGTATACTGTAGGTAGGGGTAAAGGATAGATAATAGACAGTAACAGCAGTATACTGTAGGTAGCGGTACAGGATAGATAATAGACAGTAACAGCAGTATACTGTAGGTAGGGGTAAAGGATAGATAATAGACAGTAACAGCAGTATACTGTAGGTAGGGTAAAGGATAGATAATAGACAGTAACAGCAGTATACTGTAGGTAGGGGTAAAGGATAGATAATAGACAGTAGCAGCAGTATATTGTAGGTAGGGGTAAAGATAGACAGTAACAGCAGTATACTGTAGGTAGGGTAAAGGATAGATAATAGACAGTAACAGCAGTATACTGTAGGTAGCGGTACAGGATAGATAATAGACAGTAACAGCAGTATACTGTAGGTAGGGGTAAAGGATAGATAATAAACAGTAACAGCAGTATACTGCAGGTAGGGGTACAGGATAGATAATAGACAGAAACAGCAGTATACTGTAGGTAGGGATAAAGGATAGATAATAGACAGTAACAGCAGTATACTGTAGGTAGCGGTACAGGATAGATAATAGACAGTAACAGCAGTATACTGTAGGTAGGGGTAAAGGATAGATAATAGACAGTAACAGCAGTATACTGTAGGTAGGGGTAAAGGATAGATAATAGACAGTAACAGCAGTATACTGTAGGTAGGGGTAAAGGATAGATAATAGACAGTAGCAGCAGTATACTGTAGGTAGGGGTAAAAGATAGACAGTAACAGCAGTATACTGTAGGTAGGGGTAAAGGATAGATAATAGACAGTAACAGCAGTATACTGTAGGTAGCGGTACAGGATAGATAATAGACAGTAACAGCAGTATACTGTAGGTAGGGGTAAAGGATAGATAATAAACAGTAACAGCAGTATACTGTAGGTAGGGGTACAGGATAGATAATAGACAGTAACAGCAGTATACTGTAGGTAGGGGTAAAGGATAGATAATAGACAGTAACAGCAGTATACTGTAGGTAGGGGTACAGGATAGATAATAGACAGTAACAGCAGCATATGTGATGAGTCAAAAGAGTTAATCCAGAAAGGGTCAGATAGTCTGGGTTGGTTAACTATTTAACTAACTACTTAGCAGTCTTCTGGCTTAGGGTAGACGCTGTTCAGGGTCCTGTTGGTTCCAGACTTGGTGCATTGGTACCGCTTGCCATGCGGTAGCAGAGAGAACAGTCTGACTTGGGTGCAGTGTCCTGCTAACCACCAGTGTGTTCTGTGTACCACATGCTTATTACTTTAGTATTCTCCCAGCACAGTGCACAATGCATTACAAGTTATAATCAATTCTGTATAGGGGTAGGTAGGGGAGACAGGCATACCCCTTCACAGGCCTACCCCTTCACAGGCCTACCCCTTCACAGACACAGGCAGCTTGCTTCTTCTCTTCCTGTCACTATCAAACTTTCAAGCAATTCTGTAATGAAACAGGAATGAAAATAACTTCTTCCTTCTTTTTTTTTTTAAGTATCCGAAAGCGGCATATCTCGGACTGCTGCATAATGTAGGTTGTCATAGCAACAGCCTCCCTCCTGGGAGGGGAGGGGCTGTAGAGTGATCCCCTTAGTAACCAAGGCCACGCTGCGAGTGGAGCACGCACGGGATTCCCCAGCACGCAAGATAGAAATGAGAGAAAGAGTTACTGTAGGTTTCATGTTTTGGCATGATAATAATAGTTATAAAGTTGGACGTTGAAGGGAACAAAACACTTTTCACAGTTGGAGAAAAGTGTCAAAAGAATTGCCAAACGTGTGTTGGACTATGTGATTTTAGAGGAACAGTTTGCAAACATTATTGAGTTTGATTAGGCTATGTGGAATAATTACTGTGGAAAGGAGCAATTACGAAAATAAAATAAATATATATATATATATATATATAATATGTATCATCTAAATATTTGTATGTTAAGACATAGGCTATAATAAAATAGAAAACAAACAAACAAAACAGTCAATTATCCACCCTGTCACAAACATAATAAAATCACAAAAGCAGCATGCACTTGAATAATGTATGAAATGTCGTTTATTTTTGTACATCTGCTGCGCACATCCAGTGAATGTAATATTGATGGCGTTTTAAAGCGGATTGGGTTAATGCATGTGTGTATTCCGCTGGGATTGCCTCCCTTTCTCTCATTTTTTTGTCAGATCAGATATGCCTTTAAAACTGCAGCATAGAACCAACACACTGCTTCTTTTCCACTTGGAGAAGGCAGGGGCGCACCGTTTCTGCCCTTCTCTCGTAAATATTGCCGCGAGGATACTGACCGACAATACATACATGCTCTAACAAAACGTGAGTATTTCTCCGTTTAGTCTTGGAGGGATACTCCGAGATCTGTTCAATGTGTTCGTTGTTTGGTGCGTCATTGTAAATTATTGCAATTTAGTTTTATCAAACGATGCATGTAGTCTATAGCACATTCATGGGACACATGCATTATTTTTCGAAGATTGTTTCAGTAGCCTATTTCAATGTTGAAAGTTGTTTCATTGTTTAAGTTACTATCATCACTTGCTTCATCAGCACAAGAAAGCAATGCGTGTCATACGCAGTCTTGTTTGATTTAATATAGTTTATGGTTTGACTTGTTGTAGGTTATTCTCATACACTGTTGCCATATGATTGCAAGGTCAATGTTATTCACACTACTTAACCCCTTGAATGGCTTGGTCCTTGTCCTTATTTCCTGGGTTCCTTAAACGATCTAAATAAATAATTAGTTTTGAGTTGAGTGCTTGGTCTGCTTGCTGTAGTGTTGACATGAAGATAACAGATAGCCTTCTGTAGCCCACTGTTATTGCATTACCTTTGTTTTTGTTCTGAACGTATGCCTTCTCAATTCATGAGTACATGAATTCAATTCATTAGTACATTAATTCAATTCATCAGTATATGAATTCAATTCATCAGTACGTTAATTCAATTAATGAGTACATTCATTCAATTCATTAGTACATGAATTCAATTCATCAGTATATGAATTCAATTCATCAGTACATTAATTCAATTCATCAGTACATTAATTCAATTCATGAGTACATTAATTCAATTCATTAGTACATGAATTCAATTCATCAGTACATGAATTCAATTCATCAGTACATTAATTCAATTCATCAGTACATTAATTCAATTCACGAGTACATGAATTCAATTAATGAGTACATGAATTCAATTCATCAGTACATGAATTCAATTCATCAGTACATGAATTCAATTCATCAGTACATGAATTCAATTAATCAGTACATTAATTCAATTCATCAGTACACATAATTCAATTCATGAGTACATGAATTCAATTCATTAGTACATGATTTCAATTCATCAGTACATTAATTCAATTAATGAGTACATGACTTAGATCAAAGATGAATCCTTACATTTCGCTTTTTCCCCAGGGTCTGTGAGCCAGGCCCTTGCGTTTCTTCATCTACTGTACTGTACCTACGGTAGAGTATGCACTGACGTAAGAGAATGGAGAAGAGCTGAATAGCCTAGTCTTGCTTGGCTCCTGTATGCAGACTCATGTCTCGTGAGTGATGCTCACATCAGTCAAATCCTGCTAGCTACTATTAGTACAGGAGATAGCCTTACCTTCCTTATACAGACAGACACAACCTCCATGCACTGATCCAAGTTCAGTTTTATTATAATGGTCAAGTTTAGGATCCGGGTATAAGCTGATCTCAGAACAGTGATCAGGAGTAACCTCTGGAGCCTCTATTTGTCTTCTGAGTATAAACTGTCCTGGGAACAGATGTCATGCACTGCTGTATCCTGACCTTAACAGTAGGGTGTCATTTAGTCCTGTCAGAGGTGATTTGTCATTGGATGGTTTTGAAGGGCCGTCATCTGTCTGATTGGGTAACATGGCATCATAGGTGAGGAGGGATGCATGGATGAAATGCACCTTTGGCCATATGTATCAAGGGTCTCAGAGTGCTGACCTAGGATCAGATCCCCTCTGTCCATGTAATCTGATTCCTGGTGATCTAAAAGGCTAAACTGATCTAGGATCAGATCCCCTCTGTCCATGTAATCTGATTCCTGGTGATCTAAAAGGCTAAACTGACCTAGGATCAGATCCCCTCTGTCCATGTAATCTAATTCCTGGTGATCTAAAAGGCTAAACTGATCTAGGATCAGATCCCCTCTGTCCATGTAATCTGATTCCTGGTGATCTAAAAGGCTAAACTGACCTAGGATCAGATCCCCTCTGTCCATGTAATCTAATTCCTGGTGATCTAAAAGGCTAAACTGATCTAGGATCAGCACTCCAACTCTGAGATGCTGTATCCATACAGCCCCAGGACAGGACTAGAGTATGTAGGCCTGCGCTGGATTAAACCTATTGATGCTATGTTAGAATTTTAGGTTATTCATTTCTTGTACTCCTTGTTTTTGTTGCATTTCACTACTGTCATTGCAGGTTGCTGGATAAGATGTTATGTCTATGGTTGCACCTATTGCACCTATTACCTATTATTTAGACTCATTCATGAAGTTTTGTAAGAAATCCAGGCATTCTTCCATTCACACAGTAGTTTGGTATGCTCCAGCGGTCTTCACATGAATGAACAACATTGCTTCAGTCACGGGGCTTCATACGGTCATTCAATTTACATTTGTTTTCCTCAGACCCCCAGTTCCTCTAAGGTGATTGTGTCAGGGAACACACTGTAAAGTCTTATTACATCATCTCTCTCTCTCTCTCTCTCTCTCTCTCTCTCTCTCTCTCTCTCTCTCTCTCTCTCTCTCTCTCTCTCTCTCTCTCTCTCTCTCTCTCTCTCTCTCTCTCTCTCTCTCTCTTTTCATCTCTCTTTCTCTGCCTCTCTCTCAATTCCAAGGGCTTTATTGGCATGGGAAACACGTTTACATTGCCAAAGCAAGTGGAATAGACAACAAACAAAAGTGAAATAAACAGTCTGAAATTAACAGTAAATATTACGTTTCAAAATAATAGATTTATAATTTATAATAATAATTTCAAATGTTAAATTACTTGCTATGTACAGTGTTGTAACAATGTGGAAATAGTTGAAGTACGAAAGGGAAAATAAATAGACAGATAAATATAGGTTGTATTTACAATGGTGTTTGTTCTCCACTGGTTGCCCTTTTCTTGTGGCAACAAGTCACAAATATTACTGCTGTGATAGCACACTGTGGTATTTCACCTAATAGATATGGGAGTTTATCAAAATTGGATTTGTTTTCAAGTTCTTTGTAGGTCTGTGTAATCTGAGGGAAATATGTGTCTCCAATACGGTCATTCATTTGGCAGGAGGTTAGGAAGTGCAGCTCAGTTTCCACCTCATTTTGTGGGCAGTGTGCACATAGCCTGTCTTCTCTTGAGAGCCAGGTCTGCCTACGGCGACTTCTCTCAATAGCAAGGCTATGCTCACTGAGTCTGTACATAGTCAAAGCTTTCCTTAATTTTGAGTCAGTCACAGTGGTCAGGTATTCTGCCACTGTGTACTCTCTGTTTAGGGCCAAATAGCATTCCTGTTTGCTTTGTTTTTTTGGTTAGTTTTTTCCAATGTGTCAAATCATTATCTTAGAGTTTTCTCATGATTTGTCTGGGTCTAATTGTGTTGCTGTCCTGGGGCTCTGTGGGGTCTGTTTGTGTTTGTGAACAGAGCCCCAGGACCAGCTTGCTGAGGGGGCTCTTCTCCAGGTTCATCTCTCTGTAGGTGAGGGCTTTGTTATGGAAGGTTTGGGAATCGCTTCCTTTTAGGTGGTTGTAGAATTTAATGTCTCTTATCTGGATTCTAACAATTAGCGGGTATCGTCTCTCTCGCGCTCGCTCTTTCTCACTCTTTCTCACTCTTTCTCACTCTTTCTCACTCTAACACCCCCCCCCTCTCCCCATCTCTTTTCTTGGATGGCTGCCCACCACACAGGCAAAGTCCTCCCTGTCACATCAGTGGCTCATGAATGCAGTAACTATTTCTCAGAAACAGGAGGTAGCGTGGGGACGGGTGCTGCAGTATGTTAGCAGGAATGCGCGTTCCTCCAGTGAAGCCCCAGAGGGATTGTTTTGCTCTTCTCATGGCCTACATATATTACCTTTTGGGTGGGGGGGGGATTGTATACGCAGTGTTTCTCATTTCAGGAGTAAGGAGATGTTGCCCCCTAGACACTGATCTAGGGCCATCTTAACATTTAACACAAGGTTAGGATTAGGGTTGATAATACCCAGTGGGTATTTCCTAGTATTAACACACCTGATTAACTTCATCAAGAGTTTGGTGATTAGTTGACGAGTTGAATCAGGTGTGAATTTGCGATAGTACTGGGCTAGAACAAAACATTTGCAACCCCTGGCGGTTCCCTTCGGGAATGTATTGAGAAACACTGCTACGTATATATATATATATATATATATATATATATATATATATATATATATATATATATATATATATATATATATAGGAAGGAGGAAGGTGCCAGTCACTATGCAGCTCACTCCTTTATACGGGCCCTTGTAGATGTTAAGGATCGGATGGGTATAAGAAAGATGTGGTTAGCGCTGCGTAGCCTTCTGGTTAGTTAAATGGAGTTTCTGACATATTGCTTATTCACATTATTCACTCATCAGATCTAAAAGAAGGACATAAGACTTAGTGTCAAGGTTAATCTCTCTAAATGCATGTATGGAAAACACTGCATGTTGCTGCACTGTGGCAATATAGCCTTGCCTCCCAATCATGACAGTATTGATTGTTTTTTAGTGGCCAGGCTACTGGACAGTTGACCACTTATTGATTTATCCAGTTTGGACACAGCCTGTTGGCCCAAAAGGCTCACAACACTGGTGTCCTTTGACATTTGGTGACCCGTGTGAGGATGTGGGTCGATGGCAATGGTTGCTGCTGGAAGCCAGGCTGGTTCTGGCTGGGGGTTGTCAATGTGCAGGGTGACTAAATGGAGGTAACACACACGCAAATACCTACTCACAACAAGGGGAATTCCCAGTCATACCAGTAGGAGATGTCAATGGCTCACAACAAGGGGAATGCCCAGTCATACCAGTAGGAGATGTCAATGGCTCACAACAAGGGGAATTCCCAGTCATACCAGTAGGAGATGTCAATGGCTCACAAAAGGGGAATTCCCAGTCATACCAGTAGGCGATGTCAATGGCTCACAAAAGGGGCATTCCCAGTCATACCAGTAGGAGATGTCAATGGCTCACAACAAGGGGAATTCCCAGTCATACCAGTAGGATATCTCAATGGCTCACAACAAGGGGAATTCCCAGTCATACCAGTAGGAGATCTCAATGGCTCACAACAAGTGTATTTCCCAACATCTCAAGACATCAGTCAGGAAGTTAAAGCTTGGTCGCAAATGGGTCTTCCAAATGGACAATGACCCAAGCATACTTCCAAAGTTGTGGCAAAATGGCTTAAGGACAACAAAGTCAAGGTATTGGAGTGGCCATCACAAAGCCCTGACCTCAATCCTATAGAAAATGTGCGGGCAGAACTGAAAAAAGCATGTGTGAGCAAGGAGGCCTACAAACCTGACTCAGTTACACCAGCTCTGTCAGGAGGAATGGGCCAAAATTCCCCCAACTTATTGTGGGAAGCTTGTGGAAGGCTACCCGACACATTTGACCCAAGTTAAACAATTTAAAGGCAATGCTACCAAATACTAATTGAGTGCATGTACACTTCTGACCCACTGGGAATGTGATGAAAGAAATAAAACCAGAACTATATCATTCTTTCTATTATGATTCTAAAATTTCACATTCTTAAAAATAAAGTGGTGATCCTAACTGACCTAAGACAGGGAATTCTTACTAGGATTAAAATGTCAGGAATTGTGAAAAACTGAGTTTTAATGTACTTGGCTAAGGTGTATGTAAACTTCAGACTTCAACTGTACATCGCAAGACCAGTCCCTTTTTTTTTAATGTCCATTACATGCAAGACATATTTCATGTAGTCCTCATTATATTATATTATATTCTGTTCTATTCCGATTAAAAAAAAGGAAGAAGGAGAAAGGAACACAGATTCCAACAGCTGCAAGTAAAAGTCGTCTTTGGCATCACATTATATCCTGTTGTATTGTGCCACGGCTGTGCCAGAGCCGACCGCAAGCCAACCCCGGGCACTCCCTTATGGGAAAGGCATACTCAAGTTCAAACTCACGATCGATTCCGACACAGCCACGACACAACAGTCAAGAACACATGCAGTACTGACAATCCAGAGCGAGTTGACCTGTTAAACCAGCCCTCTCTCCACCCGTACACATGATGGTTTTTTATTCCGGGGTCGTGGCTCCATCACCTCGGCTGTTTTACACCTTGTACACCATGTTCAGCAGGATCACTCAGCTATGTCTATCTCGCACACTTGCTGTCATATCCCAGTAAGGGTATGGTTGTTATCTGCAATGACCAGTGGGACATTATCAGAGAAGCCCTTCTACCATCTATTAACACAGAGGCCAGCTAGGCTGTATGCAAACCTCTGTTGAGTCAACCAATGTTGAGTCTGTCCCGATGTACATAAGTACACATCGCGTGCTGTATTCTGTGATGTTATGATGTTGAATTTTGTTTCCCGGAACCGCAGATGGAAATTAGCTCTTTGGCTACATCCAATGAAATACAGTTATTGGACATAGTCCCTGACAACAACAAAAATAAAATACAAATAGGCTATACATTGTAACTGTGTATGTTGTTGTAGGCTTGTCTTGGTTATGGCTATGTGATGGTGATGCTAATAGGTAATAGTAGGCCTGTGTCTTCATAGACATTTCTTTAAGAGGGTCTTAATCCCTTTAAGTGAGGGTGGAAGTGGTTAGGGAGGATACAGATGCATTGTGGTGATTGCTGCGGGCATTATTAGGCTCTGCCAATAGCATTACAGTGGGAGGGAGAGGGGAGAGAGGGGAAATTCCCCCCTAGGGCAGGTCTGTGGCATAGGGAAATATTGGCTTGAGAGAATGCGTCTGTGTGGTGGGTGTTTTTGAAGGGAGGAGATAGGGCTAGGGATCTCGGTCTGTATGTCTGTCTGCATACATGTATTTTATGTTTGTTCATGTGTGTTGACAACTAGAGTGATTCTTTCATTGTCCAGTGCAGTGCTCCAGTTCCAATGGCTGTGAGAGATATGGAGATTGAAGGCTATTTAAGAGGAAGGCTTTGTTGGCATCAGTGGCACCAGACCCAAACAGGATAGACTGAGTTTGCCCTACTCTGCCCTCTGTGCAGAGAGTGGTCCTTTTGCTGTCTGACATATACACTCACACAGCACTGTTCACCAGACTCTTGCTGTTGTTTTCGAAACCCCCGGGAGCTTCAGCATCTTATTATGACCAGTGCTCTCTTGATCCTGGTGATTTGTAGGGTATAGTCATTTTCAGGAAGTAGTATATCTCTTAACATCCTGTCCTTTGTTTGGAGAGATGGGCTGCATTTCATTTAAAAACATTTCTCCCTGCCCTTGTTCACTCCCCCTTCACACATCTGAGTAAAAGCAACATGGCAAACACTAGTTGGAGCTATTGCTTACACCTACTCTGTCGTTTCAGGTCTGTGAAGGGGGGGCAGAAGGGAGCATCTTTCTGGAATGAAACTCAGCCATGCTCATCTGGGTGTCATTGCATCATCGCTGTTGTTTACAAAGCTGTGGACTACAAACCACAAGTCTACTTTTCACAACCTGTTGGTTAATGAACAAAATAAATAACCTACGATGCTTATCCTTACATAAGGGGTGTCGAACTCAATTGCCGGAGGGCTGTGTTTCTGCTGGTGTTTGTTATTTCCTTTCAATTTGTGTCCAGTTAAGACCTAGACAACAAGGAGGGAATTCCTAACTATACAATTACCTTAAATGATCAATCAATGACATGGTAGTGAGCGAAAAACCTGCAAACACTCTGCCTTCCAGGGCTGGAGTTTGACCACTGCCTTAGACAAACAAGCAGAAAGTGAACTTTTGGACAGCCAAATAATAATTAATAAAAAATTGGTGCTCAATTTGCTCTTTACCATACTTTAGCATGTTTTTCATGAGTGTGGTCTTTTAGTGAAGACTTTGCAAGAAGTGACAACATAATTGTTAATTGGCACAACTTTAGTCAATAGTCTGCATATTCATTCATCATCCAGGAGTTTTTTGCTCCAGGCCTAGTGAGGCCAACAGCACTTACTGGCTTTTCTTCCTGATCGATAACTGTGTTCAGACTGCACACACAACTATACCAATGTGACTTAGTACTTTTCCAAAGGATGCTGGGATGTCAGCTGGGTCGTGTTCTTGGCGTATGTTCATTAGACACCAATCTGAAGAAATGGGACTGAAACTGGGAAGGAAATTTGATTTGACTTCCTGAACTCCAATAATAAAAAAAAAAATGCTTGTTTTTGTTTTCTGTTACAAAATGTTTCGCCACTTTGTGCCCTAATGAACATGACCCAAGAAGGTGCTGGTACTGGACTCCTAGTGCCCTGTTCCATTTTGGCCACTAGACCCTTCCCTTAGCCCCACTTACTTGATCAGTGAAAACAGTAGGCCTATAGTGCAAATTAAGCATAGCCTATTTAGTGAGTTAGGGGGGGGATGCCATTGCCGTATTGCTTCCACTTATCCAGTCTGTCCACATCTGTGAACACTGAATTGGTAAGAATATGGGGTAAAGGCTAGGGACTTAAATGGAACCCAACCCAAAACCGGCACAAAACACTCCCTGTCGATTGAATAATCTACTGATAAAGGCCTATTCCACAAGGACTAGCTTTTTCCACTTTATTGCCCCTCTTAAGCCTCTTGAACCATACTATTCCCCCAGCCTCAGGGGCTTTGCCTGCTATTTACTACTGTTTTGCTCACTTTGGTTCTTGTATTGGTTTTCTCTAGTATAATTCAGAACATCAGTGCTGAGCCCTTCTCCTCCCGCTGGCCTGCCATATAACAAACAAATGGAAGACGCATGCAAAGAGCAGTAAAGGTTGATTTATCTTTTCCTGTTTCTCCATTAAAAGACTGCTGTTGCAAGGCGGAAGTTAGTTATTGGACACCACTTTGTGTAAATACCTTTTGGGAAATACATTACTACCATCTTGTTTCTATTACAACGACATACTAATCTCTGGTTAGTGAATGGTTGGCCAAAACCCAGGAAACATCCGTTTTTTTGGGCAACCATTTACTCAGACCTATCATCAGAGGTGTGTAGAAGACCATGAAGCTGTAATGGGGGAGAACTCAACGACCGCTTGTTTGGTTTTGAGGGCTAATGGAGCGTGCAGATGTTTTTACCCCTACTCTTCATCGGGGACTTTATATAGAAGTCCAGAAGTTTAAACCAGTTAATTACCTCCGCAATGACAAATTCTGTCACGCCCTGGTCTTGGGAGGAAATACTGGGTGGATGCGAGACCCTTCCTTGGCGGGAGTTGCCGAGGAATATTGGAGGACAGCGACAATATTTTTTTGGGGGTGGGGGCCACAAGGGGCGGTCGGCCGAGGAGAGAGACAGAACCCGTCTGGGAGTCGTCGAGGAGTTTAATGAGGGATACGGAGAGGTGTTGGCTAGGAGTATGCAGCAGCGCGGGAGTTTAGAGAGCGTGTTACCAGTCGGTGCAACCTGTGCGGCTCCGCACCAGGCCTCCAGTGCTCCTTCCCAGCCCGGTACGTCCTGTGCCAGCTCCGCACTTTTCGCCCTGAAGGCGTGTCACCAGTCGGTGCAACCTGTGCCGGCTCCACGCACCAGGCCTCCGATGCGCCTTCCCAGCCCGATGCGTCCTGTGCCAGCTCCCGCGCACTCGCCCTGAAGATCGTGTCACCAGTCCGGTGCAACCTGTGCCGGCTCCACGCACCAGGCCTCAGTGCGCCTTCCCAGCCCGATACGTCCTGTGCCGGCTCCCGCACGCCCTGAAGAGCGTGTCACCAGTCGGTGCACGACCTGTGCGGCTCCATGCACCAGGCCTCCAGTGCGCCTTCCCAGCCCGGTACATCCTGTGCCGGCTCCCGCACTCGCCCTGAAGCGTGTCACCAGTCCGTGCGACCTGTGCGGCTCCACGCGCAGGCCTCCAGTGCGCCTTCCCAGCCCGGTGCCAAGGCCGGAGCCTTCCTCTGCGCCGGTGCCCAGTCCAGGCACGGCGTCAGTCCTGCTCAAGGCCGGAGCCTTCCTCTGCGCGGTGCCCAGTCCAGGCTCGGCGTCCAGTCCTGCTCCAAGGCCGCAGCCTTACTCTGCGCCGGTGACCAGTCCAAGCACGACGTCCAGTCCCGCTCCAAGGCCGGAGCCTTCATCTGCGCCGGTGCCCAGTCCGGGCACGGCGTTCAGCCCGGCTCCCTGGCCGGAACAGCGGTCTGAGCGGGTGCTACGTCCCGCACCGGAGCCGCCACTGATGCTAGTTGCCCACCCGAACCCTCCCCATCTAGTTGCAGGTTTTGCGGCCGGAGTCGCAAAAATGCATTTATTATGTACAGTTGAAGTCGTAAGTTTACAGACACTTAGGTTGGAGACATTAAAACTTGCTTTTCAACCACTCCTCAAATTTATTGTTAACTTGTTAGGGAGTGGCAGCTGAGGGGTCGGTTTTGGAGAGCCTGGCGTGCCCAAAGTAAAATGCCTCCCATTCAGGCCCAGAAAATAGGATATGCACATATTTAGTACCATTGGATAGGAAACACTCTTAAGTTTCCAAAAGTGTTAACCATTTGTCTGTGAGTGAAACAGAACGCATATGGCAGGTGAAACCCCGAGGAATTTCTGTCCTGGAAAAAGTGATTTTGACACATTGCTCATTTGGGAACCCCTCCCTCATGAAAATGACCATATAAGGGCATATGAATGCAGTACCCATCGCTTCCTTTAGATGTCAACAGTCTCGAGACAGTGTACATTTTCATTTTGGATGCTTTAGACCAGAGAATAAGAGCAAAAGTTACCTTTTTATGTCAACAGTACCCAGCGCGCGCGCCCGACAAAGCGCGCAGTGTCTTTTTTACCGTCGTTATCGATCAGTTTATATTCCGGTTGATTTATAATAGTAAATGTACGTAAAAGTGTTCCTAAGGATACATTTAAAACTATGTTTGATTGTTCTTGGACAAGTTTATAGGTATAAGATGAACGAGTTCTCGTCACGTTTCAATGGAGGAGTGGAAGCTGTCGTTTCTGATTATAACGCGCGAACCAAATGGAGGATTTATGGATAAAATACATTACTTTTTCTAACAAAAGAACCATGGATTGTCTTCGTTGGACACTTAGGATGACCTCAGCAGAAGTTCTTCAACAGGTAATTGATTTGTTTTCGCTGTGAAATGTGTTATGTGTGTGCCATGATGGCTAATCGATACATGGCTATGGGAAAAATATGTGATGTGCTACCCTCAAACAATCAAATGTGCTGCTTTCGCCGTAAAGCCTTTTTGAAATCTGACAACGCTGTGATATTGCCAAGAAACAGAGCTTTTGATGAGTATGGAACACTTGTATATTGGTGGATGTTTAATAATTCAACTTTTGGATTTTGAATTTGGCGCCTTACATTTTACCTGGTAGTGTCGGGAGCAGCCCGCTAGCGCCCCAGCAATCCCTGAGAGGTTAACAAGCTATAGATTTTGGCAAGTCGGTTAGGACATCTACTTTGTGCATGACACAAGTAATTTTTCCAACAATTGTTTACAGACAGATAATTTCACTTATAATTCACTGTATCATAATTCCAGTGGGTCAGAAGTTTACATACACTAAGTTGACTGTGCCTTTAAACAGCTTGGAAAATTCCAGAAAAGGATGTCATGGCTTTATAAGTGTCACGTTTCTCTTCCGAAGGGACAGACCAAGACGCAGCGATGTAGCCAGAATACATGATTTAATTAGAACACGGGAACGAGACGGAACAAAACAATACACGGAGAACGTAACGACGAACATAACTGACAAACAAAACCAGCTATGAACATACAATAACCCACGAACCCAGAGTGAAACCTACTAACCTAAATATGGTTCCCAATTAGAGACAACGACACACAGCTGCCTCTAATTGGGAACCATTACCCAACATAGAAACACGACACCTAGAATAAACAAACCCTACACCAAGACAAAACCAAAACGCTCCAGCCTATAATCTCGGGCCTGGGCGTTACAATAAGCTTCTGATAGGCTAATTTACATAATTTGAGTCAATTTGAGGTGTACCTGTGGATGTATTTCAAGGCCTACCTTCAAACTCATTGCCTCTTTGCTTGACATCATGGGAAAATCTAAAGAAATCAGCCAAATGCCTGAAGGTAACACGCTCATCTGTGTAAACAATAGTATGCAAGTATAAACACCATGGGATCACACAGCCGTCTTACCGCTCAGGAAGGAGACACGTTCTGTCTCCTAGAGATGAACATACTTTGGTGCGAAAAGTCCAAATCAATTCCAGAACAACAGCAGAGGACCTTGTGAAGATGCTGGAGGAAACAGATACAAAAGTATATCCACAGTAAAACTAGTCCTATATCGACAGAACCTGAAAGGCCACTCAGCAAGGAAGAAGCAACTGCTCCAAAACCGCCATTAAAAAAAAGCCAGACCAAAAATAGAACTGTTTGGCCATAATGATCATTGTTATGTTTGGACGAAAAAGGGGGAGGCTTGCAAGCTGAAGAACACCATCCCAACCGTGAAGCACGGGGGTGGCAGCATCATGTTGTGGGGGTGCTTTGCTGCAGGAGGGACTGGTACACTTTACAAAATAGATGGCATCTAGAGGAAAGAAACATATGTGGATATATTGAAGCAACATCTCAAGACATCAGTCAGGAAGTTAAAACTTGGTCGCAAATGGGTCTTCCAAATGGACAATGACCCCAAGCATACTTCCAAAGTTGTGCCAAAATGGCTTAAGGACAACACAGTCAAGGTATTGGAGTGGCCATCACAAAGCCCTGACCTCAATCCTATAGAACATTTGTGGGCAGAACTTAAAAAGCGTGTGTGAGCAAGGAGGCCTACAAACCTGACTCACTTACACCAGCTCTGTCAGGAGGAATGGGCCAAAATTCACCCAATTTATTGTGGGAAGCTTATGGAGGGCTTCCAGAAACGTTTGACCCAAGTTAAACAATTTAAGGCAATGCTACCAAATACTAATTGAGTGTATATAAACTTCTGACCCACTGGGAATGTGATGAAAGAAATTATCTGACATTTCACATTCTTAAAATAAAGTGGTGATCCTAACTGACCTAAGACAGGGAATTTTTACTAGGATTAAATGTATGGGAATTGTGAAAAACAGAGTTTAAATGTATTTGGCTGAGGTGTATGTAAACCTGCGACTTCAACTGTACGGTATCATAGTACTTTTACCTTGGATTGAATAGAACTTAAAAAAATAGGTGTACTATATTTCATCTGGTGAGTCAGTATGAAACACAAACACCATTGTAAATACAAATATTATCATCCCTTTCTAACCATGCAGAACGTACTCTTCTAAAACATGACATTCAAATCATAAGTGGCTTCCGGCATGTCCTGTTTGTTTCCCGCTCTCCTCCTCACATCCCTTGCTCTCTCCCTCCTTATCTAGTGAAGTCTGTTGTTTTCTGCCTGTGATGCCGCTGGCCCTGTGGGGCTACAAGCCAAACACACACACACACACACACACACACACGTGGCCACCCACAAGCCTCACTGAGCTCTGCGATTGGTCAATGCCTCTCCCCCGACAGTGATGCCCCTCCCCCTTCCCGCTGTGCTCAGCTGGTGGCTTCTCTGTCATTCTGTTTGCATTATCGTGCACAGCTCCAGCCTCACACACACATACGCTCCCTCACACACACACACACACACACACACACCGTGTCAGAGATGAGAGGGATTATGTGACAGGGAGATGTGTGTGGACGTTCTCACATAACGGAGAGGGAAGAGAGAGGAGATAGAACAGAACAGCCATGGAGTTCAAGTAAGTGGTATTTTCTGGGCTTGGAGAAGGGAGGATGGAAAGAGAGAGTGAGATGGAGAGAAGGGAAAAAGAGAGATGGGGAGAGAAGGGAAAAAGAGAGGGGCATTGACAGAGAGAAATGAAGAAGGGAGGAAGTTGTTTTATCTACGTGGTGTCTCCTTTTTGGGTGTGTGGTGCAAAGTCCCTGTGTACGTCACTAAGTGTGTGTCTCTGTAGGTCTGCCCCTCCAGCACAAACAGTCAGAGATAATTAGTTGACTAGACACATACAGTGTCAAAGGAAAGATCCATAGTTGACATCCTCATTTCACTGAAATACCTTATATCTCTTGAAATATTACTGGAACCCTTTTCTTGGATAGTAACATCCTATCACAATACTACGAGCAATGGTGTGGTGGCTGAATGTTGAACTTAGATCGTACTGTGTGTACACATAGCGTGTGTGTGTGTGCGTGTGTGTGTGTGTGTGTGCATTTGTTTACAGTATTTTTGTTTGTCAGGTGTTTGACACTTGCAGTTGTTCTCCCATTGTGTGTGTGTGTGTGTGTGTGTGTGTGTGTGTGTGTGTGTGTGTGTGTGTGTGCGTGTGTTTGTGTGTGTGTTTGTGTGTGTGTGTGTGTTGAGTTTTATCAGCTTGGCCGGGCTGTAGACTGACGCCCATGCGAGGAAACCAGACACTGATGATATATTGATAGGAGGAGGGCTGTGAGAGTGTGTCCTGTGTCCCAAATGGCACCATAGCCCTTATATAGTGCACTACTTTTGCCCAGAGTCTATATGGGCCCTGGTCAAAAGTAGTGCACTAAATAGGGGGGTTCTGTTCAAAACTAGTGCACTACATTGGGAAGAGGGTGCCATTTGGGACAAGACCTGTGTGTTAATTGCTGTGGTGATGAAACTTGATATCTGGCGGTTGCACTGGTCCACTGTTCATCATGCACACAGTTATGGGTAGCTATATGGGCTACAATGGGTGTGGGGCTCTGTAGCCATCAAAATTCCATCCATATATTATAATTGGAATTTAATATGCTATTTTAATGATCATTTCCTATTTTCATGGGAGTTTATCTTGCTTAGAATATATCTGTGAATGAATGAACTATTTTGTTGAGGTCTGCTTTTTAGTATTTCATCTTATGAAATTGTATTTCCTTTGCCTATTTCCCTTATTGTTCCATGAACTGTTTTCTTTATATCTATCTGATATGCTGTTGGTTGATATTCAGTCAAGTGGTTTATACTGTGTTCATGTTACCTCTAAAACGTTCAGCCTTTTACACTTACATTTAGCTAATACATTTGCGGTTGAGTTTGCTAACGGATAGTTTGCGTCAAAAACATGAAAACATGCTAAACTCATCACAGTTTTTTGCTCTGCACTGAGCGTGCTCTATCTTGAAAACTTGACTGCCGGCGTGCACTGTTTTGGGGGATAGCATTAACAGTGGACTAATGAACAAAATACCAAAAGATTCAGTTTTTCAGTAAAGTGATCCTTTTAACAGTACTGCTTCTCAGTCTCACAGATGCAGTGTATTTCGTGGTATGGCTGACTGGTCGGTGAGGGCTGAAATGGGAAGTGTATCTCACTCTGGTTGACAGATGTGCAAAGTCCATGTTTTCTGTTGCCCTGACGCTAGCACAGTTGCAGGCCCTAATTTAAGGTGACTGAAACACACACACACACACTGACTCTTCTCATTGACATATCTGCTATCCTCAGACTGTGCTGTCGCTAGATGTGCAGAGTGAGTGTGAGCCACTGAAGGAGTACCATTCTAAAGCACATCCCCCCTTCTGTCCATGTTATTGGCTTATCCAAAAAGACAGGCCTTCACCCATTTACACAGCCAGCAAAGGGGGAAAACAATGTTCGACATTGAGTACAAAGAACAGTAGGCAATGTTTGAGTATTCTTCTCAGTAAAGCAGGCATACCGGTATATAGCTATATTCCTCTGACTGCCAGGGAGTGGGAGAAGAGATGCAGTATATTGAGCATTCGGAACATTCCCCTAAACTGCTAGGGGTCAATATTTCCCAGCAGGCACAAACATGGCTGCCGTGGCATTATGTAACAACATCTAATAGAATCAGGATGCCTTTTGGTTGAAACCGCAATGACCAAAGCCTCTATCTATAGCTGTGGGTGGGAGATGGCCTTAATATACTTGAGGGTGGGAGGATGAGAGAGATCTCTACTACACCCCTTTCCCCTCCCTCTATATCTCCATGATCTCTCATCATCTCATCCCTACTGCGTGGGCCCAGTGGATGCTTTACATTTCTGTGTGTGCAACATGTAACAACATCTAATAGAATAAGGATGCCTTTTGGTTTAAACCGCAATGACCAAAGCCTCTATCTATAGCTGTGGGTGGGAGATGTCCACGCACAGAGTCGGGGGTGGGGGACTCAACGCACCCTTTCCAACAAACACACATTGAACCGACAAATCCGTCTCAACAGAGAGAGATTGAGATGAAAACACCACGGTATAGATAGTCAAGATGAGGATTATCCTGACAATTAAGCAACAATTTCAACATAATCGATTTTAAAGGGATAATCAGCAGTTGATTAATCCATAATCGATTTTAAAGGGACAATCAGCAGTTAATTAATCCATAAAGGGGCAATCTGCAGTTTCCACATCATTTTTTTTATTTATTTATAATGATATGTACCCATTGATTCTTGAAGAATACAACTTAATATATACAGTGCCTTCGGAAAGTATTCAGACCCCTTGACTTGTTCCACATTTTGCTACGTTACAGTCTTATTCTAAAATGTATTTAAAAAAAATTATCCTCAGTCATCTACACACAATACCCAACAATGACAAAGCGAAAACAGGTTTTTAGAAATGTTTACAAATATATAAAAAAAAAAAAAAACTTATTTACATAAGTATTCAGACCCTTTGCTATGAGATTTGAAATTGAGTTCAGGTGCATCCTGTTTCCATTGATCATCCTTAAGGTGTTTCTACAACTTGATTGGAGTCCACCTGCGGTCAATTCAATTGATTGGACATGATTTGGAAAGGAACACACCTGTCTATATAAGGTCCCACAGTTGACAGTGCATGTCAGAGCAAAAACCAAGCCATGAGGTCGGAATTGTTCGTAGAGCTCCAAGACAGCATTGTGTCGAGGCACAGATCTGGGGAAGGGTACCAAAACATTTCTGCAGTACTGAAGGTCCCCAAGAACACAGTGGCCTCCATCATTCTTAAATGGAAGAAGTTTGAACCACCAAAACACTTCCTAGAGCTGGTCGCCCGGCCAAACTGACCAATCGGTGGAAAAGGGCCTTGGTCAGGGAGGTGACCGGGAACCCGATGGTCACTCTGACAGAGCTCCAGAGTTCCTCTGTGGAGATGGGAGTCAAAAGGCACCTAAAGACTCTCAGACCATGAGAAACAAGATTCTCTTGTGTGATGAAACCAAGATTAAACTCTGGCACCATCCCTACGGTGAAGCATGGTGGTGGCAGCATCATGCTGTGAGGATGTTTTTCAGGGGCAGGGAGCAAAGTACAGAGAGATCTTTGATGAAAACCTGCTCCAGAACGCTCAGGTCCTCGGACTGGGGCGAAGGTTCACCTTCCAACAGGACAACGACCCTAAGCACACAGCCAATACAACGCAGGAGTGGCTACGGGACAAGTCTTGAATGTCCTTGATTGGCCCACCGAGAGCCCGGACTTGAACCGAATCGAACATCTCTGGATCTCAGATTGTACCTTTCATGTCTGCCTCACAAACTGCCTAAATGGAAACTGGCTAGAATAATCCCAATGAAAAAGACCTGCTTTGTTGGTTGGATTCGTATGCTCTAATTGCTTGTGTTAATGTGGTCTTGTGTTAATGATAGGTCATTTCTAATTGTGTTTGTTATTTGCAGCCCAATTCATCTGAATGATAAGTGCTTTGTGCTCGTTGTTGATCTACAGCAGTGCCGATGTTTCAGGTTTGTTGTTGTCTTCGTGGACTGTTGTCATTTTTCATTGTCCATTTCATTATAGACCAATGCTATAATTTAGCTTTGTTGCCTTCCATTGAACAAGACTTGTATTCCCCAGTTAACGGAGACTAATCCTAAATCAAATGAATACTTACAGAAATGGCTGTTATTTCACCCCACACTATAATTGCGTCACAAATGGCACCCTATTTCCTATGGTTGCACTACTTTTCACCCTTTGGGCCCTGGTTAAAAGTATTGCACTATATAGGGAATAGGGTGCCATTTGGGATGCACACTATATGATGGGAGGACTTTAATGTCAGTCATTAAGTCCACAATGTCCTTTGTTATTATGGTGATTTCAAAGCCCTTTTACCATGCGGGGGCTCCGGTCGTTGCTCGGTAACAAAGTGCACAGCAATTGGGTGGGTGCGTCCATTTATGTTCCTTGTTTGTGTTGCCAGTCTAGCCATTGATAATATGTACCCCAGCCAGGTGAAGCGTGTACGTGCGTGTTCTGTGCATGCGTGTTTGTTTGTGCCTGCATGTGTGTTTGTGTGTTCGGGAATTTGGCACTGCTAATAAACCAAAGCAATATAAAAACCTGTTAGGGGATTCCCCTTTGGAACACTGGGCCTCGTCTAACACACACTCTCTACAGTTCTGAAAAGAATCCCTCCACTCACTGAAAACAAGCCCTGTGTCTGTCTACAGTCTCAGACAGTTAGCTGACGTGTTAGCATGATGCTAATGCTACTAGTGATTTCATTATGGAACGTTAGGCCCTCTGCTCTAACCTGTTGTGTCCCTTTTAGTCGCGTGTGTGTGAGTGTCCCTCTCACGCTCTGGTTTACGTTTAAAAAATGTTGCCCTGCGTCACCTTTGTGAATGGCGTGACAAGGCAGTTTGTGCCGTTCCCGGAGAGAGAGAGAGAGAGAGAGCGTAGAGGGAAACAGCTGAGGTCAGTGCTCTGGAAAGAGCTGTGGGATGGAAAGGGTAGCAGAGCGGAGCGGAGTATTGACATTATTGGCCAAGACTTAGAGAGGCGAGACAGGGCTGCACACCGACACTGCTGTCCATTGAGACTGGTGAGTGGTATATATTATTGATGAATATGAGAATTTATTTTTGGAGCTTGGGCTGTGGTCCAATACTTCTTCTACCCTTCCCTTGCGTATTGTGGGTCAAACACGATTGGATAGATTGCAACTGGAGTTTCTAGCAAATGTATTTCACATTTTTCCAATCATGTCAGATCTGATATTATTTGAAGGAAGGAAAAAGACTTTCTAAACTATTCGCATTGGGTTTTGGCCTATATTTGCAGTATAAGTAATGTAGCTGAACTGGGTGTGTTAAATTTGACAGGTTGAGAGTTGGCATAGGCCTACTGTACCACATAACCTGAGAGGCAAAAACACCAGTTAGCTTTTTTTATCGAGTGTTCTTCCCAGCCCAGTGTCTTTGTGTCCAGGGGGTGGGGGTGGGGAGTGGTGGGGTAGAGGGCGTCTACAGATGCCAACGGTCATGCAGACCTCCCTCTGAAAGGGGGGATGTAATCCTCAAGCTGGCGTCTGGAAGAGGAGAGGGTGGACACATTTAATGATGCACACACAAACACACACAGAGAGAGAGAGAGAGAGCTCACAGCTGGAATGGTGAAATGGACTGACTGGGTGGTGTGGGTGCACAAGCATGGATACACATGTACGCAAACGTAATGATTGGGAATTACCGTCCCTGTTCCTGTTATTTCCAAGCCAATCCTCCTACATCCCCTTTCCAGCGTCCTCACCTCCTCCACAACTCCTCTGATCTGTTCTTTTTTAAAATTCTCAGCAAGGGACTAGTATCTAGTCTGTGATCTCTCTGTAGTCTCAGGTTCTGCTCACTCTGTTGTGGTTACACAGAACTAGTTTATTTCCTAGCAGCCCTATCTCCTAGCAGATGCACACAGACACAATTTGATTGCACTGACAATGAAAACGTATATCCATAAGCCCTTCTGCTATTGACTAAAATGTTTTTTGCTGATAGACCAACTGGCAATATCGTCTTGATTAGATTTAGTTTCATGCTGCTGATAAGTTATTGTTGAAATCTTCTCGTCTGCTTTGCGTTCTTTCCCCCCCATTCGGTAAGAGTCATTATGATTTGATTCATGTAGTGTGAAATTCAGAATCAGTGGCCTGAAATTCCACACTACATTTAATTTTCCACAAATTATGGTAATTATTATAAACGATAGAGCTGTTCACGCTTGTTATGCTTTGCCTCCTGTGATTAAATAGCACCAATAATAAATTGGTTTAACTGGAGTTTCATCAGCTTTGTTGGTTTTGTCATTGTTTGTTTTGCATCCCAAATGGCACCTTTTGGGCCCTGGTCAAAAGTAGTGCACTATATACAAAATAGGGTGTCATTTTGAGAGGCAACCTTGGGATGTATCGACCTTTTGAAAATGATTTACCGTAGAGACATCTCTTTCTTTTTATCTTCTTTGGTACTCAAACAAGGCTCAAACTAGAAATGGTAATTTCTGTGTAAAACGACCCATGAGCACAGCACCAACGTGAAGTTCATAGGAGCATGTAAAATTGGGACCCGGTTTCAGGAAACTAGGCGTATGTCGCAAGGCACGACTTCACGGGAGAGCCGTTTGAACGTAAAACATTTGTTTTTATCAAAATGCGTTTATTTGGCAGAAATTCATTCTCGAACTTGAGATTTCATGTGCCTTAATAACAAACTTTTATGCCATCTGTAAATACAAATAAAGTTGTTAAATTAAAAGCCTAGTTGGTTTAGCCAAAGAAAAAGACAGGAACCTTCCCGCTAGCCATGATTGGCTGAGATGATAAGTGGGCTGGACATGCCGAGAGATGAGTTTCTGATTGGTCTGCGGTGTAGCATCTTGTGTCTATAAAATGAGCTGCTTGTTATGCGTAGATAATCCTTTCTACTGCATTTTTTTCTAAATATATAACTTTAGTCATGGAGAACTGCAAATATGTTGCTACTGCTCTAAATAACATTGCTGCCCTGAATTTATCAGGCGCTATCGACAAAGGTCAGTGGGGAAAAGTTGTGATGGACTACTTTCTGGATGACGATCGTGCCATGCTGACTCTCTCTGACTCTGAAAATGAATCAGACAATGAGGAAATCCCTGATTTAGGTAAAAACATTTTTCATTGAAGAAGACATTGTAGAGTCTTCTGATGACAGTGATGGGGGAAGAAACGGCGCTCAACAGTGTTGTTGTCACGGAAGAAGTTGACCGAGTTTTGTAATCAGTGGAATGTCTGGTAGAAGCAGAGTATGATAAGGAGATGAATAGAATTCTGGCGTTTGATTGAAAAATGCATAAGGAGTCGAAAAAGAGAACACAGAAGGCTGTTGTATAAAACACCTGTTTCCGGATTACATCTTCAAACTACGGGCAACCATGGCATCCGTGACAGAGAGGGTGAGAGAGATCTGGTGATTCTTATGGCATTGCACATGGTCAGTGTGAACCAGCATGACTTGACACAACGGGCCAAGCAAGCTGTACAAACAAAACAGAAACTACACAGGATGTCTTATTTAATGAAAGGGGTTGCAGTCCTGCCATGAAGCTTTCATCCATGTACGGGTAAGAGTCTAGCTACAATTTCAGATATTATACGTTTCTTCTAGTTATAGCCCAATGTTAGCTAGCTAACTAGCTAACATTGAACCTATTTGGTTAACTTTAGTTAGCTATGACAATGGGTTTGTATTGCTAGTACTCTATACGGATTGGGTTTATAGTTCATTGTTTAGTTAGCTCTGACAATGGGTTTGTATTGCTAGTACTCTATACGGATTGGGTTTATAGTTCATTGTTTAGTTAGCTATGACAATGGGTTTGTATTGCTAGTACTCTATGGATTGGGTTTATAGTTCATTGTTTAGTTATGGGCCCTGGTCAAAAGTAGTGCACTGCACTATATAGGGAGTAGGTTACCATTTGGGACTGAGCTTTTGTGTGTAAAGCTGGATTGGAACACTCACCATCAGTATGCTACGCTATGAGCCTGTGTCTATGGGTCAAGTTTGGTCGAGTGAGTTCTGATTCAGACCCAATGAAAGAGGAGAATCCTTTCGTTGAGTACAGTCTTGTTTAGTGGATTGTTTTCTTTTCAACCCTGATTTGGCTTTGCGTATGCTCTTTTTTTGGTGAGGCATTAAGGTATAAGAATGTGTAGCAGCATAATGGTATTGGACATGAAGGTATAAGAATGTGTAGCAGCATAATGGTATTGGACATGAAGGTATAAGAATGTGTAGCAGCATAATGGTATTGGACAAAACAAATGTTCAGTCTTCTGAATTGTTCAGTTTCTTGGTGTGATGCATCTCAACTAGAAATTTTGCAGGCAATGAATTGGATATGTGCTTGTGCAATTGTACAATTGCCCTTATTGGTACAGCTCACGCAATTAACTTCTATAAAAGCCTTTCCAGTCTTTCTGTCCATCCATCCATCCATCACACATAGGCCCACATGACCTGATTCTAATTCCTCTAGACGTCTACTAGCCTCCCAAGCATCCTGGTAATCGTGCAGTACTGTCCAGAGCCGTGGTCAAGTGGGTAACACTCCTGGCCAGTACATGCCTCCTCACCGGAGACCAGGCTTCAATCCCGATCTACACCCTTCCTCCTGTGTCTCTTGTTTATCTCCCTATCGGTTTCATGCTAGCTGAACTACAGATAAGAGGGAAATTCTAGCCTGAGTACCAGTCTGTTTGTTCCATCATGCCACTCCTTGGCATGACAAGGACCAGGCTAGTGGAATTCCACTTTCCTTTTTTAGTCATAGTACTTAAGGACCTGCTCAATAAGGTGACAGTTGTGAGATGAAACCTGCCGTTTCATTACGCAAGAGCAGAGAGGGTGGTATCACGACCCAGTTGTGTCCCAAATGGCATCCTATTCTCTATATAGTGCACTCCTTTTGAACAGGGACCTTAGGGACAATAATAGAGAATATGATGCCATTTGGGATGCAGCCCAAGTCTACGCAGAAGGCTTGAATTGAGAATTAAGACTAGGTTATTTTTTTTCTCCATACTGTCATGTTTCTGGATGCCCTCACAATATTTTGTCATTCTAAATTGTAAAATGTTATAGGCTATGTTATCGAGACAGAAGCCAGCAGCTTTGCCATACCTTAGTTACTTTGTGATCAGATGAAGTGTCTTGTCATTTCTAACGCTCGTACTACCTACCGAGTTGCTGTTGACCTCAATTCCCCGCTGTCGCTGTTTAGCGTTGACATTTGCATGTGTGTGTCCCCGGCTGTGTCTGCGAGTCACTGTCTGTGTGCATGTTTATTCATGTGTGTGTGTATTGGTGTGTATGCATGCATGTGCCATTGAGGCTGCCTTTTTGATCTAGGCCGACTAGCAGCACACCACTTCTCTCAGCACGCCGCTTCTCTCAACACGCCGCTTCTCTCAGCACCGCTTCTCTCAACACGCCGCTTCTCTCAGCACGCCGCTTCTCTCAGCACGCCGCTTCTGTCAGCACGGCGCTTCTCTCAGCACGCCGCTTCTCTCAGCACGCCGCTTCTCTCAGCACGCCGCTTCTCTCAGCACGCCGCTTCTCTCAACACGCCGCTTCTCTCAGCACCGCTTCTCAGCACGCCGCTTCTCAGCACCGCTTCTCTCAACACGCCTTCTCAACACGCCGCTTTCAACACGCCGCTTTCTCAGCACACCGCTTCTCTCAGCACCGCTTCTCTCAGCACGCCGCTTCTCTCAGCACGCCGCTTTCAACACGGCGCTTCTCAGCACGCTTTCAGCACGCCGCTTCAACACGCCGCTCTCAACACGCCGCTTCTCTCAGCACCGCTTCTCAGCACCGCTTCTCTCAGCACGCCGCTTCTCTCAACACGCCGCTTCTCAGCACCGCTTTCTCAGCACGCCGCTTTCAACACGCCGCTTCTCAGCACGCCGCTTTCAGCACGCCGCTTTCAGCACGCCGCTTCTCTCAACACGCCGCTTCTCAGCACGCCGCTTTCTCAGCACGCCGCTTCTCAGCACACCGCTTTCTCTCAACACGCCGCTTCTCAGCACCGCTTCTCAGCACGCCGCTTCTCAGCACGCCAGCTTCTCTCCAGCACGCCGCTTCTCAGCACGCCGCTTCTCAACACGCCGCTTTCAGCACCGCTTTCAGCACGCCGCTTCTCAACACGCCGCTTCTTCAGCACGCCGCTTCTCTCAGCACGCTTTCAGCACGCCGCTTCTCAACACGCCGCTTTCAGCACGCCGCTTTCTCAGCACGCCGCTTCAACACGCCGCTTCTCAGCACCGCTTTCAGCACGCCGCTTTCTCAGCACGCCGCTTCTTCAACACGCCGCTTCTCTCAGCACCGCTTCTCTCAGCACCGCTTCTTCAGCACGCCGCTCTCAACACGCCGCTTCTCTCAGCACCGCTTCTCAGCCACGCTTCTCCTCAACACGCCGCTTTCAGCACGCCGCTTCTCTCAGCACGCCGCTTTCAGCACGCCGCTTTCTCAACACGCCGCTTCTCTCAGCACCAAGCTTCTCAGCACGCCGCTTTCAACACGCCGCTCTCAACGCCGCTTTCAGCACGCCGCTTCTCAACACGCCGCTTTCTCAGCACCGCTTTCAGCACGCCGCTTCTCAGCACGCCGCTTCTCAGCACGCCGCTTCTCTCAGCACTTCTCTCAACACGCCGCTTCTCTCAGCACCGCTTCTCTCAGCCACGCCGCTTCTCAGCACGCCGCTTCTCAACACGCCGCTTCTCTCAGCACGCCTTCTCTTCAGCACCGCTTCTCTCAGCACGCCGCTTCTCTCAACACGCCGCTTCTCTCAGCACCGCTTCTCTCAGCACGCCGCTTCTCTCAGCACGCCGCTTCTCTCAGCACGCCGCTTCTCTCAACACGCCGCTTCTCTCAGCACCGCTTCTCTCAGCACGCCGCTTCTCTCAGCACGCCGCTTCTCTCAGCACGCCGCTTCTCTCAACACGCCGCTTCTCTCAGCACGCCGCTTCTCTCAACACGCTGCTTCTCTCAGCACCGCTTCTCTCAGCACGCCGCTTCTCTCAGCACGCCGCTTCTCTCAACACGCCGCTTCTCTCTCGCTCGTCCAGTGTTTCCCAAACTCGGTCCTCAGGACCCCAAGGGGTGCAAGTTTTGGTTTTTGCCCTAGCATTACACAGCTGATTCAAAGCTTAATAATTTGTTGGTTATTTGAATCAGCCGTCTGGTGCAAAAAAGAAAAGTGCACCCCGTGGGTTCCCCGGGACCGAGTTTGGGAAACACTGCTCTAGTCTTGTTCACTCTCTGGAGTCTCTCTCTCTATCCTTCTGTATCATTTTCTCTTCTTTAATATCTCGCTGGCTTTCCCATGCCCTAATCCCTGTTTCACTCTCCCCTGCTCCCCCCTTTCTTTTCCTCCACCTTTATCTCCATCTCCCTGTCTCTCTCTCTCTCTCCTCTCTCTCTCTCTCTCTCTCCCCTCTCTCTCTCTCTCTCTCTCTCTCTCTCTCTCTCTCTCTCTCTCTCTCTCTCTCTCTCTCTCTCTCTCTCTCTCTCTCTCTCTCTCTCTCTCTCTCTCTCTCTCTCTCTCTCTCTCTCTCTCTCTCTCTCTCTCTCTCTCTCTCTCTCTCTCTCTCTCTCTCTCTCTCTCTCTCTCTCTCTCCTCTCTCTCTCTCTCTCTCTCTCTCTCTCTCTCTCTCTCTCTCTCTCTCTCTCTCTCTCTCTCTCTCTCTCTCTCTCTCTCTCTCTCCCCTCTCTGCCTGTGCAGTGAGTCAGCAATATGGGCATACACACGCACACACTGCTGCTCCCTTTGATCCTGTTAGCTTCCGCCTCATTGGTTGCCGAGCTGACCCACGCCGGGTGCTCCCTGTCTCATTGGTCAATCTTCAAGATTGCCAGCCAATCCGCTCCCAGCTGCTTACTGACGCTGCTGCATCCCTTTCCCAGGATCCTTTGCCAGCTCTTCTGCAGTGAGCCAGCATTAACTTGAGAGGGTGGGAGGGAGGGATGGGGAGAGGGAGGGAGGGATGGATGGGGAGAGGGAGGGATATATAGGGTGAATGGAAAACCGGAAGAGAGAGGGAGACAGAAAGAGGGTGAGGGGGAAAAGGAAAAGCGACAGTAAGTGGGAGGGAGGAAAGGGACAGAAGGAGGGAGGGAGGGAGGGAGAGGGGAAGAGATGTAAGAGATTGATTGGCTACGAGTCCAGACATAGGTCTACACTGTTGGCTCTCGCAATTAATCCTCCTCTCTCACTCTCTCTCCTCTTCCTCCTCTCTCACTCTCTCTCCTCTTGATATGTGCCGTCATCTCTTTTCAAGCTTAGCAGCTCTTTAAGCAGCTCATCATTTCTCTGCTACCTGGACAGGAGCGTCTTTAGAGGGCAGAAGCATGCGCTGCATTTCAAGCCGAGGATGACTTGGCGATGGTAGGGCTCCTACAGAACGTGGTGGGTAGATGGCACGGTGGCACAGTCTTATGTTGGCACGGGTAGCTCTGGGTGGGTGACAGTGTCACTTACTATATCGGCTTGGTGGTGACGCCTGTTGATTGCTGTGACTGAGTGTTTGGGATAGTGATTGATATAGTGTCTTAGCAATGACATCACATTCGGACAATGCACTGTATATGCTGGAGTAATGGATTTGTGGTTTTGCTTATTGATCTGATTTGATAAGTATTGGGTATTTTCAAATAGGGTCATTGTTAATGCTGATATCTACAGATATCTATCTATGTTTTCTCATGTAAGTTGCACTCGGCTTCTCTGATTGGTCAAGATAATTTGACATCTTTAACAGAAATCTACCTTTTGTCATCTGTCATCTGTCATCTGTTGCCTACGACACTCTGCTAGAAGTATATTGATGAATTAATCGAGCAGGATTCATTTAGTTCCATTTCAAGCTGCCTTACATAAAGATTATGTAACGGTGAGACCTCCCTTTGTGAGATTGACAGGAGTTTTGTACGTGTTCTGTCTGCCTTTGGTGTTGTCTTCGTTGCGTGTCTGTTGTTGTGTTGGGTCTGAGGCTTGCTGTGTCTGTGTCTGTGTCTGAGAGAAGGATTTGTGGAACAGTTTCATAATCATCTTTCGTGCATTGCAAATCCGCCTAGACATGCAGCGATGTTTCATGGGACTGACAGATCAGGGAAGGAGACGGATTATGGGTCACCAAATCGTCTATTTGATTGACAAGGCTTTCGTTGTGCTGGGTTTGTGTTTGCTTGTTCCGGTTGATTCTTCAATGTAAAAAAATAGTGATCAACAGTATACTGTATTTTATTAGATTCCCTTGAGATATTGAGTGTTATGATTTTTTTTTTTAAAGAGCTGACGCACACCCCAACATTTTTCCTACATAACCTGGTTCAAGCATTCATTATGTAACCTCTGAAGAAGGCACTGCATTGCCGAAACATTGGTTACTAGGTTTACTCGTTCAACTGTTGGGAGCGCTTTAAAGAGTGTAACGAATCTCTTTCTTTGTTTATTGAGTGTTATGGTGTCATAAATCTTCAGAGTTATCTCAATACACCATGAACCATATTGTTATCCTCCTTAAGGTCCCGAGTCCCCACATGCAGGGAATTAACCCTTAGTTGACCCAGGAAGTGAAAAGGACTGTGTAATGATGTCATACCAATGCTTTCCAGATAAATCTAGCTTTTTGTTTTTATCTCAATCCACCGCTTGGCTAAAACCCACTAAGCTTCAAGGGCAGCACAACCAAAGTTATGTAAATATTGTAGCTTAGATAAGGTAGCGACAGACACTATGAAGGACTTGACTTCTGCTGTGTACTGTCGAGTAGTCTGCATTTAAGATTTAAGCAAACTATATGGAAAGGGTTAAACCAAGTGAAAGGGCTGACCTCTTCTCCATCCCGGTAGCTATGACAACGGTTTTCTTTTTTCCCCTGTAAAGCTATTTTCTGGCACATACTGTACAAGATATCAGCGAGGGAGGGAGAGTCTCCCTCAGGGCCTTTTTCTACAAGCGGCAGAGGCGTCCTGTTTCTTTGCCTGTCCTAAATACAACCTGAGACAGCTAGCTAGCTGACACACATGCTTTGCTTACACTGAGTCCACCCTGGCCTTGATGTTGATGGACCGGACTGGACCAAGTTTTAACCTATCATAGACACGTTTCACAAGATTGGATAGCACAGTACAGTGAGTAGAGCACAGTACAGTACTCAGTACAATCTTGTGAATCTGAGGCCTTCTTGTATTGAACAATATATTGTACTTTACTTTTCCCGTGGCTCAGCACTCAACTCTGTCCTCAGTGGCATCACTAAGCTTCTACTGCACAATGCGCTGCTTTGCTTTCACTTTGTTATCAAATATTTATAACTCAGTGCTTTTTCTGGAAACATTCACCTAGCATAGCAGTGAAGTGAAGCCATAGCAAAAACATCTATTTTGAGATCATCCATGTCCCAAAATTGAGTTATTGATCCTGGGTAGGGATGCCAGATGGCCAGCCTAGGCCTGGGGCTCTTGGAAGGTTTCTTATTTGAGGGGTAATGACAAGGGCCAAGGCCCCAAAACCACAGTGGATATTGGGGTTTTTTTCTCTCCTTGGCACCAGCTGAATTGTAACAGTAGATTCAACAACGGGGGACGTTCTACCCTTCTGTGGCTAGTATCCGTAGCCAGAATTGCTTGGTCCCCAGTTGTTGAATCTACTGTTACTATTCAGCTGGTGCCATGGCCTGAGATTGACCTCCTATACCGGTCTCTTTTCCCCCTTCCGGCCATGGGTCATGTTCGCCTGGTCCCTAGTCTGTTGGTGCTTTTGGCATGGCAATGACCATAGGAGTTGGCAAAGTGGCACAAACAGGTCTGGGACCAGCCCCTGGGGATCAGATCTGTTCCCCAAGCAGCCAAAGCCACAGCGTCCGTGTCTCATTTGAAATGACTGTGATTTAGCCAAAATGATAAAAGGCTCATTTCATTTGGATGGTTGTAGTTGTCAATCTGTACGCTTTTGATTTATGTAAACCATTGAGTGAACAGTTCACTTCTTAGGTCTTATTCCATGTGTTTGAGGGTGATTTATTTTATAGACTTGTTGATGACTACTATTAAGCAGCACAATATCATAATGCCATTGTGTGTGATGGTAATGCCCTTAGCTTTATAGGCCATATTGTGGGAAATATTTTTTGAGATCATACATTAATACTTGGACCCTCTGCTGTTCATATACATACTGGTATGTGGACTATGTTGAGATGGGTTTTGCTGTTGAAGCATTCATCCTGTGTGACAGAACTGTGATTTGTGTGTTTGTGTGTTTGGCATTTCCTGTCTCGGTGAAGGGCAGGATGGGAGGAAGAAAGCAGCCTCCTCCTTTTACCTTCATCTCTCTTTCCAGCTGATTTGTGTGTCTGTGAATTTGCCTTTTGATCTCTTTGTGTGTGTGTGTGTGTGTGTGTGTGTGTGTGTGTGTGTGTGTGTGTGTGTGTGTGTGTGTGTGTGTGTGTGTGTGTGTGTGTGTGTGCGTGTGTGAGCGTGAGCGAGCGAGCGTGCGTGCGTGTGTGTGTGTGTGTGAGCGTGAGCGAGCGTGCGTGAGCGTGTGTGTGGAGCGTGAGTGAGCGTGTGTGTGTGTGTGTGGGGAGCGTGAGTGAGCGTGTGTGTGTGGAGCGTGAGTGAGCGTGTGTGTGTGTGTGTGGGTGTGGAGCGTGAGTGAGCGTGAGCGTGTGTGTGGAGCGTGAGTGAGCGTGTGTGTGTGTGTGGGGGGAGCGTGAGTGAGCGTGTGTGTGTGTGTGGAGCGTGAGTGAGCGTGAGTGTGTGTGCATACCCCCAAAACCCCGTTCCCTCTATGTCCCTGTCTTAAAATGGGCATCAGTGCATATGTGTGTGAACCCCTCTAACCCCTCCTCTCTCTGTAGGCTGCCGGGTGAGAGGAAGAGGGAACTTAGTGACAGAGTATTAGGATGGCCAGTGAAGGCTCCAGTAGCATCCCCAGCCCTGTGGTGCGACAGATCGACAAGCAGTTCCTGATCTGCAGCATATGCCTGGACCGCTACGACAACCCCAAAGTGCTGCCCTGCCTCCATACCTTCTGTGAGAGGTGAGGTGTGTGTGTTGCCTGTCTCATTTTTGTTCTATATGTCCAGTTTGGGAGAGTGCGTGAGCTTGATTGTCTTTGACAGTGAGATTTATCGGTTGGCAAACGTGTGAATATTCTGCCAATTAAGGGTGATAGAAAGTGATGCTTGCTCATCACAAAGTGATGCTTGCTCATTTTCCCATGATGTCAAGCAAAGAGGCACTGAGTTTGAAGGTAGGCCTTGAAATACATCCACAGGTACACCTCCAATTGACTCAAATGCTGTCAATTATCATCGCACATCCTTAGATTAAAGATGACCTAACCAAATATGTATAAAGTGTATTTCCTTTTGTCATGGATAGGGAACTTAGCTGAATATAGAAACTAAATACTGTAGCTTCACAAAATGTCTGTCTTTTCTGTGACTACATTGGGTTTGTCCATGTCACCCTCCTAGACTAGCTGTCTTTGTCCCTGGGAGAAGAAGGGAGAGCTCAGTGCCTGTCTCTGTCTGTCTCATTGTTCTGTATAGCATCTAGAGCGTGACATTACTCAAATTAGACTTGATGATGCTGTTGTACCAAGATGCTCTCGCTCTCTTTTGCCCGTTCTCTATCTTTCGCTTGGTTTTCTCTCCCTTATCGTTGTCTCTTTCTCCTTCTGTCATTGTCTCTGATTGTCTCTCTCCCTTCTCTCTGTCTTCTGTCTCTCAGCTACCCTTCTTCTCTCTGTCTTCTCTCCCATCCTCTTCTTCCCCACTCTGTCCCTCTCTCCATCTAGTCTCTCTCCCTTCTCTCTGTCTTCTCTCCCATCCTCTTCTTCCCCACTCTGTCCCTCTCTCCATCTAGTCTCTCTCAGGTTCATTTCGGAGTCAGAATGGTGCAGGCAACTGTGTGCTGAATATAAAAATTCAATTAGTTTTCGAGGGGCAGAAAACTTTAACTTGATTGACATGTTAGTTTTTTTTCCCATTTTAATTCTGTGTTGACTTTTATAACCATCGGACAACTTAATTAATCAGTGAATTAAACAGTGATTTAATTAATCAGCGTCTCTGTGAAAATGTTATATGACTAGATAGAATGAAATCAAACTAGCAATTCAGTAGGCCATTTAAAGTATTTATATATGTGTGTATATATATATTTATATATATGTATATATATGTTTTGTGTTACCATTTTCTGGGCTTTTGTTCTTCTGCCATATATCAGGTACCTAAACGTATTGCAGGACGTTATTTAGGGCTAGGCAGCGTGTGACTGTGAATCCCACCCCTTCATACAATGTGTTCTACCAGTCACTCACTGGTATTATAAGTCAGTGTTATTAATGTATGGTGGAAATAGCCCCATGTTTGCAAACTACAACATTTTAGGATTCCATCCTGTAAAAATGTAAAAAAAAAAAGAATCCTGATTCAAGCAGAATAAACTAGACGAGAGTCATAATAACATAGATGTATGATACATACAGTTGAAGTCGGAAGTTTACATACACCTTAGACAAATTCATTTAAACTCAGTTTTTCACAATTCCTGACATTTAATCCTAGTAATAATTCCCTGTCTTAGGTCAGTTAGGATCACCACTTTATTTTAGGAATGTGAAATGTCAGAATAATAGTAGAGAGAATGATTTATTTCAGCTCTTTCATCACATTCTCAGTGGGTCAGAAGTTTACATACACTCAATTAGTATTTGGTAGCATTGCCTTTAAATTGTTTAGCTTGGGTCAAACGTTTCGGGAAGCCTTCCACAAGCTTCCCACAATAAGTTGGGTGAATTTTGGCCCATTCCTCCTGACAGAGCTGGTGTAACTGAATCAGGTTTGTAGGCCACCTTGCTCGCTCACGCCAGTTCTGCCCACAAATATTCTATAAGATTGAGGTCAGGGCTTTGTGATGGCCACTCCAATACCTTGACCTTGTTGTCCTTAAGCCATTTTGCCATGACTTTCAAAGTATGCTTGGGGTCATTGTCCATTTGGAAGACCCATTTGTAGCTAAGCTTTAACTTCCTGACTGATGTCTTGAGATGTTGCTTCAATATATCAACATCATTTTCTTTCCTCATGATGTCATCTATTTTGTGAAGTGCACCAGTCCCTCCTGCAGCAAAGCACCCCCACAACATGATGCTGCCACCCCCGTGCTTCACGGTTGGGATGGTGTTCTCGTATTGCAAGCCTCCCCCTTTTTTGTCCAAACATAACGATGGTCATTATGGCCAAACAGTTCTATTTTTGTTTCATCAGACCAGATGACATTTCCCCAAAAAGTACTATCTTTGTCCCCATGTGCATTTTCTGGAATTTTCCAAGCTGTTTAAAGGCACAGTCAACTTAGTTTATGTAAACCTCTGACCCACTGGAATTGTGATACAGTGAGTTATAAGTGAAATAATCTGTCTGTAAACAATTGTTGGAAAAATTACTTGTGTCATGCACAAAGTAGATGTCCTAACCGACTCGCCAAAACTATAGTTTGTTAACAAGAAATGTGTGGTTGAAAAACGAGTTTTAATGATTCCAACCTAAGTGTATGTAAACTTCCGACTTCAACTGTATGTCTGTTGTTGCATCCCAATTCCCTATTTAGGCCACTACTTTTGACCTGGGGCCATTTGGGACGCAGGCTTGTAGCCTGTATTTTCTGTCTTGACAGATATTAGGGCTGTGGCGGTATAGAAATAGTCTAGTAAGTATATCAACATCTGTCATTTGACTCCTCCCTTCTACCTGCCTCTCTCCTCTCCAGGTGTCTGCAGAACTACATCCCGGCCCACAGCCTGACGCTGTCGTGCCCCGTGTGCCGCCAGACGTCCATCCTGCCGGAGAAAGGCGTGGCGGCGCTGCAGAGCAACTTCTTCATCACCAACCTGATGGATGTGCTGCAGCGGCCCCCCAGCGACAGCCGCAGCCAGGAGAACGCCGTGTTGGAGACCTCTGTGGCCACGGGACAACCGCTCTCCTGCCCCAACCACGTAGGAAATGTAGGATAAAACGACAGACAGACTCTCTCTCGCACACACACACAGCTAATAATTTCCATTCGTCAATGTCCATATATCATTATTATTCTAGTAAATTATTCTACCAATAGGTCACCTTGTTGAAATTACAGTCACCAGGAGATTCCGTGACATTCAACTCTCTCTCTCTCTCGTCACCATAGCAACAGGTTTATTTTTATGGGCTGCTGGCACGGGGGCACTACCACACTGGCTCTGAACTCCTAAGTGTGGATAATGACTTGCTCCAAAGCTTGATACAGAAGTTTACAGCATGGTGTAATGTTTTGGGGGAAGGGAAAAGATTTTAGATTACTTGTGTTGTGTTTTTTTTTTTTATATAGTTAAGAGGAAATAAATGTTAGGGTTAGTAGACATCTTCAGTATTTTGTACCCTCATATATTCTGGGAATATTTGGGTAGTGCTTTCGCACACAGTATGCATTTGCAATCTTGTCAGAGGGAAGGAAAAGGTGAAAATGGATTCTCATACCGTTCCTTGACCTTTAAACTCTTGCTTTGCTCTTGCCTAGGTGATGGAGTTCTACTGTCCGCCGTGTGAGACAGCCATGTGCCAGGACTGTACACGAGCGGCGAGCACGCCGAGCACCCCACTGTGCCCCTCAAAGATGTGGTCGAGCAGCACAAGGCCTCACTGCAGGACCAGCTTGACGCCGTCAAAAACCGGTAGGGGCCAATACATACCCCTGGGGGACACCAAGACGTTATATGACATATTTACATCCATAAAAACAAATTACAACCAGAAAATAATCATTTAATAATAATTATGACATCCAATTGCATTGGACACAGTCACAAAAAGGTAATGGCACAACACATACCCCCGGGGAAAGTGGGTTAACCTCTCTGGGATTGCTGGTGCGCTAGCGCCCCAATCCCGACACTACCAGGTGAAATGCAAGGCGCCAAATTCAAAATCCAAAAGTTGAATTATTAAACATCCACCAATATACAAGTGTTCCATACTCATCAAAAGCTCTGTTTCTTGGCAATATCACAGCGTTGTCAGATTTCAAAAAGGCTTTCCGGCGAAAGCAGCACATTTGATTGTTTGAGGGTAGCACCTCACATATTTTTCCCATAGCCATGAATCGATTAGCCATCATGGCACACACATAACACATTTCACAGCGAAAACAAATCAATTACCTGTTGAAGAACTTCTGCTGAGGTCATCCTAAGTGTCCAACGAAGACAATCCATGGTTCTTTTGTTAGAAAAAGTAATGTATTTTATCCATAAATCTCCATTTGGTTCGCGGGCTATAATCAGAAACGACAGCCTCCACTCCTCCATTGAAACGTGACGAGAACTCGTTCATCTTATACCTATAAACTTGTCCAAGAACAATCAAACATAGTTTTAAATGTATCCTTAGGAACACTTTTACGTATATTTACTATTATAAATCAACCGGAATATAAACTGATCGATAAAGACGGTAAAAAAGACACAGCGCGCCTTGTCGGGAGTGCGCGCTGGGTACTGTTGACATAAAAAGGACACTTCCTGGTTTCCTCTTCTTCTCTGATCTAAAGCATCCAAAATGAAAATTTACACTGTCTCGAGACTGTTGACATCTAAAGGAAGCGATGGGTACTGCATTCATATGCCCTTATATGGTCATTTTCATGAGGGAGGGGTTCCAAATGAGCAATGTGTCAAAATCACTTTTTCCAGGACAGAAATTCCTCGGGGTTTTGCCTGCCATATGCGTTCTGTTTTACTCACACACAAATGGTTAACACTTTTGGAAGATTCAGAGTGTTTCCTATCCAATGGTACTAAATATGTGCATATCCTATTTTCTGGGCCTGAATGGGAGGCATTTTACTTTGGGCACGCCAGGCTCTCCAAAATGGTCACCTCATGAGCCGATCCCTAAGAAGTTAACTACTTAGGGAGCAGTGGGGGCTACCCGGTGAAATGAAAGGCGCCAAATTCAAAATCCAAAAGTTGAATTATTAAACATTCATCAATATACAAGTGTTGCATAGTCATCAAAAGCTCTGCTTCTTGGCAATATCACAGCGTTGTCCGATTTCAAAAAGGCTTTACGGTGAAAGCACAACATTTGATTGTTTGAGGGTAGCACCTCCAATATTTCTGCATTAGCATAAATTCATAAACCATCACGGTTCACACAAAACACATTTCACAGCGAAAACAAATCCCTTACCTTTTGAAGAACTGCTGCTGAGGGCTTCCCAAGTGTCCAACGAAGACATCCAATGGTTCTTTTGTTAGAAAAAGTCATTTATTATATCCATAAATCTCCGTTTGGTTGGTGCGTTTTGTTCAGAAAATCCAACGTCGAATTGCCCATTGAAAAGTGAAGAGAATGTGTTCAAATATACAGTGAGGGAAAAAAGTATTTGATCCCCTGCTGATTTTGTACGTTTGCCCACTGACAAAGAAATGATCAGTCTATAATTTTAATGGTAGATTTATTTGAACAGTGAGATACAGAATAACAACAAAAAAATCCAGAAAAACGCATGTGAAAAATGTTATAAATTGATTTGCATTTTAATGAGGGAAATAAGTATTTGACCCCCTCTCAATCAGAAGGATTTCTGGCTCCCAGGTGTCTTTTATACAGGTAACGAGCTGAGATTAGGATCACACTCTTAAAGGGAGTGCTCCTAATCTCAATTTGTTACCTGTATAAAAGACACCTGTCCACAGAAGCAATCAATCAATCAGATTCCAAACTCTCCACCATGGCCAAGACCAAAGAGCTCTCCAAGGATGTCAGGGACAAGATTGTAGACCTACACAAGGCTGGAATGGGCTACAAGACCATCGTCAAGCAGCTTGGTGAGAAGGTGACAACAGTTGGTGCGATTATTCGCAAATGGAAGAAACACAAAAGAACTGTCAATCTCCCTCGGCCTGGGGCTCCATGCAAGATCTCACCTCGTGGAGTTGCAATGATCATGAGAACGGTGAGGAATCAGCCCAGAACTACACGGGAGGTTCTTGTCAATGATCTCAGGCAGCTGGGACCATAGTCACCAAGAAAACAATTGGTAACACACTACTCCGTGAAGGACTGAAATCCTGCAGCGCCTGCAAGGTCCCCCTGCTCAAGAAAGCACATATACATTCCCGTCTGAAGTTTGCCAATGAACATCTGAATGATTCAGAGGACAACTGGGTGAAAGTGTTGTGGTCAGATGAGACCAAAATGGAGCTCTTTGGCATCAACTCAACTCGCCGTGTTTGGAGGAGGAGGAATGCTGCCTATGACCCCAAGAACACCATGCCCACCGTCAAACATGGAGGTGGAAACATTATCCTTTGGGAGTGTTTTTCTGCTAAGGGGACAGGACAACTTCACCGCATCAAAGGGACGGTGGACGGGGCCATGTACCGTCAAATCTTGGGTGAGAAACCTCCTACCCTCAGCCAGGGCATTGAAAATGGGTCGTGGATGGGTATTCCAACATGACAATGACCCAAAACACACAGCCAAGGCAACAAAGGAGTGGCTCAAGAAGAAGCACATTAAGGTCCTGGAGTGGCATAGCCAGTCTCCAGACCTTAATCCCATAGAAAATCTGTGGAGGGAGCTGAAGGTTCGAGTCAGCCTCGAAACCTTAATGACTTGGAGAAGATCTGCAAAGAGGAGTGGGACAAAATCCCTCCTGAGATGTGTGCAAACCTGGTGGCCAACTACAAGAAACGTCTGACCTCTGTGATTGCCAACAAGGGTTTTGCCACCAAGTACTAAGTCATGTTTTACAGAGGGGTCAAATACTTATTTCCCTCATTAAAATGCAAATCAATTTATAAAATTTTTCACATGCGTTTTTCTGGATTTCTTTTGTTGTTATTCTGTCTCTCACTGTTCAAATAAACCTACCATTAAAATTATAGACTGATCATTTCTTTGTCAGTGGGCAAACGTACAAAATCAGCAGGGGATCAAATACTTTTTTCCCTCACTGTACCTATAAACTTTTCCTAAACAAATCAAATACCAGTTAAAATGCATCCTTAGCTATCCTTTTATGAATATTAGCGATAATATTTCACTCGGATGGTCACCTATACCTTATATAAGTAAAATAAAGTGGGGCGCTCCAGCCAGACTCGCGCCCGAGAAAACTTGTTGACATTTCAGGTCCCCATGCCATTTCCTGTGCCTATTCACAATGCTTACTCCAATCTCTCTGAGTCTTTGTATATAGACTGCTGACATCTAGTGGAAGCCATAGGTACTGCAGTCTCAGTCCTGGCAACAAATGTATTCAATAGGAAGTGTGTCTAACAGAGCCAAAGGTAACCAGAAACTGATTTCCGGATGTTTTTTTCTCTGGTTTTTGCCTGCTAAATTAGTTCTGTTATACTCACAGACATCATGTTAACACTTTTAGAAACTTCAGAGTGTTTCCTATCCAATAGTACTGATTATGTGCATATCCTATTTTCTGGGCCTGAGTGGGAGGCATTTTACTTTGGGCACGCCAGACTCCCCAAAACCGTCACCTCGTGAGCCGCTCCCTGAGAAATTAATGGCGCCATCTTTGGTTGTATTTGTACACAGAATAATGTACATCATATGTTCTTCCCCAATTTGCGCTAGTGTATTGATTTTTCCTATTAGACTCAAAGTCCTTCATCTACCTATTTTGGACCTTACATTTTGCTACGCTACAACCTTATTCTAAAATTGATGAATAAAACAAATTACTCAGCAATCTACAAACAATACGCCATAATGACAAAGCGAAAACTGTTTTGGGGACATTTTTGCGAATGTATTAAAAATAAAAAACAGATACCTTATTTTTATAAGTATTCAGACCCTTTGCTATGAGACTCGAAAATGAGTTCAAATGCATCCCGTTTCCATTGATCATCCATTAGATTTTACTGGAACTTGATTGGAGTCCACCTGTGGTAAATTCAATTGATTGGACATGATTTGGAAAGGCACACACCTGTCTATATAAGGTCCCACAGTTGACAATGCATGTCAGAGCACAAATCAAGCCATGAGGTCAAAGGAATGATGATACCAAGATTTAACTCTTTGGCCTTAATGCCAAGCGTCACATCTGGAGGAAACCTGGCACCATCCTTACGGCGATGCATGGTGGTGGCAGCATCATGCTGTGGGGTTGTTTTTCAGTGGCAGTGATTGGGAAACTAGTTAGGATCGAGGTAAAGATGAACGGAACAAAGTACACAGAGATCCTTGACAAAAACCTGCTACAGAGCACTCAGGACCTCAGACTGGGGTGAAGATTCACTTTCCAACAGGACAACGACCCTGCAGAGAAGAATGGGAGAAACTCACCAAATAGAGGTGTGCCAAGTTTGTAGTGTCATACCCAAGAAGACTCCAGGCTGTAATCACTGCCAAAGGTGCTTCAACAAAGTACTGAGTAAAGGGTCTGAATGCTTGTGTAAATGTACTATATATATTTTTTAAACTAGTTTTGCTTTGACATTATGAGGTATTGTGTGCAGATTGATGAGGGACAATTTTAGAATAAGGCTGTAACCGAACAACGTTGAAAAAGTCAAGTGTTTGAATAATTTCCGAAGGCACTGTACATGTATCAGAGGCGACCTAAGCATTATCTCTGATAATGCCCTCCATCCTTCAAAGTGATTTAGTCACAGTCAGCTAATTTTGACCTGATCTTACCCACCCTCTGACTCCCTCCCTTCCTTCAGGCTGCCTGAAATCGACTCCGCCCTGCAGGTGCTGTCGGAGATCCTGCAGCAGCTGACCAATCAGAAGAGCTCCATCGAGGAGGACATCCACACCACGTTCGACGAGTTGCAGAAGACCCTGAACGTCCGCAAGAGTGTCCTGCTCATGGAGCTTGAGGTCAACTACGGCCTCAAGCAGAAGGTGAGGTCCCCAACATTTGATAAATGGGGGGGGGGGGTTGAGTGGGACATGTATTAGAACTTTTTCTTGTGGGTTTCTGATTGTTTCGGCAATCTGTTTGGTGCACACAGACAATATGATACGAAATTAGAGGCAGGTGGTCAATGAAAGTAAACAGATATATATGATTAGGAGATAAAGGAAAGACATTTCTTAACATGGGCATAGTTTTTAAACCAAGAATGAACAGCATTATACTCACGATGTGAACAAGAAAAATACTGAAAATAGATGCTTCCCAATCTGAAAATCTAGTATTTATTGAAAGCAATAGGTGGTAATTTTACAACAACTGAAACATTTTCTGATTCCAATGTGCCTTCCTAGAAACAAATCTCTATCCTAAAAGATGAAATGAAACCTGCATTAATGAAGGATAAATAACATATAAATATAAATAAAGTCATCCATTAGTTCTACTATCCCGCAGCAGAGGCTCTGTTTACACTGTTTCTACTTTGCATGCCAGTGGCTCAGCTGTGGATCAGGCTGTTCTCTGAGAAATGATTAAATAAAACATGGATTGGGGAGGGCTGGAGGGGAAGAGAGACTGACTGCCAGGACAGAGAAGCTGACGCCCCACCCAGCCCAGAGAACCAATCACCCGGGCTGGCCTAGCGCCCAACGCCCTCCCCTTAGGGAGCAGAGCACCATCACATGGGAATGATTCACCAGTAGGACCAGCCGGCTAGACCAGACAGAGTGCTGCACAAAGGAAGGGAGGACTTTTATCTGTCTGCCCTTTCCTATAGGGTGTGGACTGTGGATACTTTCTACTTTTCTTTATCTAGGCTTTGGTGTTGTCATTATGTCTATCTATCTAGTTGGTCATTTAGGCTTTGAAAGTGCTGTATCTTTCTAGCTAGCAAGCTAGCTGAGCTGTTCATGTTTAAAGAGAGGGTGAGTCTTGAAAGCAGAGAGGGGTTGATAAAGTGGGTAGGTACAGTGGTGTAGGTTTCCACAGTGCACTGCGCTAAGTGAGTGTGCACTGTATCTCCCTGCCCTTGGGACGTCCTCTTTCTCTATCTAGAATATCTTTGTGTCAGTCTTTCAGAGTGTAAGTCTTATACAGTATGAAGCAAGGTTTGATATAGATAGTGGTTGGAGAAAGTAGTTTTGGCTGGGGGCTTTGAGAGCTCAATGGCTTCTCGTGTTGTCGAAGAGGATGAGTGTGATAGCCAGATACAGGTGAGTGTGTGTGTGTGTGAGGCAGTGAGACTGTGTGTGTGTGTGTGCGCGTGTGTGCGTGTGCGTGCGGTGCTTAGTGTTTCGACCCAGCCCTGTAGCATTTTTGTGCTGTGGTGTTATGTTAAGTGATAACTATGATAGTTTGTCAACACTCTACCATATGTCTATACCAGTGGATGTGTCAAAAGTCCACTTAGCTTAGTCTCTAATGCTATGTTTATTCTTGGTAATGGAAAATGTAGCTTTATTGTCAATACAGCAAATGAACTGGTATTCATGTGGCATATGAACCGCTGTCTAATAGCAGATGTGTGTTTTCATTTGTTGTGTGTGTTTCCAGTTCCCTGCTTACAGTGGATATTTGCGTGTGTCTGTGTGTACACATTTGTTAGGTGAATGTGTTTGTTGATCAGACGTTTGACAGATGTTTGTGTTTACATTGACAGATTGTGTGTGTGTGCATGTGTGCATGTGTCCATGTGTGTATATTGACAGATTGTATATATGTGTGTGTGTGTGTGCGCATATGTGCACATGCGTCCGGGTGTGTACATTGACAGATTGTATACAGTGTTTGCACATGTGTGTGCGTGTGTGTTGTCAGCCCCTCACACTGACAGATGTTTGCATGCCCACATGTGCATGTCCATTCACACCCACCTGACACCCTTCTACGCCCTCACCCTCTCTACTATCCCACCCCCTCACTCTTTTCCCCTCTCTACATCGTGTTTCTCCCAGGTGCTCCAAGCCCAGCTGGACACGTTATTCCAGGGCCAGGATGGCATCAACAGCAGCTGCAACTTCACCGAGCAGGCCCTGAGCCACGGCACCGAGGCCGAGGTCTTGCTCGTCAAGAAGCAGATGAGCGAGCGGCTCAGCGAGCTGGCCAGCCAAGAGCTCCCCCTCCAGCCCGGGGAGAACGACCAGCTGGATTTCCTGGTGGAGACGGAGGGCCTCAAGAAGTCCATCCACAATCTGGGTACTATAGTTACAACGAATGCCGTGGCGTCCGAGACAGTGGCCACGGGCGAGGGCCTGAGGCAGTGCGTAGCGGGCCTGCCCACCTCTGTCACCATCACGACCAAGGACAAGGACGGTGAGCTGTGTAAGATGGGGAAAGCAAACATCACGGCGGAGATCGCCACGCCGGACGGTAGCGTGGGCGATGGCGAGATACTGGACAACAAGAACGGGACGTACGAGTATCTGTACACGGCGCCGAAAGAGGGTAGTTTGACGCTGTCGCTGCGTCTGTACGACCAGCATATTAAGGGGAGTCCCTTTAAGATTAAAGCGACAAAGTCGGCCGATGTGTCGCCCAGTACGGAGAGCGCTAAGAAGAGGTTGAAGTCGCCGGGGAGTAGCCACGTCAAGCAGAAGGCCATCAAGAGGCCAGCCAGTATGTACAGCACGGGGAAGAGGAAAGAGAACCCCATCGAAGATGACCTAATTTTCAGGATCGGTAATGGTTGCCTTATCATTGGTGTTTTAACAGATTTAAAGGGACAGTTCACCTAAAACATTTAAAGGGACAGTTCACCTAATACATAATTATATGTTGTAGTGTTGTACGGTATAGTGGAAACCAAAACTTCTGTACTTTTTCGATACTACAACATGAAAATCGATTCGGTACTTGAATTTTGGCTACTTTCAGTACTTCTGTCAAAATGTGTCTCACGGATCAACTCTATCAGTTCAGCGATGTCCCCTTATGGTGTGAGGCGCGCACCGTGCCTGCTCCACTTACTCATTGATAGCCTGCACTGGGAGTCTGGACTGCATGATGTTAACTTCTGTGCAGAGTGGGGAGCTAACACACTTGAGTAATGCGCAAACGGCATGTTGAAACTGTTAATTACTGTTCGCAAAACAATGTCCATACAGCTAGATCACTTCACAATGCAAGGAGTCTCGATGGCGTCAAGCTTTGTAGGCTAACTTTCCTTTTTAGTTTACAGCGGAAACAAACATCAATTTACTTCCGTAGTACTTTATTTGTGATTTAATATGGAGACTGTAATGCAAAATGTACTCATTTGAAAGCTGATTGTCACCAAAAACTTTATTCATTCACTTAATTGGTCTCCTGTTGAATATGCATTCACCTGTATTGTGAACAGGCCTAGGCTACGTTTACATTTGAGTAATTTAGCAGATGCTCTTATCCAGAGCGACTTACAGTAGTGAGTGCATAAATTTTTATACTGGTCCCCACGTGGGAATCAAACCCACAACCCTGCCGTTGCAGGGGGCCATGCTCTACCAACTGAGCCACACGGGACCACATTTTGATTTACCCAGTTTATCAATAGAGATTTACCATTCAAATACATTATTACCATTTTATGTTATGCAGTTTGATTGGTAAAAAATAAAGTCAAATTGATTTTTATGAATGTGTAATTTCCAAAAAAAAAAAAAGTTAAATGATGCCAAACAATTGAACAGAGCAGTAGCTGAGTTCTTCTGTCTGGATCAAGTGCCATTCTGTGACTTTGGTGAAAATACCTTTTTTTTGCTGTGGTATCATTTTGCTGTAGATCATTGTGATGGTATCGAGTATCATGGTACTAAACCTGGTATTGGTATCAAAGTCAAAATTCTAGTACCATGACAACACATAATATGTTATGAGTCACTAGTCATAGTTTTTTGTGTGGAATTCGAAAAAAAAAGTTACTCAGAGAACTGACCAGTGTAAGAATAATACAGTTGACTTTAAAAAAATGTTTTCACTTTGGAAACTCTTGATCTACACTCATATGATGAATACGCATTACGGGGGATTTTGACGCTTGTTTATTTCATGCCTTCCAGGTACAAAGGGAAGGAACAAAGGGGAATTCACCAATCTACAGGGTGTGGCTGCCTCCTCAGTAGGCAAGGTGTTGATAGCAGACAGCAATAACCAGTGTGTTCAGGTAAGGGAACTGGCTGGAGAATGTCATCTCTAGCTCTATTTCATAGGTCATTCATTAAACCCTTGTCATTGACGCCACTCAAGACCATGACTAAATCCCAAATAGCACCCTATTCCTTAGTGCACTACTTTTGACCAAGGCCTGTTGAGCTAATGCTCAGGCATTACTGTTAGAGCTAACAGAGATAACAGAGGTCTCAAGGCCTCAAGGCAAGGTTACCCGTCACACAAATGTAGTTCGGCCAACTACCTCACTAAAAACGTTTGGCTTCAAAAGAGGACTAGCGGTCATAAAATGTATTGAAATAATAGATCGCGTTTACACAACCACTTCGAGAACTAGTGAAAAGTGTTAACACTGTACAGTAGAACGTAGATGATAGTAGATGATACCAGTTGTTCAAGGTAGGATCAACAAGCACGTTATGCTTCTTCTCTTGGCCTGCGGGAGATATCTGAGGGAACTGTGGGATGACTCATCATCGCTATTGAGGATAATTAGCTTGGTGAGACCTGCACTTTGTCATCTCCATGGAGACAAACCATCAGCTGTCCGTCCTCCCTTTAATGCATTTGGCCTGAAAATGGCTGAGAATATGTTCCATCAAATGAACGTACAAGCACTTGTGTTTTGTGAGTTTTCTTGTTGTTGTAGATTTGCGTTGTTGATCAATCACATGTATTTTATAAAGCCCCTACTTACATCAGCTGATGTCACAAAGTGCCGTACAGAAATCCAGCCTAAAATCCAGAACAGCAAGCAATACAGGTGTAGAAACACGGTGGCTAGGAAACACTCCCTAGAAAGGCAGGAACCTAGGAAGAAACCTAGAGAGGAACCAGGCTATGAATACAAGATGAATAATGGACATTGACAAAGAATAGGTTTTAATGTATTTATTTTCCACATGTAATAAAAGATAGGCATGATAAAATACTTTTCTAGTGTATTCAGACTCTTTCATTCAAATATTTTATTCCATTTACAGAACCAGTCAAAGGTTTGGACACACCTTTTCATTCAAGGGTTTTCCTTTATTTTCTACATTGTCGAATAATGGTGAAGACATCAACACTATGAAATAACACACATGGAATCATGTTGTAACAAGATTTTTTTTTACATTGTTCAAAGTAGCCACCATTTTCCTTGATGGAAAATTGTGCACACTAGCTTCATGAGGAATGCTTTTCCAACAGTCTTGAAGGAGTTCCCACATATGCTGAGCACTTGTTGGCTGCTATTCCTTCACTCTGCGGTCCAACTCATCCCAAACCATCTCAATTTTGTTGAGGTCGGGGGATTGTGGAGGCCAGGTCATCTGATGCAGCACTCCATCACTCTCGTTCTTGGTCAAATAGCCCTTACACAGCCTGGAGGTGTGTTGGGTAATTATCTTGTTGAAAAACAAATGATAGTCCCACTAAGCGTAATCCAGATGGGATGGCGTATCGCTGCAGAATGCTGTGGTAGCCATGTTGATTAAGTGTGCCTTGAATTCTAAATAAATCACCAACAGTGTCACCAGCAAAGCACCGTCACACCATCACACCTCCTCCATGCTTCACGGTGGGAACCACACATGCGGAGGTCATCCGTTCACCTACTCTGCTTCTCACAAAGACACGGCGGTTGGAATCAGAAATCTCACATTTGGAATCATCAGACCAAAGGACAGATTTCCACCTGTCTAATGTCCATTGCTCGTGTTTCTTGGCCCAAGCCTCTTCTTCTTTTTGGTGTCGTTTGGTAGGGGTTTCTTTGCAGCATTTTGACAATGAAGGCCTGATTCACGCAGTCTCCTCTGAACAGTTGATGTTGAGATGTGTCTGTTACTTGAACTTGAATTTTTGGGCTGCAATTTCTGAGGCTGGTAACTCTAATGAACTTATCCTCTGCAGCAGAGGTAACTCTGGGTCTTCTTTTTCTGTGGCGGTCCTCATGAGAGCCAGTTTCATCATAGCGCTTGATGGTTTTTGCGACTGCCCTTGAAGCAACTTTCAAAGTTCTTGAAATTTTCCGCATTGACTGACCTTCATGTCTTAAAGTAATGACGGACTGTCATTTCTCTTTGCTTATTTGAGCTGTTCTTCCAATAATATGGACTTGGTCTTTTACCAAATAGGGCTATCTTCTGCATACCTTGTCACAACACAACTGATTGGCTCAAAAACCTTAAGAAGGAAATAACAAGGCACACCTGTTAATTTACATGCATTCCAGGTGACTACCTCATGAAGCTGGTTGACAGAATGCCAAGAGTGTGCAAAGCTGTCATCAAGGCAAAGGGTGGCTACTTTGAAGAATCTCAAATATAAAATATATTTATATAACACTTTTTTGGTTACTACATGATTCCATATGTGTTATTTCATAGTTTTTATGTCTTCACTATTATTCTAATGTAGAAAATTGTAAAAAATAAAGAAGTAGGTGTGTCCAAACTTTTGACTGGTACTGTACATAACAGTGGTAGGTAGCATCTAGCTCAGGGCTGTTCAATTCCGGACCTGGAGGGCCAAAACATTTGTTTTTTGTTTCTACCTGGTAGTTAATTGCACTCACCTGCTGTCCCAGGTCTGAATTAGTCCATGAACGGGGGAGAGGATGAAAAACAGAAGTGTTTTGCCTCTACAGAAACGTAATTGAACAGCCCTGCGTCTAGCTCATCTCTCTGAAGTCGTTCTGCTTTGACTTAGTCACAGTGGTATCTTTTGACTGTGAGTTCTCACCAGAGCTCTTTGAGGTGTGTCTGGAGAGATTGTCTGAAGAATATTCTTCTGAAATAGACTGGATGAAAACAAGAGTCGGTTAGGAGCTCTGACTGCTCAGATGGTTTGCATTGATTTGCTGTATATCATGGTGCTTTTGCAAATTTTAAAATATGCCAAACATACCAACTCTAACAATTCCAGATCAGTAATTGAAAAGTGTCATTTATTTATCATATCAAAGAGAAGATATGTACCTTGTCAGCTCGGGGATTTGAACTAGCAACCTTTCGGTTACTTGTCCAACGCTCTAACCACTAGGCTTCCCTGCTTTATATTTCAAAGCATTTTGACAATCAGATGATTCAGGCCCCTGTGTTTCTTTCGCAGATCTTCTCTAACGACGGTCTGTTCAAGAGTCGCTTTGGGGTGCGTGGACGGTCTCCAGGGCAACTGCAGCGGCCCACAGGAGTGGCGGTCCACCCCAACGGTGACATCATCATAGCCGACTACGACAACAAGTGGGTTAGCATCTTCTCCAGCGACGGGAAGTTCAAGGTGAGTTCAAAGTTTATACAATGCCGTCATTTATCCTGGAATCCACACTAGATATCTCTCTGTTCCACTTTACTGATTGAGTCTGGAACCCTCAGTCTGGACCTGGCTTCGTTTTGAAATTGTTTGTGCTGCTTTCTAACCACCCCAATTGTCGGCCCGAGGGCCTCTCCGTTGGGGCAGGTCCAGACGTAATCATTGAAGTGAAAATATATTGAAATGGAGGGCTATTCAGTTTGGATTCCGGTCTGTTCCGTCATATCAACTAATAGCTGCTGTCAGAATTGCTTTATCCTAAGTGATGCTTTGGATGGCTGATGCTTACTAATAATGGATAACTCAATGTGGGTATGCTTTCTGACTTGATTAGGCTTTTTCTACCCAGCAGCACCTGAAAAATAGGTTCCCATGGCACTATGAGACTTCGACGTTAGCCTGAATTGAAAATGTCAGCCTGAAACATTAACTTGAGAGAACATGTTTGTTATTTCTTTATATAAAATACCCAACAGAAATACCGGGGTATTATCCACTGTCCTTCCTGACTGTACCTCTATCTCCCCCCAGAATAAGATTGGCTCGGGCAAGCTGATGGGTCCCAAAGGCGTGTCGGTGGACAGGAACGGCCACGTCATCATCGTGGACAACAAGGCGTGTTGCGTCTTCATCTTCCAGCCCAACGGCAAGCTGGTCACCAAGTTTGGTAACCGCGGAAACGGCGACCGGCAGTTTGCAGGTACACTCAATGGTAATGGAGTTGCACTCCCCTCTCAGCTCCCTCTCTTCTGCTCTCACCATCTGCATGTGGAATGAGGACTCCCCCAGGCAAGTGACCTTTAGGACGTGACCTTTGACCTTTTGAGCTATAACATTTTATTTGATCAAGGGGGACTTCCCGCATGCTCTTCCTACTATCTCGAAGACATTTATTTGGTCAGTCTCGTGTGTGTGTGTGTTTCCATTCAATTCAATGTTTTAATTTTCAATTAACCCAACCTCATCTTAAAGGGGCAATCAGCAGTTGCTACATCCATTTTTGGACTTATAAATGAATGATATGTACCCATTGATTCTTAAAGAATAAAACTTGTGCCTCATCAGCTTACTTCAACTGAAATACCCCATCAGAACCCTAAATATAAGCTTGTTTTACTCCAATGTTTGTAAACAAAGTAAATGTAAACAAACACTGTATAACCTCAAAACATGATTAAAACTATAATTTTTGTATTCATGGATATCCTTGCATCCATAGCTCTGTCTTTGAATTTGAGAGCGGTTACATTTCTCCTGCCCCATCCCCCCCTCTTTTTACAGAAACAGTGGCGGGGAGTACGCTTTGTAATTGTTTCAACTGCTGATTGCTGCTTTAAAGGTATGGGTTAACCTTACCTAGATGTGACAGAGTCCATCATGTTTTCATTTTGAAAAGAAATGCTTTATTGAAGTTACTTTGTTTTATTTCTTCTTCTGGAGTAATAGGCCTTTAATAATGTGGTATTCTTAATTCACATGACTTAATTTTACATTTCTAAATATTGTCCACATGAAATCCAATAATTTGGATATACCTGAATGGTAGCCATGAAGTACCCAGCTGCAGCAGCAGACTGGTAGGAGATGATCACCGGGTTAGGGTTGGTGCTCTCCTTGTTTTGTTTCGGGAGGAACTCGACACGCTGAGCCTTGTGCTGGGGCCACATATAGTGGCTTGGTGGCCTCAAAGGACCTTTGTCTCGCTAGCACACATGACCACCCTCCTCAAGAGTCTAACCAGTCTGTGCCCAAGTGGGGACACTTCAGGCTGAGGAGTAAGTTTCACACAGCCCTATGTGCTACATTCACTTACTTACTCACGTACTCACTCACTCACTCACTCACTTACTTAACAGCGACCCCAGCGCAACTGTAGATTCTAGTCACTAGGCACCACTGTAAAGGATATTACGCTGCTTGCTTAGCGAGTACCACTTCCTCCTGATTAGGCTCACACAGAACTCCGGACCTCTGCCTTGCTAGCACACGTGACCGCCCTCCTGAAGCATCTTACCAGTCTGTGCCATGCGAAAAGGCAGCTATTCCGTGGTGCAAGTGGGGCCACTTTAGGCTGAGGAGTAAGAGCTACACTGTGCTACACTAGCAGCATTCTGTTGTTGTTTTGTTATGGCTCTTTCAGAAGTCTCCTTGGATGAAGGCATAGCCTTTAGACTGGACATTCACGTCACAAACTAGCTTGCTGGAGACAATGTCTCCGAAGGCTGGTGGTCTTGTCCAGGTTCTTACAAAAGTATTTCCTACCCTGCTCTTTCTCAAGGATGGGTCAAGCTGAGAACACATGATCCGCATAAGAGCCAACTTTGTAGATTTCTTTTGTTATACTGAAATACCAAAACATGCCGAAAAGCTGCGATGTTGTTCAATTTACCTGAGTTGCGCAGGAGTCTAAGGCACTGCATCGCAGTGCTAGAGGCGTCACTACAGACCCGGGTTCGATCCCAGGCTGTGTCCCAGCCGGCCGCGACTGGGAGACCCATGAGGCGGCGCACAATTGGCCCAGCGTCGTCTGTTAGGGGAGGGTCCGGCCGGCCGGGATGTCCTTGTCCCATCGCGCTCTAGGGACTCCTTGAGGCGGGCTGGGCGCATGCATTCTGACTTCGGCCACCAGTTGTTTCTGACACATTGGTGCTTCCGGGTTAAGCGAGCCGTGTGTCAAGAAGCAATGCGGCTTGGCAGGGTCTCATTTTAAAGGACGCACGGCTCTCGACCTTCGCCTCTCCTGAGTCCGTACGGGAGTTGCAGCGATGGGACAAGACTGTAAACTACCAATATGGATATCACGAAATTTGGGAGAAAAAGGGATTAAAAAAAAATAATCCCAACCTAAGGTTTGCAATGCTTCCACATAGGGAAATGGAGCCTGCGAGAAGAGCCCTGTGGCTTCTGGGTATTCGGCGTGGGAAAGTGGGAGATGTGTGGACCGGGTGCCCAAGTAGGCTACACGTAGTTGTGTGTGTGAAAAACATTTAATCACAAGTATGACTTATTTAGTTTGGTCCGTTTGTAACGCCACTCTCTACTTGTAGCTGTATAGGCCGTTTGTTTGTGTTGTTGTTCTTGGCTAGCTTAATGTTCTGGTCGGTAGCTAGCTAGCACCGTCACGAGGGGAAGCCCTACAGTATTCCGCTTTTCTAAGTAGACAGAAGGCTCAAAAAGTCATCTTTAGACATGTACTTTTCTTACATGTAGTTTTGTAATTGACTAAAACAAGCAGACAACAAGAAAATAGCACTTGAAAAAAAGGGTCAAGTTTCGGCTGTGAGCCAATGGGGTAACCTAGGTAACCACAGGTTGTTTTCCCCACAGGCCGCCCGTGACATTCTAATACCGACTGGGACTATCAAATATAATCTATCCAAAACTTTCTTTATTGCGTCATAGTCAGTTAGAGTTCATGATTTACATAGTAAATGTAAATAAACTAATGAATAAAATGTGAAAACTGTTAAAAAAACAAACAAACAAACAAACAAAAAAACACAGTAGGCCTAAGCGTACACATAATTAGAAAATGACCTGTCAAAGACAACCAGCAGGACTTTCCAGTAGGGGAGAGTGGGGTAAGTTGAGCCATTTTGTTATATTCATCATCACTCCGTCAAGGGAAATATAGTTTTCTTTCTAATAAAAATATCTACATATATTTCAGGATGTTGTGTATCCCTGGAAATGATCAGAATTTATGTAAACATTACAGTTTTGAGAAGAAAAAATTTAAGCTGCCTACAAATGGTGTGTACTGAATGAAATATGAGACCAACCGCCTTGATTCAGTATCATGTAGCAAAATTTGAAATTGTGTTTTTTACATTGGATAAAAGCAGAGACACAGAGTTACAAAATGGTATATCATACACTGCATTTGAGGAACTATGGGAAAGTAATTCTGCTTTAAAAGTTGATAAACGTGTAACCTCACTTTTGAGAAAATGGCCTTTGCATGTTTTGGTACCAACTGGAGAGCTCTTCTTTGTCTACACCCATTCACCATCGTTCACACCCTCTTAATCTTTAACATGACCCATCTCTTTAAGGGTTGATCTGAGTGTTCTGTACTAACAGCAGTCATGCACCCAAGCTAACTGGCTTGCTTCTTCCAGACAGAAAAAATGAGAGAACAGCTTCCTGAACAGCTTCCTCCCCGACGTCCGCAGCCGTACGTAGCGTAGCCGCTTGACTTTTGTGGCCGTTCTTCCACACGACCAAGTAGCACCCGCTTGGGTGATGCCCCCGGCAGCTCATCACTACTCACCGGTAGTCCAGAGTGGGCTATTACAATCCTCAAGCCTCTGCCGTCACCGCAAGCCATCTCCACTTGCCTCTGCTTCGTTGTTTACATTGCCATAGTACATGCATTTAACCCAGTGCTCCTATCTCTCCGTTTGATCCAGGTCCACACTTTGCAGCAGTCAACCATAACAATGAGATAATTGTTACGGACTTCCATAATCATTCTGTGAAGGTAAGACCGTCTCATCAATTACTAAATTATTTGTGAAAAAAAATAGATATTGTTTTCCCGTAAAAAGGATGTGCACCTTTCTGAAAAAAAATTAATAAATAGTTTATTCAGCTTCTATAGCGCTTTTCAGGCCAAACATGATCTTAAAGCACTTGAAAAAAGCTGTAAAATAGTGTGTATACTACGAGATTATTAACGGATCACCAGTCCAGTATTGGACAAAAAAATGTTATTCTAAGAAGACTTATGAGGCTCATGAGTTATTTTAGCAATAACTCTGTAAGACTAACGTTTTAACGATAGTAATTATTGGCTTATCTGAAGGTATGAATTCTTTTTGAGAATCGATTGGAGTTCTTTTAACAGAATAACAAGACAAACATAATTTCTTTATACAATCAACAGTTAATAACACTAATCAAATAATATTTACAAAACATAATGAGAATGATGATGAAAAGGTAGGAAAAATCCGATGGGAAGACCTCGAGATCCTGAACATTAAATGATGTTGTACTCAGTCTGTGATCAAAGTCTGCTGTGGCTTCTTGATGGTTCAGGCCGCATTGAGGATAACAAAGGAAGAAAATGGCTGTGTGTCCTTTCTCTGTTGAATTGGGGTTCCTCCATCAGGTTGCTCCTTTGGTCCTGAGTTTGTGTCCTTATTCTTGTTGCTCTTCTCTTTTGGCTCCTTGATTGAGTTGCAGAGGCTGTGCTCAATTTGTCTTATCCTTCTTTCCTTGAAGACGGTTAGCTTAAGTGTACCGTTCTGGCTACACTAGCTCTTTTATAAGTCGTATGTTTTCTTCCGAGCCTGTTTAGTGCGTGGGCACTTCCTTCCTAGTGTATTTACTGGATTATAGGTATTTTCCCTAAGTTATCAGTTACCAGTTCTGGCCATTAAAGGCAAAGGTCCAGGCCTTATGGAGGTCCAGAGTAAAGAGAGTAAGAGATAGGAACTGTTATAGTCCTGCTAGGTCACATGGTATCACCCCTAGGTGTCGAGCCATTTGTACGACCCATTGTCTTGGAGATAAAGTTTTTTGGAGGGGGGGGGAGAAAATCAAAAGTTGGTTAAGGTCAATTCAACATTGTGTTCAGCATATGTCATTCAAACGACACATCGCTACAAACAAGAATTAAAATAAAACCAGATCAGGAATATGATTTTCAGACAGTGTTGAAAGTTTTGAGTGTTTCAAGCCTCCAACAGATGGAGCAACAGTCAAGAAGGAAATCGCATGGCTTGAGCCGCGAAAAGGAGGTCAATGTGGGGGAGATCCTCCGGAGACTGGCAGGCAGACCGCACAGTTCACTCTCCATTGAAGGCATCTCACTGGCGCCTTGTCCCGTCCCACACCCCACCCTCCGTCTGACTGCGATTTCTCCGTAGCCGGTGAAACTTTGGTCTTGTAGCGTAGGAAGAGATTACGTTTATTTTTTAGCTCTCCAGTCTCCGTTCACTCAGGATATAGTGACGACAGGCCCGCTCATAACTTCAGGAGGAAACCTCCCGAGCGATGACGTCGTCACTGCCAGCTCGCCATGAATTAGTCCTCCTCCTTGGGGTCATGAGACCATAGAAATAACAATGAAAAGTAAAGGAGGTACTTCAAATATACACTGACGTTCGCATGGTAGCATCGCTAACTTGTTAGCGTGAGACAGCTGATTTGCAATGAATTCATGGGCAGTAAACAAATAGACCCAATCCAGATTTAATCTATGAACATTTGGCTATTCAATATAAGATTCCTACAAAAAACATGTAGAAATTATGAAATATTTACAGAATGTACAGGAGCTCTCTGCCTCGGCGATCTCACAGCAACATGGCATCCACCGAACCAAATGATGATGTGTACCTTTGTCTTTATATAAAAAGGGATTGTGTACCCTTCTGAAAAAAGGATGTGTACCTTTCTGCAGGTGTTCAACCCTGAGGGGGAGTTTCTTCTGAAGTTTGGTTCCAACGGGAAGGGGAACGGCCAGTTCAACGCCCCGACGGGGGTGGCGGTGGACGTCAACGGCAACATCATCGTGGCAGACTGGGGCAATAGCCGAATACAGGTGAGGCCAAAGAGCATGGAAGTGACACCAAGGTCAGGGAAGTGAGAGACCTTGTTTTGGTGTTAACTAAACTGTAAATGAAAACATTTTTCTTGTCCTCTAGAATGCTCTTTAAAATAACATTTTATTATCAAATCTTTTGGTTAGATGTAATATCCATCCAAATGTATCTCCCCCCTCCTCTCTCTCTCTCTCTCTCTCTCTCTCTCTCTCTCTCTCTCTCTCTCTCTCTCTCTCTCTCTCTCTCACCCCCTCTCTCTCTTTCCCTCTCTCAGGTGTTTGATGGCAGTGGTTCGTTCCTCTCCTACATCAACACATCGGCAGACCCTCTCTACGGTCCCCAGGGCCTGGCCCTCACCTCCGATGGCCACGTGGTGGTGGCTGACTCTGGGAACCACTGCTTCAAAGTCTACCGTTACCTGCAGTAGCCCTCGCACACTTAGTGTACACACACACAGACACACACACACACACTTAGGCGTACACACTCACATTCACACACACAAAGACTTACACACACACACCATTCTCAGTACGGATTAAAGGGTGGATATGCACTCATCCACTTCACGCACTAATTCAATCCCGCCATCCATCACCGTTCCATACAGAACCTCTCTCTAACAGTTCACTCTGACGTGTGCCTCTTTAGCCTCCTTCGTGACCTCTGACCTTTAAGCTTGTCCTCCACCGACCCCCTGGACTTCATAAGAGAAACCCTGCATTTTCCCAGAAACGTATTTTCTACTGTCGGCCATGGGGAAGAGGAAGAAGGAGAATCGGTCATGTGATGTAAGTGGGAGGGACTATGATTGAGATCTCTATGGGATTGGAGGATGGAGATTTATTCGACTAGTTTCTGGCCCTGCCCGCTGATGTGATATACAGAAGTACTAGTAGGGTGAAGTTGCCCCTAGATGCTGATCTTGGCTCAGTTCTGCATTTTCCCCATCAATAGTTAAGGTTAGGATTGGCGGAGTGGAAGCTGATCCTAGATCTGAACTTAGGGGAAACTTCAACCCAGAGCTGATATACAATTACATTCCTTTTGTTTAAAAGGATCCTTTTGTTTTGGATGATGAAACAAATGATAACTGGGTATCGTGGTTAGATTGGACCAATTCCTCTGTTACGTTATTTATTGTTGTGACGTGGCTGGAAATGAATGTTTATCATGCAAGTATGGAGGTTGTTGCTAGTGTTAGTTTGACGGTCACCAATGTGTATGGAAGTGAGATTGAAAGGAAGTAAAAAAAATCTAAAATAAAGTGCCTGGACTTTGATCACCGACTAGCTCCAAAAATATGTCTCAATGAATTAGATTGCTTCACTTTCTTGGCACCCCCGATTTATTATTTGGCATCAACGATCACCGCAAAGTAATCTCCGGCTATAGTATCTTTTAGTAAAATGTTCTCAGTAAAAATAAGTTATCAACGGGTATCTTTACCCACCTCACCTGTTCAATTTCATACACAGAACCTCAAAATACATCAGGCACATTTCTTTTTTTTTTTAAAGCATGGTGTGTGTATATATAACAAGTGCACGCAACGCTGTCCCGAAAACCTTCCCTTCAAACATTTGTGAAACATTCCCAAACATCTGCAAAAAAAATAAAAATACGCTTGTCAAAGGTTGCAGCCATCTACATACAAGGAAGCAATCCAAGTTTGGTATCAGATGACACATTTTGTGACATCGCCCAATGGTTACATTCTGCTTAGGAGATCGTTCTTTGTATTTGTGGGAGTGCTTTTTTTCTTTCTTCAAATCTACACACCACCACTTGATATTTACATATATTAACAATAAGGAATTCACGTACTGCTCAATGTATGATATAGTATCTCCTCTAGTCCAGTGGTTTTACACTTTGCTTCTCTACCGCAATAATAACAGACTGGGTATTGTTGCTCAATGCAAAATATTGTGTGTGTGCCTGCGCGTGGTGTAAAATACAATAAGGGACACTTCACATTAAACTCTTTATGATACTACTTACGATAGCTCAAAGCATTCTAGGATGTTAAGTTCACTTTCAATTCAAGTCCTGAAAATGAACAATGTAGTTATGCATCTGTGTTATTCTTGCTACGCTGCACTGTAGGTCATCGAAGAGCTGTTAGAAACCATAACAACAATATGGAAACTGATATTACAAACCTGTCATCTCTTAAACCTCCCATCCTCAATTTTTGTGCCCTTTTTTGTGTCTGTTGTCACAAAAACCTATTGATACTACTCAGGTGTAGTATTCTGATACTGTAGCTGACACTGTCTGATAGTTTATATAAAAAAAAAAAACATACAATGGCTTAACAGTCAATGTAGTCTGTGTGAATAAACTGCACTCTGTTTAAAAACTGGCCTACATCTTAATCGGTTCAGCCTTCAAAAATGCTCTCCTTATCTATTTTAAAATAAATAAATCGTAATTATGCGTCCGTTTTGATTCATTTAGATTCGAAAGCACTTGACTCACATCAATTCATTACTTTCATGTGCATAGTTTCAGGCACCCATTTTGTATTTGTCCTTGTTAAGTTATTTGTTTTCCTTGTCCATGTTGATACCCTGATGCCAAATGGAAGAAGTGCCCATGTCCTGTATGTTTAGCTCCTAGTAATGCAGCAAGTGTGCTATGAAACTTAAACATTTTTGTACAGAAAGTACGTTTTAGTGCCAATGCAATGACTGTGTTGTTCCATCCCCCTGAATGTGACTGTGTTGTTCCATCCCCGAATGTGACTGTGTTGTTCCATTCCCCTGAATGTGACTGTGTTGTTCCATTCCCCGAATGTGACTGTGTTGTTCCATCCCGAATGTGACTGTGTTGTTCCATTCCCCCTGAATGTGACTGTGTTGTTCCACCTCCCGAATGTGACTGTGTTGTTCCACCTCCCCCGAATGTGACTGTGTTGTTCCATCCCCGAATGTGACTGTGTTGTTCCATCCCCCTGAATGTGACTGTGTTGTTCCATTCCCGAATGTGACTGTGTTGTTCCATCCCCGAATGTGACTGTGTTGTTCCATTCCCCGAATGTGACTGTGTTGTTCCATTCCCCCTGAATGTGACTGTGTTGTTCCATTCCACCCCTGAATGTGACTGTGTTGTTCCATTCCCCCTGAATGTGACTGTGTTGTTCCATCCCCGAATGTGACTGTGTTGTTCCATCCCAGAATGTGACTGTGTTGTTCCATTCCCCCTGAATGTGACTGTGTTGTTCCATTCCACCCCCTGAATGTGACTGTGTTGTTCCATTCCCCCTGAATGTGACTGTGTTGTTCCATTCCACCCCGAATGTGACTGTGTTGTTCCATTCCACCCCTGAATGTGACTGTGTTGTTCCATTCCACCCCCCTGAATGTGACTGTGTTGTTCCATTCCACCCCCCTGAATGTGACTGTGTTGTTCCATTCCACCCCGAATGTGACTGTGTTGTTCCACCCCGAATGTGACTGTGTTGTTCCTTCCCCGAATGTGACTGTGTTGTTCCATCCCCTGAATGTGACTGTGTTGTTCCATCCCCCCTGAATGTGACTGTGTTGTTCCATCCCCTGAATGTGACTGTGTTGTTCCACCCACCCACCCCGAATGTGACTGTGTTGTTCCATTCCCCCTGAATGTGACTGTGTTGTTCCATTCCCCGAATGTGACTGTGTTGTTCCATCCCAGATGTGACTGTGTTGTTCCATTCCCGAATGTGACTGTGTTGTTCCATTCCCCGAATGTGACTGTGTTGTTCCACCTCCGAATGTGACTGTGTTGTTCCATCCCCGAATGTGACTGTTGTTCCATTCCCCCCTGAATGTGACTGTGTTGTTCCATTCCCCGAATGTGACTGTGTTGTTCCATCCCAGAATGTGACTGTGTTGTTCCATTCCCCCGAATGTGACTGTGTTGTTCCATCCCAGAATGTGACTGTGTTGTTCCATCCCAGAATGTGACTGTGTTGTTCCATTCCCCCTGAATGTGACTGTGTTGTTCCATTCCACCCCTGAATGTGACTGTGTTGTTCCATTCCCCCTGAATGTGACTGTGTTGTTCCATTCCACCCCCGAATGTGACTGTGTTGTTCCATTCCACCCCCTGAATGTGACTGTGTTGTTCCATTCCACCCCCTGAATGTGACTGTGTTGTTCCATTCCACCCCGAATGTGACTGTGTTGTTCCATTCCACCCCGAATGTGACTGTGTTGTTCCATTCCCCGAATGTGACTGTGTTGTTCCATCCCGAATGTGACTGTGTTGTTCCATTCCCCCCTGAATGTGACTGTGTTGTTCCATTCCCCCCTGAATGTGACTGTGTTGTTCCATTCCACCCCTGAATGTGACTGTGTTGTTCCATTCCCCCTGAATGTGACTGTGTTGTTCCATTCCACCCGAATGTGACTGTGTTGTTCCATTCCACCCCCTGAATGTGACTGTGTTGTTCCATTCCACCCCTGAATGTGACTGTGTTGTTCCATTCCACCCCGAATGTGACTGTGTTGTTCCATTCCACCCCCACCCCTGAATGTGACTGTGTTGTTCCATTCCACCCCCGAATGTGACTGTGTTGTTCCATTCCACCCCTGAATGTGACTGTGTTGTTCCATTCCACCCCCGAATGTGACTGTGTTGTTCCATTCCACCCCGAATGTGACTGTGTTGTTCCATCCCTGAATGTGACTGTGTTGTTCCACCCCGAATGTGACTGTGTTGTTCCATCCCCGAATGTGACTGTGTTGTTCCTTCCCCCGAATGTGACTGTGTTGTTCCATCCCCTGAATGTGACTGTGTTGTTCCATCCCCCTGAATGTGACTGTGTTGTTCCATCCCCTGAATGTGACTGTGTTGTTCCACCCACCCACCCCCGAATGTGACTGTGTTGTTCCATTCCCCCTGAATGTGACTGTGTTGTTCCATTCCCCGAATGTGACTGTGTTGTTCCATCCCAGAATGTGACTGTGTTGTTCCATTCCCCGAATGTGACTGTGTTGTTCCATTCCCCGAATGTGACTGTGTTGTTCCACCTCCCGAATGTGACTGTGTTGTTCCATCCCAGATGTGACTGTTGTTCCATTCCCCCCCCTGAATGTGACTGTGTTGTTCCATTCCCCGAATGTGACTGTGTTGTTCCATTCCGAATGTGACTGTGTTGTTCCATTCCCCGAATGTGACTGTGTTGTTCCATTCCCCGAATGTGACTGTGTTGTTCCATCCCCCCCTGAATGTGACTGTGTTGTTCCATTCCCCCTGAATGTGACTGTGTTGTTCCATTCCACCCCTGAATGTGACTGTGTTGTTCCATTCCACCCCTGAATGTGACTGTGTTGTTCCATTCCACCCCCTGAATGTGACTGTGTTGTTCCATTCCACCCCTGAATGTGACTGTGTTGTTCCATTCCACCCCCGAATGTGACCGTGTTGTTCCATTCCACCCCGAATGTGACTGTGTTGTTCCATTCCACCCCTGAATGTGACTGTGTTGTTCCATTCCACCCCGAATGTGACTGTGTTGTTCCATCCCCTGAATGTGACTGTGTTGTTCCATTCCACCCCTGAATGTGACTGTGTTGTTCCATTCCCCTGAATGTGACTGTGTTGTTCCATCCTGAATGTGACTGTTGTTCCATCCCCCCTGAATGTGACTGTGTTGTTCCATCCCCTGAATCTGACTGTGTTGTTCCATCCCCTGAATGTGACTGTGTTGTTCCACCCACCCCCTGAATGTGACTGTGTTGTTCCATCCCTGAATGTGACTGTGTTGTTCCATTCCACCCCCACCCCCTGAATGTGACTGTGTTGTTCCATTCCACCCCGAATGTGACTGTGTTGTTCCATTCCACCCCGAATGTGACTGTGTTGTTCCATCCCCTGAATGTGACTGTGTTGTTCCATTCCACCCCCACCCCCTGAATGTGACTGTGTTGTTCCATTCCCCCTGAATGTGACTGTGTTGTTCCATCCCCGAATGTGACTGTTGTTCCATCCCTGAATGTGACTGTGTTGTTCCATTCCCCCCTGAATGTGACTGTGTTGTTCCATTCCCCCTGAATGTGACTGTGTTGTTCCATCCCCCCTGAATGTGACTGTTGTTCCACCCCTGAATGTGGCTGTGTTGTTCCATCCCCCTGAATGTGTATGTACAACTGTTTGAAGATTGTGTATTGTTCCAAGTGTTATGAATGTCATGCACATGGTTAATGTCAGATATACAGACTTAGAATGTTTTTTCTCCATCTCATACATTCCAACTTTACACAACACCCTGTTAAAAACGGAAGTGTTATTCCCTTCCACTGTATCGGAACAATCCTATTTAAAGTCAGATTTCCCAAAGCCCTAATATGCTTGCAGTGTGTGAAAACATTTCCTTACGTTTGACCGTTCTAAAATTGATGTTTATTTGCTCTTTGTGTACAGCACAGAAATAAAGTATTGCATTCCTGAAAAAAAAGTGTTTTTGTGAATCCACTTCAACGAAAAGAAATAAGCCTGTAAACTTCAATGAAGGAACACTTATGTAGTCAAAAAGGCATCAATAACAGAGCTATTTCTGTAGACTTTTCTTGCAGCCTCTGGTAAAATCTTCTCATTGGAGAATTGTCCAGTTGGAAGAATCCTAACCTTTGTTATATTCCATCTACCCACTCCTGGTACAAAGACACTTAGCTATTAGAGGATTTGCCACCCTCTTTGGTACTGTCATGACCAAAGATTTATGTCTACATCCTGACTGACAGGGGGTGCTGTTTTGACGCCACTGTTCCTCCATCTTGGCTCTCCCTCACCATTGTGTTGAAGCCACCGTGCCTCCATCTTGGCTCTCCCCGACAAAATGTAAAAACCTTTTGGAAGGTATAGAAATTCATTTATTAATGTCCAAAAAAGTATATATATTTTATTACAGACACCACAATGCACACTTTTAAATTATATTATAAGCGCTCAACATAAAAAAAGATGCATAAAAACAAGATTAATTCTTAGACAGTACTAATGTTACTGTGCCCACTACAACAACAAAATATTTCAACACATCAGAGGAAGAAATGAAGCGAGAGGTTTTCCTTTCGCCAAAACCCGGTCAAATAAATCCAATGGGGTTTCCATGGGCTCATTTTGTACCTGAGCTTGTCGCCTGCCTTCCAGCCATTGAGACGGCACATTGTTAGGGCGGAGACATGAGCATCATCATTATATACGAATATTTGAAACATTCTGTCCTTGAAAGATTGAATTGAGGACTTCTTCTTCTTCTGGGGAGAGCCAATATGGCCGATACATAGCATCAGACAATCCTTGGTTTATATACATCGCTGGAAGTGATGTGCAGGGTGAGCCAAACTTGGTCCTCGGGGCACGTTTTGATTTTTGCTCTAGCACCAACACCAGTTGATTCAAAGAATCAAAGTTTGATGATGAGTTGGTTATTTGAACCAGCTGTGTAGTGCAATGGCATAACGACTAAATGTTCAGGACAGAGCACGGGAAACACTAAGGTCGTGGAGGGTAAAACCAGTCTACCCACATTTTTTGCCTAACAGTTCACCCACCGTTTGCAGAAAAATGCATTGAAAGTATAGGGAACGTTACGTTGTCCACCGCGACCTGCAGTCAGAGTTTAACTCGCCACATTTTTTCCATCACTACATCACTGATCATAACCATAGTAGACTGTACTGTGTAGGACTGTAGCTCTCCATAGTAGACTGTACTGTGTAGGACTGTAGCTCTCCATAGTAGACTGTACTGTGTAGGACTGTAGCTCTCCATAGTAGACTGTACTGTGTAGGACTGTCACTCTCCATAGTAGACTGTAGTGTGTAGGACTGTAGCTCTCCATAGTAGACTGTACTGTGTAGGACTGTAGCTCTCCATAGTAGACTGTACTGTGTAGGACTGTAGCTCTCCATAGTAGACTGTACTGTGTAGGACTGCAGCTCTCCATAGTAGACTGTACTGTGTAGGACTGCAGCTCTCCATAGTAGACTGTACTGTGTAGGACTGTAGCTCTCCATAGTAGACTGTACTGTGTAGGACTGTAGCTCTCCATAGTAGACTGTACTGTGTAGGACTGTCACTCTCCATAGTAGACTGTAGTGTGTAGGACTGTAGCTCTCCATAGTAGACTGTACTGTGTAGGACTGTAGCTCTCCATAGTAGACTGTACTGTGTAGGACTGTAGCTCTCCATAGTAGACTGTACTGTGTAGGACTGCAGCTCTCCATAGTAGACTGTACTGTGTAGGACTGCAGCTCTCCATAGTAGACTGTACTGTGTAGGACTGTAGCTCTCCATAGTAGACTGTACTGTGTAGGACTGTCACTCTCCATAGTAGACTGTAGTGTGTAGGACTGTAGCTCTCCATAGTAGACTGTACTGTGTAGGACTGTAGCTCTCCATAGTAGACTGTACTGTGTAGGACTGTAGCTCTCCATAGTAGACTGTACTGTGTAGGACTGTAGCTCTCCATAGTAGACTGTACTGTGTAGGACTGTCACTCTCCATAGTAGACTGTAGTGTGTAGGACTGTAGCTCTCCATAGTAGACTGTACTGTGTAGGACTGTAGCTCTCCATAGTAGACTGTACTGTGTAGGACTGCAGCTCTCCATAGTAGACTGTACTGTGTAGGACTGCAGCTCTCCATAGTAGACTGTACTGTGTAGGACTGTCACTCTCCATAGTAGACTGTACTGTGTAGGAGTGTAGCTCTCCATAGTAGACTGTACTGTGTAGGACTGTAGCTCTCCATAGTAGACTGTACTGTGTAGGACTGTCACTCTCCATAGTAGACTGTAGTGTGTAGGACTGTAGCTCTCCATAGTAGACTGTACTGTGTAGGACTGTAGCTCTCCATAGTAGACTGTACTGTGTAGGACTGTAGCTCTCCATAGTAGACTGTACTGTGTAGGACTGCAGCTCTCCATAGTAGACTGTACTGTGTAGGACTGTAGCTCTCCATAGTAGACTGTACTGTGTAGGACTGTCACTCTCCATAGTAGACTGTAGTGTGTAGGACTGTAGCTCTCCATAGTAGACTGTACTGTGTAGGACTGTAGCTCTCCATAGTAGACTGTACTGTGTAGGACTGTAGCTCTCCATAGTAGACTGTACTGTGTAGGACTGCAGCTCTCCATAGTAGACTGTACTGTGTAGGACTGTAGCTCTCCATAGTAGACTGTACTGTGTAGGACTGTCACTCTCCATAGTAGACTGTAGTGTGTAGGACTGTAGCTCTCCATAGTAGACTGTACTGTGTAGGACTGTAGCTCTCCATAGTAGACTGTACTGTGTAGGACTGTAGCTCTCCATAGTAGACTGTACTGTGTAGGACTGTAGCTCTCCATAGTAGACTGTACTGTGTAGGACTGTCACTCTCCATAGTAGACTGTAGTGTGTAGGACTGTAGCTCTCCATAGTAGACTGTACTGTGTAGGACTGTAGCTCTCCATAGTAGACTGTACTGTGTAGGACTGTAGCTCTCCATAGTAGACTGTACTGTGTAGGACTGCAGCTCTCCATAGTAGACTGTACTGTGTAGGACTGTCACTCTCCATAGTAGACTGTACTGTGTAGGAGTGTAGCTCTCCATAGTAGACTGTACTGTGTAGGAGTGTAGCTCTCCATAGTAGACTGTACTGTGTAGGACTGCAGCTCTCCATAGTAGACTGTACTGTGTAGGACTGCAGCTCTCCATAGTAGACTGTACTGTGTAGGACTGCAGCTCTCCATAGTAGACTGTACTGTGTAGGACTGCAGCTCTCCATAGTAGACTGTACTGTGTAGGACTGCAGCTCTCCATAGTAGACTGCTGTGTAGGAGTGTAGCTCTCCTAAAGGGACAACAGATGGCGCCATGGTATGAGAGGAGAGTTTAATAGCCTTCCCTTGTCCCCTTGCCTTGTCCCCTTGTTCCCTTCCCTTGTCCCCTTGTTGACAACCCTTGAACTACCGCGGGAAACTCATTGCTTGCACCGCAAGAGAAGCGCAGTCCGTGTAGGTTATTTACATTGCATAATGGTAAGTTGGTTACACCTTTTTTACAGTCAACAACCCGTGTTCCACCAATTGTATGGCACACTGACTAAGTGGCTCAGCTAGATAGCCAGTTGAAGAAGGTTTGGCTGAAGTCTACATTAGCTAATATCGAAGTAACTATGCTACAGCTAGTCAGCACACTCACCTACAACTAACTAGCATGTATACTAGCTTGGCATGTCTCTGCAACAATAAGAGACTGTTGTGTCCAAATAACTAGCAGCTAGGACTGGGTTATATGTTATATATAACTAGCAACTAGGACTAGGTTATACGTTATATATAACTAGCAGCTAGGACTAGGTTATACGTTATATATAACTAGCAGCTAGGACTGGGTTATATGTTATATATAACTAGCAGCTAGGACTGGGTTATATGTTATATATAACTAGCAGCTAGGACTAGGTTATATGTTATATATAACTAGCAGCTAGGACTAGGTTATACGTTATATATAACTAGCAGCTAGGACTAGGTTATACGTTATATATAACTGGCAGCTAGGACTAGGTTATATGTTATATATAACTAGCAGCTAGGACTAGGTTATACGTTATATATAACTACCAGCTAGGACTAGGTTATATGTTATATATAACTACCAGCTAGGACTGGGTTATATGTTATGTATAACTAGCAGCTAGGACTAGGTTATATGTTATATATAACTACCAGCTAGGACTGGGTTATATGTTATATATAACTACCAGCTAGGACTAGGTTATACGTTATATATAACTACCAGCTAGGACTAGGTTATATGTTATATATAACTAGCAGCTAGGACTAGGTTATATGTTATATATAATTACTAGCTAGGACTTGGTTATATGTTATATATAACTAGCAGCTAGGACTAGGTTATATGTTATATATAACTAGCAGCTAGGACTAGGTTATATGTTATATATAACTACCAGCTAGGACTAGGTTATATGTTATATATAACTAGCAGCTAGGACTGGGTTATATGTTATATATAACTAGCAGCTAGGACTAGGTTATATGTTATATATAACTAGCAGCTAGGACTAGGTTATATGTTATATATAACTAGCAGCCAGGACTAGGTTATATGTTATATATAACTAGCAGCTAGGACTAGGTTATATGTTATATATAACTAGCAGCTAGGACTAGGTTATATGTTATATATAACTACCAGCTAGGGCTAGGTTATATGTTATATATAACTAGCAGCTAGGACTAGGTTATATGTTATATATAACTAGCAGCTAGGACTAGGTTATATGTTAAATATAACTAGCAGCTAGGACTAGGTTATATGTTATATATAACTAGCAGCTAGGACTAGGTTATATGTTATATATAACTACCAGCTAGGGCTAGGTTATATGTTATATATAACTAGCAGCTAGGACTGGGTTATATGTTATATATAACTAGCAGCTAGGACTAGGTTATATGTTATATATAACTAGCAGCTAGGACTGGGTTATATGTTATATATAACTAGCAGCTAGGACTGGGTTATATGTTATATATAACTAGCAGCTAGGACTAGGTTATATGTTATATATAACTACCAGCTAGGGCTAGGTTATATGTTATATATAACTAGCAGCTAGGACTGGGTTATATGTTATATATAACTAGCAGCTAGGACTAGGTTATATGTTATATATAACTAGCAGCTAGGACTGGGTTATATGTTATATATAACTAGCAGCTAGGACTAGGTTATATGTTATATATAACTAGCAGCTAGGACTAGGTTATATGTTATATATAACTAGCAGCTAGGACTAGGTTATATGTTATATATAACTAGCAGCTAGGACTAGGTTATATGTTATATATAACTAGCAGCTAGGACTGGGTTATATGTTATATATAACTAGCAGCTAGGACTAGGTTATATGTTATATATAACTACTAGCTAGGACTAGGTTATATGTTATATATAACTAGCAGCTAGGACTGGGTTATATGTTATATATAACTAGCAGCTAGGACTAGGTTATATGTTATATATAACTAGCAGCTAGGACTAGGTTATATGTTATATATAACTAGCAGCTAGGACTAGGTTATATGTTATATATAACTACCAGCTAGGGCTAGGTTATTTGTTATATATAACTAGCAGCTAGGACTAGGTTATATGTTATATATAACTAGCAGCTAGGACTGGGTTATATGTTGTATATAACTACCAGCTAGGGCTAGGTTATTTGTTATATATAACTAGCAGCTAGGACTAGGTTATATGTTATATATATAACTACCAGCTAGGACTAGGTTATATGTTATATATAACTAGCAGCTAGGACTGGGTTATATGTTATATATAACTAGCAGCTAGGACTGGGTTATATGTTATATATAACTACCAGCTAGGACTAGGTTATATGTTATATATAACTACTAGCTAGGACTAGGTTATATGTTATATATAACTAGCAGCTAGGACTAGGTTATATGTTATATATAACTAGCAGCTAGGACTAGGTTATACGTTATATATAACTACCAGCTAGGACTAGGTTATATGTTATATATAACTAGCAGCTATTACTAGGTTATATGTTATATATAACTACCAGCTAGGACTAGGTTATACGTTATATATAACTAGCAGCTAGGACTGGGTTATATGTTATATATAACTAGCAGCTAGGACTAGGTTATATGTTATATATAACCTGCAGCTAGGACTAGGTTATACGTTATATATAACTACCAGCTAGGACTGGGTTATATGTTATATATAACTACTAGCTAGGACTAGGTTATATGTTATATTTAACTAGCAGCTAGGACTAGGTTATACGTTATATATAACTACCAGCTAGGACTAGGTTATATGTTATATATAACTAGCAGCTAGGACTAGGTTATATGTTATATATAACTAGCAGCTAGGACTAGGTTATATGTTATATATAACTACTAGCTAGGACTAGGTTATATGTTATATATAACTAGCAGCTAGGACTGGGTTATACGTTATATATAACTACCAGCTAGGACTAGGTTATATGTTATATATAACTACTAGCTAGGACTAGGTTATATGTTATATATAACTAGCAGCTAGGACTAGGTTATATGTTATATATAACTAGCAGCTAGGACTAGGTTATATGTTATATATAACTACTAGCTAGGACTAGGTTATATGTTATATATAACTAGCAGCTAGGACTAGGTTATATGTTATATATAACTAGCAGCTAGGACTAGGTTATATGTTATATATAACTAGCAGCTAGGACTAGGTTATATGTTTTATATAACTAGCAGCTAGGACTAGGTTATATGTTATATATAACTAGCAGCTAGGACTAGGTTATATGTTATATATAACTAGCAGCTAGTACTAGGTTATATGTTATATATAACTAGCAGCTAGGACTAGGTTATACGTTATATATAACTACTAGCTAGGACTAGGTTATACGTTATATATAACTAGCAGCTAGGACTAGGTTATACGTTATATATAACTAGCAGCTAGGACTAGGTTATACGTTATACATAACTAGCCGCTAGGACTAGGTTATACGTTATATATAACTAGCAGCTAGGACTAGGTTATATGTTATATATAACTAGCAGCTAGGACTAGGTTATATGTTATATATAACTAGCAGCTAGGACTGGGTTATATGTTTTATATAACTAGCAGCTAGGACTGGGTTATATGTTATATATAACTAGCAGCTAGGACTGGGTTATATTTTATATATAACTAGCAGCTAGGACTGGGTTATATGTTATATATAACTAGCAGCTAGGACTAGGTTATATGTTATATATAACTAGCAGCTAGGACTAGGTTATACGTTATATATAACTAGCAGCTAGGACTAGGTTATACGTTATATATAACTACCAGCTAGGACTAGGTTATACGTTATATATAACTAGCAGCTAGGAGTAGGTTATATGTTATATATAACTAGCAGCTAGGACTGGGTTATAATGCTATATATAACTAGCAGCTAGAGTAGGTTATCGTTATATATAACTAGCAGCTAGGACTGGGTTATATGTTATATATAACTAGCAGCTAGGACTAGGTTATAATGCTATATATAACTAGCAGCTAGGACTGGGTTATAATGTTATATATAACTAGCAGCTAGGACTGGGTTATACGTTATATATAACTAGCAGCTAGGACTAGGTTATATGTTATATATAACTAGCAGCTAGGACTAGGTTATATGTTATATATAACTACCAGCTAGGACTGGGTTATATGTTATATATAACTACCAGCTAGGACTGGGTTATATGTTATATATAACTAGCAGCTAGGACTAGGTTATATGTTATATATAACTAGCAGCTAGGACTAGGTTATATGTTATATATAACTACTAGCTAGGACTAGGTTATATGTTATATATAACTAGCAGCTAGGACTAGGTTATATGTTATATATAACTACTAGCTAGGACTAGGTTATATGTTATATATAACTAGCAGCTAGGACTAGGTTATATGTTATATATAACTAGCAGCTAGGACTAGGTTATATGTTATATATAACTAGCAGCTAGGACTAGGTTATATGTTATATATAATTACTAGCTAGGACTTGGTTATATGTTATATATAACTAGCAGCTAGGACTAGGTTATATGTTATATATAACTACCAGCTAGGACTAGGTTATATGTTATATATAACTACTAGCTAGGACTAGGTTATATGTTATATATAACTAGCAGCTAGGACTAGGTTATATGTTATATATAACTAGCAGCTAGGACTAGGTTATATGTTATATATAACTACTAGCTAGGACTAGGTTATATGTTATATATAACTAGCAGCTAGGACTAGGTTATATGTTATATATAACTAGCAGCTAGGACTGGGTTATACGTTATATATAACTAGCAGCTAGGACTAGGTTATGTGTTATATATAACTAGCAGCTAGGACTGGGTTATATGTTATATATAACTAGCAGCTAGGACTAGGTTATATGTTATATATAACTAGCAGCTAGGAGTAGGTTATATGTTATATATAACTAGCAGCTAGGACTGGGTTATACGTTATATATAACTAGCAGCTAGGAGTAGGTTATACGTTATATATAACTAGCAGCTAGGACTGGGTTATATGTTATATATAACTAGCAGCTAGGACTAGGTTATACGTTATATATAACTAGCAGCTAGGACTGGGTTATAATGCTATATATATAACTAGCAGCTAGGACTGGGTTATACGTTATATATAACTAGCAGCTAGGACTAGGTTATACGTTATATATAACTAGCAGCTAGGACTGGGTTATACGTTATATATAACTACCAGCTAGGACTGGGTTATACGTTATATATAACTAGCAGCTAGGACTAGGTTATATGTTATATATAACTAGCAGCTAGGACTAGGTTATATGTTATATATAACTACTAGCTAGGACTAGGTTATATGTTATATATAACTAGCAGCTAGGACTAGGTTATATGTTATATATAACTACTAGCTAGGACTAGGTTATATGTTATATATAACTACTAGCTAGGACTAGGTTATATGTTATATATAACTAGCAGCTAGGACTAGGTTATGTGTTATATATAACTAGCAGCTAGGACTGGGTTATACGTTATATATAACTAGCAGCTAGGACTAGGTTATGTGTTATATATAACTAGCAGCTAGGACTGGGTTATATGTTATATATAACTAGCAGCTAGGACTAGGTTATAATGCTATATATAACTAGCAGCTAGGAGTAGGTTATATGTTATATATAACTAGCAGCTAGGACTGGGTTATAATGCTATATATAACTAGCAGCTAGGAGTAGGTTATAATGCTATATATAACTAGCAGCTAGGACTGGGTTATATGTTATATATAACTAGCAGCTAGGACTAGGTTATAATGCTATATATAACTAGCAGCTAGGACTGGGTTATAATGCTATATATAACTAGCAGCTAGGACTGGGTTATAATGCTATATATAACTAGCAGCTAGGACTAGGTTATAATGCTATATATAACTAGCAGCTAGGACTGGGTTATACGTTATATATAACTACCAGCTAGGACTGGGTTATACGTTATATATAACTAGCAGCTAGGACTAGGTTATATGTTATATATAACTAGCAGCTAGGACTAGGTTATATGTTATATTTAACTACTAGCTAGGAGTAGGTTATATGTTATATATAACTAGCAGCTAGGACTAGGTTATATGTTATATATAACTACTAGCTAGGACTAGGTTATATGTTATATATAACTAGCAGCTAGGACTAGGTTATATGTTATATATAACTAGCAGCTAGGACTAGGTTATATGTTATATATAACTAGCAGCTAGGACTAGGTTATATGTTATATATAATTACTAGCTAGGACTTGGTTATATGTTATATATAACTAGCAGGTAGGGCTAGGTTATATGTTATATATAACTAGCAGCTAGGACTAGGTTATATGTTATATATAACTACCAGCTAGGACTAGGTTACATGTTATATATAACTACCAGCTAGGACTAGGTTATATGTTATATATAACTACTAGCTAGGACTAGGTTATATGTTATATATAACTAGCAGCTAGGACTAGGTTATATGTTATATATAACTAGCAGCTAGGACTGGGTTATACGTTATATATAACTAGCAGCTAGGACTAGGTTATATGTTATATATAACTACTAGCTAGGACTAGGTTATATGTTATATATAACTAGCAGCTAGGACTAGGTTATATGTTATATATAACTAGCAGCTAGGACTAGGTTATATGTTATATATAACTAGCAGCTAGGACTAGGTTATATGTTATATATAACTAGCAGCTAGGACTAGGTTATATGTTATATATAACTACTAGCTAGGACTAGGTTATATGTTATATATAACTAGCAGCTAGGACTAGGTTATATGTTATATATAACTAGCAGCTAGGACTAGGTTATATGTTATATATAACTAGCAGCTAGGACTAGGTTATATGTTATATATAATTACTAGCTAGGACTTGGTTATATGTTATATATAACTAGCAGGTAGGACTAGGTTATATGTTATATATAACTAGCAGCTAGGACTAGGTTATATGTTATATATAACTTCCAGCTAGGACTAGGTTATATGTTATATATAACTACCAGCTAGGACTAGGTTATATGTTATATATAACTACTAGCTAGGACTAGGTTATATGTTATATATAACTAGCAGCTAGGACTAGGTTATATGTTATATATAACTAGCAGCTAGGACTGGGTTATACGTTATATATAACTAGCAGCTAGGACTAGGTTATATGTTATATATAACTACTAGCTAGGACTAGGTTATATGTTATATATAACTAGCAGCTAGGACTAGGTTATATGTTATATATAACTAGCAGCTAGGACTAGGTTATATGTTATATATAACTAGCAGCTAGGACTAGGTTATATGTTATATATAACTAGCAGCTAGGACTAGGTTATATGTTATATATAACTAGCAGCTAGGACTAGGTTATATGTTATATATAACTAGCAGCTAGGACTAGGTTATATGTTATATATAACTACTAGCTAGACTAGGTTATATGTTATATATAACTAGCAGCTAGAGACTAGGTTATATGTTATATATAACTAGCAGCTAGGACTGGGTTATAATGCTATATATAACTAGCAGCTAGGACTAGGTTATATGTTATATATAACTACTAGCTAGGACTAGGTTATACGTTATATATAACTAGCAGCTAGGACTAGGTTATATGTTATATATAACTAGCAGCTAGGACTAGGTTATATGTTATATATAACTAGCAGCTAGGACTAGGTTATATGTTATATATAACTAGCAGCTAGGTCTAGGTTATATGTTATATATAACTAGCAGCTAGGACTAGGTTATATGTTATATATAACTACCAGCTAGGACTGGGTTATACGTTATATATAACTAGCAGCTAGGACTAGGTTATACGTTATATTTAACTAGCAGCTAGGACTGGGTTATATGTTATATATAACTAGCACCTAGGACTGGGTTATACGTTATATATAACTACCAGCTAGGACTAGGTTATATGTTATATATAACTAGCAGCTAGGACTAGGTTATACATTATATATAACTAGCAGCTAGGACTAGGTTATATGTTATATATAACTAGCAGCTAGGACTGGGTTATACGTTATATATAACTAGCAGCTAGGACTAGGTTATAATGCTATATATAACTAGCAGCTAGGACTGGGTTATAATGCTATATATAACTAGCAGCTAGGACAAGGTTATAATGCTATATATAACTAGCAGCTAGGACTGGGTTATAATGCTATATATAACTAGCAGCTAGGACTGGGTTATATGTTATATATAACTAGCAGCTAGGACTAGGTTATACGTTATATATAACTAGCAGCTAGGACTGGGTTATATGTTATATATAACTAGCAGCTAGGACTAGGTTATACGTTATATATAACTAGCAGCTAGGACTGGGTTATATGTTATATATAACTAGCAGCTAGGACTAGGTTATAATGCTATATATAACTAGCAGCTAGGACTGGGTTATATGTTATATATAACTAGCAGCTAGGACTAGGTTATACGTTATATATAAGTACCAGCTAGGACTAGGTTATATGTTAAATATAACTAGCAGCTAGGACTAGGTTATATGTTATATATAACTAGCAGCTAGGACTAGGTTATATGTTATATATAACTAGCAGCTAGGACTAGGTTATATGTTATATATAACTAGCAGCTAGGACTAGGTTATATGTTATATATAACTAGCAGCTAGGACTGGGTTATATGTTATATATAACTAGCAGCTAGGACTAGGTTATATGTTATATATAACTAGCAGCTAGGACTAGGTTATATGTTATATATAACTAGCAGCTAGGACTAGGTTATATGTTATATATAACTAGCAGCTAGGACTGGGTTATATGTTATATATAACTAGCAGCTAGGACTGCGTTATATGTTATATATAACTACTAGCTAGGACTAGGTTATATGTTATATATAACTAGCAGCTAGGACTAGGTTATATGTTATATATAACTACCAGCTAGGACTAGGTTATATGTTATATATAACTAGCAGCTAGGACTAGGTTATATGTTATATATAACTAGCAGCTAGGACTAGGTTATATGTTATATATAACTACCAGCTAGGACTAGGTTATATGTGGCTGCCGTTTATTAATGTCCACATTCTGCTTCGAGCTTGCCACGGCTCCTCAGCGAAAGTCTGCAAAGCTTAATTAACACTAATATATCAAGAGGCACATTGTTAATGTGTCTTTTAAATGGGGAGGGGGTGCAATATCAACCCCACCTCTGTTTTGGTGAATAGCTGAGGGATGGAGAGATGTAGGATAAAAACCAAATGTATGTTTGGTCGGGGGTCTTCGTATAGAAGGCATGACGGGGTTGCGGAGCCCCCAAGAGGCATGAAGAGACCAAGCTGTGAACCCACATGCAGTGTGCCTCTAAAATGTTGGAACAATGTTGGGGGCTCCACTTTGAATTGACATGGTAGGGAGGTCACTTCCTTGATAACTTCCTTCCCAGTTGTTCAGCTCCACTAAGCTGAAGGAGAATGAAGCAGGAAAGTCTGCAGAGACAACATCTCACTAAATGCTGTAGTGAGATGTTGTCTGCAGAGACTAAATGCTGTATAGCCAAGTCGGAAGGAAGGACTGACCATCCATGAGATGAAAATGATAGTTTTAACCATGTTTTGAGGCTGTTACAGTTATACAAGTTATATTGGGTTCTGATGGGCTATGACAGTTGAACTAAAGCTCATGAGGAATTTATAATGTTAAATTCTTCAAGAATCAATGAATGACTTTCAATAATCCATTTTGAAAGTCCCAAAAATATACGTACCAATTACAGATTGCCGCTTTACCACGGACTTATTTTATTTCTTCTGTATTTTTTGTCTTGCAGTCCAAAAAGAAAGGCCTCAGTCATGAGGAGAAGAGGACTCGCATGATGGAGATTTTCTTCGAGACAGTGAGTTAAAGGGATAGTTCACCACAATTACATATTAGTGTTGTCGTTGCCAGTCGGTTCCATAACGTGAATGGGATTTGTGCCACAAATTCTTAAATGTTAGCATGTGGAAACAGTGCCAGGGAAACTCAACCAAAGCATGAATTGCTGTCATACCTTGGCTTGTCCATAGACTGCCTACAGCAGGGTTTCCCAAACTCGGTCCTCGGGACCCCAAGGGGTGCACGTCTTCTCAGGTGACTCAAATAATCAACCAATCAGTCTTTGAAAACTTGAATCAGTTGTTTGTGCACCCCTTGGGGTCCCGAGGACCTACTTTGGGAAACCCTGACCTACAGGGTAAGGAAACCAATGTCATTTTGGTGAACTATCCCTTTTAATAGTTTGACACTTAGGTGAATTTCATAACACACATGCAGTTTCACTTCAAGCTGTGTATCGAGGTCCAAGAGTATCCATGGAGAGTAGTGTGATTGTGGGAGTTTTGAGTCAGTTGGTGAAACCGGGGGCTGGTTTCGCACCGCAGTTAGAACGCTGCCGCGGATGCCAGGATTGGCTTTGACACCTGAGCTAAAGTAAACAGACCAAACACACCACCTGGAGCGTGCCTCCATCTCTCCAACACACACACACACACACAGGCTCTCCCTGTAGTGTGAAACACCCTGGGACATGTTGGGACAGGGAACTTGGTTTCTAAGCTGGGGTTAACCAGTAGAAGAGGTTTTCAGGACGGTACATGCCCTATTTCTGATTCCGAGTAAAGTTAGTTTGAACATGGAATTCTGCACCTGGGAAATATCGGTTCTCCGGAGTCTTTTGAAACTGAGCCAAATCCAAAATGCGTCCCAAATTGCACCATTTTCCCTATTTAGTCCACTATTTAGTCCACTATTTAGTCCACTACCTTTGACCAGAACCCTATTGACCCTGGTGAAAAGTAGCATTCTACATAGGGAATAGGGTGCCGTGTGCGACGCCGTGTGCACCACTGGGGATGATTAACGGGAACCGGGTTAACTAGATTTCCCACCCAAACCAACTCCCTTTCCCAGCCAAACAACTGCAAGAAACCAGAAGTCTGCAGTTTGACAAGTCTGCAGGGATTTTCCCTGAGTGAACAAACTCTTTGTCGCGCTCCTACTGGTCACTTAAAGGTTTAAAACCATAGAAATATAATCCGTTTCTAGGTGTAAGGCACACTGCATCATATCATGTTTGATCACGAGTTATAGGCCCTATACTGCTAATCCTTTAACGATTTCCATGCCCTCTTTGATTTGAAGCGACACCAATACATGTCCGTTTCACTGTCTTTCCAAGGGAAAATGTATGTTGACACACTGAATGCATGCATATGGCCTGTAGGTGTTATTTTATCTTATGGCCTAGTTGAAAATGTAGAGTTTCTAGAGTATTAGTTTAAGACAGCTTGCTCATACGTTTAAAATATATGTATGTATATATATGTATGTATGTATGTTTGTGTGTATATGTGTGTGTGTGTATTTATTTATTTATTTATTAGTATGGAGTTTGTCTTTCTCACCAGAAAGAAGTGTATCAGCTGAAGGACATAGAGAAAATCGCCCCCAAGACTAAAGGAATAAGTGAGTAATGATTCATTGAGACAAAACCAGATGGATCGTTTTACAAGTGAAACCTGGGACTCGTGATTTATTTTCTATATAAAACATTAAATTTTAAACATTTCCCTGCGATGCCAAGGTGCCTTTTCTACTAAGTGACGGCATATGGATCCCAAATCTTTAATACCGCCGTACTAAAATTCCCAGAGGTAGTTTTTTTTCCCCCCTCTTGAATTTAATAGTGTTCATGTTTTTTTGGGGCCGAGCATTCTGCGGATGCTTGAAGTAGTGTTCCGCGTCATTTTCTTTCCATGAATGTGCGGTCTGTGTCAACACGAAAAGGTGCCCTCATGCGTCCACAACTACATAATGGTAAAATAGTCCCGACATCATCGTCTTGGCAACCGAGTCTAGCCCTAAACCGCTATGATTCATCCCATATTTAGGCTGTAGTGTGGAGTGGGACAACACCACTGCCAAAAGGCACTAACTTCTCATAGCGATGACACAGATGAAACGGCTAAGTTTGGGTATGGGCTGAACTGCATTCGCTTGAACACACAATGAACCTTTTACATGTTGCGTGAGTGTGTGTGTGTACATAGAGAGAAAACACTTCTATGAAAAGTACACGTTTTAAGTGCTGGCCCCATAGAGAAACAAAGCCGTGCTGTTTTGGTACGCACCCAAAAGGGACTTTATTTTCCTTTATTTTTTAATATATTTTTTTTACAGTGGACGTTACATTAATTTGGGGAAACTTGATCGGGCTGCTCGCGACTGATTGGAATCACATGTTGTTTTAAAGGCCCTGCTCTGGCATCGGGATGTAGTTACGGGGGCAGGGGGAGAGGAAGCGGTGGGAGGTGAGGGGACTGTGTGATATACACAGCAGTTTATCACACACAGCAGAGAGGGAAGGAGGGAGAAAATGAGAGGGGGAGATCAGGGGGACCTCTTTAAATACGTCGAAAATGCATCTATCCTTTTCCTTGACGTAGCCTAATCGCTCATTTCAAATCATTGGATAAGCGAAACCAAGGATTCAGCTATGTTATATCAGTGATTACTTGAGGGAATTATATATTTTCAAAAGGCCCCAGGAGAGAGATAGTGAGCGAGCGATGGAAGAGAGAGAGAGAAAGGTGGAGAGGCAAACGAGCGAGACCGAGAGACGAGAAACTAGCAAGTCCAGATGTGCCAGACTATCGATAAATTTTAAGCACGTTTGATAAATGAGGCCCCTGAAATCCTCGTTCCAGAGTTTGCTTGAACAGGGCCCATTAGTTTGATTCTCCCTGCTGCCCAACATCCTCCCAGTACTTAAAGGGGAAGTTGAGTGTTTTACATATACACAGTATACTATATATAAAGTTTGTAGTGGCTGTTTAGAGAAAACAGAACAATGGATTACAGTTTCTCCTGGCCATAGACTACTTTCAGGATGTGGAGCCATCTAACTTTTTGTAAAATTGTAAAATTTTGTAAAAGTTGTAAAATACTGAACTTTCCCTTTAACACCCTGCTCGCTCCAAATCACACCAGATCAACTTTATTAGTGCTACGGCAGAGGAACAGTCCATGATGTGGGACTATCACATTTCACCAGCCGTCCTCGTTCCAGATGTTAGAACGTTCTGTTACGCTCGGTGGTAAAGTTTCCCCTAGGTACTGATCTAGGACCAGCGTACCCCCCAATATACCCTTAACCGTTGTGGGGAAAATGCTAAACTGAAACAGAATCAGTTTCTAGGGGCAACTTCGTAAGCCCTCTATTACTCTCAGCTGATTTGAGATCAGCTAAGAGAGGGAGGGAATACACAGAAGAGCCCCGGACTCTGCAAATTAAATCAAAGTTTTCCCTTATCGTTGTAATGACTGTAAAGCGATTACACGGCAGATGAGTGGGCTAGGGTTGCGCGTCCCAAATGGCACCCTATTCCTTAGATAAGTGTACTACTTTTGACCAGGGCCCATTAGCGCTTTGGTCTAAAGTAGTGCACTATATATAGGGAATAGGGAGCCCAGAGTTGGAAGATCGACGCTAAATGAGCCTGGATAGTATAATGGTCTTTACTCAATAATATGATGATTTGAAACAAATCCAGTTGTTTTCTTATGGAGTGTGAATTGATCGTTAGGACGGGTCCCAGATGGTGCACTTGACACCCTACTTTACTCTAGCATTGACACTGAGGTTACAAGAACCACCGTTTTTGTCAACCACTAATGACCAGGTTGAGGGAGGGGTAACAGTAACACGTCCCTACTAAGTACACTTACCTGCTACCTCAAACACAATTCAGACATACGGTGCACTTAAAATAAAGTGCACTTCCTAGGGAACTATGGCACTAACACATTCCCGGCGTCTACATTAACTCACCTTTTCCGTGATTCCTCACGTCCTTTTCAATCCTATTGGAGGAGATGGTCCAAGGTCCCTCCACTCTTGACCTTTTTCCACCAATGGGTTTTGAGAAGGTGAAGATTAACTGAGAAAGAGCCTCTCTTCCTGTCTGCAGCACCCATGTCAGTGAAGGAGGTTCTCCAGAGTCTGGTGGATGACAACATGGTGGACTGTGAGCGAGTGGGCACCTCCAACTACTACTGGGCCTTCCCCAGCAAAGCCCTGCACGCCCGCAATGCACGCGCAGGTTGGAGGAGCTGGACGAGCAGGTGATTTATAACAGGTGCATTGTGGTCTAGCGGTCTAAGCCACTGCCACCAGAGCATACCGCTGCAGCACGGGTTAGAATCCCACTGCTACAGCACATTTCTTTCCTCTATTCATCCTATCCAATCAAAACACAAAATGCGAGTGGGACTGCCTCCTCGATAGTGTGATCTGCCTTCTCTGTTTCCGGAATTTTGCAACCTTACTGACACGGCGGGGTATTTGGGTTTCAACATGGCAAAGTACACTGTCACCCCCACCTGACCTCTAACCTTCACCTAATGCTGCAGGTCTACTGGCCTCTCCGCCCCTCCAGTTTTAACAGCTTGCTAGACTCTTTATCGAGTTCACGCCGCGACTCACATGGTTCTTATTACAGAACGTCTTAGGTCTATAGACCTCACGTACCAGGATTGTGTCCCAAATGGTACCCTATTCTCTACATAGTGCAGTTCTTCTGACCAGGGCCCTATTGGCTATACTTAACTAAATAACCCTATGTGCCCTGGTCAAAAGTACTGTACTACATAGAGAATAGAGAGGGCAATTTGGGTCCTGGTCAAAAGTATTGCACTACATAGAGAGTAGGGTGCCGTTTTGGGATGGAGCCCTTGTCTGCATAGTCTCAAGCCCACAGTCAGAGCGGTGCGTTTCCTATCCCAAATGCATTCTCTGTTCTCAGAGCTGTGGTTAACTGTACTCTGGTTTCTGTAGCTAGCACACCAAGTAGGAACACTTGTTTTCAGTAAAGCATATGCTTTCACTGTAAGTGGGAGGTAAAGGAATTACTACAACACTCAAACAGGCGATAAGACTTACTGATCACATGTACCTTGATCAGAATTTCATTTTGTTCGTCAAATGGCACTTTACAAATCTTCAATATACTGAAATATTGTCTGTGAAGACAAAATTAAAAAGTACCTAGACTGGCTTCGAGGTCTAGAGTTGAGTTTGAGGGGAGCGGTTAAGACCTCTGTGTTCAGAGCACACACACAGCCCACCGTGTTGGCGTGTGTTCGAAATCCAGCCCACACCCTTCAACCCACACCCTTCAACTTTCAAGTATCTCATTTGGTCATGATCGCAAGAGGAAGCTCTAGGTTCAGAACCAAAGTAGCCTACATCGAAGACCCAATAGTCTCACTGCAGAGTTGTGGGTGGTGGCGGACTCGCTATCAGTAGCGGCGCTGAAGGTGGTGGCGGAGTGGCTTGTCACAGGCGCCGGTGTCACTTGAACAGTTGGTGGTCTTCTCGATAGCATTTCCCCCATGGTGATGACCCAATTCCCCAACCCCGTGCCACAGACCAGACGTGGTGAAGGTGTGTACTGGGCGGCGAATAAACAGCTTCTGGTTGCCAGTGGATCCACTGATGCGGCCGCCGCCGAGTTGGAAATTAAACACCAGTGGCGTGAATATGTGATCCTTTATCAGTGATTTATTTATATGGGAACCTTCCCGTGTCTTATTCCATAAACAGAGTACAAGGACTGGGACTGTTTCTTTGTTTTATAGTCTATACAGTTTTATTAAAATTTAAAACTGTCTGAACTTTTGAACACAAACCGTTTTAATGCGAGTTATGATGTATAAAGAGATGTCAATTAACGTACCCCAAAATGACACCCTAATTCCTGCGTAGGGACACGGCCAATGCCAATGTGTAAGAATACTAACCAGTGCAGAATAATTTTGTCTCATGGTTCTTTGCCATGACTTTTGATTTTGAGTTTTGAGAAATATTATAGCTACCTGACTCTTGCCTTCTGTTACCATGGGATGACAGAGTTGGTGAGTATCCAGGTTTTCATACGGGTGTATACGGTAGTACCAGAAGTGCACACAAGGGGCACTATTTTATTTTGACACACAAACCAATATAGGTAACAGGTATTTTGATCCAGGAGGGGATTTGAATGTCACTGCTGTAACCAAGAAGCTTGAGCTTGATGTCTAGCTACTTAGTTAGCAAACCAAATGCATATACATTATAAATGGTATGTCGCCCAAGCTCTAATGACGGAAATGACCGATATACATTATAAATGGTATGTCGCCCAAGCCTAATGACGGTAATGGCCGATATACATTATAAATGGTATGTCGCCCAAGCCTAATGACGGTAATGACCGATATACATTAGAAATGGTATGTCGCCCAAGCCTAATGACGGTAATGACCGATATACATTATAAATGGTATGTCGCCCAAGCCTAATGACGGTAATGACCGATATACATTATAAATTATATGTCGCCCAAGCCTAATGACGGTAATGACCGATATACATTATAAATGGTATGTCGCCCAAGCCTAATGACGGTAATGACCGATATACATTATAAATGGTATGTCGCCCAAGCCTAATGACGGTAATGACCGATATACATTAGAAATGGTATGTCGCCCAAGCCTAATGACGGTAATGACCGATATACATTAGAAATGGTATGTCGCCCAAGCCTAATGACGGTAATGACCGATATACATTATAAATGGTATGTCGCCCAAGCCTAATGACGGTAATGACCGATATACATTATAAATTATATGTCGCCCAAGCCTAATGACGGTAATGGCAGCTGTTTCATGCACGATTTAAGAACTGTATAATGTATGTGTATGATATTTAGTTATGATGATATGTGTATGATTTTTTTTGAGGGTTGATGTTTGTGTGCGTGATGAATAGTTACACGTGTCAAATTAAAGTTGAAGCCCACAAAACACAAAACATTGATGTGAGAAATTTAAATGTGGTGTTAATTCAAGATCTCCTTTCTCGCCATAGCATGCCGAGGCAAACAAAAGGAAGATGTCTCTGCAGCAGGCTGTCGACAAAGCGAAAGTGGGACGTGAAGAAACCGTAAGGACATTAATGCGCACACATGCCAACCTTAAAGGGAAAGCAGACCATTTTCTATCACTGAAATGGAGATTCTGTCTCACGTCAAGACTTTGTTAATGAGGAGTGCTTTTTTTTTCTCCATCTGCAATAATTGAGAGTTTTTTTGTATGGTAAGTTAAAAGGACTAGAATCCACACCAATAAGAGGGGTTGGTGTGTTGTTGCATATACAGCGCATTCAGAAATTATTCAGAGTATTTTCCACATTATGTTACAGCCTTATTCTGAAATGGATTAAATAGTTTTTTTTCCCCCCATCATCAATCTACACACACAAACCCATAATGACAAAGCAAAAACAGGTATTTAGAAATGTTTGTTAATTTATGAGGATGGGGAGCGTCGCTGCACAGCTATTTTCAGGTCTCTCCAGAGATGTTCAAGTCCGAGCTCTGGCTAGGTCACTCAAGGACATTCAGAGACTTGTCCTGAAGCCACTCCTGCGTTGTCTTGGCTGTGTGCTTAGGGTCGTTGTCCTGTTGGAAGGTGACCCTTCGCCCCTGTCTGAGGTCCTGAGCGTTCTGGAGCAGGTTTTCATCAAGGATTTCTCTGTACTTTGCTCTGTTCATCTTTCCCTCGATCCTGACTAGTCTCCAAGTCCCTGCCACTGAAAAACATACCCACAGCATGATGCTGCCACGACCATGCTTCACCGTAGGGATGGTGCCAGGTTTCCTCCAGACGTGACGCTTGGCATTCAGGCTAAAGAGTTTAATCTTGTTTTCATCAGACCAGAGAATCTTGTTTCTCATGGTCTGAGAGTCTTTAGGTGCCTTTTGGCAAACTCCAAGCAGGCTGCCATGTGGTTTTGACTGGTGGAGTGCTGCAGAGATGGTTGTCCTTCTGGAAGGTTCTCCAATCTCCACAGAGGAACTCTGGAACTCTGTCAGTGACCATGGGGTTCTTGGTCACCTCCCTGACCGAGGCCCTTCTCCCCCGATCGCCCCCGGGTGGCCAGCTCTAGGAAGAGTTTTGGTGGTTCCAAACTTCCTCCATTTTAAGAATGATGGAGACCACTGTGTTCTTGGGGACCTTCAATGCTCCAGAAATGTTTTGCTACCGTTCCCCAGATCTGTGCATCGACACAATCCTGTCTACGGAAAATTCCTTTGACTTCATGGCTTGGTTTTTGCTCTGAGATGCACTTTCAACTGTGGGACCATATATAGACAGGTGTGTGCCTTTCCAAATCATGTCCAATCAATAGAATTTACCACAGGTGGACTCCAGTGAAGTTGTAGAAACATCTCAAGGATGATCAATGGAAACAGGATGCACCTGAGATCAATTTCGAGTCTCGTAGCACAGGCTCTGAATACTTATGTACTGTAAATAGTGTTTCCCTTATTTATTTCTATAAACCTGTTTTCGCTTTGTCATTATGGGGTATTGTGATGTCATTATGGGGTATTGTGATGTCATTATTGGGTATTGTGATGTCATTATGGGGTATTGTGATGTCATTATGGCGTATTGTGATGTCATTATGGGGTATTGTGTGTAGATTGCTGAGGATTTTTATTTATTTAAGCCATTTTAGAATAAGGCTGTAACGTAACAAAATGTAGAAAAAGTCAAGGGGTCTGAATACTTTCCGAAGCCACTGTATGTGTTAACGAATGGGGGGGGTCAATAGTTACATTTTGGGATATTATTTTTGACAATGTATCGTTTTGACAATATTGCAATAATATTTTTGCGGAAGTTGGCTTTACCTGCACCAAAACATCTTCCTTCATAGCTGGTTCTCCATCTTCTTTTTAAATGGGGAGCCAATTTTGACTTCAACACTTCTATTTCCCTGACTGATCAAAACTCGTTTTCTTTTGTCTCTGTGCAGCAGACATATGGCGAGCAATGTGTTTGGAACATCGAATTGCAATGAAATCACAGTATCAAATCGCAATACATATAGAATCGTGAGAATTGCAATACATATCGTATTGGCACCTAAGTATGGTGATAGTATTGTATCGTGAGATCCCTGGCAATTCCATGCCCTAATATGTGTTTTCAGACTTGATGTGTGTATACTTGTGCATATGTTTGTGTGTACATAATGTGTGTGTGTCTTTTTGGTTTTCACGTGTGTGTGTGTGTGTGTGTGTCCACCTATAAAGGAGGAGCGGGCCTCTCTTCTAAAGGAGTTGCAGGCTCTGAGGGAGAAGAGGAGTCATCTGAAGGCACAACTGGAGAAGTACAGGGAGTGTGACCCGGAAGTGATCGAGGAGATGAGTGAGTACCCTGTAACCAGCCTCTCAAAAACAAGGAGGCTGCGTCCCAATAATCTGACCTTTTTCCTGAAGTGTGCTCTCGAAGTGCTCACTCAAGCTCCCGAGTGGCGCAGTGGTCTAAGGCACTGCATCTCAGTGCTAGAGGCGTCACTACAGACCCTGGTTTGATTCCAGGCTGCATCACAACCGGCCGTGATGGGAGTCCTATAGGGCGGCGCACAATTGGCCCAGCGTTGTTAGGGTTTGGCCGGGGTAGGTCATCACTGAAAATAAGAATTTGTTCTTAACTGCCTAGTTAAATAAAAATGTCCCTCCAGATGTCAGGCGTTAACTTTCATCCGTACTCCTTTGGTTCTCAAGAAGGAGGCTGTTTAGTATTTTTATAGGTCATATCAACAATGAGTCCTGCTTTAACCACAAGCTCATTTTACCTGGATTTCTTGCCCCCATTTTGTCTATCTTCGAACTTTCGCCATTGTTGTAACCTCCCCATACAAATTTAAGTTTGGATCGAATTAGTACAAGGAGGGAATCCAATGAAACATCAGGTGCCTCATCTGGACAGAAGGCCCGATCCACAGCTGTCCATCAGGCAGATGGAAGCCCAGAGACTGAGGAGAGGCCTGGACAGCGTCCAAGAGGGAGAAAGCAATCAAGCAGCCCCATACGAGTAGCCTACGAGTCCATGCTTAACTACTGCTAGTGCCCCACTCCCGACACTACCAGGTGAAATGCAAGGCGCCAAATTCAAAATCCAAAAGTTGAATTATTAAACATTCATCAATATACAAGTGTTGCATAGTCATCAAAAGCTCTGCTTCTTGGCAATATCACAGTGTTGATTTCAAAAAGGCTTTACGGCGAAAGCACAACATTTGATTGTTTGAGGGTAGCACCTCCAAACCTTTTCCATTAGCATAAACAAATCCCTTACCTTTTGAAGAACTTCTGCTGAGGACATCCAATGGTTCTTTTGTTAGAAAGAGTCATTTATTATATCCATAAATCTCTGTTTGGTTGGCGCGTTATGATCATAAAATACAGCGTCCACTCGCCCATTGAACCGTGAAGAGAACTCGTTTAACCTATACCTATACACTTGTCCAAGAACAATCAAACATCATTGATAATGTATCCTTAGGAACACTTTTATGTATATTTACTATAATATTTCAACCGGATTATAAACTGGACGATAGGAAATGAAAAAACCACAGCGCGCGCGAGCCCGTGAACGCGCCTCCTCTTCTGTTTACATCCGATGACCAGTTCGAAATTCTTCTTCTATTACCATCCAGAGCAACCTAACATCACCAAACACTGTCTAGAGACTGTTGACATCCAGTGGAAGCAATAGGTACTGCAATCTTACTCCCATATATGTCTGTTTTCAATAGGGAGGGGTTCAAAATGAGGCAATGTGTCAAAAACACTTTTTCCAGGACAGAAATTCCTCAGGTTTTTGCCTGCTATATCCGTTCTGTTATACTCACAGACATTATGTTAACACTTTTAGAAACTTCAGAGTGTTTCCTATCCAATAGTACTAATTATGTGCATATCCTATTTTCTGGGCCTGAGTGGGAGGAATTTTACTTTGGGCACGCCAGACTCTCCAAAACCGTCACCTCGGGAGCCGCTCCCTAAGAAGTTAAGTATCGAAAATCTGGATCTGCTCCAGTGCGTAGAAATAGAATCGATAGATCGGACATGGATCCAGTCCAGCGAAAGGAAATAGGATCCATAGAACGGACACTCCTCAACGGTTAGTCATGGCTCATCCAAAATGCCATCAGATTTGTGCACCTTAAAGTTGCGTGAGGCACGTAAAAAAGGCAAAGAACTGATGCAGTGAGAATCTAGACATAGTCGGTCTACCACTACGGAACATGGCTTAGAATCCGGAATGCCCGTTCTATCCCTCTTTGCAAATCTACGCTTCCCAGCTCTTCTAGTTCAGAGCCTTCCCCTCCTTGACTTCTCTGGTTTCAAGTCTTGCTCAGTTTAACCCGTCTCTTAATGCAGGAACTCCGACTAAGCCCATGGCTGTTATTGCGTACACAACATGGCTGACCTCTTGGGCCTGCATGAAACTTAACCGGTCGGGATTAACAGCTTTTAACGGTCTTCCCGTGCCCTGAGTTTATAGACTGTTTATTTTTACACACCTCTCAACTGGTATAGGCACAACAAGCGATTGACTATTTGGAGTCTAAAAAGGAATCGTTGTGGCTTTAATGTGTGTGTGTGTGTGTGTGTGTGTGTGTGTGTGTGTGTGTGTGTGTGTGTGTTTCAGTGTGTGTGTGTGTTTCTGTGTGTGTGTTTCAGTGTGTGTGTGTGTGTTTCAGTGTGTGTGTGTGTGTGTGTGTGTGTGTGTGTTTCAGTGTGTGTATGTGTTTCAGTGTGTGTATGTGTTTCAGTGTGTGTGTGTGTGTGTTTCAGTGTGTGTGTGTGTGTGTTTCAGTGTGTGTGTGTGTGTTTCAGTGTGTGTGTTTCAGTGTGTGTGTGTGTTTCAGTGTGTGTGTGTGTGTGTTTCAGTGTGTGTGTGTGTGTGTGTGTGTGTGTGTGTGTGTTTCAGTGTGTGTGTTTCAGTGTGTGTGTGTGTGTGTGTGTGTGTGTGTGTGTGTTTCAGTGTGTGTGTGTGTGTGTGTGTTTCAGTGAGTGTGTGTGTGTGTGTGTGTGTGTGTTAGTGTGTGTGTGTGTTTCAGTGTGTGTGTGTGTTTCAGTGTGTGTGTGTGTGTGTGTGTGTTTCAGTGTGTGTGTGTGTGTGTGTGTGTGTGTGTTTCAGTGTGTGTATATTTGCAGGACTGCCTGTGTTTTTAGTGCAAGCGACATTGCACACCCACGTGACACTCTAAATGTGTGATTGATTTCTCTTGTCATCCTCTCTCCTGTCCCTCGTTGCTAAGAGGCCTCGCTATTGAGTTGTCAAGCACATGAACAGCGCTGTCGTTTTAATAGCCCCGACACTGCACTGCACGCCTCCGCTAGTGTCACTGAAGAAGCCGTTACTGTCCAGAGTGACTTAACACACAGACTCTGAACAGAATCTTGGGGAAACAGCTGGCCTCGTGTCCATTACAGAGTCCCCTTTGGAAAAACAGCCCATTTCCCCAATGCTGTACTCACACGGCCAAACCGCTACAGCAGCTGTGTGGTTCCCGCGACCAGGGAAGTCTTTTAGTCTGTTATTTTTATGGGTTGAACGGGTTCCCTCCATTTTGCCTGTGAAATTGCTCTGCACATCAAAATAATAGGCGCAAAGCGTACCAATGAAGGCCCTAGCAGGTGTGTGTTTTCAAGTTTTGTATTAGTCGTATGTACGGGATACACACCGTATACACCGGCCAACGAAATGCTTACTTGTAGGTTCCTTTCTCGACAATGTAACAATAACAAAGGATGTGAATACGAACACGGTAAATGGCTCAGTAGAATAGAATAAACATTTTAGCATGAGTGCCTTCAGAAAGTATTCACACCCCTTAACGATCTGGCCTTAATGACCATGTACTCTTATAATCTCCACCCGGCACAGCCAGAAGAGGACTGGCCACCCCTCAGAGCCTGGTTCCTCTCTAGGTTTCTTCCTAGGTTCTGGCCTTTCTAGGGAGTTTTTCCCTAGCCACCGTGCTTCTACATCTGCATTGCTTGCTGTTTGGGGGTTTTAGGCTGGGTTTCTGCAAAGCACTTTGTGACATCAGCTGATGTAAGAAGGGCTTTATAAATACATTTGATTGATTGACCTCTTGACTTTTTCCACATTTTGTTACAAAGTGGAATTCAAATGGATTTTGATCTACACAAGGGAAAGAATTGTAACATTTGTAAAAAGAAATATGAGGGAATGAAAAATAAAACGCATATAATATATATTGATTAGATACAGTTGAAGTCGGAAGTTTACATACGCTTATGTTGGAGGCATTAACTTGTTTTTCATCAACTCCACAAATTTCTTGTTAATTAACAAACTATAGTTTTGGCAAGTCGGTTAGGACATCTACTTTGTGCATGACACAAGTAATTTTTCCAACAATTGTTTTCAGACAGATTTTTCACTTAGAATATGTCACTGTATCACAATTCCAGTGGGTCAGAAGTTTACATACACTAAGTTGACTGTGCCTTTTAAACAGCTTGTAAAATTCCAGAAAATGATGTCATGGCTTTAGAAGCTTCTGATAGGCTAATTGACATAATTTGAGTCAATTGGAGGTGTACCTGTGGATGTATTTCAAGGCCTACCTTCAATACATTTTAGAATCACCTTTAGGCAACGATTACAGCTATGAGTCTTTTGGGGTAAGTCTTTAAGAGCTTTCCACATCTGGATTGTGCACCATATGCCCATTTAATTATTAAAACAATTATTCATCCATTTTCAGGTTTTGCCATAGATTTTCAAGCAGATTTAAGTGAAAACTAACTTGGCCACTCGGGAACAGTCACTACTGTCTTTTTGGTAAGCAACTCCAATGATTTGGCTTTGTGTTTTAGGTTGTTGTCCTGCTGAAAGGTGAATTCATCTCCCAATGTCTGGTGGAAAACAGACTGAACCAGATTTTGCCTGTGCTTAACTCCATTTAGTTTCTTTTTTTTTTATCCTGAAAAACTCCCCAGTCCTTAACGATTACAAGCATACCCGTAACATGATGCAGCCACCACTATGCTTGAAATGTGTTCTATTGGATTTGCACCAAACATAACACGTTGTATTCAGGACGAAAAGTGAATCGCTTTGCAACATTTTGTTTTGCAGTATTACTTGTTGCAAACAGGATGCATGTTTTGGAATATTTTTTATACTGTAAAGTCTTCTTCCTTTTCACTCTGTCAATTAGGTTAGTATTGTGGAGTAACTACAATGTTGTTGATCCATCCTCAGTTTTCTCCTATCACAGCCATTAAACTCTGTAACTGTTTTAAAGTCACCGTTGGCCTCATGGCGAAATCCCTGAGCGGTTTCCTTCCTCTCCGGCAACTGAGTTAGGAAGGACGCCTGTATCTTTTGTAGTGACTGGGTGTATTGATAAACCATCCAAAGTGTAATGAATAACTTCCCCATGCTCAAAGGGATATTCAGTGTGGGGGGGATGTCCATATGGGGGAGTAGGAGGGGGGGACCAGGTAGCTGACTAGTGGTGGCTATTCAGCAGCCTGAGGGTAGAAACTATAGGCCAGTCTTTCAGCTTTTTGTACTACCCGTGTCTGAGTCATTTGAAGCGGGGAGAAAAGGACGTGGCTGGGGTCCCTGACGATCATTTTGGCCTTCCTGCGTAGGGCAGGCAGTGTGCACCCAGTGGTGCATTCGGCTGCGCGTATCACCCTCTGAAGAGCCTTTCGGTCCGCGGGGGGAGTTGCCGTACCAGGCTGTGATGCAGCCTGACGCTATGCTCTCGATTGGTGCTCCTGCCGAAACACTGTGAGGTCCCTCTGGGACAGGCCGGATTTCTTCAGCGTCCTGAGGTTGTTATCCTTTTGTCCAGGTGGGTAAGGGCAGTGTGCAGTGCAACGGCGATTGCGTTGTCGTAGGAACTGTCAGGGCGGTAGGTGAATTGGAGAGGGTCGAGTGTGTCGGGGAGGGAGGAGGTGATATGGTCTTTGACTTTCTAAGTATTTCACGATGACTGAGGTGAGTGCTACTGGTCTTTGGTCATTCCGTTCAATTACTTTCCCTTTCTTGGGCACAGGGATGATGGTAGACATCTTGAAGCAGGTGGGTATAGAGTCCTGAGCTGGGGAGAGATTGAAAATGTCAGAGAACACAACAGCCGGCTGGTCTGCACATGACCTCTGTGAACGGTGGATGCAGCTGAGGGGAGGACGGCTCATAATAATGGCTGGAATGTATCAAACGTGCTTTCCCCTGTGCTTGATAACAATGACTCCATTCCAGCCATTCTCATTAGCCGTCCTCAGCAGCCTCCACTGACACAATACACGTTAGCAAAGGTGTCAGCTAAAGATTTGGGATTTGTGGTCTTGCGTGAGGGTCTACTTTGAGGCTAATTAGCATTTTCGAAGCTGAATATATTGTCACCTTGTCCAATTTAGATTTACACGGTTATCAAAACGTCACGCCAGGTTAAGCCTACAGGAAAATCCCCTATGGGGAAAAATGAATGGTGGGAAAAACAATTGGAACCATTTCCCTGTTTTGACCGCTAGGTGTTATAGGGATTATAACACTTCCACTGTGGGGGTCTATAACAAAAGGGGTTGAATACTTATTGACCTCAAGACATTTCAGCTTTTTGTGACTAATTATGAAAAACACAATTCCACTTTATGACATTATGGGGTATTGTGTGTAGGTCAATAACCCCCCAAAAAAATCTAAATGTAATCCGTTTTTAAATTCAGGCCATAACACAACGTGGGGAAAGTACAGGGCTTTTTCTAGGCACTGTAATACAGGAAGGCAGAATTTATAGTCCAATATTTACACATGTTTTGGGGAAGGGGGGATTGGGGACAACTGTTAGTTGTGCAGTATTTTGCAATCATAATAAGAGTCTGGTAGCAGCAGATGTGTGTGTGTGTGTAGCATGAATGTATGTGTGAGCATGTGCATGTTCGTGTGCATTGCAACCACTGAAGGCATCCCCACATCACTTATTTGTCTTGACTGGTATCTGAACCCCCTCCCCCAAATGGGACTGGAATTGGTTTCTAATTGTGGCCCGTCTACTGTGGCTCCCTGGTGAAAGTGGATCCCCACCCTAGCCCCCACAGCCCGTCCCATGAGCGCTGAAAGACGAGTCCACGGTGAAATGTCAAACCCTCACCCTGTGTGTGTTCTGCTTAAGTCTGAATGATGAGGCGTGAAAGTCGAATAACGCAATCCATATCCCTACAGACGCACGGCACTCCTAGATTCCCCAGATTGATTGATTGATGGAGGGAGGGAGACAGAATAAGTGGGACCACCCTATTCTGGTGCGGGTTTAGAGGGTTTACCCACATGTCCTCCAGGAACTTATTGATTCTGGTGACCGTTGTCGGCGGTGCGAACCAAAATCCCCGTCGCAGGCGGATGCCAAGGAGGACTCCGCCCCTACTGCTTCGCCTTCCTCTCTTTCGCCACCGTCTATCTCTCCCCCCCCGGCAGCTGTCTCGTTGCCGGAGGGGCTCCACAAGGATACATTTTCAGATAATCGTCTCCATGTACCCCATGAAACGCTAATTGTATTTCCAAAGCTGCTAGTGGTTCTCGTGAGGTTATAGGACACTGCGTTGTGTTTAGGTTCAAACGGGGTGTGGATTCAGCTTGCAGTGTGCTAAGACCAGGCATCCCTAGAGAGTCCGGTTCTGGTCTAGCAGAAGGCTGTGGGCATAGGGGTTCATTTAAGAACCTACTATTAGACTTGCTATCAAGAGTTGATACAACGGAGTTGAACTGAATTCATTAATCACATTTTTACAATGAAGGACTCAGTCAAAGTAAAACATTAATATCAAATAGACTTCAGTGGACATTTTGTATAACAAATAATACAAAACCATCACAGTAAAAAAACATGAACATTATTCTGTACTGTAAATTTTATGCAGCTAAGCTATACTACGCTGTGTTGGCTCCTACAGGTGAGTCTACTTTGAGTTAACAATTAGCCCCTAGCACTGATATCCTCGTAGTTGGAGAAGCTTGCTGGAGTTTGACTAATGGGTAGGCTACTTTCGCACAGATTTCCTGCATTGTGTGTCAATGCCAACTTTCCAAAAATAGTTCCATCTCTGCACAGTCCTCATCCTTGCCTTGGTAACTGTTAGGTTCCCCTTGCGCCCCTGTGGTCAGTGGGAAGCTGTACCCTCATTTCCACATCACTTCTTTGTGTCAGTCAGACCAATCCAGAATCCCCTTGTCAATTCATTCATGGATAAATACCTGTTCCCCTCTGCTGTTTTATGATCACTAGGCATGCTCCTCTCCTTAGACAGTCTTGTCGGCTTTGCCCACAGGATTTAGTCTCAGTGGAGATGGTAGGACACGCTGGAGCTGAAATAGCTCCATCCAGAGTATTGCTCTTTGCCCAGAGAGCTGAAGATCATCTCGTCTTGCATTTGATCTCTTGGTCGGCTCCTTGATGCTAGGACCATGACCCCCCCCCGAGGGTGTCTGTATTAACATGGAGATCCATCATCTTTTCCCTCTGCCTCACCACCTGTCAGTGGTGTCATAGATACTCCGATATCTCCACTACTTATGTCACTGAGTTAGCCCAACAACAACAACAACAACAACAACCACCTGCGTTGTACTCTTGCATGGCTCTCTGCTCACGTTCACATATTTTGCAGATGTTATTGCTGTTCCTAGCTCCAATAATACCGAACAATACAAAAGCTCTGTGTGTCTGACGGTATTGTCCAGTTATGGATCGTATTACCTATCTCCCTCAGTAAACAGGATGCTGTGATAGGAAGACACTGACCTTTTGTGAGTGTTTGTGGTGCAGCCTTGCTCTGCTTTGACCTTTTTGAAAACAATAGCGAATAACAAACTTTTCCACTTTTTTTTTTTTTAAGCAAATGTTCAAAATTACTGAAACTCATTCTTAAAAAGCTCATATTCTGTTCAATCATATTCCGATATCCCTGTGACTTCCTAATAGAAAGTTGCCTCACTTTCAGGGCTCTCCAGCGCAACCATTTTACTCCCATATGTGCCTAAATATTTGAATGAACAGTAGTTTTGTTATAATCTCTAAGTGGGGAGACAACTTGGGAGTAGCTGACTCACTTGACTGTTGACGTTGATTGAGGAAACCACCAGTGTGTAATGGAAAGTAACAGTTTCCAGGTTTTAGAAATGTTTGAAAATCTATTAAAATTAAATACAGAAATATGTCATTTACCTAAGTGTTCACACCCCTTTTGCGATGACACTCCAAATTTGAGCTCAGGTGCATCCAATTTATTTTGATCATCTTTGACACGTCACTACAACTTGATTGGAGTCCACCTGTGGCAAATTCATTTGTTGGACATGATTTAGAAAGAAAACACACCTGTCTATAGAAGATCCCACAGTTGACAGTGCATGTCAGAACAGAAACTATACCATGAAGTCCAAGGAACTGTACGTAATTCTCCAAGAGATTTGGGATGAGGCATGTATCTGGGGAAGGGTATAAAACTATTTCTAAAGCGTTGAAAGTTACCAAGAGCACAGTGGTCTCCATCATTGGGAAATGGAAATATGGAACTACCCAGACTCTGCCTAGAGCTGGCCGTCCGACCAAACTGAGCCACCGGACAAGAAGGACCTTGGTCAGGGAGGTGACCAAGAACCCAATGACCACTCTGATAGAACTACAGAGTTCCTTGGCTGAGAAGGGAGAACCTGCCAGAAGGACAACAGTCTCCACAGCACTTCACCAATCTGGGCTTTATGGGAGAGTGGCTAGACGGAAGCCACTCCTGAGAAACAGGCACATGACAGCACGCCTGGAGTTTGCAAAAAGGCACGTGAAAGTCTCAGATCATAAGGCAAAAGATGTGGTTTAATGAGACCTGAGAAAACCAGGCACAGCTCATCACTCGTCTAACACCATCCCTACCGTGAAGCATGGCGGTGGCAGCATCATGCTATGGGGAGGCTTTTCAGCGGCATGGACTGGGAGACTGATAAGGATAGAGGGAATATCGGTGGTGGCAACATCATGCTATGGGGATGCTTTTCAGCAGTAGGGACTGGGAGACTGGTAAGTATAGAGGGAACAATGAATGGAGCCAAATGCAGGCAAATCCTTGATGAGAACCTGCTTCAGAGTGCAAATGACCTTAGACTGGGGCAAAAATGTACATTCCAACAGGACAATGACCCCAAGCATACAGCCAAAGCAACGCTGGAATGGCTTCAGAACAGGAATGTGAAAGTCGTTCAGTGGCCCAGTCAAAGCCCAGACTTGAATCCCATTGAAAATCTGTGGAAAGACTTGGTTGTTCGCCGCCGCTCCCCGTCTAACTTAACAGACCTTGAGAAAATCTGCAAGGAAGAAATGGGAGAAAAATCACCAAATCCAGATGTGCAAAGCTGATGGACATACCCAAGATGACTCAAAGCTGTAATTGCCGCCAAAGATGCTTCTACAAAATCTATTTAATATATTTTTTTTATTCTGGCTGTAACACAACAAAATGTGGAATAAGTTATGGGGTATGAATAGTTTCTGAAGGCGCTGTAAGTACCCCAGTAGTGTTAGGTCATTTTATCTTTTGAAAACTCAAACATTGAACAGAGACTTTTTAAATTCAGCAATACAGTGTCTCCAATGGATGTGTTAAAAGTAAATGGTGGTGGTACTTCAAACCTAAATGTACATGTGAGCCTGCTTTGACTTTAGCACTGATGGGTTGGGAGTTTCAGTTATTGATATGCTACTTTCTCACAGATCCAGAGGCGCATTTCACTGCATTGTGTATTATGCCAGCTCTCCTCTGGGGTAGAAAGAAAAAGTAATTCGCTCCACACAGTCCTTTTCCTTGCCCTGATAGCTGTTAGGCTCCCCTTGCGCGCTGTGGTCAGCAGGGTGCCGTCCACCCGTTGCCAGGTCCCAAGTTAGACCAATCCAGAATCCCTTGTCGATGAATTCATGGATAAATGCCTATTCCTCTCTGCTGTTAATGATCACCAGGTCTGCTCCTCTTCTTAGACGGTCCTGTCTGCACACCTCCCAGGATTTAGGATAAACACTACCCTGACCATCATGAGAGGTAGTAGAAACTGGAGCTTAGATATCTCCATCCCCGTTGAGAGTATTGCTCTAGCACAGAGCCCGTCACTGGTCTTTCTCAGCAGAGCAGTGGGTTTTAAAAAAAAACATTCCATTTATAGTGGACATGCATGCCTGTGATCCCAGCCAGTAGAAGAATACACAACAACCCCCAGACACGCTGCAGCAGCTCTTTTCACGGAGATATCCAAAACAGTATGCTTTTTGGCTCCTTGGGATGTTTCCCTCTGTCTCAGTGCTGGGGTCAAGGCCTCTGAGGCTGCCTGCACCTGTTGTAGGTATTTACGCTCCTCTGCCTCACCACTGTCAATGCTGTCTTTTTGTTGTCATGGGTACTCTGACATCTCCATGTACTACCGATGTCTCGCTGATTCAACCAGAATGTCTTTACGGCTCTTTTTAATACTACATGCCTCTGATCTGAACGTGTGATAGAACTGTGCGGTTAGGGACTTCCTGTGTTGTACCAGGAAGAGAACGTCTATATGTGACTGGCTGTAACACGGTTATTGTCAACTTGAGGCGGCCTCATCAGTATGAGTATTTGAAAAGCCTGTATCAGTCAACAAGCTCATGTCTATTTTTACCTGCATCCCCCTTCTCAAAGCTTGAGTAGCTACAGCACCAGCTATTAGATTTGCTATCACGAGATCTTGATACAACTATGGGTTAAACTGAATTTATTTATTTTATTTTTAAGGATTTTTATGTTAAGGATTCAGTCAAAGGGGTACAATTCAAAACATTAAAAGCAAATAGAGTACTTCAATTGACATTGATAAGAAATCCATACTAAACCGTTAGGAAAACAAAACATTAACAGCACTCAATACAGTTAAGGAATGCAGCTGAGCCATTCATTGCTGGCTTGGTTACTACAGGTGAGTTATCCTATTTTGAGAAGCCAACTTAAAACTTGTGTGTATGGGTTGGCTACCATCTCACAGATCCAGAAGTGCAATTCACTGCATTCTCCTCCTCCTCGGTTAGAAAAATGGGTCCATCACTCTGCATAGTCTTCATCCTTGCCCTGAAAACTCAGGTTCTCCTCTTGACCAGTACCCTGTAGACAGAGTTGTGTCATCCGCCAATGTTTATGATCACCAGGTCTGCTTTCCTCCCAGGATTTAGTCTTAGCAGAGATGAAGTACAAACTGGAGCTAAAATTTCTCTAACCCAGAGAGCTTTTCTTGTAGATTGAACAATCACTTTATTATAGTGGACACTCAGGCCTATGATCTCAGCCAGCAGGACAACAGCCCCAGACACACTGCAGCAACTCTGGACGGCCTGGAGCGCTGATCTCATGCTCGGCTCCCTGGTGGTTGTTGCCCTTTGTCTCAGTGCCGGGATCATGACCCCTGAGGGTTGCTTGCACTGCTGTAGACATTGACAAGACGCTTCTGTATATATTCATATTTACTCTCCTCTGCTGCCTCGCCCCTGTCAATGCTGTCTTTTGTTGTCATAGCTGCTTTGAGACATCTCCATCTCCTACCTATGTCCTTTTCGATTCAACCAGAATGGCTTTACTGCTGTCTGATACATGTCTCTGCCATGTGTATGTGACAGTGCTGTTTAGCTAGGGACTCCGTTGGGGACTTCCTGTCATACCAGGAAGAGAGAGGCTTCTTTTATATGTGACTGGCTGTAGCATGGTTATTTTAAGTTGAAGTGGCCAGATTGCTCTGCCAAAAAAAGCAGTTTCACACATTCACATTGAAAATGATGGCAAACACTAGACTAGTTCTGTACACACAGTATAACTGCCGGAGTGAGATGCCTAACTTTGATTACATTATTTTATTTAACCTTTATTTAACTTGGCAAGTCAGTTAAGAACAAATTCTTATTTTACAATGACGGCCTACCCCGGACGATGCTCAGCCAATTGTGCGCCGCCCATTTGGGATTCCCGATCACGCCCGGTTGTGATACAGCCCGGGATCGAACCAGGGTCTGTAGTGATGCCTCTAGCACTGAGATGCAGTGCCTTAGACCTGCTGCGCCACTCGGGAGTCCAAAAACTTCTAGTATGTGGTTCTTCAAATGACCCAATAGGGTTAAAAAAAAAAAGAAACTGTTAACTTTGCTGTCAAAGGTAACATGACTCAGAAAATCACTGTACGAATTTTCTTTATTATAATGAACCAAAATATAAAACGCAACATGTAAAGGGTTGGTCCCATGTTTCATGAGCTGAAATAAAAAAATCCCAGACATTTTCCATACGTACAAAAAAAACTTATCTCAAATTTGTTTTACATCCCTGTTAGTAAACATTTCTCCTTTGCCAAGATATTCCATCCACCTGACCGGTGTTGCATATCAAGAAGTTGATTTTAAACAGCAGGATCACTACACAGGTGCACCTTGTGCTGGGGACAAGAAAAGGCCACTCTCTAAAATGTGGATCTTTGTCACAACACAATGCCACATATATCTCAAGTTTTGAGGGAGCGTGCGGACTGCAGGAATGTCCACCAGAGCTGTTGCCAGATCATTTAAGCCGCCTCCAACGTCGTTTGAGAGAATTTGGCAGGACGTCCAACCAGCCTCACAGCCGCAGACAACGTGTAACCACGCCAGCCCAGGACCTCCACATGCGGCTTCTTCACCTGGGGATCGTCTGGGACCAGCCACCCGGACAGCTGATGAAACTGTGGGTTTGCACACCCGATGAAATTCTGCATAATGTGTCAGAAATCGTCTCAGGAAGCTCACCTGCGTGCTCGTCGTTCTCACCAGGGTCTTGACCTGGCAAATGCTCACCTTCGATGGCGACTGGCACGCTGGAGAAGTGTGCTCTTCAGCGTTTCAACTGTACTGGGCAGATGGCAGACAGAGATCCTGAGGCCCAGCTCCATGTCGCAAAGATCTGTACACAATTCCTGGAAGCTGAAAATGTCCCAGTTCTTCCATGGCCTGCATACTCACCAGACATGTCACCCATTGAGCATGTTTGGGATTCTCTGGATTGACGTCTACGACAGCTTTTTCCAGTTCCTGCCAATATCCAGCAACTTCACCTAGCCATTGAAGAGGAGTTAGGACAACATTCCACAGACCTCAAGGTTTCTGTGACCAACAGATGCATATCTAAATCTTTGAAATTGTTGCGTTTTTATCTTTTTTGTTCAGTGTAGGTGAAACTCAACGCAGATTACTTTTTCAGAACCTGTGTCAGTCAACACGCTCATATCCATTTTTAACCTGAATTAGAGTTGTTGAAGCTCGGCTACCTCCGGCAGTTATTTTAATTGATCTACACCGCTGCTTGTCTTCACCTGCCATACTTTTTTTAGCAGCATCAGAGATATCAAGGATCGTTAAACAGAACTCCCTTCTAAAGCACAGCAACTCTTGCCGTTTATTGCCGGGGACAACGTTTACACACACACACAGGCGCTAATGGATATACTGTAAGTCCGCAATGGATGTTTAATCTTGGTTATAAATTCAGGGTTTAGTGTTAAGACTGACATGAGTGCTTTGTTTGGCGTCTTTGTGCTATGATAGCGTGGTGCTTTGTAAAGAATAGATTTCAGATAAAGTTTACCCTATGTCTTTCGGCTTCAATAGGATTGCTTAAGTCAAATGGTGTTTTTTTTTTCTAGACCAGAGTCAAATCTGTTAGTCATTTGTGTGGACATAAACCTTGACTTATGCTTACTTAAGTTAAACATTTATGCTTACTTAAACACTTGAGGGTTTTAATGCTTACTAAATTTGAGTTGCCAGTGAAATCTAGTTGAGCGAGCAAAGGAAGGGGAAACGAAATTTGCAATTCAAAGTGCGGCCTCTTGACATGTTGTCAAGTTTGTTCCCCGTAACTTGTTTTCTTTTTTACGTTCCTCTCTCTTACATGAGAAGACTCGCTTATTGTTATGCATTTGACCATTTCCCGCACAGCCTTTTGATTTCAACCTGTTTAAGTACGTTGACTTGGACACAGTTACTGTATGTATTCTTTGGTCTCAATGAGTTTGGTTAATTAGTTGTAGTTTTAAGAGAGTGGAACGGGTATAGCTCTGTCCTTTTCCTGATTTGAGCCGTATTGAGTTCTTGTTCTTTGGGGACATAGGCCTATGACAAAAAAAGAAATGACATTTTGATTTTATTTATTTCAGATGACTGTTGCGTTCGTTGCTACAGCAATAGGTACAAATCAAGTGACCCCGTGCCTCAACTTGCTGATCTGAAGCAAGATCTCCTTTCTCTTCTAATAACCACTCAGCATCTCATCACCTGTGTTGTAAATCTGATCCAGGAACGGCTCCTTCGAGGGCGTCTTTTCCCTGGAGACGGAGGCGTTACTTGGCTTCCAGCGAACAATGCGGCTTTGGCCGAGCTTATGTGACCCGGCTCCCTCCTTGGCTGGCGCTCCACTTGCCCCCTCTGCCAAGAAATTGGATCCCCAGTGCTGCAATCTCTCTTCGGCGCTAGGCTAGGTAGCATGTTACACTGACATAGCAGATTGACCTGCCATCTCCCCCCCGGAGCCACGGCTATTCACAAAGGGCTGTAATGGATGGGGCACACAGGGTAACTCTCACTTTGGAATTGAAAGTGGTTGGGTGTGCGCTCGAGGTGATGGATTGGCTTGGAGAGCGGCGTCAGGGCTGGGGATTCGGACTGCGGGAGTGATTTCTCTGGTCAGAGCATTGGAAAAAGAAACGCACTCCCTCCCGCATAATATACTGTTCAGCCAAAGGGCTCGACTCCAATTGAAGTAAAAATGGTTTGTGTAGTAGTGAATATAAACGTATCCTCTTGTTTCCTGGTAGTCAAGTGATCTGTAAGAGTTTTCTACTAAATACATTGTGTGGTTTCCCAGACCCAGATTACTCCTGGACTAAAAATGCATGCTCAATGGCAAATGTCTAGAAAGGGCACTGGATCAGTAGGCACTGGATCAGGGATATCTACGATCCAATGTCTGATTTTTTTGTGTGTTTGTTTTTAGTCTTTTGTCCAACATTGCAGACTTTTGCATAAGTACAGTACCTATGTGTTGATGGTAGGTTTGTGTCTTGCAGGAAAGTCCAATGGCACAGCTAAAGACGCCGTGTCCAGATGGACAGGTAAGTCAACTGAAAAGACAAAACCTGACTAACACACGCACAACATGAACAGACCGCTAGACTGAATGGACACTGGGCTGGATGATTCAACGTGGTGGAGGCAAAAGCCACACACACACACACCATTTACTGGCCATTTTCACTCAAAACACACACAATAAATCCAGACAAAACACACAATACCTTTTTTTTTATCGTGTAGAAAAAGGTCCAAAACCGTTAAGAGGCATTTCTCTGGGAATCATATTCTGGGATGACAAAGGTCTTGTTTTCCATCACAGAAAACAACACCTGAAGGTTCTGAAAGCACACAGTACCTACTAACTAGCAACCAGCTAGCCTAACTGGCCTAGCTGGCTAGCTTCTAACTAGCTAACTTCTTCAAGCTCAACTAACTAACCTAACTAACTAACTAACTAACTAACTAACTAACCCTAACTAACTAACTAACCAACTAACCAACTAACCCTAACTAACTAACTAACCAGCTGGCTGGCTGGCCTGGCTAACTGGCTGGCCAAGCTGGCCTAGCTGGCTAACTAACTGGCCAGCTACATAACTAACTAAGCAGCTAACCAACTGGCAACTAACTGGCTGGCTAACTAAGCTAACAGCTAACTAACTAACTAACTGGCTGCCAATCAACTAACCTGACCTAACTGGCACTAACTTCAGCTAACTAATTGGCAGCTATTCAACAGCTACTAACTATAGCACAACTACATATATTTAATATAACTAACTAACTAGCCTAACAGCTAGCTAACTATATAACTAGCTAATTTAGCCAACTAACCTAGCTAACAACTAGCTAACTAGCTAGCCTAGCTAACAACCTAACTAACTAGCTAGCCTAACTAGCTAATAACTAACTACTAGCTAGCTAGCTAACAACTAACCCTAACTAGCTAACTGGCAACTATATATATATAAGCTAACTAACTAACTATCTAACTATAATATAGCTATATATAAGCTAATAAGCCTAGCAGCTAGCTAACTATATAAGCTAATACTAGCTACTAACAAGCTAACCTAACTAACCCTAGCTAACTAATGAGCAACTAGCTAATAACTAACTAATAGCTAATAGTAGCTAACTAACCCCAGCTAATAACTAGCCTAACAGCTAGCTAAGCTAACCTAGCTAACTAGCTAGCTAACCTAGCTAACTGGCCTAACTAACCTAACTGGCTGGCTAGCCTAGCTAATGGCTAACTGGCTAACTAAACTAGCTAGCTAACTAACTAGCACTAGCTGGCAGCACTAACCAGCTAGCTGGCTAGCTGGCCTAGCTAGCCTAGCTAACTAACTAACTAGCCTAACTAACTAGCTGGCTGCTAATAACTAACTAACTAATAACTGGCCTGGCTAGCTGGCCTAATAACCTAACTAATAACCAACTAGCTAAGCCTGGCTAACTGGCTGCCTGGCTAACTAGCTAACTAGCTAATAAGCCTAACAACTAGCTAGCTAACCAGCTAACTAACTAGCTAACTAGCCTTAACTAACTAAACTAGCCTAACTAACTAACAGCTAGCTAGCCTAACTAACTAGCCTAACTAACTAACCAGCTAACCCTAGCTAGCTAACTAACTAACTAACTAGCTAACTAACTAACTAACTAGCTAACCAACTAACTAACTAGCCTAACTAGCCTAACTAACTAACCTAACTAACTAACTAACTAACTAGCCTAACTAACTAACTAACTAACTAGCCTAACTAACTTCTAATAACTAACCTAACTGCCTAATAACTAGCCTGGCAACTAATAACTAGCCTAACTAACTAGCCTAACTAGCTGGCCTAACTAACTAACTAACTAACTAACTAACTGGCCTAACTAACTAACCCTAACTAACTAACTAACCCTAACTAACTAACCCTAACTAACTAACTAACGAACTGCAGCCCTAAGCACTCCCCATTGTGGCCTGTGTCAACTCCCAACATTATCCTGCACAGGCTTCCTCTGCACTACGTGACCCCGGTGGTAACCTGGGGGGCGACCAGTGACCTCAGGGTGATTATGATCGTGGGGGCTGCTAGGTGGTGTTTAGTGAGGAGCATGGTTAGTGTTTACATACCAGCTATCGTGTTGCAGTGGATAACGCGCCTTCATCTACGGCCCTTTCACACTGGGTGAACACACAGGCTTTCCCTCTCACTATCACACACAGCCTTGCACGCACACACCCCAGGGTTCACACCACCAGCCACTCTGTAAATACAGAGTCATTACATGACGTTAGCGAGTGAACGTTATCCGACCTTGGGTTTATTGTTAAGCCTGACAGGTTAACTTAAAGGTGCAATTAGATCTATTCATTGATCCCGCGGGCCCCCCAGGGAGGGAAAGTGCTCTGCTAACCTTCTCGTAATGGATCAACATTTACTCACAACCATATCTCTATTTGGCAACAATGAAGTCAAGTCAGAATTGTTTAAATTTGAAGTTATATTTGTTGTTGATCTGTTTTGATGAATGATAATACGACGCATTGAAGTGAGAACACAACAATATGCGGCAATCCCATTGGTCTAATTTGACTATTTTGTGAGTAAAATTAATTAATTTCACAGTCAGTTTTGAACGAATGAGATCCCGTGAAAAACATCAGTTGTTAAAAAGTAGTTTTCTAATCATTGTATTTTTGTCTGCAGATAACGTCTTTGCCATCAAGTCGTGGGCCAAGAGGAAGTTTGGTTTCGACGACAGACGCATCGATAAAGCCTTCGGGATACCCGAAGACTTTGATTACATGGACTGACTGCACAGTCTGTCATTTCAATGTAATCGTTTTTGTTAATTGAGTGACAGCCATTGCACACAGCGCAACGCAAGTCAAACATGTTACTGTATGTTGAAAGGACACTAAATCCACTCAGGCCCCGCGCCCAAAAACAGCCTTATGTTTTCCGTAGTTGACTCGGAGCAGCTGCCATTTTGCCGCTCGCTCAAGGCCCTCGCAGGTGCAAATGCTGCTTATGTGGAACCTGAGAAGGCGCTGTGCTAACCTTTTGGCTGTTCCGTGGTGGTGGGGTGGGTGGGGGACGGGGCCTACTTTTGGGACACCTGTTTGCATGAAAATTGAGAGCCCAGAGTCGTTGACGGAAATTAGCTGTGTCCAGCACTTCGACCCCCCCCACACACACACACACACACTCCACAAACAGAAAGAGGCGGCACATCAAACCACCCATGCGATGTTAAAAATCTGATCTTACTTGATTTAAACAGATGGAAATTAAAACAGCCACTCATGTTGTTTTTGTTCCTCTTTTTTTTCATAATTTACTTTGACAAAAGAAGCATCTGCCACTGTGGCATCAGGACTGACTGAACTTGCCTCGTCTCATGTTTACATCCAAAAGAGGGAGAGGGTCGTTGTGGACAAAAGGTGCTTGACGATGCAGTGGTGTGGAGAGCGACGCAAGGAGCACCGAAACACAAGTGGAAGCGCCACTGAAATATCGTTGATGAGGCTGTACAGTGGGGATGTGTTTCGAATTCACAGAATTTAGAAGCGCCATTAAATTATAACTCCCTGTAAATGTGCTTTATGGTCTTGTGCTTCTGTAGAGTCTAGACTGAGGTGTTCAGGTTCTGTTGTTGAAAACATGATGGATGATCCGTTTTGAATGGAGAGGTGAATGACTAGTAACATTTCAATAAAGTCTTAGTGTTTTATCTTACTTGACTGTTGTGTTTTTCCACAGGCCTACATGTACCTTGACTGATTTCATATGCCTCTAATTTCCAAGCAACAGGGTGAATGAATCACCTTTCATTTTCTGTCAGAACTGGAATGTGGCGAGAAACCTCTCAAACACAAAGGGCAGCATTTTTCTGCTGTTCGCCGGGATATATTCCAACGTGGTAAGAGCAGAAGGGGTTATTGTTGCCATGAACAGTCCATAATTACTGTTGTGCTTTTGCTGTCTTTAAGTATTTGACTGTTTTTGTCAAACTGCACAAACAACGGGTAGAATTTCTGTACTCATGGAGTTGCCATTAGACTACTAAGGGGTCAAATGTCAACCCATTCGTTCAAAATGAAATGTATCCACACACATCCTGCCCAACTTCACTTTGCAGTGACAATACAATGTACAGTTTGAACAGTTATTTACTGGTTTATCCTTTCTTATGCATTCATTTCAAAGTGTTCAATGTATTCATAATTCCATTCTCCATTACAGCAGATTCAGCATTATTGTATATAGGGAAAGGGGGCTATCTAGTCAGTTGTAAAACTGAATGCATTCTTCTGAAAACTGTCTTCCGAATCTGAATCGGAGGCGTGTAGGGGGTGGCTTTATCGACGTCCACGTAATCTGTGCCTGGGGAGCAGTTGTTGTGGGAGGTTAACTGCCTTGCTCAAGGGGCAGAACGATAGATATTTACCTTGGCGACTGAGATTTGATTCAGCAACCTTTCGGTTACTGGCCCAACACTTCTACCAGCCAGGCTACTGCCGCCCAGTAGGACATGCCGCTACTACTATACTGAACAAAAAAATATAAGCGCAACATGTAAAGTGTTACTTTCATGAACTGAAATAAAAGATCCCAGAAATATTCCATATGCACAAAAAGCTTATTTCTCTCAAATTTTGTGCACAAATTTGTTTACATCCCTGTTGGTGAGCAATTCTTATTTTCCAAGATAATCCATCCACCTGGTGTGGCATATCAATAAGATGATTAAACAGCATGATCATTACACAGGTGCACCTTGTGCTGGGGACAAGAAAAGGACACTCTTAAAAATGTGCAGTTTTGTCACACAACTCAATTCTACAGATGTCTCATATTTTTTAGGGAATTGGCATGCTGACAATAGGAATGTCCACCATAGCTGTTGCCAGAGAATTTAATCTTAATTTCTCTACCATAAACTGCCTCCAATGTCGCTTTAGAGAATTTGTCAGTACGTCCAACTGGCCTCAACCGCAGACCACGTGTAACCACACCAGCCCAGGACCTCCACCTTTGTCTGTGACCAGCCACCCAGAAAACTGATGAAACAGGAGTATTTCTGTCTGTAATAAAGCCCTTTAGTGGGGAAAAAACTAATTCTGATTGACTGGGCCTGGTTCCCCAATTGCTGCACCTCTGCCCAGTGCTGTGAAATCCATAGATTAGGTCCTAATGAATTTATATCAATTGACTGTTTTACTTAAATGAACTAACTCAGTAAAATTGTTGCATGTTCCATTTATTTTTGTTCAGTATATTTTACCTCAACCGTCTACAGTGTGCAGATATTATTTCAAGCATAACATCCCGAGTCTAAACATGTTTGGCCTAAACGTTTGAACAATGACACACCCCACCACGGAAGAGTATGTGTGCTATTTGTGCGTGAACTTGTTTAGCCTGTCCATTCTGATTCATTAAGGTTGACCCGAATGTGCGAACTTCCAAGTCTGCAAAAAAAAAAATGTGTTCACCCTTGAGCAGTAATGTCCAAAGTGTACTTAATTTACATATAGGCTATTGACTTTTATGTACGCCACTAATTGTCTACCAACCATTGTTGCAAACCTTAACACTGGTCTACAGCACATGGCCTGTTTCAATGTTGAACTTGAATACCAATGTCCTTTATAACTCTTCAGTTCTAAAACTAGTATTAGATAAAGTGCCAGAAAAGTGCTTTATGTGAAAAGGTTCTCATGGCATAATTTGAGTTTGCAGGGACTTCATTGGTGTGGATGTTGGAGGGACTTCTAGCACAATGAATATTGCAGTTTGATTATTCTATATGGGAACCACATGATGGAATCTCTCTTAACCTTTGGAGTGATCTATTGATTGGCACAACGTTTTCCGACCTCAGTAGCATGGAGGATGTAAAAAAAACAATGGGTCCACAAGCGCATCATCATTAACTAGATTTGCTCTGGTTGACCCGCATGACAACCAAATAGAATGTTTCGCGTAAGCGTTTGTTTTCTGCCCGATTGACTTGCGCATTGCACTGGCCACACGACATTTCCCACCAGTTTAAATAATGTGGTGCGTTTAGTTCGTCACTTTCAAGTCCGTCACCTTATTGTGCCAAAATCAGCCAACGCAGGCAGACGGATGAACGCAAACGCGTTGGCGGTGGTCGGCGCATACTCTCTTCCCACACAGCGAGAAAGAGGACCAGGCCAGGGTGGGAGGGTTTTCTACACCGGGGGGGGGAGAGGCCGACAGAAAGAGAAAGCCAGGCGGTAGCACAAGGCAGGCTGCTAGATGAACAGGGCAGCATGGCGGGGCTACGGGACTTCCAACAAGGCAGCCGCTGTCACAGAAAAACCTGGATTAATATAATACTCGGAATTGTACCGCTACTTTTGCCCTGCGTACAACACGGAGGGGCTCAATTACAAGGTCTGATTTAAAGTCTTCAACCGTTAACGTTAACCACCCCCCGTTGCGGGGGAAAATGTCGGCGAGAAGTGGCAGTAAAACGTTACGGAGTGGACGGCGAAAACGGCACCCGCTTTACCGTCACTATTGCGGATTCAACGTCGGCGTGATATTGCGCGATCATTTGGAATAGGTTAATGCGTGCAGACATGTTATTCACTGCTAAGGGCTAAGACTATATTGTAACGAAGTGTAATTTTCTTTAAAAACCCCCTCCCTCCAGTGGTCCGGTTGGGACGCGGAACCGTAACGTTATTCCACTATGTGTCGCCTTACGGTTAGCTAGCGAATCTAGCTACAAGGGCAACTTCCTTTTTCATTCTACTTATCTTGCCAGATGCCATTTGTTTTTGTTTTTGACTTTTGCTTTGGTGTTTTTCAAATGTTTCAATGTATCTATTGGTTATGTTATAAATGTATTAGCTCGGCTTTTTATTTGTTTAAATAAACGTTAAAGCGCTGTGTTTTTACACCGCTTAGCAAAGCCATAGCGAGCTAACCCTAAAAGCAGCACCGATGGCCATAATAATAATAATTATCATCATCTAGTGGGTGTTTTTATTCGCCTTGTTTTAACACATGTACACGTGGTTATTAATATTACATGTGTGGGTTGTAAAAGGTGGTATCCTGAGACACCCTCGGACACTTGAATGCACGCCTTTTGTCAGTCATGCATGTGCACAAGTTCATGCTAAACGTTGACGGACAGCCGACTGCGCTGTCCTCCGTTATAAAAACACATATTTGGGGGGGGGGAAATCATTTTTTTTTTTTTTTTTTTTCTCATCTAGACAGTATTTATTTTGACCGCTATCTGATTGTGTTTGACAGCGAGTGTTTCTGCTCCAGCTTTTCACATGTACACCTCTCTCTTCCTCCCACCAAGCCCGGAGTCAAATGTCCAGCGTGGTCGAGGTCTGGCAAGCTGAGGATACTGACCCACTAGTCCCAACTCAGGTAAATGCACTACACCATTTATTGAGCTGGTATACACCTTGGTTACAGATTACATGTTATATTTCTTGTAACAAAGCACACCATCTCACACGTGCATGGATGTGTGTGTGTGTGTGTATATATATATATCTCACCCCATTGTTTACGTTTGGACCTGCCTTGGAGACCAATGCCATCAAGGAGATAAATTACTGTTACATACATCCTATCACGGTTGTCTATTCTCTAATTAGTCCATCTGTTCATTATGGTTCTATTTTGTGAGGTCTGCTAAACGTGAGGATTCATGTTTGAAGTGAGGAGTCCTAATGGAGGCTGGAAGAATTTGCCAAGGCCACCTGCTAGAGGAATAGAGGGTGCCATGTGGCCTGTCCTGTTACTTGTCAACAGTGTGCAATAATAGTGTGTCCATGAACAGCATAGCAAAGCCCTGTCTTAAATATCTCCATCTCATACTTATCTTACACATTTTATTTGTCACATGTGCAGAATACAAGAGGTAGACCTTTACTGTAAAATGCTTGGTTAAGGGCTTGTAACGAAACATTTCACAGTAAAGTTTACACCTGTTGTATTTGGCGCATGTGGCAAATAACATTTGATTTGATTTAAAAATCCATCTCATACATATCTCACGTTTTACTATGCTACAGAGAAAATAGCCTAGCTAGTCAAATCAATGACGTTGACTAAATAGATGTAAATAGGATTGAATTCGCCTGCGTTACTGGCACTGTGATGCAGGAGTTTCATGATGACACCTCCACAAACTTCCCGGATTTCGAGTAATGAGTTTTCAGTGCTGCGGTGGGCTCTGTATTTTGGCCAAGTCTGTATTGCATTGCTGCAGCTGTTTATGTTTTGACTAGTTATGTCATCCAGGAACACACTACAGTTTTCTTTATTTTACTGATTGTCAGTCCGTCGTGGCTCCACTGTCACCTTAATACCTGCAGACAACAGGAGGCTTCTTTTTAATTGAACCTAGGATAAAAGCTATTTGAACACGTTTTCTAATACCTGCTCATTTAGGTTGTGTACACCCTTTTTTGACAGTCGACGCAGAACTAAAAACATGACGCTTTCAATTGTCTATTTGATGGGAAGTAGAATTTGCCTCGTTCCATTTTGCACATAGAAATGGTGTACATTTCAGAACTTTACCCTGACACATAATGTCACCTAAGTTGGACCAGTTGTTTTGGTTCGTATTCCCACCCCCCCCAAAAAAAGGGCGTGTACTGTGCATCGCAACTTAGTCAGGCGTACATCTGCTCGGTGCAAAGGGGAACCAAGGTAATCCTGTCAGGGTTGCACATTATTTGGACCTGTTGATAGCGAGCTAAAGTTAGTGACAGAACGCTGAAATTGTTTACATTCCTCAGTGTTTGTCGGGCTCAGGTAGGCAGGGCTGTGACTGGACTAGCTGTGCCTCAGCGCTATGATTTTGTGAAATGTAATAATTACGTCATCTGTCTGCACTTGGCTGTGTTCAGTAGGTTCACAGCTTAGCAAAATGTTTCTTAATTGGACAAGTCCGGGTAGTCCTTCCCTGTTTCATTATGTTTCCTTCCGTTTGGTGCCTAATGAACACAGTCCAGGTTTAGGGTTGTTGATGTCGGGTGGAAGATGTTAGCAGCTCACTGAGGGGATTCGGTGGCAAAGATATCGCGGCTTGTTTTAGCCGCGCCACAACAAACCACTCCCTCTGTAAACTGTAACTGGTTGATCTTGGTTGCGACAATTACAATGGAATAGTAAAACAAGAGTACTTTTTTTTTTAAATATCAGGATCAGTCGTTCCACCTTTTTGAGTGTAACTTGGTCCAAAAAAAAACTTGATTTCACATTTTAACATTCTGTCATAAAGAGCACCTGTTCAACTTCATTTACCACGTTCTCCCATCTCAAGAGGTTAAATAAATTACTATAGCAAGTGCCCTATTACGTGCCAAGTAAACTAACATGGTTGCCTGTAACAGGTTTGACCATTTCATCTTTAAGTCAGCCATAAATCCCCATGTGACAGGGGGAATGGAAGCGTGTTGTGTGCAACAGGGAGGGGCAATTGAATGCAAGCTTCACCCCAAAATTTTTTTACATTGTTAAAACAATTCTAACCTCTCTATCTGTGGGTATCGGGGTTGACGTGTTATGTTTTCCACCACAAAACACCAGAAGATGGCCAAAAAGAGTAGAAATGGCTCAACTGCTTTTTACACTTCTATTTGACTATTAGATGTTCAATGTTTATTATTATTATTTTTTTTTTAAAGCAATAGTTTCACCGTATTAAAACGAGTTCATATCACGTAAAAGGGTTGACCTTAAATGAGGGACAAACGCAAATGAATCAGTAATCAAATTAATGAGATCTTCAGAATTTAATGCGTCAAAGCAACAAAATAACTAGGGCTTTACAATGATGGTGAAAACTTGGCGAAATGTTAAGTGGGTTAAAATCTTCTTAAAAGTCAGAGGGTATTTATTAAGGATCCCCATTTACTTATTTGTGTTACTGCTACCAAGGGAGTCCAGCAACATTAAGGCAGTTCTATAAAATGAAGTGATAATCCCTGAGAAGCCGGTGTTTGGAGGATAAATTGACACGGGTGTTAGGCCCGAGACAAAGTCGAGTGCCAGCAAACCGTGCCAATACAGTGCATTTGGGAAAGTATTCAGACCCCTTGACTTTTTCCACATTTTGTTACGTTACAACCTTATTCTAAAATGGATTAAATTAAACATTTTCCTCATCGATCTACACACAGTACCCCATAATGGCATCACAATACCCCATAATGACATCACAATACCCCATAATGACATCACAATACCCCATAATGACGAAGCAAAAACAGGTTTTTAGAAATGTTTGCAGCTTTATTAAGAATAGAAAATGGATCACATTTACTTACGTATTCAGTCCCTTTACTCAGTACTTTGTTGAAGTACCATTGTCAGCGATTACAGCCTCGAGTCTTGTTGGGTATGATGCTACAAGCTTGGCACACCTGTATTTGGGGAGTTTCTCCCATTCCTCTCTGCAGATCCTCTCAAGCTCTGTCAGTTTGGATGGGGAGCGTCGCTGCACAGCTATTTTCAGGTCTCCAGAGATGTTCGATCAGATTCAAGTCCGGGCTCTGGCTGGGCCACTCAAGGACATTTTAGAGACTTATCCCAACTTACTTCCTGCATTGTCTTGGTTGTGTGCTTAGGGTTGTTGTCCTGTTGGAAGGTGAATCTTCACCCCAGTCTGAGGTCCTGAGCACTGGGGCAGGTTTTCATCAAGTATCTCGCTGTACTTTGCTCCGTTTGTCTTTCCCTCAATCCTGACTAGTCTCCCAGTCCCTACCACTGAAAAATATCCCAACAGCATGATGCTGCCACCGCCATGCTTCACAGTGGGGATGGTGTCAGGTTTCCTCCAGACGTGATGATTGGGATTCAGGCCAAAGAGTTCAATCTTTGTTTCATCAGACCAGAGAATCTTGTATCTCATGGTCTGAGTCCTTTCAGGTTCCTTTTGGCAAACTTCAAGTGGGCTGTAACGTGCTTTTTACTGAGGAGTGGCTTCCGTGTGGCAACTCTACCATAAAGGCCTGATTGGTGGAGTGCTGCAGAGATGGTTGTCCTTCTGGAAGATTCTCCCATCTCTACAGAGGAGCTCCGTCAGAGTTACCATCAGGTTCTTGGTCACCTTCCTGACCAAGGCCCTTCTCCGATTGCTCAGTTTGGCCGGGCGGCCAGCAATAGGGAGAGTCTTGGTGGTTCCAAACTTCTTCCATTTAAGAAGGATGGAGGCCACTGTATGGACTGGGCGGTATACTGTATTTTATGATATACCGGTATTGATGCAGGGACCGGTTTGATTTTTTACTTGACCTTCTATACCGATATTTCAATGTTTGGTTTGTTCAATGTGATACGCCGTGTGTAATGCACATTTTTATAGTTCGCTACTTGAGTCATCTCTTCCCCCTCTTCCTCTCCATGCCCCTTTCCACACAGACCTAGCCACGCCCCCTGTCACTCAAGGAGCGCATTTCACGTTCCTCATCCACGAGACACTTGAGATCAGTCTGCATGGTCAATGCAGCACATGGAACAATGTTGATGACAACGACACGGTTTTCACTTTGCTTCTTCATATAAATCCACTAGCGTTCTAAACTCAGCAAAAAAAGAAGCCAAAATTAAAAAAAAAAAAAAATCTAAATAACTTCACAGCTCTTCATTGTAAAAGGTTTAACCTGTTAGGGATAACATCCGGTGAAATGCAGAGCGCCAAATTCAAATGACAATAATAGTCAGTTTAAACATTCATGAAAATACAAGTGTTGCACACCATTCAAAAGCTTAGAATCTTGTTAATCTAACAGCGTTGTCAGATTTCAAAAAGGCTCTACGGCGAAAGCAGAACATTTGATTGTCTGAGTACAGCACCCCATGTACTTCCACCATTAGCATAATAATAAAACCAGCACGGGTGTCACATCAAATAAAAAGCGATAAAATAAATCGCTTACTCTTTTGAAGATCTTCGTCTGATGGCAATCCCAAGCGTCCACAATAAAAGGTCCTTTTGTTCGATAAAGTCTCTCTTTATATCCATAAAGCTCTGTTTGGTTGGCGCGTTTTGTTCAGTAATCCACCTGCTCCAAGGCATTCATCCATGCAGACAAACAATATCCCAAAAGTACCGGTAAAGTTCATCGAAATAAGTCAGAGTTTCTAATCAATACTTAGATACCCTAATATGAATATAAACGATAATATTTCAGATGGAATATAGCCTGTTGAATAGAAGATAAAAAGAGCTAAGAGCGCTGACTGTTACGCGCTAAATCCATAACAGGACACTTCACTAGACCTCAGGAAGAACATCTCTTACTCCTTGGTTATTCAAGAGAAAAGCCTGAAACCTTTTCTAAAGACTGTTGACATCTAGTGAAAGCCATAGGAACTGCAATCTGGGAGATAAAATACCCTGCTTTGAATAACATGCCAGTTGAAAACAGTGTGACATGACCGATTTCAGATTTTCCGGATGGATTGTCCTCGGGTTTTCGCCTGCTATATCAGTTCTGTTATACTCACAGACATTATTTTAACAGTTTTGGAAACTTCAGAGTGTTTCCTATCCAATAGTACTAATTATGTGCATATCCTATCTTCTGGGCCTGAGTGGCAGGCATTTTACTTTTGGCACGCCAGACTCTCCAAAACCGTCACCTCTGCTGCCGCTCCCTTAGAAGTTAACCTCTTAAATGTAGAGTCCCCATATTTGGGGAGCCTATTTTTCAATTCAGTCTTGTGTGTGAACGGTAGCCCCTGTCTGCGGAAAGCTGAGTATCTTGGTTATTGATCGGTGTGACTTACTACCATATATGGGCATACAAGTGTATATAAGGCCTGTAGCCTAGTGGTTAGAGCGTTGGGCCAGTAACAGAAAGGTTACTGGATCGAATCCCTGAGCTGACAAGGTCAAAATCTGTCGTTCTGCCCCTAAACAAGGTAGGCCATCATTGTAAGTAAGAATTTGTTCTTAATGGCAACATCGATTTTCCACGTGGGATCATATTTTTGATGCGTAAAGATAATAATTTTGCCTGCTTAGGCACCGTTGGCATCCATTACACATGGGATTGGCTACTATGCCACCTTGACAGTCTTGTAGCCAATGAGAAGCTTTCCAGGGACATGCAGTTGACCTGGATGGGACAAAGCAAGGCTCAGAACATTTTTATGCGTTATGTGAAGTATTGCTACCTGGCTCAGAGACGAGACGCACCAAACATGCTACATTACATTGTAAACAGATTTCATCGCTTGTAGTTTAATTGCTTTAGCATAAAATGTGGCTTCTCAAGGGTGTGAGGGGCGGGGGGGACTAAGCATATCGAACAGGAACCCAAAGAAAAGGACAGTATACTGACAGAAGCTTTGAATAAAATCCTGGAGTCGGACAAAGAGGATTTCGACTCGGCCGACGAAGATTGCTTTCTAGAGGGATTGGATCCATTTTAAGATCTGTACGTCAACTATTTTCATGCCTTTATCTAATTTACTATGTATTTTGTTTTTTATAAGTTGTCTGCTTTTTGTGATTTGGATTTAGTTTACATAAGCCTATGTAATGTTATATCATTCCAAAGTAGTTATTGTCTTTGTTTCATATTAGTTCACTGTTGGCTGTTCTAAGTTTCATCCTTGTAACTTTGGCGAGGCCACTAAACTCTCATGGCCATTGTTTATTTGTGGTTCTCACCTCTGCCTTTGTCTCCAAAGTGTTACTGTTTGCATTGTGTGTGTACTTCACACCTAATGTGAGTCACTGTCCAGATAAAGTTTAGGCTTGGTGTTTTTACTTTACAGTAATGTCATTTGGTAAATTTAGTCAACTGGTCTTCCAGTTGACTAACAACCAGGTCCTCCAAAAAAACAGGAAGTGGTATAAGACTTTTTTACCACTTTTGTGGACATTTGCTACAGTAAATGCCAAAGCAAAAGGTCAAACCCCTCACACCCAGTTGGCTTTCTGAGAGCAGCTGGTATTGAAAATGGCAGAATTGGGGGCCCAAAGCCACCTCACGACGGTTAGCAGTTTGTCTTCAAAACACAGACCCCTTCCCCCCCAAAGCAAATCAGGGGTAGGAAAATGGGTTTATTCTTAATCAAAAAGGACTAATCATGTGGGGAGGTAGATGTCCATGCCCCCCTGCCTTCTGATTCACCCCTGAGTGACCAGTGAACAAAATCCAGTGAACAAAAGGACAGGATGTAGTTTATAACCTAGCCTGTGGTTGACCAGTTAGAATTCCATGCAATGAAACTGGGTCAATGGCCAAATAACAAGTGTCCAATTTCAGGCTCACTGTATAGACAAATTCCTCCCATGTCTCTGATGTTGCTCATTAATCCCCTATTACAGAAAAAACACTTTCCATTGATCGTTAGTACTCTATTGACCTCTCGTACTCTACGTTTGTGTATTTATCTTCGAAATATTCTTACACTCCCCCCTAGACCATTTTGAAAAGAAATATACTTAAAATGTATTTATAGAAAACATGAAAAAATAGACAGTATAAATAACATTAGCAGTAAGCATAAAATCATTCACATGAAGCACCTTGCATTTCTATAAAACACAAAGGCCATATTGTACTTGCTGTTACAATAAGAAATAGATTTCAAACAAAATTATAGAAAATAACTTGAACAGGTGTAATGATGATGTCCCTTACGATTCATACCACATCCTGTATTGGGAGGAAACTCACAAAAAAATAAAATTGTCTAGAAGACAATAATATTCAATCGTCCTAATTGGCAATTCACCGAGTCCTTTAAAAGTGACCAGCTCTTCCACACTGGTATCAGTCCCACTTAGATAACTATTAGACATTATGTTCTGCCTGCCGGTAGTGAGGAATTATTCTTCCGTTCCACTGGTTGATAAGGACTTCTCTAATGAACACTTCACCGGTGATCTTGTATCATTTCAGGTACAGTCCTTGGATCAAGGGATATAAGAATATGTTCTTAACTGACTTAAAATAAAGGTAAAATTATATATATTTTTACCTTTTTATTTTACTAGGCAAGTCCCCGGGCGCCCGGGCGCCGAAGACGTGGATGTCGATTAAAAAGGCAGCCCCCCGCACCTCTCTGATTCAGAGGGGTTGGGTTAAATGCGGAAGACACATTTCGGTTGAAGGCATTCGGTTGTACAACTGACTAATAATGGTGACTTTGAAGTCCGTTAAGAACACATTCTTATTTTCAATGACGGCCTAGGAACAGTGGGTTAACTGCCTGTTCAGAACGACATATGTATCTTGTCAGCTCGGGGATTTGAACTTACAACCTTTCGGTTACTAGTCCAACACTCTAACCACTAGGCTACCGTTGGATATTTCATCTAGATAACCATTAACATGATGACTGCAGTGTACAACAGCAGCTTATCAGGTTCTGATCATCTTACTATGCTTCTTCACCCGAGATTGGCCCCTCATTTTTCTTCGTAGTCCAAATAGGATGGTTCTGAACTGTAGATCGCTGCAGTTGTATAATTTGCCACGTCACCTTTCCTTCAGAGATGTTCAGTGTAGAGTCAAGTTGCATAATAACCCACACACACACACACACACACACTCATCTTCTTGCCCGTGTACTGAGGACATGTTTTGCATAAGATATGGGCAATACAGTGACTCAAGCACCCGTATCTACAAAAAAATCTACTGCAAAGTTGTTAACCATCATGTTCACATAGGATGGAATATATTTCATATGTACACCAGCTATTCGTTTCCCCTCCACAGCATCCAGCAAACTCTGCTGCTGAGCCGGAGAGAGCTTCTTAAATTGCTGCATCAGCATTGTATCATTGTCCAGTTTCCGTTTTCCCTTAGACAGACCCTGCATCTCCTGGCCATTCCTCCATAAGAACACGGTTTCTTTTTCCGACATTCTCGTTGCCAGTGACCAGAAACCCGCAATAATGACATGCACCAGGTTTCTCTTCTACTGAATGAATAATGTTGTTGGTTTTTCACTGTGGATGCTTCAAAGTTTTTGAACATTCGTCCAACTGTTTTGGGGATGCTGATTTATGTGTGATTACTGTCACCGGAGGTTTGTCTTCACTACCTTTTACAGTCTGTGTTCTGGTTGGCCTGAGACTTCGTTCCTCACTGCTGTCAGAATCTGCTGACCAGATGCTTGCGCAACTCAGCCTGAGGGTAGATTGAGGGAACAAAGGGTCCACTTGTGGGGGTCAAGTCTGGTTTTTACGACCCTTGCCCGTAATTGTTGAATTTCTTCTTTCAAGGTTTTGATATGTTCACCAATAGAGCTTTCTAACTATCCTTTATCTCTCTGCAATATCCTGTCAATATCCTGCCAGAAAGAATTTCTCATCCCGTTAATCTACTTTGGCTATAACAGTTAAAGACCGTCTTGTCTTTGTCAACGAGTTAGACATCCTCTGTATTTTTCCTCAAGCTTTTTGTATATCAGACAGATTCCATATTCCATCTTTGTCATCAATAATGGAATATTTCTTCATCTCGTCTACACTTCTCTGCTTTTAAATGGTTCTTCATATCACTAGAAAGTGAATTTTGAAATATTTTTCATGCTCACATCCGGAGGAGCTGAATGCCCCCCCCCCCCACTCCAGGTGAGCACCACTATCCAACACCACATGTCAAAAGACAAAAGGAAGAACTGCAAGCATTGCACAAAACACGGGGGGGGAAAAAAGGGTGAAATGCCAGATCTTCTGTCTGAAATACCAGTTAGCTTTTAGTTTCCTGGCAGAGCGGGACTGCTGCAAAGACTATCACGACATGCACAAGCTACGCTGAGAGTTATATCTAATCATCTACACCTGGGATGGAAAATGAACACAGAATGCCATTCGTATATAATGCAGTTTATGTCACGTGTGTAACCAAGTTTGTTTGATAAGACATTTTTGTATATCTGTTGTTTTTATATCGTTTTTTTTGTAAGTAGTTCATTTGTATGTAGGACCAATACATTGGATATGCCTAGGCTAAACGTTCAGGCCCTTTGGAGAGGTTGAAAAAACACTTGGATATCCCGTGTATGTCCCCCGACAATGTTTGAGAGAGGTTGCTGTTGTAGGAATTTAGTTTTTATAGTGAACAATCATTTTTAGGCACATCCAGTGTGCAAAAATAGTGCAGTTACCACATTCGGACACTTTGGAGAGGTTGAAAGGACACTTGAATGAACCCTGGATACCCCATAACACCACCACAATTTTTGAGTGAGGTTGATATGGTAGAATTTTTTTTTTTTTAATACTGAACAAACAGCATTTAGAGATTGCAAATATGTAATAGCACTGGAATTATCTAGTTTACAGACATATGCTAAAACATCTGCCCATTTCTAGAAGTTAGGTCAATCAATCCCATTTTCCCCCTGATGTTGTGGAAGCCATCTGATGTGTTAACAGCTCTAGGTATCAATAATTCACTTATGGCTTGTCAATGAAAGATGACTTTAAAAAAATATATATATTTTGTGTGTGCTTGATCTTGTGTTCTGAAAGGAGTTACATTAATCTTCTGATCATCTCCCAGATGTCTTCTTTCCAAATATACCAAGTTTTGGCATGTCAGAATCATGTAGTTACACATGAATAGCCGTTACTTTAGGGTATGTCTAGTTAGGTGGAAATCAAAATGTTGCCATTACATTTAAGAGGTTAAGCTGTTTTCTAGTGACATTTGTTTGGATCCATCGATAACAATGAGCTAATGAGGCGCGATTTCGCAAGGCATTGAAAATGTGCTCACTCAGTCAGGACACTGTTGTTCAGAGGAGCTAGCCAACAGCACCTCTAACACAATCGCTTCAAAAACAGTGGATGACAGTGGATTGCGTAGTCAGATGGAACTGAGTGAATAGGCATTTTAATGTCATAGATTTAGCCGGGTGGTAACTCGTGGAATAGACACCGGCTGGGAGTGCGGTTTTAACCAATCAGCATTCAGGATTACACCCACCCGTATAAGAAGTACATATTGCACCCGTGTACCTGCTTTGAGCATCAGTGTTGTCACAGTGGGCCACCATTCACCTTAGGAGCGTTTAGAAAGCTAGCCATTTTGTTTCCTCCGGGAATTCCTTTGATCCAAAACAGAAGTGTTATGAACGCACAAACTCAAGACGGCAGTTAATTTGTTGATACATTTGGGTTTGTTTTAGCCTTAATTATATTTGTTCGTTGTTTATTTCTTATTAAGTGCTGAAATCCTACTAATGATGCTCATTTATATACTAATTTGCACTTTAATACAATGACTCGTTATAGAAGCTATTAGGCTAAACTGTAATTACAAGACAAAATATATATTCTTTAACCTGCTATGTCTTTACGGAGGTTTTAGTTGTTTTTTTTTTGTAATTGAGTTGTTTTGTTTTGCTTGTCTACGTAGGTGGAAGAGCGCGGCAAAGACAGTCTTCCACTGCAAGAGAGGTAAGCCCTTCTATTCCCTGATATCCCTCGGCCACCAGAAACCAACATCCCTTGTTATGTTACTCATTTGTTTCACACACACACACGACACACAACAACCATGGGTGAGGAAAATGGCAGATAAATAATATCCCACCATGAGTCGAAAGGATTTGCTCTCTGAGTGGAGAGAAAATGTAGAAACAGCCAAGTGTAGGTATGTTAGGATAATGGAAACCAAACCACTGCAGCAGAATGCAGTTTACCGAAGCTCTGGTTATGACAGGTGTACATATTTCAGATGAAAGACAGAAGACAGAAAAAGCGGGGGTGGTGTGCAGAGTGGAATAAGATTTGTGTGGTTAAATCAAGCATCATTTTGACTTGTCACACACACTCACATCCACTGTAATGTGTAGCCTACAGGTATTCAGATGCATATATATCGGTGAAGATGTCGTGATCGGCCAATATTTGCTAAAAATGACGACATCGGCCCAATGTCTAGTTTAACGCCGATGTGCAAAACCGATGTCAAAGCTGACATGCATACCTTTTATAACGTAGGTACATGACGTAATGACCGTGCATAACTATATAACGTAGGTACATGACGTAATGACCGTGCATAACTATATAACGTAGGTACATGACATAATGACCGTGCATACCTATATAACGTAGGTACATGACGTAATGACCGTGCATACCTATATAATGTAGGTACATGACGTAATGACCGTGCATACCTATATAACGTAGGTACATGACGTAATGACCGTGCATACCTATATAACGTAGGTACAGGACGTAATGACCGTGCATACCTATATAACGTAGGTACATGACGTAATGACCGTGCATACCTATATAACGTAGGTACATGACGTAATGACCGTGCATACCTATATAACGTAGGTACATGACGTAATGACCGTCCATAACTATATAACGTAGGTACATGACGTAATGACCGTGCATACCTATATAACATAGGTACATGACGTAATGACCGTGCATACCTATATAACGTAGGTACATGACGTAATGACCGTGCATACCTTTATAATGTAGGTACATGACGTAATGACCGTGCATACTTTTATAACGTAGGTACATGACGTAATGACCGTGCATTCCTTTATAACGTAGGTACATGACGTAATGACCGTGCATACCTATATAACGTAGGTACATGACGTAATGACCGTGCATACCTTTATAATGTAGGTACAGGATGTAATGAGGCCACGTAAAATGTTGCGCTACACGTGCATCACAGCATTCCTAACCTCGCCCACAATGTCTGCTGTGTGGATCGAGCAGTCAACAAGTCCAGCAGTCATTTGAAAGAGTAAGAACATTTCAGCGAGACAACTCCACTCAAAAGGTGAAATCCAATAACTACTTAGGGAGTAGCGGCGCTGAATTATTGAATTATTAAACATTCATCAATATACAAGTGTTGCATAGTCATCAAAAGCTCTGATTCTTGGCAATATCACAGCGTTGTCAGATTTCAAAAAGGCTTTACGGCAAAAGCACAATATTTGATTGTTTGAGGAAAGCACCTCTCCTATTTTCCACATTAGCATAAATTCATATCCAGCTCGGGTCACACAAAACCCATATAAGAGCTAAAATAAATCTCTTACCTTTCGAAGAACTTCTGCTGAGGGCTTCCCAAGTGTCCAACGAAGACATCCAATGGTTCTTTTTGTTAGAAAAAGTCATTTATTATATCCATAAATCTGTTTGGTTGGCGCGTTATGATCATAAAATCCACCGTTGAGTCGCCCATTGAACCGTGAAGAGAACACGTTCAAATTATACCTATACACTTTCTCCAAACAAATCAAACATCATTTTGAATGTATCCTTAGGTATCCTTTTATGTATATTTACTGTAATATTTCAACCGGACGATAACGTGAACGATAGGAAAGGAAAATAAAGTGAGGCGCGCTCACAATCTCTGACATTTTGGACCAGCGATGTCAGCCCCATGAGCATGCTGAGTCTGACAGCACAGCGGGTCGACAAGGATTTCCTACTGAGGAAAGCCGTATTGCATGCTCAAGAATGTGCTGGTTGTCATACCGCTGCTGCCATTTCAATGGCATTTGAGAACATGTTTGAAACTTGGAAACATGAACACGCTAGCTCCATTCGAACAACTGACTGGAGAAATAAGCTCATCAACTGCGCCTGCAGCAGACGTGATACCCTCTGTCTTGGCATTGAAACGCCTGCTCAACAGACATTCTGTCTTTACTGTGTCGCCACCATGCTCCATGCTATGTACAAGGACCGCTACTTCGATGCAGACAAACAGGGTTTACGTGAAATGTTACATACACAGCTGGACAAGATGGAAACGGACACAGTGACCGTGCGCGCGGAGGAAGAGAGGCCACAGACAGACAGAGCTGAAACTTCACTGCTTGACATGTGTGATGCAATCCTGGTTGAGACTGAAACGACTGAACAAATGAACAACGGAACAGCACAGCAAGTAAGTGAAAGGAATAGGTTTTGATGATGTTTTACTGGTAATGGGGACATGCGTAAATGCCAACAAAATAACTTTTGTGTGTGTGTAACCTTTTATTTAACTAGGCAAGTCAGTTAAGAACAAATTCTTATTTACAATGACGGCCTACCACGGCCAAACCTGGACGACGCTGGGCCAATTTTGCGCCGCCCTATGGGACCCCCAATCACGGCCGGATGTGATACAGCCTGGATTCGAACCAGGGACTGTAGTGACACCTCTTGCACTGAGATGCAGTGCCTTCGACCGCTGCGTTCATGTGTGTTGTTAACTGTTGAACTGTACTAGAATGCTTAAATGGCTGCTAGAATTTTAATTATCGGTTTATATATATATATATATTTTTTTTTTGCAAGGAAAATATAAGATATCGGTTTATCACAAATTTATAGTGTGTGTATTGAGATAAATTGTATGTATGTTGTGTGCATTTATTCGTTGTGTAACGAGGTCTATGCCTAGCCTATATGTTTTAGATACTTGAGTTTCAGAGGGGATTCTAAGAGGGCCTTATTGGGGCCTTTTCAATGTGGTGTTTATGTTGGTATGAGTGTGGGGGGCGTGAACACGAGTGAGAGAACGGGAGAGAGCGGCACAGTAATACATTCCAGACTCATTTTAAAACTCCTTTAAAGAAAATGCAGTCGAGGTCCATCTTACCAGAGGTTTGTTTTTGTTTTTGTTTTCATTCCAGAATGGGCCAACTCTCCTTTCTTATGGAATAGAACAGTTGATATGCAATACATCTTGACGGCAGTTAAATGTCTTCTTGTTACATGAAAGACTGGAAGCATAGATGCCAATAGCTCGTTTTGAAGAGTTGACCCTGGCGCTGCGGTCTAAAGATAACAAATTGAACTGGTTTGGCAGTGTCCTGAAGGCGTGAGGACATTCCACATTCAAGCACATTCATTCCACATTCAAGCACATTCATACTGTGAATATAGGCCTATTCTTTTGTGTTTTCTGGTTAGCCAATTAGCACTAGTGACTAGAGAATGACATTTACAAGTGATAAGTCAGAACTGGGACGACTTTTACTATCAAATGTCTTTTGATTTAACATATAGCTGGGACTGTCATGGCAGCCGCTGCTGGCTGGCTGCGCGCTGCTGGTTAGTGTCAGCTTCTTCTAAAAGCACCCTGACAGTCCAGAAACAGAGCCCTGAGTCTCCTGTGTGTACTCAACATGTCACTGTGGCACTGTAAGTGTCTCCAGTTGCTCGCTCACAAAGCCCTGAAGTGAATGGGAAGTTTGGCATTTTATTTACTAGCTAACACGTAGCTAACCTAGCCTACAACTTAGGCTGTTGCTAAAAATGTCCCCCCAGTACAAACACACTGGGAAGGTGTGGCGTCCTTAGACAAGGCTAACAGTAAACAACACTGAATTTAATACTAAACCATGCTGCCCTCCTCAGCGCGTTGGTAGCAAAATGTCACTTGATGACTTCCTACAATCTCCCTATCAGTAGCTAACACGAGCTAACCGTGTGCTAGCAGGATGCACCATTTTGATTTTTAGCTTCAAATAGCTGTTGATAGATTTTTTTTCCTCAGGCACATTCCCTCCAGATCCAGTGTGGAAGTGTCTCTGAGCCCAGAGAAGTGATAGGACAGCGGGGACAGGCAGGGCTGGTTGAATCCCCTCGACCCGGGGACCAGGGCCTCTTGTGCCTGGGTTATCGCACCTCTTGACGCAAGATGCCATCGCTCTTCTCCCACCTTGAGAACAGGCTGGAGATGGGGGTGGGGGCGGGTCTGGGCCAATGACCTCGCTGTTTGTGTGTGTGTCAGGGTTTCCGTTAACAAACAATTGCCGGGTTTTGCCCCACATTTTTTTTTTTATGAGAAGCTGATAAATAAAACTGTTGCCGGCCAAAATGCCTTGGAGGGAAAAAAAATCCCATTGCAAGATAAGTCAATCAATGAATAAAATCAGTCAATGTTTTTTTTAAATTGGCCTGTGTATTTATCTTATTGATCTAACACAGCTATCACACGTGCACAGCATACAGAGCCTATTCTGAGCGGTATTTCTCCTGCAGTTCCTCAGTTGGTTGCTGCTGGAGTAAAACAACGTGCTTTTATCAGCCAATTCATTGCGCAAAGGATTCTAAATGCGAAAGCATTGTTTTGGTGCCCGATTTAAAACAAGCTACTATATTTTTCTCAGCTGGTAATTGAAGTGCGCCTCCCAATGTGCAAGCGACAGGCTATCAGTGCGTCGCCCCACCAGTTTTACAGTGTGATCTGGAAGCTGGAGGCAGTATGCATTTTGAAAACATACTTAATTGTTTGAAACCTGAATGTTTTATATCATATTATGAGGCATGTCTTACCTTGCTTCAAAGTAGCCTGTAGGCTAACTCCGATCGTGCAATTATTTTTACAAAGACTTCGTAGGCGGCATGTGAGTTTCAAGTTTGGGTGAACTTACAATTTATCCTACCGTTCTGCGTACCAGTTATAGTGGTTTTCGTATACACCATTTTTGTTGGAACAGTTTCATTTCAATAATGATCTTTTTCCGTTTCTAAGGCATTGTCACGTGGTTAATAATAAATATCTGAATTAAACTAACGTGAGATCACCAGCCTCTGCCATGTGGACACATTGATACTAGTGATACACCCATATGACATTTTTGTCCGATGCCGATAACCGATATTAAACATTTCAGCGGCCTTTTAAGCGTTCTAGTTAAATAGTTAAACACACACACTGACTCAAAAGTTATTTTGCTGGCATTTACGCATGTCCCCATTACCAGTAAAACATCATCAAAACCTATTTCTTTCACTTACTTGCTGTGCTGTTCCGTTGTTCATTTGTTCCGACTGCTTGACATGTCAAGCAGTGAAGTTTCAGCTCTGTCTGTCTGTGGCCTCTCTTCCTCCGTGCGCACGGTCACTGTGTCCGTTTTCCATCTTGTCCAGCTGTGCATGTAACATTTTACGTAAATCCTGTTTGTCTGCATCAAAGTAGCGGCCCTTGTACCTAGCATGGAGCATGGTGGAGACACAGTGAAGAGGCTCAGAGAGAATGCCACCGAATCGCTTGTTCACAGCCTCTAGTACAGTACTTTTGCAAGTTTTAACCCCACGGTCTGTGTGGGCAGTTCTGTTGAGCAGGCGTTTCAAATCAAATCACATTTTATTTGTCACATACACATGGTTAGCAGATGTTAATGCGAGTGTAGCGAAATGCTTGTGCTTCTAGTTCCGACCATGCAGTAGTATCTAACAAGTAATCTAACAAATTCACAACAACTACCTTATACACACAAGAGTAAAGGAATGAATACGAGTATGTACATATAAATATATGGATGAGCGATGGCTGACTGGCATAGGCAAGATGCAGTAGATGGTATGGAGTACAGTATATACACACACACACATATATATATGATGAGTAATGTAGGATATGTAAACATTATATAAATGGCATTGTTTAAAGTGGCTAGTGATACATTATTTCATCCAATTATAATGCCATGACAGAGGGTATCACGTCTGCTGCAGGCGCAGTTGATGAGCTTATTTCTCCAGTCAGTTGTTAGAATGGAGCTAGCTAGTGTGTTCATGTTTCAAACATGTTCTCAAATGCCATTGAAATGGCAGCAGCGGTATGACAACCAGCACATTCTTGAGCATGAAATACGGCTTTCCACATTAGGAAATCCTCGTCGACATACTGTGCTGTCAGACTCAGCATGCTCGTGGGGCTGACATCGCTGGTCCAACTGTCAGTCGTGAAGCTAATAGCAGTGACGCCCATAGCAAGTAGCTCAGGGATGTGTGTTTCAACAATACTGGGAACTCCTTTAGGGCAACATTTGAAAAATAGTTCCTGCTTGGTAGTATGTACCGGTACTAGACCAGTCGGCGAAAGCCAACTACATCCACGACAGAGAACGGTTGATTGTCAAGGTCAATGAATTTCATTATCTTGGCGATCAATGGATTTCACCTTTCACCTCACCTCGCTGAAATTTTATTTTTGAAATGACTGCTGGACTTGAACTTGTTTAGTTGTTGGAAGTGTGCGATTTAGTATTTTTCTGTTTTGTTCTGTGTAGCGCTGTATTTCGTGGCATCATGTACCTACGTTATAAAAGGTATGCACGTCAGCTTTGACATCGATTTTGCACATAGGCGTTAAACTAGACATCGGGCCGATGCCGGCATTTTTAGCTAATATCGTCTGATTTGATTACCTATATATCCGGAAAAATGTCTGCAGCATTGAAGGTCCCCAAGAACCGTGTCCTCCATCATTCTTAAATGGAAGATGTTTGGATCCATCAAACTGTGCAAATCGGGGGAGAAGGGCCTTGGTCAGGGAGGTGAACAAGAACCCGATGGTCACTCTGACAGAGGTGTAGAGTGACAACCATCCCTGCAGCACTCCACCAATCAGGCCTTTATGGAAGTAAAAGGCACATGACAGCCCACTTGGACTTTGTCAAAAGGCACCTAGACTCTTAGACCATAAAAAAAGAAGATTCTCTGGTCTGATGAAACCAGTACTGAACTCTTTGGCCTGAATGCTAAGCGTCACTTCTGGAGGAAACCTGTCACCATCCCAACGGTGAAGCATGATGGTGGCAACATTATGCTGTTGATGTTTTTCAGTGGCAGGGACTTGGAGACTAGTCAAGATCAAGGGAAAGATGAACAGAGCAAAGTACAGAGAGATCCTTGATGAAAACCTGCTCAGGACCTCAGACAGGGGCGAAGGTTCACCTTCCAACAGGACAACAACCCTAAGCACACAGCCAAGACAACGCAGGAGTTGCTATGGGACAAGTCTCTGAATGTCCTTCAGTTGCCCAGCCAGAGCCCGGACTTGATTCGATCGAACATCTCTGGAGAGACCTGAAAACAGCTGTGCAGCAGCGCTCCCCATCCAGCCTGACAGAGCTTGAGAGGATCTGCAGAGAGGAATGGAAGAAACTCTCCAAATAAAGGTGTGCCAAGCATGTAGCGTCGTACCCAAGAAGACTTGAGGCTGTAATCGCTGCTAAATGTAATTTCAGTTTTAATAAATTATCTTCACACATATTTTAGATGCTTTTCACTGACAGCCACGACTCAATAATCAGCCTATTGGACTATTTGCATGTAATTTTTAATTTCATTTCCATTTATTTCACTTTTTCCTGTTGGTTTTCATATCAACTTTTTTTTTTGTTGTCCAGAAGCCAAAGACACAATCCTAGTCATATTAGCAACCCATTCTAGTTATTGAATATTCAGATTCCCCCTTTCTTTCTACACTTCCAACAGATTTTCATCTAGATTTATTTTTCATCTAGACATTTCATTAAATTAAAATCTTCCCGGTCATGTTGACCTGCACCACATTTTCCTAACGGAAACCCTGTGGTGTGTGTGTGTGTGTGTGCTGCTTCTCTCTCTTTCTAGCTCTCTGTCTGTGTCACTTGCTACTGTGTTTGTGTGTGTGTCTACCTGTCTGTCAGCTGGTCCCATTCCCCTTGGGCCCTAACCCATATCGCTTACACCATACAGATCTGCAAACATTAAAAGTCTAGGGATCGAGCTAGGACCGGCCACTTTCTTTCCTCCCATCCACTTCATTCAGTTAATGGAGTAGCATCTGTTGCTCAGAGACCGAGGGTCTTGACAATGAGTCGTCGCCATAACCTTCATTCAACTCATTCTAATTCAATGCTATCGTCTCCATGGCTTTGATCAACATTCTAGAGAAGGGCAAGCTTAGCAGAAGGGTCGCACTGAACTATCAAGCGTACTTAGCTGCATGTCGGTCCTCTACCCGGCGCGTAAAGCCGTAAAGCATCCACTCAATGATTCATGGAGTGAACCTGCAGGCAGCCGTATAGCATGTGCTAGGTCAGTTGTTCAATTCACCCTACAGGCATACATTGGGGACAGAGAGGACAATGTCTGTTTCTTCCCTTCTTGGTCCTTGGTCGGGTATTGTCTGTAGTCATGCATGGCAGCACTGAGCAAATCTCTAGAAGGACTTCAGTAGTGGCAGCACTCTAGTAAGACTATCTTGTAGGTGCGTTGAATATGCCTGCCACCCACTGCTCCCTTGCAGTCTTGCTTTCCTATTTCATTGAAAGCCACCCTTGGTTCAAAGCTGAACACCAAACTAAACTCCCACCCTGCTATCAACTCATAGCAGATGTGTTGTGTTCTGTGTGTGTCTGTTGTGGGTAGTGCACTGTGGTTTTACAACACTCTAAAAGCACACACAGAGGCGTATCAGCCTGGTGCAGAGCTGACTTACACTAGACAGCCCTCTCACGTCTAGGAAATAGAGCCTACACATATTTACAGCCATTTTCTGACTGAAAAGTTGTTACTGAAATCCCTAATTTGTTTAGGAAAAACAATTTTCTATTCTCTCAACCCTTGGTCTCTTTTTTAAGTGACAAACATGCATCGCATACACGTGGTCAATATTGCATATACCTATAGCATATCACAATTACATCCATAAATTTGTTATAACAAACTCTGAACACCTGACAGTAAAATAGTTGCAGAGGATGTGACAAACTCGAAACGGGGGAATGTTTACTGGTTGCTCAGGAGGTGAAGGGGAAGTCGGATGTCGAATAAATTTGATTCGTTGTTGAAAATCCTGGAGATGGAGATGTTTCATTTTAAGGATAAAGCGTTTGCCTTCATATTATGTGCTGTTAGATTACAATATACTTTTTCTGACCATTTGGAACAATGTAAACAGCACTAATTATAAACGTACCAGAGTCTGTAATGTTTATTTTTAATAAAGCTATTACAGCAAATACTAAAACCAGTCACATTTGTTTATACAATTTCCGAAATGGAACGGTTTAGGCCTATTTGTTTACGTAAGTTATTTATTTTACTACTAAAATGCTTGATTTGGATTTCAAATCATGAATGACTCATATGCTGTGTGACGACATGAACGTATTACAGCAAAGATTAAAAGCAACCAGATTTGTGTGGTTTTGTGAGGCTTGGCGCTCACGGAATCAGTAGGCTATTAAACAAACACTCAAACAGGCCACAGAAGCAGGATCTGTCTGATTTTTGTAAATGTATATGGAGGATTTATAAACCCAGGCACCTTTTTTAAGTTAGGCTATTGATTTATAGACCTAAGTTGGTTTCCTCTCTCCTCACTGTTCTTAGGTAATTAAGGCAAGGTCTGTATTCTTGTCTCCTCACTCCGCTGCTACCTCCGCCGCATTGTTCTCAACACCAATATGCTGGTTAAATGTACACACATAGCAACGTGGTCTAGGAACAGTTGCCAATTCAACAGCGCACTGATGCGTTTCAGAACCGTGACAGTGACCACTATCCAACGCGAGGGGAAAGCGCATTTCTTATAAAAAATAATATAATTTTTTTATTTGTGTTGCGCCGTTGTTCTTACATAATATAACCATATACAATTTCAGTAGCACGTGTCATAGAGTGATGTACTGTGCCATCCCCACGGCTTCCACAATGCATCAGTCCACTCAGACTTTGCTACTGCTCGACTAAAATCTCTGATGACCAGCAGCCTATCGACCAAAACAATCGACCAGTCAACTAAATGGGGTCAGCCCTAACCCACATCCATCATTTTAGGTTCTGGGTTTAAAAAAAAAAAATACTATGGAATGCATAGTCTCAGCTATTTTCCTACATTGCGCATATTCCAATTGCCAGGAAGATTTTAGTTTTGTTAGCTAGTTTTGTTATTATTAAATGGTGGCTTTGACCAACTTTACCAACCTGTTGCATGTTGCTGTGTCAGCGTCTGAGGGCCAGGAGTTTTCTGAACCCAAGTGATGTCTTACCACTAGGGCCTGGAGTTTTTTTTTTTCTCTTCAGTTCTTCCTGATTAGGTCACGTGGTCAGGGAAACCTCCTGACTATGTTATACTCTACAGTATCTCTACACAAGGTGGAGTGTCGTATGAACAGCTGACCAATTTTATCGGCTGGTCCTCACCTCTCTCCCGTGAAGCATGTTTGTTAGGTTAACTGATGTATATAAGGTCACCGCTAATGTTTGCTTTATTCAAGGTAGATCCAGGGATCAAATGATGATCAAACATAACTTATTTCTGCACTGTCTGTGGACAAAAACAAGGTCTGGGCCACACGGCATGCTTGCTGAGAAGGCGCTGTGGCTTTAAAAAAATAAAATAAACACACAGCTTCGTGGAAGGGTAGCTCTGCTCTCTCCTCCTCCTTCAACAAACAGTAGACCTATATAAAGCCACCTGACTCTTCTGTGTGTCTGAGAGCGTGCCGTGTCGTCATTGCCAAAAGGGTTGCTTGTCTCCCCCACAAGTTCACTTTCCCTGTGCGCGTACCTCTTCCGCATTGACAAACAGCTGGGGCTAATGCTATCTGACAGGGTATGAACTAACTAGCGACTATGACTGTGGACGGCCGGAGAGACGAGGTAGAGAGCAGCCTTTATGTAATGGAGAATAACAAATGGCCTGACTCGCGTTGATTGGTGTCCTGTGCTCGACTTGGAAGTACAGCCCTTCTATTGAAACAAGGGACATTTGGCTCCATGTTTTTGTTTTCACTGCTTGTTACACGTGGTCAGGGAGGAAGCTCCATCGATATCTGTAGAGCAGTGTTTCTTATTGTGAATTGGCCACTGTGCTAGTTCCTTTTATTGTTTGTTGCTAAATACTGCCTTGAGTCTCAGCATATTGTTTTGTAGTCTTAGCCTATACTTGGTAGGCACCAGAAAATATTTAAAAGTTCATTTAGACGGGCCACAGTGCAGACATTATTCATACTGAACCAAAATATAAACGCAACATGTAAAGTGTTGGTCCCATGTTTTCATGAGCTGAAATAAAAGATCACAGAAAATGTTCCATATGCACAAAAAGCTTGTTTCTCTCATTTTGTGAATTTTAATGTTCATTTCTCTACCATAAGCCACCTCCCAGCGTTGTTTTTAGATAATATGGCAATACGTCCTCCTGGCCTTACAACCGCAGACCATGTGTAACCATGACAGCCCAGGACCTCCACAATCCGCCGCCTTCACCTGTGGGATCGTCTGAGACCAGCCACCCGGACAGCTGATGAAACTGAGGAGTATTTCTGTCTGTAATAAAGCACTTTTGTGTGGAAAAACTCATTCTGATTGGCTGGCTCTGACTTCCCAGTGGGTGGGCCTATGGCCACCCATGCCTGCGCCCCTGCCCAGTCATGTGAAATCCATAGATTAGGGCCTAATGAATTTGCTTATATGAACTTTAACTCAGTAAAAATCGTTTAAGATTTTTTTCCCGTTTATAGTAACCACTTCTGTGGCGTTGAAGATATCCGTATAGTTTAAATGTCCTCATCACCATTTATTTCCTACATTTGTTTAACCACCAAAGTGGAAATATTGTGGGAGGAAGTGATGCCATAGCCAGGAGGTGTGAGCGTAAGAGCGTGCCATTGTGTGGATTTCGGCTATTTCTCAACTGGATGTTGCTACCTACTGTACATTTTAAGTGCTTGTGCAAAAGACTGGGGATTTTACCTTAAGATTTTGCTATAGGTTGCTTAAGACCTTGTTCTCATCGACTTGGCGTGGGGTGGGGTGGGGTGGGGGTGAATGTTTCATGTTGCATGGCGGCTGTGTCATTAGTGGCAGTACAGAACCACTACTAGGCCGGCACATTAGACAGCACTTTCCTCACTCGCTAGGATGCACAATTCTTATTTTTTAACCGATTTTCTTATGTGATTTAAGCATTGACAAAACATCGAATTTTGTTTTGTCTATGAACAATTGTAATTTTAAGATTTGAAAAATAAAACTGAACACAATTTTAGAAAATATATCACAGATTTTATAGTTGTTTTATGAACCATTTATTTTACCGGGTGTATTGACAGAAAACGTAGTTTATTATGTTCTCTTGTGCACGTATCTGAAAGCAAGAATAAAATGAGTAGCTCTCATACTAGAAAAGGTTGGAGACCCCTGCAATGGGATATATCGTCAAAAATATGATACCGATATGTCCTGTAGCTATCGACCTAATGTTTAGGTCTGGTGTATGACACTGTTGTATACATTGCATTGGCAATGCCCGTGAACTTCTGTCATCTCTGATCTGTCTAGAGTGTGAACGATGATCTGAGTAGCATGAACATGAACTTGGGTTTTAATTCACTCCACTCTGTATTCACTTCCTTTTTTAGATGGTATAAGGGTTGTGTCACAAATGGCACCCTGTTCCCTATGCAGCGCACTGCGTTTTGACCAGCGCCCTAGGACTTCGTCCTCTGTATTGCTATGACTACTGACCTCAATGTGCGGTACTTTTGTAGCGTTTGGGCAGGTGATGACATCGGCCCTTTTTGCAGTTGGTTGTGTGTTTTTCTTGCTACAGCGAAGAGGGTATCGAAGCTGTGTGTGTGAAGTCTCTGCATTTAACTTGCTGAGTCAGGCACACAAGCACTTTAGCACTGCCAAAACGCCTCGATCACACCGACGGCGTCATTGCATTTTAAGTTCACCAGAAGTACATTCATTTCCAATGGAACGCTGCGTTTTGCCTTGCAGCATTGCGTTGCAGTGCGTTCTGCGTGGCGCGTACGTCGGACTTGTCGTAGACTGCTAACGGCGTCGGTGTGATCGAGGCGTAAAGGGGAGTAAGCTAAAGCCCCCTTCCTCTTGCCCGACCAGAGAGTGAGATCATTCCGTGGCTAAATCAATCATGTCCCAATTCATGCCAAACGAAGCAGAAACACAGAAAAGGAACCGATATTGCCCTCAATAAGGGGAAAAACAAAGACCATGCTTACTTTAGATCTAATGGATGGTGATTTTACGTTTTGAGTCGAGTAGTGATGGTAACGTTCTCTCTCCATGAAAGGAATTGACTCGTCAGTCAAACCTGTGGCTTTCAGTGTGCTGAAACGGTGTAATTTTTGCTTTGGCGTGAAAATAGTCAGTACGGCTCCGAAGGTTCTCTGCATAGCAAATCAAATCAAATCAAATTTTATTTGTCACATACACATGGTTAGCAGATGTTAATGCGAGTGTAGCGAAATGCTTGTGCTTCTAGTTCCGACCATGCAGTAGTATCTAACAAGTAATCTAACAAATTCACAACAACTACCTTATACACACAAGAGTAAAGGAATGAATACGAGTATGTACATATAAATATATGGATGAGCGATGGCTGACCGGCATAGGCAAGATGCAGTAGATGGTATGGAGTACAGTATATACACATATATATGAGATGAGTAATGTAGATATGTAAACATTATATAAATGGCATTGTTTAAAGTGGCTAGTGATACATTATTTCATCCAATTATAATTATTAAAGTGGCTAGAGATTTGGGTCAATGACCTAACGGTATAGGCAAGATACAGTAGATGGTTTAGAGTACAGTGTATACATTTGATATGAGTATGTTTGGATACGTAAACATTATATACAAAATTGTTTAAAGTGGCTAGTGATACATTTTGTTACATCCAATTCCTATGTATAAAGTGGCTAGAGATTTAAGTCAGTATGTTGGCAGCAGCCACTCAATGTTAGTGATGGCTGTTTAACAGTCTGATGGCCTTGAGGTAGAAGCTGTTTTTCAGTCTCTCGGTCCCAGCTTTGATGCACCTGTACTGACCTCGCCTTCTGGATGATAGCGGGTGAACAGGCAGTGGCTCGGTGGTTGTTGTCCTTGATGATCTTTTTGGCCTTTCTGTGACATCGGGTGGTGTAGGTGTCCTGGAGGGCAGGTAGTTTAACCCCGGTGATGCTGTGCAGTCCTCACTACCCTCTGGAGAGCCTTACGGTTGTGGGCGTGAGCAGTTGCCGCACCAGGCGGTGATACAGCCCGACAGGATGCTCTCGATTGTGCATCTGTAAAAGTTTGTGAGTGATTTTGGTGACAAGCCAAATTTCTTCAGCCTCCTGAGGTTGAAGAGGCGCTGTTGCGCCTTCTTTACCACGCTGTTCTGTGTGGGTGGACCAATTCAGTTTGTCCGTGATGTACGCCGAGGAACTTAAAACTTTCCACCTTCTCCACTACTGTCCCTCGATGTGGATAGGGGGTGCTCCCTCTCCTGTTTCCTGAAGTCCACGATCATCTCCTTTGTTTTGTTGACATTGAGTGAGAGGTTATTTTCCTGACACCACACTCGAGGGCCCTCACCTCCTCTCTCTGTAGGCCGCCTCAAGTTGTTGGTAATCAAGCCTACCACTGTAGTGTCGCCAGCAAACTTGATGATTGAGTTGGATGCGTGCTTGGCCACGCAGTCATGGGTAAACAGGGAGTACAGGAGAGGGCTGAGAACGCACTCTTGTGGGGCCCCAGTGTTGAGGATCAGCGGGTGGAGATGTTGTTTCTACCCTCACCACCTGGGACCGCCCGCCAGAAGTCCAGGACCCAGTTGCATTAGGGCTGGGTCGGTGACCCAGGTCTCGAGCTTAATGACGAGCTTGAGGGAACTATGGTGTTAAATGCTGAGCTGTAGTCGATGAACAGCATTCTTACATAAGTATTCCTCTTGTCCAGATGGGTTGGGCAGTATGCAGTGTGATTGCGACAGGCTGGTCTGTGGACCTATTGGGACGGTAAGCAAATTGGAGTGGGTCCAGGGTGTCTGGCAGGATGGAGGTGATATGATCCTTGACTAATCTCTCAAAGCACTTCATGATGACGGTGAAGTGAGTGCTACGGGGCGATAGTCATTTAGCTCAGTCACCTTAGCTTTCTTGGAACAGGAACAATGGTGGCCCTCTGAAGCATGTGGGAACAGCAGACTGGGATAGGGACTGATTGAATATGTCCGTAGAACACACCAGCCAGCTGGTTCATGGCGCATGCTCTGAGGACACGCCAGGGATGCCATCTGGGCCGGCAGCCTGCGAGGGTTAACATTTAAATGTTTTTTCTCACCTTGGCTGCGGTGGAAGGTGAGCCCGCAGGTTTTGGTAGCGGCCGTGTCGGTGGCACTGTATTGTCCTCAAAGCGAGCAAAGAAGTTGTTTAGTTTGTCTGGGAGCAGGACGCCATGGTCCGCGACGGGCTGGTTTTCTTTGTAGTCCGTGATTGACTGTAGACCCTGCCACATTCCTCTTGTGTCTGAGCCATTGAATTGTGACTCTACTTTGTCTCTATATTGACGCTAGCTTGTTTGATTGCCTTGCGGAGGGAGTAGCTGCACTGTTTGTATTCAGTCATGTTTCCGTAGCCTTTACCTGGTTAAAGCAGTGGTTCGCGCTTTCAGTTTTGCTAATGCTGCCATCAATCCATGGTTTCTGGTTGGGGAAGGTTTTGATATTTGCTATGGGTACAACATCACCAATGCATTTGCTAATAAACTCGCCACCGAATCAGCGATACATCAATGTTGTTGTCAGATGCTATCCGAACATATCCCAGTCCACGTATCAAGCAATCTTGCAGCATGGAATCAGATTGGTCGGACCAGCGTTGAACAGACCTGAGAACGGGCGTTTCCTGTTTTAGTTTCTGTTTGTAGGCTGGGAGCAACAAAATGGAGTCATGGTCAGACTTGCCGGAAAGGAGGGCGGAGAATAGCCTTGTATGCATCACGGAAGTTGGAATAACAGTGGTCCAGGATTTTACCAGCCCGGGTGGCACATTCGAGTATGCTGGTAAAATTTCGGGAGCCTTGTTCTTAAATTAGCCTTATTAAAATCCCCAGCCACACAAATGCAGCCTCAGGATATGTGGTTTCCAGTTTACATAGAGTCCATGAATTTCTTTCAGTGCCGCTTGATGTATCAGCTTGAGGGGGATGTACACGGCTGTGATTATAATCAAGAGAATTCTTGGTAGATAATGCGGTCTGCATTTGATTGTAAGGAATTCTATGTCAGGTGAACAAAAGGACTTGAGTTCCTGTATGTTGTTATGATCACACCACGTCCTCGTTAATCATAAGACACACACCCCGCCTCTTCTTCTTACCAGAGAGATGTTTGTTTCTGTCGGGTGCCGATGCGTGGAGAAACCAGGTGGCTGTACCGACTCTGATAACGTGTCCTGAGTGAGCCATGTTTCCGTGAAGCAAAGAACGCTGCAGTCTCAATGTCTCTCTGAAAGGCAACCCTCATCGGATTTCGCTTCTACTTTGTTGTCAAGAGACTGTACATTGGCGATTAAAATACTCGGGAGAGGGTAAGTTGCTCTTATATCCAATAGTTCCTCCCGGTTGTATGTAATAAAACTTAATATTTTCCGGGGTAACAATGTAAGAAGTAATACATAAAAAAACAAAATACTGCATGGTTTCCTGAGAACGTGAAGCGAGGCTGCCATCTCTGTCGGCGCCGGAAGCAGCTGTTGCTATGAGTCCATTATGCTGAAGCGCTAACTGAACTGATTGGCCTCAACGTATATAGAGCCGTATCAAACCCTATTTTAGGATCTGTGTGGGTGGGTAGTGTGTGTATGCGGCTTTGCGTGCAAGTCTCCCTTTCCCCTCTTTCTGCCCTCGCTCTCTCTCTCTCTCTCTCTCTCTCTCTCTCTCTCTCTCTCTCTCTCTCTCTCTCTCTCTCTCTCTCTCTCTCTCTCTCTCTCTCTCTCTCTCTCTCTCTCTCTCTCTCTCTCAGCAATGACCCAGTGCAAAGCTGCCAGAGAAGCGGTGGGGGAGTGCTAATTTTCACACCTCCTGCCGTTCCTGCACCCACACTCCTCTGCTCCTCTCCAGCGTCCCTGGAGCCAGCCAAGCCTCCTCGCCATGATGCAGATAGACCCACCAGCAGCAGCCCCTCAGTGAGGTGTATATAGGCCCACTAGCCAGAGGTTAACCCTTCAAATCTCAGGACAAATTGAGATTTTAATAAGGGTATAAAATGATAGGTAGTAGGCAGGTAGTTTTACATGATCAAGTTATGCTGAAGTAGCAACATGATTGAAATAAACAAACATGGGAGCTTTCCAGTATCAATGGATTTCCGTTTGTTGTCAGTGGCCTATTAAGGATGTTCAACCTCCATGTCTTTTGAATAGTCGTTCGCTTCTCACTTGCCACTTCACGTTGGCGGTGATGTGTCTTAACGATCCCAGAGGTCTTCCAGCCTGGAACAGTAGGGGTTACTAGGATATAATGACGTCCCCCCACCTTTTTATTCTACTACCTGTCATCCCTTTGGCGGTGGGGAAAAAGCCTTGTCTCACCATCGTAACACATTGTATTTGGCGAAAACAGGAGGGACGTTAATAACTAGTGCTCTAGCCGGGCTTTCATAACTGTAATGCACTCTTATGATAGTTTGTTTCACCCTAGATGTATTTATCTCACATTTTCTCCCCCCTCTTCCTGGGGCGGCAGGTAGCCTAGTGGTTAAAGCGTTAGGCCAGTAACCGTTCGAATCCCCAAGGTAATGTTGTTCTGCACCTGAGCAAGGCAGTTAACTCATTGTTCCCCGGGCTCCGAAGACGTGGTTTTCGATTTAAGGCAGCCCCCTCCCCTGCACCTCTTGATTCAGAGGGGTTAGGAACAACGATGTTATGCGGAAGACACATTTCAGTTGTACAACTGACTAGGTTTTAATTAGCTGGCACGCAGCGCTAATGCCAGAGCTCTCCTCTCCACTACAGGCAGGTCATTGGAGCCGTGAAACAGACACCCAATCACTGCGCAGATGAAGCAGTTGGATACAAGACGGTCGCCAACTGCCGCAGTCTCAAATTCTCATCTCTGAGCTTCACTCTCTCTCTTTACGAGTTGGTTCTGCTGTTAGTATCGACCGACCACAAAGATCTTCAACTCTGTTTGTTTTTGAAGGGGTGTAGGCGAGTTTTGCCATAGCCAAGAAAAAAAACAAAAAGGCTATCGTCATACATTGCTGAATGTACATTTGCGTAGTGTAATTCTGGTAGATATTCAGCTGAGCAGGTTTTTGAGAACTAATGCAGTGATTGGGTTGACAATGTGGCTTTTGTTATTATTAAACTGTTGATTTAAAAGAGAGAGAGATGATTAGAGATGATTAGAGATGATTTTGCCTTTGTGTGCACTTATATGTTTTTGTCTAACAGTAAATGTAACGTCCTAAAAATAACTTTGCAATGTGGCCTAGTGAGTGGATCAGTGGTCTAAGGTACTGCATCTCAGTGGTAGAGGCGTCACTACAGACCCTGGTTCAGCGGTCTAAGATACTGCATCTCAGTGGTAGAGGCGTCACTACAGACCCTGGTTCCATTCCAGGCTGTATCGCAACCGGGCTGGGATTGGGCGGTGCGCAATTGGCACAGCGCCATTAGGGTTTGGCCGGGGTTTGGCCATCACTATAAGAGTTTTACTAGTCAGATACAGGGTACATAAAATAAGTGAACTCACGATGGCCGATGTGGAACTTTGCTCGCTCCGTTATTTCAAAGCCACGTCAGATATCTTGATTATAAAACGGTGTGCTTTGAGCCCAATGATAGTTCTTTAAATATCTTTTAATACCCGCAATTGCATTTTGAAATGTTGTACAGTCACGAGGTGCTCATTACAGCAGCCGGCCCCATCGAAACAGGCGGGCACAGCGGAAGGCCAGACACTTTTTATAACAGGGAGGTTAATGCAGTTTACTATTTTAACAAATGTATAGTTTCATCCACCCAAACAATAGGATGATTGAGGTGACCCGATTTTTTTTGAATGTGCAGCTCTCATCAGTGCAACCAATAAAATGTTTCACTCGCAGCCCAAAGGTCTTAAATGGTCTCAGTCTGGACTTCTGACAGATACGTGTTTTGGCTGGGTAGATCTCTGGCTGTAGAGGAAACCAAATGACAAATCGTTTCAGCGTATCCTTATAATGCACCACACGGGTCGGGACATTAATCACCGAACAGGGTTCTGAGTTTTTATCGGTGTCCGAGCAGAGTTGGCATGGTCGTGTTCATTAGGCACCAAACTTAAGAAACGACTGAAACGGGGATGGGACTTCCTGGGCTTGTCCAATAAGAAACGGTCAATATCGTTTTCTGTTGCAAAACATTTTTCAAACGTTTTCCGTTGCGCGTCCTAATGAATACAACCCATGTCAGAAGAGACCTTCCCGTGTGTAAACTCTGTTCCCTGTCAACAGTCTGCGCCGTGATGGCCCAATTAGGCCGCGAGGGCATAGCGGAACAACAGTGGGCCCTTGCAATATTCAAATGAACCCCAACTTCCTGTTGGAACCTGTCCAGGTAATAGCCACACTCTGTTCGTCTCTCGCTTTCTCCCAGGGAGATGCTTTTCAGGCTCATTACCGTTTTCGAGAGACAGGGAGATTTTATTTGATTGAAGTTAGTACACTGAACAAAATTATAAACGCAACATGTAGTGTTGGTTCCATGTTTCATGAGCTGAAATAAAATATCCCAGAAATGTTCCATACGCACAAAAAGCTCATTTTTCTCAAATGTTGTGCACAATTTTTGTTATATCCCTGTTAGTGAGCATTTCTTTTTTTGCCAAGATAATCCATCCACCTGACAGGTGTGGCATATCAAAAAGCTGATTAAACAGTATGATCATTACAAAGGTGCACCTTGTGCTGGCCAGTCTAAAAGGTGCAGTTTTGACAGACAACACACAGATGTCTCAAGTTGAGGGAGCGTGCAATTGTCATGCTGACTGCAGGAATGTCCACACGAGCTGTTGCCAGAGAACTTAATGTTCATTTCTTTACCAGAAGCCGCCTCCAACGTCATTTTAGAGAATTTGGCAGTATGTCCAACCGGCTTCACAACTGCAGACCACGTGTATGGCGTTGCGTGGGCGAGCGGTTTGCTGATGTCAACATTGTGAACAGAGTGCCCCATGGTGGGGTTACGGTATGGGCAGGCATAAGCTACTGACAATGAATACGATTGTGTTTTTGTTGATGGCAATTTGAATGCACAAAAATACCGTGACGAGATCTATTGTGAGGCCCATTTGTTTTCTGTGACCAACAGATGCATGTCTGTATTCCCAGTCATGTGAAATTCATAGATTAGGGCCTAATGAATTTATTTAAATTGACTGATTTCCTCGTATAAAATGTAACTCAGGAAAATCAATGAAATTGTTGCATGTTGCGTTTTTTAAATTTTGGTTCAGTGTTTATATTGAGCAACAGTTTCACACTGTCCATGTGAACGTGTAGATACCCTACACATAACTCGGTATCTAAGGAGATGGGTGGTTTTGAGTTACGTAAGAGCCTTGTCTTATCAGGCACATTTTAGTCCGTGGTGTCTGCAAGCTATTTAAGACCTAACCCTTCTCTCTCCAAAACATTCCTACGAATGTCTCTTCCTTCTAGTCAAAATGCAGATAATGTGAAAATGGAGACGGCTGATTTTTCTTGTCACGCTGGATGACAGATGAATTGTTGTAACCTTCAACGCTAGGCAAATCCTGCAACGTAAAACATGTCTCAGCAAAGACTGTACGTGTCTGACACCCATATAGCAGCCATCTATAAGCCTAGATCATGACGGCTGGAAGCCACAAGCCACTCTGTTTCCTCTTTCATATATGTAGCCTGGGACTTTTAGTTTTGTCAGAAAGCTTCAACGGTTCTGATCAGATCACATTCTGGACATGTTAAAGACGAGTTAAAAATGTAGCCTATTTTCTCAAACCAAAAACTTGTGTTGTTGTCTAGTATTGACTTGTATCTTGTTGTCGCTACATCCGTAGCCTACATGTGGCTTGATGTTAATGTAGCTGTTGATGCCGCGAGCTTGTTGTGAGAGGGTGAACTTAGGGCAGAATGTAGATTTTTATCTCTGGGATCAGGCTGGCAAAGTGAATGGCCTTGGGCTGTGCTAGGCTATATATTTTTACACTGGCTGTGGCAAGCCTCCTGACTCACTGGGTACTCATCAGTCAGTGTTTTTTCTGAGGGAAGTAGCTCGCACAAGACATGGCCTGCCTCAGTTTGGAGCAGGGTTTCGTTTAGGGAAGTGTGGCGCCGGGCATTTTACCGGCAACATTTTAATTGACCGGACATTTCAGAAATGTACCGGACCCATGTGCATTGGATGCGTAACCTGATTAGGGCGTCCACCCATGGTGCTCAGAATGACAGAAATCACATTTAGATTCTGGTAATTAATGTGAACAGAACATTCAAGTCGAGGATGCAACGATGTGCGGTCCTTCTTACCGAATTCTGACGTGCACTTTGAAGACGTTAGAATAACTGTCCACATTTACTTTTCCTCCGCGAAGACGAGTAACGAACAGCGAAATCACTAGCCTATGTCAATCTACTACCCCCCATAGTAGAAAGGCTTGTCGAGAAAGAAATGGCCTATTCCAAACAGACTCTGGGTCAGTTGTGAGACGATAGATCCCAAATGAATATATCTTTTGCGCAATCTGACAGATTTTCCACTCAAAGGCGCTGTATGCTGACAATTTAATTCCACAAAATTATATTAATGAACCTATAGACCGATACGAATGACCAGTCAAATGTATTTCCATCAATGAATGGGCTAAAAAGCTTTATTTCCCGGACAATTGACTGGCACCAATTTTATTTATTGGCTTTTCAAAACAGAAATACGGACAAAAGCCTGCGATTACCGGCTAACGGTAATTATCTACATCTTGTTTGTGTTTATTAATCAAAGTGGTGTTTTTTGTGTGAACTGATTGGCCTCGGTCTTTCTCAGGCTTGTCCTTCCAAATGCTTTTAGACAATTGTCACAAGCCGCATGCCAGCAGTGTCTGACATCCGCTGCGAACAGCCCCCCTCTCTCTCTCTCTCTCTCTCTCTCTCTCTCTCTCTCTCTGTCTCTCTGTCTCTCTCTCTCTCTCTGTCTCTCTCTCTGTCTCTCGCTCTGTCTCGCTCTGTCTCGCTCTACCTCGCTCTACCTCTCTCTGTCTGTCCCTCCCCCCCCAAGCCCTTCATGTACCCTGTGACCACAGCATGACCTTTCTCCCCTTCACCCCTCCCTCCTCCCTTCCTCTCCCGTTGTGTTTTTATACCTCTACACACCGCATTGCAGGCCAGCGATGCGGATCCCTAGGATGCTATAAGCGGCGGTAGCAGTTGGCTAGTGGTGACGGGTATGAGAAGATGTTAATAATGTGAATAACCACCCCCTGGCCTGAATATATTCATAGGCTATTTTATCCTCTCCGTTAATGACTGGGGGAAGCTGCCAGGGGACAATGCCTCTCGACTCGTAACCACCCGCAAAGTGTCTCTTGTCTGAATTAAATTCAGAACCTCTGCAGGTGGGTTAGCGTGTTTTTTTTTTCTTGGAAAATTGTGTGCGCGTGGGAGACCATTTAAAGAATAAGACATTGTAACAAGTATTTTTTGAACCATGAGTCTGGAGGTTTTTAGTTGATACAGCGTACATTCAAATCCATTTTATCTCATTAGGAGCCTATACTGTAGGCTTCCATCATTAGCAGGGTTGGGGTCACGTCCATTTCAACTCCAGTCAATTTTGAAAGTTAATCAAATTCCTATTCCAAATGTTCCTCAGTGTATCACCCCACACGAGATATCGCCCAGCCCTACAGGAAGTTGGGCCCAGTGTCGCCTGTTACTCAGTGAGGGGCAGTGCAGGACAGCCCTACAGGAAGTTGGGCCCAGTGTAGCCTGTTACTCAGTGAGGGACAGTGCAGGACACCAGAACTGAAAGGACAGCAAGCAGTGCTTCTGCTTTATGATATGAGTCACCTCAACAGGAACCACCCAAACAGGACATACAGTTAAACAACCACACTCTGCGGTCCAGAACACTCACTACGTCTGTACACACTGCACAATCCAATACGTCCCCAGTAGTAGCCATCCACTGTGCCTCTCAACTCTCTCTCTCCCGCCCCTCCCGGGGTATGTGAGTGGAGATCCCAGCTGTTGAAAGCTTGGACAGGAAACTGACACACTGGAACTGATGGAGCGAGGTTGTCCGTTCCAAAGTGTGAAAACATGGCTTCAATGTGTTGATTTGATCAGGCAGGGAGGGGTGTGTGTGTGTGTGTGTGTGTGTGTGTGTGTGTGTGTGTGTGTGTGTGTGTGTTTGTAGGGTCTTCTTTCAGCCCAAGTGTTGCGTTTGTGCTCCTTTAGGGGGGGTTCAAAGAGTATCCCTGTGTGTTCTGGTGATGTTAGTGGGAGTTGATGTATACTCGGGTCTGTTTCTATAGGTGATGATTGGAATTTATGTTGATGACATTCTTAAAGCACAGATCTCCGTTTTCTGACTTGAGCATGCCAACTTCATGTATAATTGTGAACCCAGCAATCTACACAAACAGTGGCAAGAAAAAGTATGTGAACCCTTTGGAATTACCTGGATTTCTGCATAAATTGGTCATAACATTTTATCTGATCTTCATCTGTCACAACAATAGACAAACATTGTTATTATTTTAAGCACACTAATTATTACATTTTTTCTTATCTATATTGAATACATCATTTAAACATTCTGTGTAGTGTTAGTATGTGAACCCCTATTGACTTACCCAAAAGCTAATTGGAGTCAGGAGTCAGCTAACCTGGAGTCCAATCAATGAGACGAGATTGGAGATGTTGGTTAGAGCTGCCCTGCCTTTATAAAAACACTCACACAATGTGTTTGCTATTCACAAGAAGCATTGTCTGATGTGAATCTTGCCTTTAACAAAAGAGATCTCAGAAGACCTAAGATTAAGAATTGTTGACTTGCATAAAGCTGGAAAGGGTTACAAAAGTATCTCTAAAAGCCTTGATGTTCATCAGTCCATGGTAAGACAAATTGTCTATAAATGGAGAATGTTCAGTATAGTTCCTACTCTCCCTGGGAGTGGCCGTCCTGCAAAGATGACTGCATAGGGCACAGAGCAGAGTGCTCATTGAGGTTAAGAAGAATCCTAGAGTGTCAGCTAAAGACTTACAGAAATCTCTGGAACATGCTAACATTTCTGTTGACGAGTCTTCGATACGTAAAACACTAAACAAGAATGGTGTTCATGGGAGGACACCCCGAGAGAAGCCACTGTGGTCCAAAAACAACATTGTTGCACGTCTGAAGTTTGCAAAAGTGCACCTGGATGTTCCACAGCGCTACTGGCAAAATATTCTGTGGACAGATGAAACTACAGTTGAGTTGTTTGGAAGGAACACATAACACTATGTGTGGAGAAAAAAAGGCACAGCACACCAACATCAAAACCTAATCCCAACTGTAAAGTATGGTGGAGGGAGCATCATGATTTGGGTCTGCTTTGCTGCCTCAGGCCCTGGACAGCTTGCTATCATCGACTGAAAAATGAATTCCCAAGTTTATCAGGACATTTTGCTGGAGTATGTAAGGCTATCTGTCCACCAATTGAAGCTCAACAGAAGTTGGGTGATGCAACAGGACAACGACCCAAAACACAGAAGTAAATCAACAACAGAATGGCTTCAACAGAAGAAAATACGCCTTCTGGAGTGGCCCAGTCAGAGTCCGGACCTCAACCCAATTGAGATGCTGTGGCATGACCTCAAGAAAGCGGTTCACACCAGACATCCCAAGAATATTGCTGAACTGAAACAGTTTCGTTTAGAGGAATGGTCCAAAATTCCTCCTGACCGCTGTGCAGGTCTGATCCGCAACTACAGAAAACGTTTGGTTGAGGTTATTGCTGCCAAAGGAGGGTCAACCAGTTATTAAATCCAAGGGTTCACATACTTCTTCCACCCTGCACTGTGAATGTTTATGCGGTGTGTTCAATAAAGCCATGAAAACGTATAATTGTTTTGTGTTATTAGTTTTAAGCAAATTGTGTTTGTCTATTGAGGTGATCTAGATGAAGCTCGGATAACATTTTATGACCGATTTTTATGCAGAAATATTATCAAAGGGTTCACACACTTTTTCTTGCCACTGTATATTGTTAAAGCTAGTTAGTCTTCAGAAGCAGTGTTCCGTCTCTGCAGTCAACTCACTGAACAGCTGTGTCAGCCCCCTGTCAACAGGGTCAGATCAGGTTCTCCTCACACACTGCAGCTGCCGGCTCCCTGCTGTGCGGACCTCTGTCACACTGCTCAGTGGAATGGGACGTCGCACACACACACACGGCCGCCACCGAACAACGCACTGGTCGCAGCAGGGTGGCAGAAATGACCTCGTACTTGCCGTCGTATACTGTGTCATTCAGATAGAAAGCACAAGTAGATTTTTGGTGAGAGAGTAAGGGATAGGGGGTGTGTGTGCATGTGTACTAATTGAGTTCCCATTACAATATGTTGTAGGCTGTGTGTGGGTTTCTTTTTTTTTAAGACTCTATTTGTGTAACACCCATTTGTAAGAGCACAAACCTGACCGTCTGTCGCAGGTCACAGGACAATGTAACCCCACTCAGTCTCAGGAAGATGGAGTAGGGTGAAGGTGCCCTTAAAACGGTTATTAGCCACATGCTCAGAATACAACAGGTGCAGACCTTACAGTGAAATGCTGAATACAACAGGTGTAGACCTCACAGTGAAATGCTGAATACAACAGGTGTAGACCTTACAGTGAAATGCTGAATACAACAGGTGTAGACCTTACAGTGAAATGCTGAATACAACAGGTGTAGACCTTACAGTGAAATGCTGAATACAACAGGTGTAGACCTCACAGTGAAATGCTGAATACAACAGGTGTAGACCTCACAGTGAAATGCTGAATACAACAGGTGTAGACCTTACAGTGAAATGCTGAATACAACAGGTGTAGACCTCACAGTGAAATGCTGAATACAACAGGTGTAGACCTTACAGTGAAATGCTGAATACAACAGGTGTAGACCTTACAGTGAAATGCTGAATACAACAGGTGTAGACCTTACAGTGAAATGCTGAATACAACAGGTGTAGACCTTACAGTGAAATGCTGAATACAACAGGTGTAGACCTCACAGTGAAATGCTGAATACAACAGGTGTAGACCTTACAGTGAAATGCTGAATACAACAGGTGTAGACCTCACAGTGAAATGCTGAATACAACAGGTGTAGACCTTACAGTGAAATGCTGAATACAACAGGTGTAGACCTTACAGTGAAATGCTGAATACAACAGGTGTAGACCTCACAGTGAAATGCTGAATACAACAGGTGTAGACCTCACAGTGAAATGCTGAATACAACAGGTGTAGACCTCACAGTGAAATGCTGAATACAACAGGTGTAGACCTCACAGTGAAATGCTGAATACAACAGGTGTAGACCTCACAGTGAAATGCTGAATACAACAGGTGTAGACCTTACAGTGAAATGCTGAATACAACAGGTGTAGACCTCACAGTGAAATGCTGAATACAACAGGTGTAGACCTTACAGTGAAATGCTGAATACAACAGGTGTAGACCTTACAGTGAAATGCTGAATACAACAGGTGTAGACCTCACAGTGAAATGCTGAATACAACAGGTGTAGACCTTACAGTGAAATGCTGAATACTTACTTAAAGGCTCTAACCAACAGTGCAAAAAAGGTATTAGGTGGACAATAGGTAAGTAAAGAAGTAAAAAAAGACAGGCTGTATACAGTAGAGGGGCTATATACAGTAGCGGGGCTATATACAGTAGAGAGGCTGTATACAGTAGAGGGGCTATATACAGTAGAGAGGCTGTATACAGTAGAGGGGCTATATACAGTAGAGGGGCTATATACAGTAGAGGGGCTATATACAGTAGAGGGCTATATACAGTAGAGGGGCTATATACAGTAGAGAGGCTATATACAGTAGAGAGGCTATATACAGTAGAGAGGCTATATACAGTAGAGAGGCTATATACAATAGAGGGGCTATATACAATAGAGGGGCTATATACAGTAGAGGGGCTGTATACAGTAGAGGGGCTATATACAGTAGAGGGGCTATATACAGACACCGGTTAGTCAGGCTGATTGAGGTAGTATATGTACATGTAGTTATGGTTAAAGTGACTATGCATATATGATGAACAGAGTAGCAGCAGCGTAAAAGAGGGGTTGGGGGTGGGGCACAATGCAGATAGCCCGGTTAGCCATTTAATTACCTGTTCAGGAGTCTTTTGGCTTGGGGGGTAAAAACTGTTGAGAAGCCTTTTTGTCCTAGACTTGGCACTCCGCTACCGCTTGCCATGCGGTAGTAGAGCGAACAGTCTATGACTGGGGTGGCTGGGGTCTTTGACATTTTTTTAGGGCTTTCCTCTGACACCGCCTGGTGTAGAGGTCCTGAATGGCAGGCAGCTTAGCCCCAGTGATGTACTGGGCCGTACGCACCACCCTCTAGTTCCTTGCGGTCGGAGGCCGAGCAATTGCCATACCAGGCAGTGATGCAACCAGTCAGGATGCTCTCGATGTTGTAGCTGTAGAACCGTTTGAGGATCTCAGGACCCATGCCAAATATTTTTTGTTTCTTGAGGGGGAATAGGTTTTGTCGTGCCCACTTCACGACTGTCTTGGTGCGTTTGGACCATTCTAGTTTGTTGGTGATGTGGACACCAAGGAACTTGAAGCTCTCAACCTGCTCCACTACAGCCCCGTCGATGAGAATGGGGGGCGTGCTCGGTCCTCCTGTCCAGGTGGGAAAGGGCAGTGTGGAGTGCAATAGAGATTGCGTCATTTGTGGATCTGCTGGTGCGGTATACAAATTGGAGTGGGTCTAGGGTTTCTGTGATAATGGTGTTGATGTGAGCCATTACCAGCCTTTCAAAGCACTTAATGGCTACGGACGTGAGTGCTACGGGTCTGTAGTCATTTAGGCAGGTTGCCTTCGTGTTCTTGGGCTCAGGGACTATGGTGGTCTGCTTGAAACTTGTTGGTATTACAGACTCAATCAGGGACATGTTGAAAATGCCTTAAACGCTGATCTTGGGCCAGTTTAGCATTTCCCCCACTAACGGTTAAGGTTAGGATTAAAAAGCTGAACCTTGATCTGTACCTGGGGGGGAACTTCATCCCGGAGCCAGGTGTATGTTGCCATGGTCTCAGACAGTCTAGCCTTGCTGATGTACATGGACTTGTCAATGTACCAGCCCGCTACTTATAGCTCAGGGCCCAGTGTTTCTCAATACTGGTTCTGGAGACCCAACGGGGTGCACAATGCACATTTTAGTTTCTATCCTTGGCAATAACACACCACACTAACCCACCTGATTCCACTTATCAACTCATCATCAAGACGTGATAAGTGGGAACAGGTGTGTGCACCCGTTTGGTTTCCCAGTAGGGCTGGGAATTGCCAGGGACCTGTATTGCGACGCTCGTGTTTCTCATGATTCTATATGTATTGCAAGTAGATATTTTGATTTTATTTTGGGATTAGTTGTTCCAAACTCTCTTTCTCACTGCTTCAGAGAGATGAGAGAGCGTAAGGAAACTAGTTTTGATCAGTCATGGAAATGTTAAAGTGCTGAAAACATTGGCTCCCTATGTAACCTTTTCACACGTACCAACAAACGGGTGTGATCATTCTGCAGTGGTCCTTGCAGCGTACGCTCTAACCAGTGTGATTAGAATGCTCATTTAGAACGTCCAGTTTCGATTGACGCAACAGTCAGCATTCGAGCTGGCCACACTTTTTTTCACAGAAACGTTTTGCACAAACACAGTCCATACAAAGTTATGTCCTGAATGTGACCAGTACTTTTTTGGATGTAATTTTCAGACATTCACAGAAGTAGCGACAGCATAACACAATCCGCCAAACCGCAAAATGTAGGCTACATTAGTCCTAGCGCTAACTGAGAAAAGATTTACGTATTTAGAGAACTTTCAGCTGACTGAAACCACAATATGAATTAGCTAATAGCAGTTACATTTTATAATTCGTCAGTCGATCGAAATAATTGAGTAAAACACTTTCTAGAAATGAAAAGTAATCCGACGATGGGTAGTTTGTGCAAGCTGCCATCTTTAGTTTTTTTTCGCGTCAACCAATGATAAGAGACCAGATGAGTTTGGTCTGTTTGCAGTATGCATGTTCAAGGGGGTGTCTTCTACGATCCTCCACCTCCCATCCAATTTTATTGGTCACATACACATGGTTAGCAGATGTTAATGCTTCTAGTTCTAGTTCCGACCGTGCAGTAATATCTAACAAGTAATCTTGTACAAGTCATTTCACAACAATTCACTTCCGGAAGTTTACCATTCCTTCACCTCATTATCACATCTTTGGTCTGACATGTTTACGTGACACCCAGAATGCATTGTATAATGTCAATAAACATGGCGCCACACATAGCGGGAAAATAGCTTAGCAGTAGCTCATTATAATCAGTACAACAAAAATACCAAAAAAAGTATTTTACACACATCCTAAGTGTCCATTACAATCTATGCAATAATCAGAATGCATTCTTTGTCACCAGTACTTGAAAACGTGAATAAAACTACATACATTATGCTCCATACATACATATATTATTGGGAAACACTGAGCTAGTTTATGGGCATCCCCATTCATTCCAACAATCAACGTGTCAAATATACATGTTTATCAACGCTGGAACCCAGCCAGGGTTTCCATTAGGGGGATTTTAATTGACCGTCATTTCAGAAATGTACCGGGCCCATGTGCATTGGATGCGTAACCTGATTAGGGCGTCCACCCATGGTGCTCAGAATGTGCGGTCCTTCTTACCGAATTCTGACGTGCACTTTGAAGACGTTAGAATAATTGTCCACATTTACTTTTCCTCCGCAAAGACGAGTAACGAATTAATGGCCTATTTCAAACAGACTCTGGGTCAGTTGTGGGACGATAGATCCCTAATTCATACAGCCAGTAGGCCTAGTAGGCTACATAACAATATGTGATGCAACAGATCACAACATATAGCTTAAAATGTTGATCAACTATTATTTCTTCACATTATAAGTGTAGCGATGCGCACGAGGCGGCAGCAGGCTACACAAGGCGGTTTGATGTGACCGAGATGAAAGGATCCTTGAGACGTGTTTGAAGAAGGGAGATCTAATATGCAACAATCAGCACCGGTTGCTGATATGACTAGGATTGTGGCTACCCGGACAGTGAAATAAAGTTTAGATAAAATAATTGCTTCCACGGATATGGATTGATTTTTGACTAGGCTACTTTCAAGCAAGGTAAGACGTGCCTCCGTAATATGTATTATGCGTACTGCTTCCAGCTCATTGCAAAGTGGTGTGTGACAGTAATGAAGCCTGCCTTCCTTTGCCAATGTCTGCGTTTGCTGTTTGAGATGCTGTAGCCGCGGCTCTCGCGCGCTGTCTGACCAATTTTTTTTTTCCCGCTCAAAGGATCTGTATCTGTACGCTGTACACATTTTGATAAATAAGATGCATAACGAATATACTGTACATGAGCCAATTCTTTACGACATTGAAGTCGTCTTGACAACATTGGATTCACACCTCCTGATAGTTCAGAGTTTCCAATATGAAACTGAAGTAGATGTGTTCTCTGATGTCGACGCTGGCTTGCAGTGCAGTGCAGGGGGTATGTTCATTATGGCAACAAAAACGTTATAAAAACATTTTGCAACGGGAAAAAAAAAAAAGAGTTAATTTCTCATTGGACAAGTCCAGGCAGTCTCCCAGTTTTCTTCTGTTTGGTGTCTAATAAACATAAAGAAACTAGGTTATACCTTCCTTATTGAAATGAAATAGAAGGACCCACATTGGTGGTGATGAAAGCAGGTTTTAGTCCAACTCCCAACACACGCGGCTTGAGTTTCCCAAAGACACTGTAAAGCGGCTCTTTTAATAAAGAACTCTCATTGTCTTTGTCGTGTTTCATCTCGAGTTCCCCTCCCCAATGGGGTGTGAAATATAGATTTGGCAAGCGGGAGACTTCCATTTAAATCCCCCTAATTCATCATCTCTGACACCCCTCTCTGCCTTTTTGGTAATTGTCTTATGTAATTTTTTTTATGAGTAGGACGGTCAAGTGTCTCCAGAGGAGTCGAGATTTCGCCACCACTCTGGCTGCATTGTTAGGCAGGAGAGTCAGCGTTTTGCCAAGTCGCCCGACCGCTCACTTGTTTCATATGACAAGGTCCCGTTGGAACTCCATTAAGTTGATAGGTGTGCGTGTACATAAATGTCTTTTTCTCTCTCTCTCTCTCTTTCGCCAGCTCCTCGTTCTACGTGCCGGAGAATGGAAGGCCGCTGCGCTTCCAGCCGCCATCGCTGGAGTTTGGGACGCAGTGAGTTTTTATTTCTCTCACTTCCTGGTTTCATAGAAGAGGATTCATAAAAAGGAATCATGAACATAAGCCAACGTCAAGACATTGATAAATCCTGTGTTTGGAGCTACTATAACCAGCCACCTCATTTTAGACGTACACATGGGCGCAAAATACACCGACTCCAAATCACAATCCGACAGTTATTAGAGTAATGTGGAAAAAGCATTCAGGACAGCGTCGTATGACAAAATAAACAAAATATCTGGAACCTTTACCTAACCTTGTCTGGATTATGTCACCGGAAGCCCCCCAAAGAAGAAACACGTGTATAGAAAGCGATGATTTAAAAAAAAGCAGTAGAAGTGGAGAAGCTTGCTGTATAAAGCGGAGGGGCTTTTGAAACGCAGAGGAAGCCAAGGGAACAGACGGGTCGACAACCAAATAAGGCCATGAGCAGCTCTGCTCTCTTCCCATCAGCGCCAGACGGAATAAGGGAGAGGGTCAGACCCAAGGGGAAACGTTTAGAACTCTGCTGTTTGCCTCCCCGCTCCCAAAACAATCACCAGAATAGCGAGACTCTTTGTTGTGCTTGGACAGCCGTGCCCAACTGCTACTATTTGCAGCTGAAGAAATGTGTCCTATGACATATTTATTCATTCTTTTGAGCCATATTCACATTTTTTTTCCCCTCAAGGTCTGTTTATTTCCCATTTTGTTTATCTATTGGTCCAACTATCCAAGATATCTATTTGTTAATTAGTTCTGTTTCTAAATCTGAGAAATACTCCATTCCCAACCTTTAACAAACTAGGAAACACTAGGTCCGACCTAGGATGTATCCTCGTCCATACCTTATTGCTACAGACAACGGTTGCTATGGGACTGAAGTGTTTAAACATTAAAATCCCCACGCCCTTGTTTTGCCACAGTGGCATCAAGCAAAGCAGCCATAAAACACAAGCACAAGGTGTTAAACTCAACCTCATCCTCGCCCGCTAGCCTTGCTAGCCACTCGCTAACTAGGCTAACCCAACAGCCAATGGTAATAAACAGTGTTGACACCGCGACATGAACGCACCCTCCTTTCTCTGTTTACCAGGCAGCGCAGAGGGAACCAGGAATGCCCAAACAGAACCTTTATTGACCGAAGTTGTGTCCCAAATGTCACCCTCTTTCCTATATAGTGCACTACTTTTGACCAGAGCCCAGTGGCACCCTATTCCCTATATAATGCGCTACTTTGACCAGAGGCATATGGGCACTCTATTCCCTATGTGTAGTGCACTACTTTCGCAGTATTTACTGTCATCTCGTTGTTTAAACTCACAACAAACCCCCTGTCCCCACTACAATGCAGGTCCCCAGTCATGCGATACGAGTGGCAAGGACAGGCAGTAGCTTCGCATAAAGAGGATGGAATTTCTACTGTCTTTGCCATCAGCATTGAATTGAGGAAACGTGTAGATTTATAAAATAGACGAGGTTAAAACGCATCGATATCTGTAACTTAATCGCGTTAGGAAATGGAGTTTGACCTATCCAATGACTTCACATTGTACACAAGCTCTAAAAGTTACAATCGGGTGTATGAATATATTGCTTGCTTATGGTTATGATGACAGTAGTATGAGGAAAGCCTCTCCTATTAAGAGGGACATTTTTACAGAACTGTGGTGACTCCTGCCTTTGTTGCTGGGACCTATTTTTATTACGAACACATCAACGTATTAACAGGCTAAACGGAAAGGGCTAAGCTGTAGCTCCAAAGGTCAACATAGCCCTTTTAATAGCAGCCTGCGCTGACACCGTCTTTATGGTTGATCTGAACTATGGCGCCGTTTCTCCTTTGAACGCCGGCCCCGGAGAAGTGTCAGATGAGCGAAAGTGGCTTCCTCGTTTCCAGGAAGCCACTAACTTGTCGCCAAATAAACGGGTGAAGGGTGAAGTTGCCCCTAGACACTGATCTTGGGCCAGTTTTTAGCATTTCCCCCACTAATGGTTAAGGTTAGGATTGGGGAGGGGAAGCTGGTCCTAGATCTGTCCCTAGAGGAAACGTCACTATTAAAGGGATGTTTTCTAGCTCATGGTCAAGTGTTGACACAACCGGAAAACACTCTGCATTGAGTCGCACTCTTGTGCCTTGAAGTTACTCTATAACTACAGTGGTAACTACAATTTAATCATGGAGGTAACAATGTCTAAATTGTACTTGAACAAAAGTTAGTTTCATAGTAGTTTAGAAATATTACTTTGTCGATGTCCGAATTTCGAGAAAGTATTTTACACTGATTTAAACAGCGTGATCATTACGCAGGTGCACCTTGTGCTGGCGAACAATAAAAGCCACTCTAAAATGTGCAGTGTAGTCACACAACACAACGCCACAGATGATTTTGAGGGAGCTTCCAAATGGCATGCTGACTGCAGGAATGTCCACCAGAGCTGTTGCCAGATAATTTTATGTTCATTTCTCTACTAACGTCGTTTTAGAGAATTTGGCAGCACGTCCGATTTGTCATCACAACCGCAGACAACATGTATGGCGTTGTGTGGGCGAGCGGTTTGCTGATGTCAACGTTGGCGGCGGTGAGGTTATGGTATGGGCAGGCATAAGCTACAGTCTAACGAACACAATTGCATTTTTATCGATAGCAATTTGAATGCACAGAGATGCCGTGACGAGGTCCATTGTCGTGCCTTTCATCCACCACCATCACCTCATGTTTCAGCATGCTAATGCACGGCCGCATGTTCGCAAGAATCTGTACACAATTCCCCGAAGCTAAAAATGTCCCAGTTGTTCCATATGGACTGCATACTCACCAGACATGTCAACCATTGAGCATGTTTGGGATGCTCTGGATCAACGTGTACGTCGTGTTTCCGTTCACGCCAATATCCAGCAACTTCGCACAAGAGGATTGGGGCAACATTGCACAGGCCACAATCAACAGCCTGATCAACTCTATGCGAAGGAGATGTTGTCACGCTGCATGAGGCAAATGGTGGTCACACCAGATACTGACTGGTTTTCTAATCCATGCCCCTTCTATATTTTTAAGGTATCTGTGACCAACAGATATTTGTCTTCCCAGTCATGTGAAATCCATAGATTAGGGCCTTAATGAATTCATTCCAATTGGCTTATTTCGTTACATAAACTGCAACTCTTCTTTGAAAGGGTTGCACGTTGCATGTATATTTTTTGTTCAGTATAGCTTGATGTTTACTATGCCTAGATAGAACAATGAGTGGTGCTTGTTATGTCCATCTCTCTCTCTCTCTCTGTAGGCCACTGGGGCTGCCAAGAGCTGAAACCATATACATACACAACCCCAGCCAGGAACTCCCAGTGACACTGCTGTCAATGTTTACATCCAGCAGACATTTTCACATGCCTTCGTTCCACAGAAGGGTGAGTGTGTGTGCTCCCCCCCTCGGACACTCAACCACACCCCCGTCTATCCAGCTTCTCGCTACAATCTCTATGTTTCTCTCTCTCTCTCTGTGTGTCTCTCTCTCTCTGTGTGTCTCTCTCTCTGTGTGTCTCTCTCTCTGTGTGTCTCTCTCTGTGTGTCTCTCTCTCTGTGTGTCTCTCTCTCTCTGTGTGTCTCTCTGTCTCTCTGTCTCTCTCACTCACTCACTCACTCACTGTTTTTCCCTCTCTGTTTGTCTACCCCTCTCCACCCCCCCTCTTTCTCATGTCAGTCTCTTGGGCCACTAGTCCAGCTATTTAAACTCTATTTAAACTCTCAAACTGCCATTGAAACCCACAGCATTTCCCTGCTCTGCTTTGAAAATAAATGGAGCGCAACAACGTTGCATCACACTCTTGACAACAGTGCATGTTACCTCCTTGCATGTCACGTTTTCTCCTACCGATTCCACGCTGAACTGAACCCACGAATCATTCTCAGCACGATTTCTCATATAAGTGGTGGAAGTTGTGTGGCTCACGAGCGTACTACCGAGAGCGAAGTCATGCTAGCATGGACATTGTAACGTAGTGATTGCCTTTCAGTGAACCCTGTGTCCTCTCTGCTTTCAGGTAATCCCGCCCCGAGGGAAGGCCTCATTTAAACTAGTCTTCCTCCCGACGGAGGAGGGCAACGTGGAGAACTCATTATTTATAAACACATCGGCCCACGGGGTGCTCTCTTACCAGGTCAGTAGTCGTGCGAGCATATGATACTAACGCTCCCCGGTCTGCCTCGCAAACCGCTCCCTGTTTGCTGCACTACATTTCACCCGTGTGACTGTGGTCAAGAGTAGTGCGCTATGCCTCCCCAGTGATCTGTTTTTAATATGGACTCAAAAAAGAACATTGCGTGTCCGGTGGAAGGCATGTTGAAGTTTAGTTTTGCAACCGTTTTGAAACACAGGAAGTAATGGCTTGTGATGTGATATTTGGAACCTTTTTGACCCCTGACCTTTTTATTAAAGACTCATCAAAGCAGCATAGGCGTTGTTTAAGACTGATTTTAAAAGCCCAGAGCCCAATTGAATAGTTAAATAAACATTGGTTCGTGGTTCTTGGTAGGGTGGTAAGGATGCCTAGGCCTAAATATATTCTGTTTATCAGTGAAAAGGCATCAGTTTAGTTCACCCAATCATTAAATAACTTATGGTTTTCCATTGAATAAACTACGAGGACTGTGATATTACGATGATCCGCTCTCCAGTGTTGTATACCCACTCTGGCCACTCTTAGCATAAGCGACATTAGCATGCTACCTTGGATTTCATTCACTCCCTTTTTGATATAATATTCTGTGGTTTTAATCAGTCCCTTTTACAATGGCCAAGTAAACGAAACCCCACTTTTGGATTGCACACTTCTTCTGACACGTTTAACATCTCTCAAATGTAAAATAAGTAATTTATTGGAACTGTCCCTTTTTTAACAGTGATGTCCTTTCTCACTCAGGTTTTTGGTTTGGGCGTCCCCCGGGGCTCTTTAAAGGGGGTCCATAGGAAGGACAGCGTCCTCATATTCCCCCACATCCAGAGCATCAAGCTGAGCCAAACTCAGGTACGTCCGTTCCATTCGACTCAATACACTTGATTTATTCCCCAACAGGCAATTGTTCCCGGGCAAGAAAGTCAACAGACGACACGTGGCAACAGGGATACGTATGTTTACCACAGTACTATAAAGACTCACATACCATACCAACAAACAAACACATTTACCACAATATTTACCCCAGAAGACCTGCTAGCATGGTCCTCTGCCCTGCTCTGCAATGTGAAAGGCCTTGCTGAGTTGTCTGACATCTGATAGCCAGCAGCTATCTTCCCCTCTTTGCCAGTCCCGGAGATAACCCCACACACACACACACACACACACACACACACACACACACACACACACACACACACACACACACACACACACACACACACACAGAGGTATAACCACACACACACACACACACACACACACACAGAGGTATAAACACACACTTACATGAGAGGCGTACGCACACACACACACACAGAGGTATAAACACACACACACACACACAGAGGTTTAAACACACACTTACATGAGAGGCGTACGCACACACACACACACACACACACACAAGGTGTATATACACACATTCATGCATGCACACACACATGATCAATCACGTTCATATTTGTGTATACACAATCGCACACTTGTGCCTAAACAAACACACACACACACACACACACACACACACACACACACTCACTTTTAGAAACACGAGGCTTCTTCGGAGGAGCATTTCCCTCGGAAACAGGAAGCGGGCTGGCAGTTTAGTAAAATGTCAGCCTGGCTGCGTACTCACAATCACTCAGACTTCCTTCTAGTTATTTTTGTTGTTTCTCAGTATGGTTCACTTGATCTAATCGACCACTTATTTTGAACACACTCTTTTTCTGTTAACAAGACAACATATTGGCTGCGTCTTAAATAAATGGCCCCCTATTGCCTAAATAGTGCACAGCCTTTGACCAGTGCACTATATAGAAAATAGTGGTTTTGCTGAAGCAATGCACTATAAATAGCCATTTGGGACATAACCATAGAGTTTCTTCACTGATCTGGAGATACTTCTATGAGTGGTTGACAGGGCGCTGTGAGAGTACAGTCGTTCCTGTAACGGTGTTTGTGGTTTGTGTTGCTGTGACACGGCCTGTTGAGCTGCTGAACACGTGAACAGGTTTAAATATAGACCGAGCTTTGGCAGCCAGATTCAAATGTATTTCCTCCTTCCCTTTATCTCTCTCTCTCTGGCTCTCTTTAGTGGGGAGGTTGAAATGAAGTCTCTCTCTCTGGCTCTCTTTAGTGGGGAGGTTGAAATGAAGTCTCTCTCTCTGGCTCTCTTTAGTGGGGAGGTTGAAATGAAGTCTCTCTCTCTGGCTCTCTTTAGTGGGGAGGTTGAAATGAAGTCTCTCTCTCTGGCTCTCTTTAGTGGGGAGGTTGAAATGAAGTCTCTCTCTCTGGCTCTCTTTAGTGGGGAGGTTGAATTGAAGTCTCTCTCTCTGGCTCTCTTTAGTGGGGAGGTTGAAATGAAGTCTCTCTCTCTCTCTGTCTCTCTGTCTCTCTGTCTCTCTGTGTCTCTGTCTCTGTCTCTGTCTCTGTCATTGGATGAGGTAACTGTTATTTCACTGTGTGTAGCTTTGAGCTCACCACTACTTTAGACATGAAATAACGCACCAATCCAAATACACTGTCATGTAGAAATACTGTCACCCAAGTCTAAGGTCTTGACTAGTGAAGACTTGTGTTATAGTAGTGTCAGAGATCTGCCTTGTAGTTGGGATAACCTACAGGTCATGTTGATAAATCAATCAATGAGTTGTGTATTTATGAAGCCCTTCTTACATCAACATCACAAAGGACTTTACAGTAAATAACCTGGTCTAGAACCACAAAGGTCATAGGGCTCAATGGGCAATAACGCTGTTCATGTACACTACCTTTCAAAAGTTTGGGGTCAATTAGAAATGTCATTTGTTTTTGAAAGGAAAGCACATTTTGGTCCATTAAAAAAACATCAAATTCATCAGAAATACAGTGTAGACATCGTTAATGTTGTAAATGACTATTGCTGGAAACGGCTGATTTTTTTGGTTTTTTAATGGAATATCTACATAGGCGTACAGAGGCCCATTATCAGCAACCATCACTCCTGTGTTCCAATGGCACGTTGCGTTAGCTAATCCAAGTTTATCATTTTAAAAGGCTAATTGATCATTAGAAAACCCTTTTGCAATTGTGTTAGCACAGCTGAAAACTGTTGTCCTGATTAAAGAAGCAATAAAACTGGCCTTCTTTAGACTAGTTGAGTATCTGGAGGATCAGTATTTGTGGGTTCGACTACCGGCTCAAAATGGCCAGAAACAAGTAACTTTCTTCTGAAACTCGTCAGTCTATTCTTGTTCTGAGAAATTAAGGCTATTCCATGCGAGAAATTGCCAATAAACTGAAGATCTCGTACAACGCTGTGTACTACTCCCTTCACAGATCAGCTCAAACAGTCTCTAACCAGAATAGAAAGAGGAGTGGGAGGCCCCGGTGCACAACTGGGCAAGAGGACAAGTACATTAGAGTGTCTAGTTTGAGAAACAGACTCCTCACAAGTCCTCAACTGGCAGCTTCATTAAAACTTCTTCAGGATCGGTGTCCCCCTCGTGGGACGGTTGAGGTAACGTAGGCTAATGTGATTAGCATGAGGTTGTAAGTAACAAGAACATTTTCCAGGACATAGACATATCTGATATTGGCAGAAAGCTTAAATTCTTGTTAATCTAACTGCACTTTCCAATTTACAGTAGCTATTACAGTGAAAGAATACCATGCATTTGTTTGAGGAGAGTGCACAATTTTGAACATGAAAAGTTATTAATAACCAAATTAGGCACATTTGGGCAGTCTTGATACAGAATTTTGAACCGATATGCAATGGCTCATTGGATCAGTCTGAAACTTTGCACATGCACTGCTGCCATGTAGTGACCAAAATCTAAATTGCAGCTGTGCTGGAATAATACATTATGGCCTTTCTCTTGCATTTCAAAGATGATGGTACAAAAAACAATACAAAAAAACGTTTGTATGTATTATATTTTACCAGATCTATTGTGTTATATTCTCCTACATTCATTTCACATGTCCACAAACTTCAAAGTGGTTCCTTTCAAATGGTACCAAGAATATACATATCCTTGCTTCAGGGCCTGAGCTACAGGCAGTTAGATTTGGCTATGTCATTTTAGGCGAAAATTGAAGAGGAAAAAAAGGGGGGCCAATAGTACCCGCAAAACACCAGTCTCAACGTCAACAGTGAAGAGGCGACTCCGGGATGCTGGCCTTCTAGGCAGAGTTGGCCAATAAAAAGAAAAGATTACGATGGGAAAAAGAACACGGACACCGGAAGATTGGAAAAAAAGTGTTATGGACAGACGGATCTAAGTTTGAGGTGTTCGCGTCACAAAGAAGAACATTCGTGAGACGCAGAAAAAATGAAAAGATGCTGGAGGAGTGCTTGACGCCATCTGTCAGCCATGGTGGCGGCAAAGTGATGGTCTGGGGGTGCTTTGGATGGTGGTAAAGTGGGAGATTTGTACAGGGTCAAAGGGATCTTTAAGAAGGAAGACTATCACTCAATTTTTCAACGTCATACCCTGTGGACGGCGCTTATTTGGAGCCAATTTCCTCCTACAACAGGACAATGACCCAAAGCACAGCTCCAAACTATGCAATAATTATTTAGGGAAAATTGGAGTCAGCTGGTTTTCTGTCTATAATGGAGTGGCCAGCACAGTCACCAGATCTCAACCCTATTGAGCTGTTGTGGGAGCAGCTTGACCGTATGGTACGTAAGAAGTGCCCATCAAGCCAATCCAACTTGTGGGAGGTGCTTCAGGAAGCGTGGGGTGAAATCTCTTCAGATTACCTCAACAAATGGACAACTAGAATGCCAAAGGTCTGCAAGGCTGTAATTTCTGCAAATGGAGGATTCTTTGACAAAAGCAAAGTTTGAAGGACACAGTTATTATTTCAATTATAAATCATTATTTATAACCTTGTCAATGTCTTGACTATATTTCCTATTCATTTTGCAACTCATTTTATGTATGTTTTCATGGAAAACAAGGACATTTCTAAGTGACCCCAAACTTTTGAAATGTTTCCAATGTTTTGCTTAATATAACCTCACATAATTAGTTTAGTTTGTTAATTATGCTACACATGCCTGTATTTATTTATTTATTCACTAGTCCCATTAGACTTCCATCTAAAAGAGTGGTGGATGTAATTTCAATCTTTAATCTAATGAAACTGTCTTTAATTTATTTAGTCTAATAACCTTTTCAAGCTATTCATCTCATCAAAGAGCATTGGGATGAAGGCTGAGTTCTTAAACCTCTTGGTGGTAAGTTTCTACCATTGACTCTGTGTTCTCTGTTACAGGAAGATTCTTCCAACATCACTATTCTGGGCCTACTGCTGGAGTGCAGTTTACCCAAGAGCATGTACAGCCAGCCGCAGGTACTGGGCATCTCATCACTTTTTAAAAAACACCGTTTTCACTATAATGTTGTCTATGTAAATTTAATTATTATTATTATATTTTTTTTTTTTTAAATACCAAAATATGCTTTACGTTAGTTAAAAATGAGACAAAAAAAAAAAGAAACGAGGCCAGACTAAACAGAAATGCAGAACAGAAAGTTTTCAAGACAACCTATTTGCGTTTTAAAGGGCAAAACGTTTAAATGACAGAGTCCTTATTCCATGCTAACTGTGTGATTAACTTGGAGCGTTGATATTACCAGGCATTTTCATAGCATTTACGGACGTCTGCTATTTCTTTTTGTTTCTCTTTTCCCCCAACTATTGTCAACATGAGTGCTGAATACTCCTTCACTGTGTGTACTCACTATCTTCTTGGCTTCGCGATATTCACAAGGGTTATTCTCCTGTAGTCACTTGTCACATGAATTGTAGCTCTAAAGTTTACTGCAGAATCATTGCTCGTGATTGAGTGAGCTGCTGTGTTGTGATATCTGACTACAGTCTGGCGCCTCAAGAAGCCCCAAGGACAGTGAGAACACTCGCCAGGCACATAATTGCTTTCTCACGAGACCTTTAATTGGCCCGGGAACTTCCCTAAACACAGGTGGCGCAATCACCACCATGACGCAAGCCCTACCCACCACTCTATCTCCCAAACCTAACCCAACTTTGTTTTGTTTGTGTGTTCATAATGCCTTGTGAGTACTACTAGTGTGGTATAGCCTGGTCCCAGATCTGTTTATGAAGTATAGCCAACTCCAATGGTCAGGGAGGGCTAGGTATTAGTATGGTATAGCCTGGTCCCAGATCTGTTTATGAAGTATAGCCAACTCCAATGGTCGGGAGGGATAGGTATTAGTATGGTATAGCCTGGTCCCAGATCTGTTTATGAAGTATAGCCAACTCCAATGGTCAGGGAGGGATAGGTATTAGTATGGCATCTTCAGGAAGTGGCCGGTAGTCTGTGTGTATCTGTTGTATCCACAGGGGCTTGGTGTTTGTTATTGTAGGCCGAGGCCCTGTGGCGTCTAGCCAGGAATAGATAGCTGTCTGTTTCTAAAGTCCAGGCCTGAGTCGCCCATCCTCCTAAGACGGAAAGGCCTGGTTTGAGCCGGGCTTTGCACCCCTCAGATACTGATCTTATCAGGTTAAAGGGAGGGTTAGTGGGTTAGGTACAGTGCTGAGGGACTGGAGAGAAGCAGCTTGTTTCCCATAGTTCTGCCTCTAGCTGACTATGTGTATATATTGTGTGTGTGTGTGTGTGTGTACACGCATGCACACACACACTCTCAGTATACTCAGTGTACTCCCACTCTTCATCTCTTCCTCGTTTCCATTTCTTACACAATTTTACTCATTTGTCTCTAGTCCCTCTGTACCCCATTTCTTACCCCCCTGTCTTTCTCCACGTTCCACTCTCCCACTAATCGCTCTTTCTACACGCCTCTTCATTCTCTCTTTGCTCTATTCGACCAGCCCCCTCCCACACCTCTTTGCTCCCTCTGCGTAACTGGTATGCCTTTCCTGCCGTTTCCCCAGGGGTCGTGCTTCCAGAGCGTTGAGGACCATACGGCCGTGGTGGAGCAGCGACTCGACCTCCAGATCAGGCTGTCGGAGCGCACAGAACGGCCCGCCGACCTGGACAAGCTCAAGCCCTACGTCATCGAGCACATCCTGGTCCTGTTGGTGGCCCCAGCGACGGGCCGCGCTTCCGCCAACGGTGGGTGTCGGGGGCTAGGGGGACTCGTTTCTGGGGGTGGAGGCGGGGCAAATCATGAGAGCTATAGGAATAACTTCACATATTTCAAATCAAATCACATTTTATTTCTCACGTACACATGGTTAGCAGATGTTAATGCGAGTGTAGCGAAATGCTTGTGCTTCTAGTTCCGACCGTGCAGTAGTATCTAACAAGTAATCTAACAAATTCACAACAAATACCTTATACACACACAAGAGTAACGGAATGAATACGAGTATGTACATGTAAATATATGGATGAGTGAGGCAGGATGCAGTAGATGGTATGGAGTACAGTATATACACATATATATATATATATATATATATATATATATATATATATATATATATATATATATATATATATGAGATGAGTAATGTAGGATATGTAAACATTATATAAATGGCATTGTTTAAAGTGGCTAGTGATACATTATTTCATCCAATTATAATTATTAAAGTGGCTAGAGATTTGGGTCGATGGCCGAACGGCATAGGCAAGATACAGTAGATGGTTTAGAGTACAGTGTATACATTTGATATGCGTTTTTTTAAGATGTTGGTTGGTTTCAATAGTGAATGTTTTATGTTCTGCGGGTTTAGGGAGCTCTGGACCCCGCCTGGGAGAAACACTGATTAGGATTTGGGAGCCTTACCACTGCTGAGCCATTGAGCGTATTACCACAGCTAGTTGTAGAATCAAACATGTCCTTTCCCAAATTCTCATCTTAACTATTAAAGGGGAAACTGAAAAACTGATCTTAGATCAGCCTATTGGTGCAAGTCCATTCTGTGTCCTCATCACCACCACACCCCATATTACATACACAGGGCCATTAGTGACCCCTTATTTAATTTAACCTTTATTTAACTAGGCAAGTCAGTTAAGAACAAATTCTTATTTTACCACTATCAAGGCCAGACTCTACTCTGTAGAGTAGGCTACAGCTCTGGTCTTCTCCCTGCTAGAAGATCCCCCGATCACACCAGGCATGTAAGATCCCTATTCCCTACATAGTGCACTACTTTTTACCAGGACCCATAGGGCTCTGGTCAAAAGTAGTGCACCATATAGGGAATTGGGTGCCACTTTGGACGCGTCCATTGTTTACAGTTTGGTACTAAGGGGCCAGACACGGGTGATTTACATCTTCTGTTCTTCTGTCCACTGACTTCTACTTTCGTAAACAACTAAGGGATGATTTCCTGGCTTTTCTCCATTTACATTTTAATCTAATAGTAGACTTAATCTGGGTCATGTCAGTTTACAACGTGTGTGGAAAAATAAACATTCATTGTTTGACGTCAGTAACACAGAACATTTTTATTTCTGTTAAAACGGTACTTAAAACGGTTGAACTTAGTGACTCCCAGTGAACGGTTGGTCATTCATTGGTTTGCCAAATACAAACGCAGTCGATGGAGGTGAACGGTTGGCACAGGTACTTTTTCATCCACAGTCTCACTTGCAGAGAAACCGGGAGGGTTGAAAGCAATTGCCAGAGCCAAGGAAATCAGCCCCGAAGTGTCAACTCAGCGCTTTCGCCCACTACACTGCTGCAATGCTGCTGTAGAGTAGAGCACTCGGGCTTTATGATCGCAGCGTATTTGTAAATGTAATCACCTCCTTTCACTTAACGCTACTGTCCAGATCAAACCAAAGGAGCGCCGGGTTTTCTGTTTTTAAAACTGAAACCACCTAGTGAGTAACATAAGATCTCGTTTTAAGGGAATCGTCACAGTCATCTGACCTCCTGTGAGGAGTGTTATCAGTCATTTCTTTGTCTCGTGTACAACAGATGTGATCGGCGTGGGGATAGATGGGGCATTTAGCTTCTAGCTCGGAATGGGCATCATAGAGCATCAGCATTACGCTCTTAGATAATGTGCATGGAGTATAGTCACAGTACCTAAAAGGGTTAGCTCTCAATCATGTCAAGTAGCCCTGAAGATTCCTTTGTTATTGACTGTCTGTCTAAAGGTGGATGGATCCATGTTGTGTGCATAGTGACACCTACTGGAGACAGAAGTGGAATTTTTGTAAGTGTTTTGTTGGGCAGCGAAACAGTATTTATTCGATTCTGTCGTTAATGTTAATAACATGTCATTAACCTATTATGTCTTTATTCTGCCTTACAGGGGAGCCAAAAATAGGAATTTATATGTTGAATTCGGGAGGAAAGAAACTTTATGTGAAGGTAAGTTTCTGTGCAAACTCATGCAGAGTACTCCTATGTATTCCGTATTACCCATGCAGGAGTTTATATTGTATCTATTTTTTTTTTTTCTTCTTAGGAAATACAGTTGTTGTCCAAAGTGGACAGCACTCTGGAGTTCAGCCCAGTGCTGCTGAGAGCGACAGCGACAAACTTCACACAGGTGGCTACGCTAGCCTGCAGAGGTGCGTTTCAAATGGCAAGGGAGAGAAATACTGGGTCTGTTTGCCGTTTTTGTGGTAATAATGTTGATGTCTTAAATGAAAATGAAAACCCGCAAATTGCTCTTGTTATATCATCATCAAATGATTCCCACACACATGCAACAAGCAAACTCGGCTGTGTGAGATATTTTCCTATTTTGCTAATGAGTTGATAGCATGTGTGTATATGGAAGCAATAAGGCCCAAGGTGTTGTATCTACAGTAGCCTTCAGAAAGTATTCATACCCCTGGACTTATTCCACATTTTGTTGTGTTACAGCCTGAATTCAACATTGAAGTGCTTTTTTTTTTGTACACAAAACACAGACCTTATTTTAAGTGTTTTAAAAATCCCCTATGGGAAAAAGGAATGGCAGAAGAAACGATTGGGACCATTCCCCTGTTTTGACCGCTATGTGTTATGGGTATTATGACACCTCCACTGTGGGGCTCTATTGGCCTCATGGTGAAATGCCTGAGTGGTTTCCTTCCTCTCCGGCAACTGAGTTACAGTAGGAAGGACGCCTGCATCTTTGTAGTGACGGTGTATTAAATACATCATCCAAACTGTAAATAATAATTTCACCATGCTCAAAAGGATATTCAATGTCTGCTTACCAATAGGTGCCCTTCTTTGAGAGGCATTGGAAAACCTCCCTCGTCTTTGTGGTTGAATCTGTGTTTGAAATGCACTGCTTGACTGAAGGACCTTACAGATTATTGTATGTGTGGGGTACAGAGATGAGGTAGTCATTCAAAAGATTATTTTAAACACTATTTCACACAGTGAGTCCAATGCAAATTGTTATGCGACTTGTTTTAAGCAAATATGTACTCCTGAACTTGGATTAGGCATGCCATAGCAAAGGGGTTGAATACTTATGGAGTCAAGACAATATCATTTTTTGATTAATGTGTAAAAAAGAAATGGCAAAAAAAACGGAATTCCACTTTGACATTATGAGGTATTGTGTGTAGGCCAGTGGCGACACATCTCAAGTTAATCCATGTTAAGTTGTGGCTGTAAAACAACAACGTGTGGAAAAAGGGGTGTAGGCACTTTTCTGAAGGCACTGCACATGGCCAATATGCCACGGTTAAGGGTCGTTCTTAGGCACGACGCAATGTGGAGTGCCTGGATGCAGCCCTTAGCCGTGCTATATTGGCCATATACCAGAAACCCGCCGAGGTGCCTTACTGCTATTATAAACCGGTTACCAACATAATTTATTTTGCGTCAACCAGACAGCCAGTATCCAAGACCCAAACTATTCGGTTTATAAGTGTGTGAGATATATATATATCTCTATATCTCTAAAGTGCCTTCAGAAAGTATTCATACCCCTGGACTTATTCCACATTTTGTTGTGTTACAGACTGAATTCAAAATGGATTAAATTGATTTTTTTTCCCCTCATCCATCGACACAATGACAGTCAAAACATGTTTTTAGAAATGTAAAAACAAAATGTAATACAGAAATGATTTAATTTACAGAAATATTCACACAAATTTGCTATGACACTCCAAATTGAGCTCAGGTGCATCAAAATTGTATTTGATAATCCTTGTCACAACAGCATGATTGGAGTCCACCTGTGGCCAATTAAATTGTTTACAAAGAAACACACCTGTCTATATAAGGTTCCACTGTTGACAGTAGTATTGGGCGGTATTCCAAATACCCAGCTATACGGAAATAGCCACATGATGGCTAGAAGGCCAGCATCCCAGAGTCACCTCTTCACTGTTGACGTTGAGACTGGGGTTTTGCGGGTACTATTTAATGAAGCTGAGGACTTGTGAGGCGTCTGTTTCTCAAACTAGACACTAATATACTTCTCTTGCTCAGTTGTGCACCGGGGGCCTCCCACTCCTCTTTCTATTCTGGTTAGAGACTGTTTGCGCTGTTCTGTGAAGGGAGTAGTACACAGCGTTGTACGAGATCTTCAGTTTATTGGCAATTTCTCGCATGGAATAGCCTTCATTTCTCAGAACAAGAATAGACTGACGAGTTTCAGAAGAAAGGTCTTTGTTTCTGGCCATTTTGAGCCTGTAATCGAACCCACAAATGCTGATTCTCCAGATACTCAACTAGTCTAAAGAAGGCCAGTTTTATTGCTTATATAATCAGCACAACAGTTTTCAGCTGTGCTAACATAATTGCAAAAGGGTTTTCTAATGATCAATTAGCCTTTTTAAATGATAAACTTGGATTAGCTAACACAACGTGCCGTTGGAACACAGGAGTGATGGTTGCTGATAATGGGCTTCTGTACACCTATGTAGATATTCCATATAAAAGCAGCCGTTTCCAGCTACAATAGTCATTTACAACATTAACAATGTCTACACTGTATTTCTGATCAATTTGTTATTTTAATGGACAAAAGCTAATTTTTTCTTAAAAAAACCAAAAAAACAAGGACATTTCTAAATGACCCCAAACCTTTGAACGGTAGTGTATGTAAATGAGATTTTCAATATATTTGCAAAGATCTCTTAAAAACAAAAACAACTATTTTAATCCATTTAGGCTGAAACACGGTGTGTAATAAGTCAAAGGGGTGAATATTATTTTTACTCCATTCTAGATCTGTATTTAGTTTCTATCACTATGAAAAATACAACTGTCCTTTTATTAGCTGGAGCGTAACTGCTATCTACTGAGAGGAACCTCTTACTCTAAAACCCAATGTTATGACTGTGTTCAGCAGGGTCTCTGCCAGGTCAGGGTAGAAGATGCTCCAGTCAGATTAGCCTACAGGTCCTGGGGAATCACACGGTGAACACTTTCCCCGGCTTCCACAGCACACACAGGTAAGACCATACAGAGACTCTGCTCAAAAGGACATTTCCATTGTGTTTTCTGCCCTCAGGGTGTGTAAGACAACATTTATGTTCTGTTTTCAGTTTGTATTTACAAAGTATAAAATCCAGATAACATAAAAATCACTAGAAAATTTAGTGAATAGGTGTTAGGTTATCTACACAATTTAAGAGACCAGAGTGCCTCTCACTCCTCCAGAGCACTTTTCCATGGTTGTCCCTCCTCTCTCTCCAGGGGGTTGGAGCTGTCTAGTCTCTTCCAGGTGAGACAGAGTCAGAGGGGGGCAGACCACGTGGACCTGTGGCTGACCCACACCCTCCACTTCCCCCTCGCCGTCCAGGACGCCACCCTCTCCCCGGAGTCCCAGGGCTTACTCAAGGTAGGGGGGGGGCTTCTTTTGTAGTTACGCTGGGCGTCATACAAATGTGGTTCCATGAATTCTGTTGGCATTTTTATGAAGTCGACCAGCAGTTTTTACTTGAGGTCGATAGAAATGTCAAAGTTCAGCCTTGGTTTCTTTATACAGATTGGTACAGGTGCACAACTCAGCCACTCGAAGTTCCACAGGCCTGGTTTCCCAGGTTGAAGTCAGTCTCTATAGGAGAGAATGAGATCTGCGTAGTTACTGTTGAATGTCCTGCTATCGGTATGTCCGTGCTGACCGTCTGTCCCCCCCCCCCTGTGCGTCAAGGTGGTCAGCGTGGCAGCGTCAGTGCCCCAGGGTGCCTGCTGGAGGCTCCTCTCCCTGCAGCTCCTCAACAGGAGCCGGCCCCTAAACCTGCTCTCCACCCTCTCCCTGACCACTGGCTCGGGTCTGGCCCTGAAACTACCCCTCCACCTTTACTCCACCCTGGCCAAGGTAATACTCCCAATGACTGTCTGCATACACACTCCTCCATACTCTCCGTAGACCAGCGTTTCTTAACAAAGGAGTGCACGTTTTTGCGTCTGCCCTATAGCGATGCATGCCTGATTCCACTAATCAACGGATTGATGAGGAGATTGTTCGTGTAGTCGGGTGTGAAGTGCTTAGGCCAAAAACAAAGATGTGCACCGCTTTGGGACTCCAGGACCAGGGCCCGTGTCCACAAAGAGTAGAAGTGCTGATCTGTTTAGATCATAATGAATAAGATTATATATGGACAGATCCTAGATCAGCACTCATATTATCTGAGATGCCTTGTGGATACAGGCCCCGGACTGAGAAACACTGCCATAGACAACTGTCTATTACGTACTACTACAGTCCTGAATAAACACACTTTACACTATTTACTGTCTGTTGTTCTGATCTCTATACTATGTTTAACATCTTCTCACTCACGCCTTTGTTCTGATATACTACGTGTGTGTGTGTGTGTGTGTGTGTGTGTGTGTGTGTGTGTGTGTCCAAGCTAACAAACGGTCAAATATAGATATGACATTCGTTCAGACAAAAATAGTGTGTTCCCTAATGGGAGTGTGTTTGTGTGTTCCCTCTCCAGCAGGGTAATGTTGTGTTTGAAGCGGAAGGGGAGTGTGGCCGACCTTGTCCCCTCAGACTGTCAGAAGCAGGTGAGACGTGTGTGTGTGTGAGTCATTGGTCTCTGCTGTTGGTACAGTGTGTGTTTGACTGATATGTGTACAGGTGTGTGTGGTCCACTCAGGCTGTGTTGTATGGGTGTTTCCAGGTCGTGTCCAGTGGCAGCGCTCTCTCTTCCCAGACTCCTCGTCCTGGATGCTGGACAGCAGACTGGCCTCGGAGCTCTGCGCTCGCTGGCAAATCGGCCAAGACCAGCTGCCCTGCAGGTGAGACACGCGGTTGTTCACTTCACACCTTTACTCTGTGTCTGATCACTCCTACACACACACACACACAATACACTTACAGTTCGTATTTTCCTCTGTTCGCTGAAGGTGGCCCAGACTACCAGCGGAGACCTCATCCCCTCTAGACTTTGGTGCTGTCCCTGTCAATGAAAGCAAGGTAACCTAAACATGTTTTAATCACACACTAATAGTCGAATAGCTCTGTGGTACATCTAGTCAACAATTCACCTGCAGCAGTTGGAGGATTTCTGATATTTGTAATAAAATAAAAATGTTACTCTACAATCTGCACTTTTAACGTTCGTATGCTTTTCCATTGCATTGTCTTGTTGTGTTTACGTGTCCAGCAGTGAGCCATGGAAACCAAATACAATTGTAAATGTACAATACATCTTTTGAACTTTTCTCCCAGGTTAAGATGCTGACTCTGAAGAACCCCTCCTCTTCTGTGGTCTGTGTGGAGATCAGAGCCCTCTCCCTGTACCCGGCCCCGCTGGAGGCCCTTGACCTCCTCACCAAATGGTACGAACCCAAGGACGCCTCCCCTCGCCATTTAGTTGCACAGGAGATGCACTCCCTTGGGTGCGTCCTCAATAGTCTATAGTGGCTTCCTCGTCTCCTTTCCTTCATCTGCACTGAAGTGAAACTCCTGGACCATATTGCTTTCACCTATAGTGCGTTTTGAGATCAGAGGAAAAGAATGGAAAGTCACTTCAGACTATTGTAACAAATTCCTTCGCGTTAGTTTCCCACTCCTTAAAGGGACAGTTCACGCCAGCATTAGTTGATTTTAGACAGAACTGCCCGTTTAGCATTGCAGTTTAGTACCAGTTAGCTCGGTGCGTCCCTTGTAAGTGTTATTGATGAGGCGTCTCACTGTTTGGCCTCCTACTCTCTCCCCTGTATCTCCAGGTTCAACATCAGCCCCCTCTCTGTCAACATCAGCACTACGGAGTTCACTCTGCTGCATGCAGAGCACAAGGTAAGGATGCTGTGCATTCTGGGTAATGTAGTTGTCTGTTCCACTGTCTGACTATGGGACTGGGGCTGCTGTGATGTATTAGGTGTAGGGTAGGGATGGGGGGGGAAATACAGTAGAGTATAGCGATATTATTTTTGCCAATTTGTATATATAAATTGCTAGTTAGTTAACGTAAGCTAGCGCTAGTCGGCTGTACCTGTACCTGCACCAAAACTCTGGTATTTTCTCATCCTATAGCTTGTTTTCCATCTTCTTTTTTAAAACTTGTTTTCTCGTGGCTCTCTCGTTTCTCTGCAGCAAACACACGTGACCGATATGTTTGGAACATCGGATCACAATAAGATGACAGTATCGAATCTCAATACGTAGTCGTGATGCATGTAGGGTGCAGTCGGACGGTATTCACACGCCTTGACTTTTTCCACATTTTGTTACGTTGCACCCTTATTCGAAAATGTATTAAATCATTTTTTTCCTCATCAATCTACAGACAATACCCCATAATAATTTTTTTTTATATTTGCAAATGTAAAAGATATAAACTGATCACATTTACATAAGTCTTCAGACCCTTTACTCAGTACTAGTTGAAGCACCTGTGGCAGCAATTACAGCCTTGAGTCTTCTTGGGTATGACGCTACAAGCTTGGCACACCTGTATTTGGGGAGTTTCTCCCATTCTTCTCTGCAGATCTTCTCAAGCTCCGTCAGGTTGGATGGGGAGCGTCGCTGCACAGCTATTTTCAGGTCTCTCCAGAGATGTTCAAGTCCGAGTTCTGGCTAGGTCATTCAAGGACATTCAGAGACTTGTCCTGAAGCCACTCCTGTGTTGTCTTGGCTGTGTGTTTAGGGCCGTTGTCCTGTTGGAAGGTGAACCTTCGACCCAGTCTGAGGTCCTGAGCGCTCTGGAGCAGGTTTTCATCAAGGATCTCTCTGTACTTTGCTCCGTTTGTTACCAATAGTAAATGTTGGTAGACAGAAGGTGCTCTTTGGTAAACGGGGTGAATTGGTCATCGAAAAAGAATGAATGACCAAGGAACTCTTCATATAATTAATTAAAATGTCTTCATTAGTACGGCATGTTCAAGAGAAACAAAGTTTTTTTTTTTTTTTAAATGTACGCGTTTCAGCTGCATGGCCTTCGTCAGGGAGTACAAAGAAATAATACAATGTCCTCTTTTTAAAACAGCTTTTCCAATTAGCCCTAGCTACCGCTCTAGTTATGGGAAACCAATGCAGTCTTCAATCATTGGCTTTGGTGTCCCAGGTCTGAATCGGTCCATGATTAGTAGAGAATGAAAGCCAGGGGGCTGTATGTATCAAGCATCTCATCCCTTTTAGATCAAAATGGACATGCAAGACCTGATCCTAGATCAGCACTCCTGATACAGACAACCCCAGACGCGTTTCAGACAACCCCAGACGCGTTTCAGACAACCCCAGACGCGTTTCAGACAACCCCAGACGCGTTTCAGCTGTCCAGGAGACCACAGTTGAATAATACTTGCTATTTGTGTGTGTGTGTGTGTGTGTGTGTGTGTGTGTGTGTGTGTGTGTGTGTGTGTGTGTGTGTGTGTGTGTGTGTGTGTGTGTGTGTGTGTGTGCTTATGCAGTGATATATTAACCCTGTGTGTTGTCTGCAGGGCGGGGAGAGTGTGAGGGGAGAGGGAGTCCTGCGTCTCCTCCTCCGGCCGTGGGAGAGCAGGGAGGTGGCCGTGGTGTTCACCCCCTCCGAACACAAACCCACCACCACCATCCTACTCATCAGGTACACTGTGATTGACACCGCTACGTCATGACGCGTTCTTAGACATAGTCTTCTGATATTCATATTGTCATGGTACATACAAAGGCAAAATGGCCACATTAACAGTACTGTGAATAATTCTCCCCCCCCTTGTTGTTGCATACTGGTACCAGTAGTTGTAGTCTCTCATGCATGCAAGATTTGGATATGAGCTCTGATATTACTGTAGTTATTGCAGTACTATGCGAACACATATCTTTGTACGTGATAGTATTCCACATTTGCCGTTGTATTTGTCAATAATGGAGCTAAACTAGATGGCAACCACGTATTTTAATGACGTTTGCCAGATTTGAGTAGGGTGCCATGTGTTGTCAGTTTTGGTGACTCTCCGCATTGGTGACCCGCCTAGTCTTGAGTTGCCATTCTTTTCAATTGTCGTCTGTCACTCTACTGTCGGAGCGCGAGGAAGTGAGAGTCGGGGAAGCTGAGTCTAGAGACAGTCTGACTCTTGTCTCTTTTCTTTTTTTTTCTCTTTTTGTCTCAGGAACAATCTGACAGTGTTTGACATGGTGATGGTGCGGGGTCATGGGTCCAAGGAGCTGCTGAGGGTGGGGGGGCAAGCTGCCGGGCCCCGGGGCCTCATTACGCTTCAATGTCCCTCAGTCCACCCTCATGGAGTGCCGAGACGGTGAGCCAACCACTCGGCTAATTTTATATTTGTCATTTATCCACCTTTCTCTCATTGAAGATGGAAATCAATGTTGTGCTCCTAGTGGCAATCACAACAATCAATGAGTTACTCCTAAAAAAAATCTATGATAGGGCTGGGTGACGTGGCCAAAATGTCAAATCACGGTATACATTTTTTTATGTTTTTGAATATTAAAAGTTCTACATTTGCTTTATGAGTAATACAGTTGAAGTCGGAAGTTTACATACACTTAGGTTGGGGTCATTAAAACTCGTTTTTCAACCACTCCACAAATTTCTTGTTAACAAACTATAGTTTTGGCAAGTCGGTTAGGACATCTACTTTGTGCATGACACAAGTCATTTTTCCAACAATTGTTTACAGACAGATTATTTCACTTATAATTCACTGTATCACAATTCCAGTGGGTCAGAAGTTTACATACACGAAGTTGACTGTGCCTTTAAACAGCTTGGAAAATTCCAGAAAATGATGTCATGACTTTAGAAGCTTCTGATAGGCTAATTGACATCAGTTGAGTCAATTGGAGGTGTACCTGTGGATGTATTTCAAGGCCTACCTTCAAACTCAGTACCTCTTTGCTTGACATCATGGGAAAATCAAAAGAAATCAGCCAAGACCCCAGAAAAACAATTGTAGACCTCCACAAGTCTGGTTCATCCTTGGGAGCCTGAAGGTGCCACGTTCATCTGTACAAACAACAGTACACAAGTATAAACACCTTGTTTATTAGCCAGCTAACTAGCGATTAGCATTAGCGGCTAACAAGATTTAGGCCCAACATGCTATACATTTTTTTTTAAAGACAAACTAGCTGTTTGCAGATGTCAGAAACACAAACTAAGTGTAATTATAGAACTCTAGTGGATTTATATTAAAAAGCAATGTGAAAACAGCGCGTCGTCATCGTCAACATAGTTGATGCGCTGCATGCAGATTAAACGCAAATGTGTCGTGGTCGAGGAACAACGAATGCGCTCCTTGAGTGACAGGGAATAACCGGTATATCGTAAAATACGACGTACCGCTCAGCCCGAAGTATACAGTATGTAGCTAGATCTTATTAGATGTTAGTCAATATTTAAATGCATTACTAATACAATTCATTAGTCATGGTGCTTCCTAGTAATGGCACAGTGAATTTAATACATTTCAGGTTAATTTGCAATTCAAACTCTATTATAAGGCCCTTTTAATATAAGGCCCTTTTAATGTGAAACTAGGCTACCTAATCATTGTATTACTGTAAGTGGTAAGAGTTCTGCTGTACATCCTGTAATAAACTCCTTTTAATGGCACAAGCAGATTTTTTTAAATTTAAACTGACAATAAACCGTGCCTTTTCTGTGTGTTCTCCTACCTAGGCTAATGAATCCTTGGTGGCATACCAAATGTCACCCTATTCCCTTTATAGTGAAGTATTTGGTCAAAAGTAGGGACCCTGGTCAAATGTAGTGCGTTATAAAAGGAATAGGGTGCCATTTGGGACTCAGCCCTTGTCTTGCTCCACTGTTCTTAAGAGTGTGTGGCTGGCTACTTTATAAAATGCTTCCTCCCGTCTATCTCTCAGGCCTGCGCACCAACAAGCCTCTGTTTGCCATCTGGAAGAGTTTCAAGGTGGAGAATGCCGGGGAGCTGCCCCTTACGGTCACGTCCATGAACATCAACGGCTACAAGTGCCAGGGCTTCGGCTTCGAGGTGCTGCAGTGCAGGTCCTTCAGCCTGGACCACAACTCCTCGTCCGAGATCACCGTTGCGTAAGTCAAATGTCGGAAGAATGGATGCAGATTGTTGTTGAACCTTTTTTTTTTTTCTGTCAACATATTTCGTATTAACTCAGCGGTAGTGTACATGCAGCAGGTTGCTTTCAAGTGAAGGGTACATGAAGTAAAATAATGAAAGGAAAAATAGATCTATCATTTTTTGTATTCTGTCCGAACGCAAACATCAAGACGTTTGTGTTGTTTAGTAAATCATTTCTTGTGATACAAGAAATATCAATACGTTTTTTGACATTTGTAATGCTCATTGACCTCTCATCTCCTTCTCGCCTTTCCCCCCCCCACTGTCTCAACTTCTATCTCCTCTTCCCCCTCTGGTTGTCTCCCCTCTCGCCCCTTCTCGTAATCTCCCCCACTTCCTTTTCACCCTCCTCTTTTTCCCTTTCATCGCTCTCTCTCTCCCTCCTCCAGGTTCACTCCAGACTTCACGTCGTCCTGGGTGATCCGGGACCTGACCCTGGTGACGTCGCGCGGCTCATCGTTCCCCTTCACCCTCAACGTGACGCTGCCCCACCACATGCTGCCCCTCTGTGCCCAAGTGGTGCCCGGTCCCAGCTGGGAGGAGACATTCTGGGTGGTCACCCTCATCTTCACCTGGTCAGTGCCACCCCAGAGACTCATAGACCAGTGCCAATATAGTGCCAACTTTGTATGATAAAAAGCCAATGTCATTCACAGCTTCATGATTTTTTTCCTCCAGAAATAAAACAGGTTTCGGGTTGAAAGACAAGGGATTTTGACTCCCCAACCAGATTACCAGTGTCTACTTCTTTGTCAATTTGTTGGCACTGGTATCACCAATGAATAACCGGCCATATCCTCTCTCTCTCCTCTCAGCTTCTCCCTGGCGGGTGTTTGTCTGATGGCTTTCCACCAGGCCCAGTACATCCTGACTCAGTTTTCCAGCCCCACCACCCGGAGCATCCACAACTCTGCCCTGTCCCGAGACGACGGCCCCGTCAACAACATCACCCCCAACGGAGTCAAGTAAGACTCTGTGGAATATATTTTACAAGAGACCCGTTTCCAATCAAATATTTGTACATAAAATCAACAGTTTTATATGGGTGCCAATAGAGGTCGGCCGATTAATTAGGGCCGATTTCAAGTTTACATAACAATCGGTAATCTGCATTTTTGTTGCTAGCTAGCATTCAATCTTAACTTCTTTGGGAGCGGTGGGGCGCTCCCTAATCCAAAAGTTGAATTATTAAACATGCATCAATATACAAGTGCTTCATAGTCATCAAAAGCTCTGCTTCTTGGCAATATCACAGCGTTGTCAGATTTCAAAAAGGCTTTCTGGTAAAGCACCACATTTGATTGTTTGAGGGTAGCACCTAACATATTTTTTACCATTACCATAAATTCATAAGCCTCCACGGTTCACAGAAAACACATTTCACAGCGAAAACAAATCAATTACCTTTTGAAGAACTTCTGCTGAGGGCTTCCCAAGTGTCCAACGAAGACAATCCATGGTTCTTTTGTTAGAAAAAGTAATGTATTATATCCATAAATCTCTGTTTGGTTGGCGCGTTATAATCAGAAAAAACAGCGTCGACTCCTCCATTGAAACGTGGAGAGAACTCTTTCAACCTATACCTATAAACTTGTCCAAGAACAATCAAACATCATTGATAATGTATTCTTAGGAACACTTTAATGTATATGTTGTATAATATTTCAACCAGAATATAAACTAGGTGATAAGAAAGACCAAAGAGCGCGCAAGCCGGGAGCGGGCATTTACTTGTATTGACAACTGCGTGGACACTTCCTTATTCCTCTTCTTCTCTGCTCTAAAAGCATCTAAACAGAATCAAAACACTTTCTCGAGACTGTTGACATCCAGAGGAAGCGATAGGTACTGCATTCATATGCCCTTATATGGGCATTGTCATAAGGGAGGGGTTCTAAATGAGGCAATGTGTCAAAACCACTTTTTCCAGGACAGAAATTCCTCTGGGTTTCCCCTGCCATATCCGTTCTGTTTTACTCACAGACAAAATGTTAACACTTTTAGAAAATTCAGAGTGTTTTCTATCCAATGGTACTAAATATGTGCATATCCTATTTTCTGGGCCTGAATGGGAGGCATTTTACTTTGGGCACGCCAGGCTCCCAAAGAAGTTAACATAATCACTAGTTAACTACACATGGTTGATGATATTACTAGGTTATCTAGCTTGTCCTGCGTTGCATATAATCAATGCGGCGCCTATTAATTTATCATCGAATCACAGCCTACTTCAACTTAGCCAAACGGGTGATGATTTAACAAGCGCATTTGTGAAAAATCACTGTCGTTGCACCAATGTACCTAACCATAAACATCAATGCCTTTCTTAAAATCAACACACAAGTACATTTTTTTAAACTTGCATGTGTAGTTAATATTGCCTGCTAACATGAGTTTTAACTAGGGAAATTGTGTCACTTCTCTTGCGTTCAGTGCAAGGGTATATGCAGCAGTTTGGGCAGCCTGGCTCGTTGCGAACTGTGTGAAGACCATTTCTTCCTAACAAAGACCGGAATTAATTTGCCAGAATTTTACATAATTATGACAACATTGAAGGTTATGCAATGTAACAGCAATATTTAGACTTAGGGTTGCCACCCGTTAGCTAAAATACGGAACCGTTCCGTATTTCACTGAAAGAATAAACGTTTTGTTTTCGAAATTATATTTTCCGGATTTGACCATATTAATGACATAAGGCTCGTATTTCTGTGTTTATTATATTATAATTAAATCTATGATTTGATATTTGATAGAGCAGTCTGACTGAGCGGTGGTAGGCAGCAGCAGGCTCGTAAGCATTCATTCAAACAGCACTTTCCTGCGTTTGCCAGCAGCTCTTCGCTGTGCTTCAAGCATTGTGCTGTTTATGACTTTAAGCCTATCAACTCCAGAGATTAGGCTGGCAATACTAAAGTGCCTATTAGAACATCCAATAGTCAAAGTTATATGAAATACAAATGGTATAGAGAGAAATAGTCCTATAATAACTACAACCTAAAACTTCTTAATTGGGAATATTGAAGACTCATGTTAAAAGGAACCACCAGCTTTCATATGTTCTCATGTTCTGAGCGAGGAACTTAAACGTCAGCTTTTTAACATGGCACATATTGCACTTTGACTTCTCCAACACTGTGTTACTGCATTATTTAAACCAAATTCAACATGTTTCATTATTTATTTGAGACTAAATAGATTTTATTTATGTAATTTATATTAAGTTAAAATAAGTGTTCATTCAGTATTATTGTAATTGTCATTATTACAATTATATATGTATAAAAATCGGCAGATTAATCGGTACCGGCTTTTTTTGGTCCTCCAATAATCGGTATTGGCGTTGAAAAATCCTAACCGGTCGACCTCTAGTTGCCAGTATAAAGCGTTATTAAAGCTAGCCGTTTTGGTGGTACTTGATATAACTCTTGGTATAACACTCCAGTACAACGATGTTGTAAAAGTAGCTGCATGTCTTTGCGAACCTGAACTGATTTTGTTCTATAAGTGAAGCTTGTCACCCGTTTGATTAGCTGGTGATAATGCACTGGTATGGGTTTACACGTACAGTCTCTCTAACTAGTTGTTGTCTGTGTCCAGTAAAATGAAGGGCAGCTGCAAGACCTACGTGGACACCTGCCACAACTCTGACAAAGGAAAGGGGCGTGGCTCCCAGGCGGTGGCCAACGGCTCCACCCCCCGGTCACAGCCCTTCTCCACCTCCTCCTCCTCCTCCTCCTCCAAGAAGGGTGCCTCCACCACCCCCTCCCAGCCGCAGAAGAAACACAAGGTGTCCGTTTACTACGCCAAGTACAAAACCAGCTCCTACGCCACAGCGACGACGGCCACCACGGCGACCAAGGAAGAGCGGGAACTAGACCTAACGCCCGACCTGGGAACCCTGGAACCCGACCTGAGCACGGACGCCTGCAACAACAATGAGCCCACGTTCCTCTGTCAAATCGACGTTAAGAAAACGACACAGCACTTTAAGGAAGACCCCCCACAGAGCGCCGCCCTGCGGGAGGACAGCAAAGGGCCGGGGGCGTTTATGTTTCCCGTGGAAACGCAGGCCGGCTTCCCCGACAATGTCACCGTGGGCCCGGGGCCCCGTCCGGGTCTCCTGCTGTGCAGTCCCGTGACAGAGAAAGGGTGCGGCCTCCGTACACATTCGCAGTTTGCAGAGAAGAGGGACACAACGGAGAAAAGGGACAACTCTGAGCTAGAGGTGAGAGAGAGAGAGAGAGAGATCAATTGGCTATTACTTGGTTTTATTCTGACGCTTGTAGCCTGGTTTCTCTTACAGCTCTGTAGAGATGTTTTTTTTGTGTGTGTACAATCTAAGTACAGAGTGGAAATGTGAATTGAATATTTCTCTCGTTCTCTCTCCCTCCAGACCAGAGAGGATGGTAAAATCCAGAAGGAGAAGACAGAGGCTGGTGTCCCAGCCGGGAACAACAAGGCAAAGAAGAGTCGCAAGAAGAACACAGAGGGGGTTTCTGGGTACGTGGCATCTTCAAATCGATAGAGATGATAGACAAGTGTGACATCACTCAAAGGACAGTCTTCAATAAGTCATTGCTTGCCCTTGGGATGAAACTCTATGTCCCACACAGATGAGATGCACCGTATTCACACCTCGGCCGTTGTTCAATGACTAAATTTTTTTTTTTAAATTAAATCTAAAATACGTTGACATTTTCTAACTGGGCAGGATGGGGTTGATTTAAATGTAAGAACCAACCGTTAATTCGCTACCCCCAGCAGCCGTTTATGGTAGAACACTCAGCTGTGTTTTTAAAGGTCTGTAACCCTGCTGATTTGTTGAATCGCCGAGGGTTTAAATGTAAAGACATTGAAAAGTGACGTTGGTCTTCGCTGTTCCCACAGGCTACCTGAACACAGCGTGGTTGTGACGTCAGTGCAGGAGAGGGAACCGGAGTGGAGAACGGGAGAACAACATCAGAATATGAACGGAACCCGCACTCGGAACCGCTGCTCCACAGGGAAACCAGACGCACCAAAGCCCAGCCCCAACCCCGACAGCGCCCTCAAACAGAACGGTGGGTACATACACACACACACACACACCAGGGTTTTCATTTTAATTGACCGGACATTTGAGAAAATATCGGACCCATGTGCATTGGATACGTAACCTGATTAGGGCGTCCACCCATGGTGCTCAGAATGACAGAAATCACATTCAGATTCTGGTAATTAATGTGAACAGAACATTCAAGTCGAGGATGCAACGATGTGCGGTCCTTCTTACCGAATTCTGACGTGCACTTTGAAGACGTTAGAATAACTGTCCACATTTACTTTTCCTCCGCGAAGACGAGTAACGAACAGCGAAATGACTAGCCTATGTCAATCTACTATCCCCCATAGTAGAAAGGCTTGTCGAGAAAGAAATGGCCTATTCCAAACAGACTCTGGGTCAGTTGTGAGACGATAGATCCCTAATTCATACAGCCAGTAGGCCTAGTAGGATACATAACAATATGTGATGCAACAGATCACAACATTTAGCTTAAAATGTTGATCAACTATTATTTCTTCACATTATAAGTGTAGCGATGCACGAGGCAGCAGCAGCAGGCTGCACGAGGCAGCAGCAGCAGGCTGCACGAGGCAGCAGCAGCAGGCTGCACGAGGCAGCAGCAGCAGGCTGCACGAGGCAGCAGCAGGCTAAGCGCGGATATTTGTTCCTTAATGCAGTTAGTGGGAAAACACCATTGTCACCACACATGCGAGCGGTTTCATATTTTATTTGCCAAAAGCCAGCTATTACCGGATAACGGAAACCCTGACAAACACACAGACACACTCAAAAAAACTGGGCCATCTATGGTTCCACACCTCAACCACTTGATAACCTGTGTGGCTATCGCTGTCAGTTTGTGGCTAACTTGACTGAGGTTAAACCCTACCCCTCACCTAAGCCAATCCTGTTAAAAGCCTTCTGCTGCGTCTGTGATGCCCAGGACATCTCTAAGTGGATTTACACCTGACTCACCACAAGTAGCTGCCAAAGTGTTTCTTCTTCTTCAGCACATTGACATGGTCGACACTACAGTACATGTCCAGTTCTGTCACGTTTTCAGAAACACTGGTGTTCCCAATTAAATGTGACTGCTAATGACCCGAGTGAATGAGTGAAAGTTAATGTGTATATGACTGGAGAGTTACCGCTCGGCCACGGGCTTTACACAGTCCTCAACATCTCTCGCCCTCCTTCCTGTTCTAGGTGTGTGTCTGGTGCGGCCACGGCGGAAGTGCGCGGAGCGGCGCGTGGCGTGCGAGTCGGGCTCAGACTCGGGCAGCTCATCGGGTAGCGTGCGGGCCAGCCGGGGCAGCTGGGGCAGCTGGAGTTCTGCCAGCAGCGTTGAGGGAGACAGGGACCCCAGCGCACCCCACCACCGTACACACCACCGTACTACCTCAGCCAGGAGAAGTATGGACACTACTACTGCAGTATACACACTCACACACATTTTACACAACACGCACACTGTGCTATATACGATGCACGCACACAAGCACACTTATCTATACACTGAGTGTACAAAACATTAGGAACACCTGCTCTTTCCATGACATAGACTGACCAGGTGAATCCAGGTGAAAGCCATGATCCCTTATTGATGTCACCTTGTTAAATCCACTTCAATCAATGTAGACGACGGGGAGGAGACGGGTTAAAAAATGGATTTTCAAGCCTTGAGATAATTGAGACATGGATTGTGTATGTGTGCTATTCAGAGTGTGAATGGGCAAGACAAAATATTTTAGTGCCTTTTGAACGGCGTGTGGTAGTAGGACGCCAGGCGCACCGGTTTGTCTGTCAAGAACTGCAACACAGCTGGGTTTTTCACCACGTGTGTGTGCATCAAGAATGGTCCACCACTCAAACCACATCCAACTGTGGGAAGCATTGGAGTCAACATGACCCAGCATCCCTGTGGAACGCTTTCGACACCTTGTAGAGTCCACGCCCCGACCAATTGAGGCTGTTCTCAGGGCAAAGGGGGGCTCGACTCAATATTAGGAAGGTGTTCCTAATGTTTTGTACACTCCTAATGTTTTGTACACGCTACTGCAGCGACAGGGAAAGTCCATACGCTGTCACACGGCACGGCCCTCCAACCCTGTTCCAGGAGCGCTACCGTCCTGTAGGTTTCACTTGAACCCTAATCTAACGCCACGGTTAGTTTAAAAGCAATGGGCCATCGCTCCTAACCGCTAGGCTAGCTGCCGCCCCACTGGGGTTGGAGCGTGAACCTACAGGAAAGTAGCTCTACAGGAACAGGGTCACACATTGACTTTAGGGAATGTGTTTTTGTCCCTGGTCCCTACATGTTGCTCCTGTACTATTCCCAGTAGGTATCTCGCTCTCGCTCTCCTCTGTCTTTCGTCAGCATAGCCATGTTTCTCCATTCCATCCCGCACAGGTGCTTCTTATCAAAATGTCCTCCGTTCACCCCAGAATAGTAGGTCCGGACCTAGGCTCTGGAGCTCCGAGGGCTGGGGGGGGGTTTGGAAGTGGGACTGGATACTCCACAGAGCACCATGGTGCTGGGTTAGGTTAGGTCAGATGTTTGCCTGTCCTTTGGCTCTGAGGGATTGTCTGTCTTGGCTAGGGCTGAGATTCCCAAATTCCCTATCTCTGAATCCACCTCATCAGACATGGAAATGTTGCATCCTTCTTTCACCTCACCTGTTCTCCGTCTCTTTTTCTCTACCTCTTTCTCTCTACCTCTTTCTCTCTACCTCTCTCTCTCTCTGTGTCTAGCGCTCTCTCTCTCTCTCTCTCTCTCTCTCTCTCTCTCTCTCTCTCTGTGTGTCTAGCGCTCTCTCTCTCTCTCTGTGTCTAGCGCTCTCTCTCTCTCTCTCTGTGTGTCTAGCGCTCTCTCTCTCTCTCTGTGTCTAGCGCTCTCTCTCTCTCTCTCTGTGTCTAGCGCTCTCTCTGTGTCTAGCGCTCTCTCTCGCTCTCTCTCTCTCTGTGTCTAGCTCTCTCTCTCTCTGTGTCTAGCGCTCTCTCTCTCTCTCTCTCTCTCTCTCTCTCTCTCTCTCTCTCTCTCTCTCTCTCTCTCTCTCTCTCTCTCTCTCTCTCTCTCTCTCTCTCTCTCTCTCAGCCATCTATTTCCTGTGTTTTGAGGGGTGCAAAATCCACTTGTCACTTAAATCTCTTACTCTGGCTTCTCACACTTGCTAGTGCCATGTGTGTTTTTCTCATTGACATAAGGACCGCATAAACGTATATATTGACCTGTCAAACACACTCTGGTAATGGCTGAAACGGTTTTCCGTTGCCTCTATAAGAACGCGAACACCACGTCAGGGATTTAACGCTCCGTCTCGACAGTTACAGCATAAGGAAGATGTCTTATTTCGGTAGGTTTACATTTATGTGTATTTGAAAAAAAAGTTGATTTTTAGTTCAAAGAGGCTCTGAAATGAAAGGAACTTCTGAAAATATATAGTGATAAAATGTCTGATTTCGCAAACATTATGAAGTATGTATAGATAGGCAGAATCTAGAGCCAAGCATTTTGATTAAAAAAAAAACGCATTGGTTATCCTTCTCACGACACACTTGTTGAATTATGCAAGAGAACGTGACAACAGTAATGAATAACTAATGAGGCTGTCTAGACAGAGCAGGTTGGCCTAGAGACGGAGCAGGTTGGCCTAGAGACGGAGCAGGTTGGCCTAGAGACGGAGCAGGTTGGCCTAGAGACGGAGCAGGTTGGCCTAGAGACGGAGCAGGTTGGCCTAGAGACGGAGCAGGTGAGCGCAGGTTGGCTTTGGTTTCATGTGCTATAATTCAGTCAATGTCTGAGTTTTATTTATAAAGCATTAGAAAAGGTTTGCCGTATTTTCACTGTTTACATTCATTAGAATAAACCTTTTTAACATTTTCGCTGAACGTTACCACTCCCACGCTCTCTCTCCCTCTCTGACGCTGATGTAGTAGGAGAAGGAGGAATGAACGAACATGTTTTCATCAGAAAGCAGGGGTCCCAGTTGTGGTTTATAGCTGTGTGTCTGTGTCCGCAGGGGACTCCATGCAGTACGGCGTCTACCCAGCTGAGAGGGACTGCTACCAGACCGTGAACTCCACCTACAAGGCCCAGAGGTACACACACACAGACGGATAAATACATACATGTAAACACACACAGCAACCACATAGAATGGAAGACCTACTCTTATGGTCATTTAGCAGACTATTTTATATAAAACTACTTACAGTTCAACCAACTGTAGTGTGGGAGGCACGGCCATACTCTAACCAACTGTAGTGTGGGAGGCACGGCCATACTCTAACCAACTGTAGTGTGGGAGGCACGGCCATACTCTAACCAACTGTAGTGTGGGAGGCACGGCCATACTCTAACCAACTGTAGTGTGGGAAGCACGGCCATACTCTAACCAACTGTAGTGTGGGAGGCACGGCCATACTCTAACCAACTGTAGTGTGGGAGGCACGGCCATACTCTAACCAACTGTAGTGTGGGAAGCACGGCCATACTCTAACCAACTGTAGTGTGGGAGGCACGGCCATACTCTAACCAACTGTAGTGTGGGAGGCACGGCCATACTCTAACCAACTGTAGTGTGGGAAGCACGGCCATACTCTAACCAACTGTAGTGTGGGAGGCACGGCCATACTCTAACCAACTGTAGTGTGGGAGGCACGGCCATACTCTAACCAACTGTAGTGTGGGAGGCACGGCCATACTCTAACCAACTGTAGTGTGGGAGGCACGGCCATACTCTAACCAACTGTAGTGTGGGAGGCACGGCCATACTCTAACCAACTGTAGTGTGGGAGGCACGGCCATACTCTAACCAACTGTAGTGTTTCAAGAAGTATACTATCATTCTAAAAGTCCTTAATGACAAAAACACTTTGATCCTATCAACCCTAACGGAGAAGTCCAAGTTCCAATAATAATAATAATGATTATTTCTGTACATTTTTAAAGTGTTTTTCATTACACACACACACACACACACACACACACACACACACACACACACACACACACAATCTCAAAGTGCTCTATCTGTCCCCTGGCGTGCAGCATGAATTACCTGTACAGGAAGGAGCCTTGCCAAAGCCCAACAGAGCCCGCCCCGGTACCCGCCAGCTTCGCTTCTGTAGCACCCCGCATGGACAGGACCACGGGTGAGTGAAGTGCTCAGTCAATGAATGTTGACTTACTTGTACATCAGAATCCGTGTGTGAAATGTCTTGTCTGTTATAAATAGAAGGTTGAATGCGTTTTGAAAATGACTGCAATTTGCTGTCAAAGCCTGCATTACAGCTTAGCCATCTCTATCTTAATTGTTTCCCTCTTCTCTCTCAGATGTGGCGGGCCAGTATTTGCCTGAGGAGACGTGGTCGGCACCCTCCGTGCCCCTCACCAACGAGTTCAGGTACAACGCCTCAGAGGCCGTGCCTTACGTACCTCAAGCCTCAGCCCCGGCCCCCTTCAACGGGTACGTCACTAAGCCAAGACGAAATGTACTAATTGTGGCTTTTTGTACAGTCATGTTGTAGCTTAGGAAGCCATGTCGATCATACAGCTATTTTAGACAGTAATCATGTGCCCTATGAACCAGCGTTTATAGCACGGAGGCGCTGTGCCCTATGAGCCAGCGTTTATAGCACGGAGACGGTGTGCCCTATGAACCAGGGTTTATAGCACTGAGACGGTGTGCCCTATGAACCAGCGTTTATAGCACGGAGACGGTGTGCCCTATGAACCAGGGTTTATAGCACTGAGACGGTGTGCCCTATGAACCAGCGTTTATAGCACTGAGGCGGTGTGCCCTATGAACCAGCGTTTATAGCACTGAGGCGGTGTGCCCTATGAACCAGCGTTTATAGCACTGAGGCGGTGTGCCCTATGAACCAGCGTTTATAGCACGGAGACGGTGTGCCCTATGAACCAGGGTTTATAGCACTGAGGCGGTGTGCCCTATGAACCAGCGTTTATAGCACGGAGACGGTGTGCCCTATGAACCAGCGTTTATAGCACTGAGGCGGTGTGCCCTATGAACCAGGGTTTATAGCACTGAGGCGGTGTGCCCTATGAACCAGCGTTTATAGCACGGAGACGGTGTGCCCTATGAACCAGCGTTTATAGCACTGAGGCGGTGTGCCCTATGAACCAGGGTTTATAGCACGGAGACGGTGTGCCCTATGAACCAGCGTTTATAGCACGGAGACTGTGTGCCCTATGAACCAGCGTTTATAGCACGGAGACGGTGTGCCCTATGAACCAGCGTTTATAGCACTGAGGCGGTGTGCCCTATGAACCAGCGTTTATAGCACGGAGACGGTGTGCCCTATGAACCAGCGTTTATAGCACTGAGGCGGTGTGCCCTATGAACCAGCGTTTATACCACTGAGGCGGTGTGCCCTAGTAGGAAGTGCTCACCCTGTACTATTAGCTCAGTCATATAGAACGTTGTCCATGGTTCTTTTGTTAGAAAAAGTAATGTATTTTATCCATAAATCCTCCATTTGGTTCGCGCGTTATAATCAGAAACGACAGCCTCCACTAGTCCATTGAAACGTGACGCAAACTCGTTCATCTTATACCTATAAACTTGTCCAAGAACAATCAAACATAGTTTTAAATGTATCCTTAGGAACACTTTTACGTATATTTACTATTATAAATCAACCGGAATATAAACTGATCGATAAAGACGGTAAAAAAGACACTGCGCGCCTTGTCGGGCGCGCGCACTGGGTACTGTTTACATAAAAAGGTCACTTCCTGGTTTGCTCTTATTCTCTGGTCTAAAGCATCCAAAATGAAATTTTACACTGTCTCGAGACTGTTGACATCTAAAGGAAGCGATGGGTACTGCATTCATATGCCCTTATATGGTCATTTTCATGAGGGAGGGGTTCCCAATGAGGCACTCTGTCAAAACCACTTTTTTTTTGAAAATTCAGAGTGTTTCCTATCCAATGGTACTAAATATGTGCATATCCTATTTTCTGGGCCTGAATGGGAGGCATTTTACTTTGGGCACGCCAGGCTCTCCAAAACCGACCCCTCAGCTGCCACTCCCTAACAAGTTAAAACAGTATCCAAATCCATAGGATGTAGTGATCACAATATAGTAGCCATATCTAGGGAAACTAAAGTTCCAAAGACTGGGCCTAATATAGTTTATAAGAAGTCATACAATACGTTTTGTAGTGATTCATATGTTGATGAAAAATTGTTATGGTTGAGAGGGATGAGGCAAAAGGAATGGCACATAAGTCTGGCTGCACAACCGATTGGCAAACGTGCTACACATTGAGAAATCACGTGACTAAACAGGACAAAAAGAAGAATAAACTATACTATGAAACTAAAATAAATGAATGATAGTAATACGTTTTACAGCACCTTAAATGTAATTTAGGGCGAAAAGACTCCGTTCATTGAATCAGATGGGCTCATTCATCACAAAACCCACTGATATTGTCAATTCCTTTTAATGATTTGTTTTCATCGGCAAGATTAACAAACTTAAGCACGACATGCCAGCCACAAACGCTGACACTACACATCCGAGTATATCTGACCAAAATATGAAAGACATGCGTTGTAATATTTAATTCTGAAAAGTGAGTCTGTAAGAGGTGAAGAAATGGTTGTCTGTCAACAATGACAAGCCACCGGGGTCTGACAACCGGGACGGGAAAATTACTGAGGATAATAGCGGACGATATTGCCACTCCTATTTGCCATATCTTCAATTTAAGCCTACTAGAGAGTGTGTGCCCTCAGGCCTGGAGGGAAGCTAAAGTCATTCCACTACCCAAGAATAGTAAAGCCCCTTTACTGGCTCAAAGAGCTGACCAATCAGCCTGTTACCCACCCTTAGTAAACCTCTGGGGAAAATGTGTTTGCCCAGATACACAGTTATTTTACAGTAAACAAATTGACAACAGACTTTCAGCACGCTTATAGGGAAGGACATTCAACAAGCACAGCACTTACACAAATTACTGATGATTGGCTGAGAGAAATTGATGATAAAATAATGTGAGGGCTGTTTTGTTAGACTTTGGTGCTGCTTTCGACATTATCGATCATAGTCTGCTGCTGGAAAAACAGATGTGTTCTGGCTTTACACCCCCTGCTATATTGTGGATAAAGAGTTACCTGTCTAACAGAACACAGAGGGTGTTCTTAAATGGAAGCCTCTCCAATATAATCCAGGTAGAATCAGGAATTCCCCAAGGCAGCAGTCTAGGCCCTTTCACTTTTTTCAGCTCTTACTAATGGCGTGCCACTGGCCTTGAGTAAAGCCAGTGTCTCTATGTATGCGGATGACTCAACACTAAACACTACTACATCGACTGAAATGACTGCAACATATAACAAAGAGCTGCAGTGAGTTTCAGAGTGGGTGGCAAGAAATGTTAGTCCTAAATATTTCTAGAACTAAAAGCATTGTATTTGGGACAAATCATTCACTAAACTCTAAACCTCAACTAAATCTTATATTGAATAATGTGGAAATTGAGCGCGTTGAGGTGACTAAAATGCTTAGAGCGTTGGGCCAGTAACCGAAAGGTTTCTAGTTCGAATCCCTGAGCTGACAAAGTAAAAATCTGTCATTCTGCCCCTGAACAAGGCAGCTAACCCACTGTTCCTAGGCCGTCATTGTAAATATGAATTTGTTCTTAACTGACTTGCCTAGTTAAATAAAGGTAAAATAAAGAAAGAAATTGTAAACTGCCATGGTCAAAACATGTTGATGCAACAGTAGCTAAGATGGGGAGAAGTCTGTCTATAATAAAGCGCTGCTATGCCTTCTTAAAAACGCTATCAACACGGCAGGTCGTACAGGCCCTAGTTTTGTCGCATCGGGACTACTGTCCAGTCATGTGGTCAGGTGCCACAAAGATGGACTCAGGAACATTGGCTCATTTACGGGCAGCACGGCTGGCCCGTAAATGTAAACAGGGTGCTCACATTAATATCTGTCCCTTAATCTGTCCATGTTTAATTCCCTGTGAGAAAATCCATGTGCAAACGCTTAGTAAATCTGTCTCTCATGGCCCAAAGTAGAGGAGATATTTTCTTCCTCACTACTTGTTTTTGTAAGAAGTATTGGCATGCTGAATGCACCAAGCTGTCTGTTTAAACTACTAACACACAGCTCGGACACCCATGCATACCCCACAAGACATGCCACCAGAGGTCTCTTCACAGTCCCCAAGTCCAGAACAGACTATGGGAGGCGCACAGCTCAGACACCCATGCATACCCCACAAGACATGCCACCAGAGGTCTCTTCACAATCCCCACGTGCAGAACAGACTATGGGAGGCGCACAGCTCGGACACCCATGCATTCCCCACAAGACATGCCACCAGAGGTCTCTTCACAATCCCCAAGTCCAGAACAGACTATGGGAGGCGCACAGTACTACATAGAACCATATAATAAAATAAAAAAAAATACACCTTATGGAACAGCAGGGACTGTGAAGAGACACACACGTACTAACACACGCACTCTACACACAAGCACATATGGATTGTGTATTGTAGATATGTGGTAGTAGAGTAGTGGCCTGGGGGCACACACTTAATGTGTTGAGAAAAATGTTATGCAACTGCCTTGATGTTACTGGACCCCAGGGATAGTAGCTTCCTATCCTGTTTCTTTCCTGTCTCCTATCCAATAGTACTAATTATGGGCACGCCAGACTCTCCAAAACCGTCACCTCTGCTGCCGCTCCCTAAGAAGTTAATGTTGCTGGACCCCAGGGGTAGTAGCTGCTGCCTTGGTAGCAGCTAATGGGGATCCTTCAATTCCAATGTGTTGTTTGCCCCTGTGATGTGGTCACCTGGCAATTTACATAATTGTTTTATTGTGAAATGATGTGTATTAGCTAATTCACAATTGTGTGTTTTTCGTTAATTTGTCTTCTCGAACAGCTTCCCTTGGAACAGTGCCAACAGCCAATGTAACAGCCCCTACGCGTACTGTGGCCAAGGCAACTACATGTCAGCGGGTAGGCGTCAAATCGACTGTGTTATTGTGTGTAAAATGTCTTATACAGGTCTCCCTTGAAAAAGGGCTTTTGATCCCAATGGTACTACCTGGTGAAATATCATGGGAAAAACACTTACCATTGTGTCCTTACCATCGGTCCGCAGGCAACACCAACTTCCACAACAGTTTCCCATGCCAGCCAGAGAGCCAGACGGTAGCCTACAGCCACCAGCCCAGCTGGAGCGAGGAGTGTTCCCAGGAGGCTCCCTCCACCTGGGATACAGCCGGCTGTGTGGGCAGCAAGGTAAACCTCCGGGACCCGCTGAGGGCTCCATTCAACCTATTCCCTAATATCTATCCTTACTGTCCCCCCGTCTGCCTCAGTCAATGACCTAGTCCTAACCACTTGGCTTTGTGCCAGGTTTACTAAGCGTCTGCACCAAAGACGAAGCTATGACAAGGAATTGCCTTCATTTACACCACATTATTTTTTTCCCCTCAACCTTGATTTTGATCTGTCCCCAATGTTTAACTCTCTGTGACAACGCTTAGTAAACCTGTCTCAGTAAAGCTTAGTATTTAATGTTATATAATTATGATATTAATATAAAGTATAAAATGATTTAAATGGGTAATCCAATGTGAGTGTTATTGTAATTCATCTGTTTTCTGAAACGCCTTTGACCTCGGTTACCTCCGTTTTTTCCCTTTTTACTGTGCTGTCTGTAGTTATCACATTTAACATCACAATCTGAACTGTCTGTAGTTATCACATTTAACATCACAATCTGAACTGTCTGTAGTTATCACATTTAACATCACAATCTGAACTGTGGGATTTTAGAAAAGAGCTTAGAAAATCTGAACTGGGAGTGAGGCTTTTTGTCTGCTTCTCTTGCGGGGACAACGTCCACTTTTCACCAACTGCCCACCCGTGGTTCTGGCCTCAGCGTGGCTCAATGCACTGTAGATCATAGTCTGTCGGTTCGGCTTTTATTTTAGAGACCGTTGTTTATTTAGACCAAAACAATGTCACGGACCTCTTGATGACATAGATGATACCTTTCTTTTCCTAATTCTTGGTAAAAAAAGTCACATAAGTGGTACATATTGTATTGAATTATTTTCTAACAAGAACCAGAAAGTAAATACCAAAATACTAGCGGTGACAGGGCTGTTGACCACCTCATTATCAGATGTCTTGTGTACAATGTTCCTTCAAAAATGTTTTGGCCACTGAGCACATTTCTGGTCTGCTGAGCGCAAAACTTGAAGGTTGTGAATATTCGTTGCAACTTTCAGTGCGCGTTTACTGTGAACACTGAGGCTGTACCCGCTTTAAATTCCTGCTGACTACAAATTATCTGTAACCGGGCTAATAACTCACTAACTAGCAAAGGATATGAACAAAATGTTAACATGCGCCTCTCGCTTTGATCTCAAAACAAGCGCATCTACTTACAGCCGCTCATGCTGTGAACACAGTCCAGTTCATAGTAAATTGCACAGATCCATATATGGCAATGGTCTATTTACATATATGGCAATGGTCTATTTACCGGTCTGTGTAGAGTACACGCTGAGTAGTACTTATCAATGCAATTGAATCCTACTCCTATGCGTTCTGCCTACAACAAAATCTCTTGCGTAGTTTCGGTATGTTGCATTGAAAGTGGCTAATATTGGGTTGATTCGATCACAATTGCCACAGTAAAGGGAAACGTTGATAGTGTTAACAGGGAAAACTCTAGAACAGTGATCACCAACCTTTTCTGAGTCTAGATCAATTTGAGTCAAAATGCAAGCTGAGATTTACCGCTCTGATTTTAACAATAACATCGGAAACCTATAGATGCACTTTCCTCCTCATTCATTACTGCTGCAGTGCTTGTTGTAGCGCTGAGTGGAAATAGGAAGAACGCGCATTTTAAGGCTTATAAAAGTGTTGAATATAAAGTAAGAACTTAAACATGAAGTCACTCATAAAAACAGCAGCTCTTTGCTGTATTCGTTGACAGTCTCTCTCTAGTCATGGTTTTAAACGTTTTGACATCTCACAGTATCAACTTTACTGTAGCTTTCTTTTATGCCTGCCACCTTACTGCAGACACGGTCACCTGAGCCATCCGATTGGCCAGCGGTAGGCCTATACTGCACTTGATTTGCTCTTTGGGCCCGCTGGGAACGCAGAGTTGGTACCTTCAGACACATACAAAGTGGTTAAAAATGGCAACAGTTCTAGAGGGAACATTGTGTGTGTATAGGAAATTCAAACACAGCATCTCATAAACTTTACTTTTAGATTTTTGCCATCACTGAAGTGTCCAGCAACATTTAATATTATACTTTTTTTGTAAAATAAATGGTGGCATATCTTTTCTAAACCATATTTTGTTTCTCTCGCTCTGTTTTCCCCTTAGCCATATTTCCCCGGCACCAGGAGCCTGTCCCCCATGTCCAGTCTGTTCGGTTCCATCTGGACCCCCCAGAGTGAGCCGTACCAAAGCCACTTCCAACCCGAGCGCTCAATCCCCATGTCCCCGGTGTCCCCCGTCTGCCCCATCAGCCCGCCTCACGCCCCCTTCAACCGGGAGCCCGGGGGCATGTGCCGCCCCAAGCAGTACTCCAGCTTCAACCCCTTCGGCCCCCACATGAACCTGGACATTTGGAACTCTTCATCCAACCGCAGCTCGAACTCGCAGCTGTCCAACGACTCAGGCTACTGCGGCGACGTTTAGTAAAAAGACGACAACAAACAAAAACGATGCTATAAAAGAAAGGAACAAGAAATGAATGTGCTTTTATCGATAATGGGGGGAAAAAAATGTGAATATTCCTTTACTTTTATGTTCCTTTTTTTTCTTTTCGAACGTTCAATGTTGTGAAAGGTTAAGCATTTGTTGTATATTTTTCTAGATGTTTTGCAGTTTTGATCATAGAAAATTAAAACATTAAAAAAGTTTTGTACTTGATGTCTTGTTTACTTTGTCCCCCACGCTACAACTATTTAGCAGCAACCGAGGGACCGCATAAACGTATCTTTGCCGTCCAACAAAATCACTTTCATGCAGCAGTTTAAATCGCTTTACAAAAACAATTATAACCAGAAAATGACACAGAATTCAAATGTACAACAGGTGGTGACATATTAATATACAGTGAAACTAAGTGAAATGTAGACCAAACCAGGTAATCAATCGATTCAAATCACTGTTCACAATTGATGTCAATCAATTAAAAGTATATTTATAAAAGTGACATAGGATAAGGATATTCTTACTATACTGAACAAAAATATAAACAACACATGCAACAATTTGAACTATTTTACTCAGTTGCAGTTCATATAATGAAATCCATCATTTAAATACATTCATTAGGCCCTAATCTATGGATTTCACATGACTGGGCAGGGGAGCACTTGGGAGCCAAGTCCACGGTCTTCAGCCAATCTGAATGAGTTTTATTACAGACAGAAATACTCCTGTTTCATCAGCTGTCCCGGTGGCTGGTCACAGACGATGTGGAGGCCTTTTATTGTCCCCAGCACAAGGTGCACCTGTGTAATGATCATACTGTCTAATCAGCTTCTTGATATGCCACACCTGTCAGGTGAATGGGTTATCTTGGCAATGGACAAAATGCTCATTAACGGATGTAAACAAATTTGTGCCATTTTTTTTTTTTTTATATATATTTTTGTGTGGATGGAACATTTCTGGGATCTTACACTTTACATGTTTATACACTGCTCAAAAAAATAAAGGGAACACTAAAATAACACATCATAGATCTGAATGAATGAAATAATCTTATTAAATACTTTTTTCTTTACATAGTTGAATGTGCTGACAACAAAATCACACAAAAATTATCAATGGAAATCAAATTTATCAACCCATGGAGGTCTGGATTTGGAGTCCCACTCAAAATTAAAGTGGAAAACCACACTACAGCCTGATCCAACTTTGATGTAATGTCCTTAAAACAAGTCAAAATGAGGCTCAGTAGTGTGTGTGGCCTCCACGTGCCTGAATGACCTCCCTACAACGCCTGGGCATGCTCCTGATGAGGTGGCGGATGGTCTCCTGAGGGATCTCCTCCCAGACCTGGACTAAAGCATCCGCCAACTCCTGGACAGTCTGTGGTGCAACGTGGCGTTGGTGGATGGAGCGAGACATGATGTCCCAGATGTGCTCAATTGGATTCAGGTCTGGGGAACGGGCGGGCCAGTCCTTAGCATCAATGCCTTCCTCTTGCAGGAACTGCTGACACACTCCAGCCACATGAGGTCTAGCATTGTCTTGCATTAGGAGGAACCCAGGGCCAACCGCACCAGCATATGGTCTCACAAGGGGTCTGAGGATCTCATCTCGGTACCTAATGGCAGTCAGGCTACCTCTGGCGAGCACATGGAGGGCTGTGCGGCCCCCCAAAGAAATGCCACACCACACCATGACTGACCCACCGCCAAACCGGTCATGCTGGAGGATGTTGCAGGCAGCAGAACGTTCTCCACGGCGTCTCCAGACTCTGTCACGTGCTCAGTGTGAACCTGCTTTCATCTGTGAAGAGCACAGGGCGCCAGTGGCGAATTTGCCAATCTTGGTGTTCTCTGGCAAATGCCAAGCGTCCTGCACGGTGTTGGGCTGTAAGCACAACCCCACCTGTGGACGTTGGGCCCTCATACCACCCTCATGGAGTCTGTTTCTGACCGTTTGAGCAGACACATGCACATTTGTGGCCTGCTGGAAGTCATTTTGCAGGGCTCTGGCAGTGCTCCTCCTTGCACAAAGGCGGAGGTAGTGGTCCTGCTGCTGGGTTGTTGCCCTCCTACGGCCTCCTCCACTTCTCCTGATGTACTGGCCTGTCTCCTGGTAGCGCCTCCATGCTCTGGACACTACGCTGACAGACACAGCAAACCTTCTTGCCACAGCTCGCATTGATGTGCCATCCTGGATGAGCTGCACTACCTGAGCCACTTGTGTGGGTTGTAGACTCCGTCTCATGCTACCACTAGAGTGAAAGCACCACCAGTATTCAAAAGTGACCAAAACATCAGCCAGGAAGCATAGGAACTGAGAAGTGGTCTGTGGTCACCACCTTCAGAACCACTCCTTTATTGGGGGTGTCTTGCTAATTGCCTATAATTTCCACCTGTTGTCTATTCCATTTGCACAACAGCATGTGAAATTTATTGTCAATCAGTGTTGCTTCCTAAGTGGACAGTTTGATTTCACAGAAGTGTGATTGACTTGGAGTTACATTGTGTTGTTTAAGTGTTCCCTTTATTTTTTTGAGCAGTGTATTTTTGTTCAGTATCAATCAAAAATAACATTTGATTAAAACCAGTCCCCACTCTGGCTTCACTTCCACTTTTGACTCCACAGAGGAACTCTGGAGCTCTTTCCGAGTGACCATCGGGTTCTTTGTCACCTCCCTGACCAATGCCCTTCTCCCCCCGTTTGCTCAGTTTGGCTGGGCGGCCAGCTCTAGGAAGAGTCTTGGTGGTACCAAACCAGCAGATGGTGCTGTTACTCAAGTGAGCTCTTCATTCTTCTATACATTTTATTTACCCTAAGAGATATTTTGTTCAGAGCCCCAGTGCCCAAAGTATTGGTTTGGCCTGGGTCTTGGCTAGTCTTTGTGGTCTCAGCTCATGATGTGGTCAGGATACAGAACATCACTAGCCTAGTTTATACCCGGTGCTCACATGTGGTTGTCGTCATCCGATCAAGATGATCCAGTCACAAATCTATACTTGGGTATTAAAATGTGTATTTTATCAGTCCACTTTCTCCGCGTTGTGACCAGAGTTTTTTTGTTCGCTCTCTGAATGCAATTTATTTGACAGATATTGTTTAAAAATAATATGAATGTATTAATTTTAAGACAATGGTGCCACCTGTTAACTTTAGAGGGTGGGATAATGATGATTTAAGTGTTTTTACAGTCCAGATCTGTCTACACTTGTGAGATATCCAGACACAATGCGTGCTCTGCTACCTCCGCAGGTGGTCAGGAAGATCAGATCACAATGTGTTTTTTTTATCATCTACACCTGTCTACAAAATGTGGACAGAATCAGGACAAAGGACGCATGTTACAATAGCACCAGGTATAAAACGAGACTACTGAGTATCATCTCTTACCCTGGCACCTTGCTTTAAATGTGAAGGCCGTATTGGCATGCTAATGTTTAGGGAGATGGATACTTTAAGAGGGTTGGTCTGGGTCTTGTTTTTCCACATTTCACCAGATTTTGTCATAGTTTCAATAAGCTGAATCTAGCTGTGGTTGCCAAGAAGTTGGGTCTGGAATGGTTCTGAAGAGGTTGCGTCTGGGTCTCCGGTCTTCACTTCATATTCCATATTCTGTTCCAAACATAATAAACATGCCATTGATTTGTATTTTAAGGTTCCTTGAATTGTTTTCTTTAATTAAGAGGGACCATAAGATGCAGTAACATATCATTTATAAGAATTACACTTCTCAGATTGACATTATACAAATATATGTTTAGTGTTGTAATTTAAAAAAAGTTATCCCCATCTGAATTCACACTTGTCTCGACTTCTGCTGTCTCCCAAAACTATGTACAAGAATACAAGGTTTATCTGATATTTACAGAGTACTATATAAAGCAATATTTTACACACACACACTACAGATGCATTCACCCCCCAAAAATGAAAACACAATCGACCACTAATATACAATCCTGATATACTTAGTTAACATACCTAAGACACACTGTCATAGTGAGAATAAATGTCAAAGTTGAAACACAGAAATGGCATGGTAGACCACTCCAAAATTTGATCACCAATGTCAAAGGAACTTTACGTGGAAAAAGCTTGAAACATAAACATATTTCAGAATCAATAATTGGGGTGGAAATAGGAACAGTGCAGTATTGAGGCTCATGTACAAAAAGTTGACAATCCATTGACTGCAGAGGGTCAAATAATTGATATTTGTCACTGCAATGATATGGGCCTTGGTTTGGGCCGCTGAACTTCCGAAGCCAGGGGTACATTAGAAATAGTATATAAAAGGGAGAGAATATAGCCAGCTATCTCTCGTTGCTTGAGAAAAATAATACGTAAAAAAAGCACATTACATTGTATTTCATGACATACCTTAGTCTCACTATCATCATCATCTTAAGGAATACATCTGAACAGTATCACACCATGCACCCAGAAACCACACACACACTCTCCTTTCACCTAATGATAGGCCAATGCACTAAATGTATCCAGCCTCATCATCATGTCTGGATAAGTGTAGCCTAACAGACTGCATTGGATCATGAAAAAATGACTGGTAGCTAATGATGTTCAATCTTTTCAGAAACACATTACAGGTGGGACTGTGTAGTAGGCCTACAATATACACCTGTTTGTCTTTGATTTTACTGTAATGTGTATCTGATTTGTTTTTGTCTTATGGACTATTGATAGATCAAATGAGATCCTAATAAAACATAAACTTGTTGAAAAGTAGCCTACGGCAGTGCTAAACACATGGTACTAAAAACAGGACGTTTAACGATACTGACGGAGAACTAGTTGCATCCGGATCGGACCAGATCCGGCTCTTAGAGTTTCGATAAGACTCGTCTGGTCTTGAGTCTTGCTTCGCTCAACACTGCAGCTTGCGGATGCTGCGCGAGATCCTCTTGAACTCACGCTGGCCCCGCTGCCAGCGCTTGAGCGAGGTGATCACCAGGTGGCCATCCATCTTCTGGCCCATGACCAGGTAGGAGGCGTTGATGTCGTTCATCTCGTCGCACACACACTGCAGGCCATCCTTGAGCCAGAGCACCGTCTTGCGCAGGTCGCGCTCCGTCACGCCGCTCAGTTTGTAGATGGTCTTGCTCTTGTTCTCGGGCACGATCTTGGTGTCGCCGTTCATGTAGGAGATCTCCTTTACCTTGATTTTCAGGGCTGTGCAAAGCAGGCAGTGGTGAAAGGAAGAGGTGGAGGTTAAGGTTTTGATTTGTTGGACTTGAAACCGAGTGCTAATACGCCTACTGTAGGTAGCTGACTTTTGTATATCTATAAAGCAAGACAAGAATGTATTTACTTAGAATTCAGGAATAGGACTTACCGAAGTCATTTTTGCACAGGTTGTCAACTATTTCATTGTCGTTTTCCTCCTTTTCCTTGCAGGCGTCACACACTCTGGGCGCTACAGGAGAAACGAGAGCAGATGTTTTATACTCCCACTGTAAATTCAACAGGTTTTCTATCGACTGTAACATAATGCAGCCTATTACAGTTTAAAGAGTAAAGCTATTCAATGCATTCTTTCTCACATTCTACTGTTGAGAGTGAATCTCAGGAGTAACGGGTGGAGTTTACACATCCTCTGGTTAAGGGGACAGCCCAGTAAACACAGGAGGAGATTCCACAAGACTCATTACTATTAACCGGATTTTCACTCTTAGGAAAATCCAGGATGGAATGGAGCTCCAGGAACATGGCCATTAGGCTATTACGTTTTATTAAATTACTCCATTACATTACTGCATTAGATCTCATTAGGCTCCTACGTCAAATGTATCAGTGGCTGTTTCCCGTTTAAAGTAATGTAATGTAAGTATATTTTTTGGCAGTGAATGCCAACAAAATGCAACTGTAGTGTGTGTGTGTGTGTAAAATATTGCTTTATATAGTACTCTGTAAATATCAGATAAACCTTGTACTTTTTGTTATGTTTCCATAATAAAGGCCTGTATTTAAAAAAAAAGGCCTGTATTTTACAACAAATTATAGGTTTATTCTGTGAAAAATGGAAGTGTTGTCTAGCCGGATTATGCCAATACTTTACCTTCTTTGGTGACTGGCATGAAATGATCGATGCCCGCTGGAGGGATACACAGGTCATTGTCCGGGGGGAAGCGCTCGCAGTCAAGCATATCTGGCCACGGGAACCCGAACGCGGACATCACCGGTGCGCAACCGTGTTTGACGCTCTCGCACAACGACCTGCACGGCTGGATAGGCTCGTCCAAATCGTCCAGGCACACCGGTGCAAAGAGAGAGCAAAGAAACTTCCTCGTGTCGGGGTGACACTGCTTCTGGACCAGTGGAATCCACGAAGAGGCTTGCTGCAAAACCTCGTTCATGGTCTCGTGTCCGAGAAGATTCGGGAGGCGCATCTCGGTGTATTCGATGTCATGGCACAGGAGAAGACTGGCCGGGATGGGTTTGCAGTTATTCTTTTTGTAGAATAACTCGGGCTGACCGAAATTGTATAATCCGTGGATGGCCATGGACGCAGGTAATGTTATCGCCCATATTAAGGACAGAATGTAGTAATTCATAGTTTTTAGCTAAATAGATTTTAAGATAAAAAAAAATTTAAATCGAAACGTCGAGCTGCAATGCCTTCATCCAGGTGTTCTTCAGCATCAGTAGAGGACCACTGACAATGTTCTGAATATGTAGCAGTTTAACATGGGCTTTTCTATGGCCATGTTAGGGAGGAGTCAGGGCCGTGAAGCAATCTCATCCATTGGTCCAGTCTCACTCCCCGGTGTCAGGTAAACGTTCGACTGGCAGTGCACTGGGATATTTTCTAATGTACAATGTTCTTCATTTCTTATATTAGCAAAAAAACAGATGTATACTCTACATGGTAAGTTATTTCACTACCAAGCATACCTATTTGCAATTTTTAGCCAGCAGAATGGGAGAAATACCTCACACATGCTACAAAACAATGTCTTGACTGTTCTTTACTAGGTCGAGCTATATCACTTAATTTAGGCTGTCCAGTCTCCTATTCTTTTTGAGTCAGCTGCCCAAAACAATAGTAATACCGTAACTAATTAAAACCCACAAGCAACAGCTTGTCTTTAGGGAGTATGGAGTTAGGAGAGCTATGTTGAACGTGCCACTCGACTCAATTCATCCATGTGTTAATTTGTCATCATTACCTGGGTTTAAACCTTCTGGCCCATTCCTCAGGTTTATACACCACATGGTGAAATATAGTCCAGTGTGAGAACCAGAGCTTGGCGCATTGGACCCAGGGGTGAAACTCTATCTTCCCCCATCGGCTGCAGCCCTAGCCTGGCTCCCATCCCACTCAACACCCCCTGGGCTGGAGTCTGGTCTGCAAGACAGCCAAATGGTTCTTCTCAGCCTTGACATCCTGCCCTACTTTCTCCTTAGGGGAAAAAGAGAAAGAAAGAGATGGTGAGAGCTTTATCTTAAAGGTTGATGTTGTTTCATGCTCGCAGGAGTCTTTGCTCCGACAGGCATAACTAGATCGATGGGTTAAAGGGAGCTCTGGAGTTTACATGGTCAGCCTCCATTTCCTTACTAGAAAGCTAGTGCTCTGAGAAGTGTTGATTTTCAGCCACATGCAATAAGAACATAAGGAAGCATGTGCATTGCATTGTTCTAGTGAATTTGACATGTTATGAAAGCAACAAAAATGTGTTCTTGCTTGTTAAAGATGGCCTCTCGAATTTTGTTTAATTTCAGCAAGTAGTTTTGAAAATGATGCTCACGGGCAAAAAAAAACGTTTCCCCATTTTTTTGTGTACCACGTCACCCATTTCATGTGATACCTTACGAATTTTGCAATTTGTATGATATGTTAATGATGCACGCAGGGATCTTAAGCACAAGAAATTGTAACATATTGCACAAATTGGATTTGTAACTTCCCCTTCTACTGTGTCCCACACAAAGATGTTATTGCCTTGTAGTTGACATGTTACCTACCTTGACAATAATGCAGTATGTAGGCCATAATAGGTCTGAGTGTACACAACCTATGTGCAAGTACTATATGGGTTTTTACTATAGAATAAATTATACTACATTGAAAAAAAAGAATCAGAGGCATCACCCAAAACCGTGATAATAAAATACATAAGGAACAAATTTTTTTTTAATGTGTAATCTATCAAATGTCATAAAGCTGTTTTTCTTTCAAAATTGTGACAATTTTACGAGGCCCATAAAGCTTTTAGCCGTGTGCCATCCATGACAAACAAGCCAAGAATTGACACCCCCACCACCACCACCACCACCTTTGGATGGAAAAACCAAAGCTTTCTTCTGGGACAGGAAGCGCAATATGTATTTTGCCGTGGTCTCGCAATCTCACCACACAACAGCAGATCTGGGTTCAAATCCCACCCACCTGACACTCCAGTCGGCTCAAGCAAACCCTTATAGTATTTGAAGGAAAACCAGGTCTGCACAGCAGTCGCTTCGTTCGCCCTGGAAGTTGATATAAGTAAATGGCAAAAGAGGGAGGAGAATGGAAGTCAATTGAAAACAAGAGAGTAGTTTACAGTGTCTGAATTAAAACCCATCATTAAAGTTTATAGCTTTAAGTGTGCCAATTTTTCAGCGGGAAAGGATAAAGAGGAGGGTTACGTTGGGAAAATGCCTAAAGTTTGGGATTTTTATTCCTGTGGTAAAACAAGACAGAACTTATATAATATAATATAAACGACTAGGTGTGTTTGGCATGAGTATACTGTCTTTCAGTCAAAATTAATAGCTGAGCATTTACCCAATTCCCTTAAATTAGGTGTTTTATTGTTCGCTAGCCATGATAAAATACTTTTAAATTTCTCCTGGAATGAGTCATCATAGAATCATGAGCAGATGGCATACCTTCTACTGAGTCACACATTTAATCTCTTTATATCTTTATATAGAGGCTTGTATGGATTTGTTACGAATAATTGCACCTATTACGCCCACATTTCAGGAAGGCAGATCACCTAGAGCGCATTGAGACTGTATAAACGTATGCATTCGCTGTCAAAGCAAGTGCCATTGTGTGTTGGGGACAATGTAAAACCGACTACAGACACTTCCATTTGAATCATCCTCCAATAACATTTAGACCGCACCTCCCTGAGAGTAACTTAGCAACCCCAGTGGTCTGAGGATCAACTGAGTCCAGTGGTGCCCCCAGTGCCATGCTTTTATGGGGCAACGCTTCTCCCTTCATCCTCGCTCCTCTTCGTAGTGTGCGGAGACACCTGTGAGGTTGTATTTACTCACTAAAGCACTATTGACCCGCAACTGGGCTTCCCTTGACCCTCAGGGTCCTGAGGCTAAGACACGCAGTGAGCCCAGCTATTTAAACACTTGTTTAAATCCAAGGTTTGATAGCTCAAGTGACAGTCCCCTCTGTTGGGCTACCGAGGTGATCTAAAGGCTACAAACGGGAGCACGGCTTATACTGGGGAGTCTTTACGTCACGCTACACCAGGGCCTTCACAAAGCGTCTCAGAGTAGGGGTGCTGACCTAGGATTAGGTCCCCCCCCGTCCATATAATCTTGTCCATTATGATCTGAAAGGGAAAACTGATTCTAGATCAGTGTACTCCTACTCTAAGAAGCTTTGTGAATACGGGCCCAGACAATGGGAAAGCTAAGGGGGGTAGAATGCGTTGAGGCTTCACAGGCTCACGGGGAGTGGATAAAATCACTGGGGAATCCAGAAAAAAAAAGGCAAAATCACAACCTGTATGTGTTGTGATCATTGCGTTGTTTTTCTCTATAACCTATTAGGTCATATGCCTTGCCACCGTGATATATACTGTAGACCTAAAGGCCGAGACAATAAGAAGATACACTGGTAGAATAAATTCAACCACACCTTTGTTTCATCACAAAACCGCGGAGAGCAACATCTGTCCGGTGAAGTCCACAAAGACTATTTGCGTGTAACAAACAGTTACATGACCTACAGCATGGTCAAGCAAGTTAAATGTATCTGTCATGTTGATTTCGACACACGAAGAGTTACCGCAAGTCGCTAAGAAAACACCAGCACTATTTTAACTTCAAGATTAAAATGGTATCAAATCACCTCTGCTTAGTCTTATACAGTGACAACTAAAAGATACCAAAACTATTTAGGCCAATCAACGTCAGGTAAATATGACGTGGCTGTCCATGGTACTGATTTTGTGTGTGTGTGTGTGTGTGTGTGTGTGTGTGTGTGTGTGTGTGTGTGTGTGTGTGTGTGTGTGTGTGTGTGTGTGTGTGTGTGTGAGCAGAAAAAACATGTCGACTCACCCGACTTGTAGAGAAACGCCAATGCCATCCTCCTCTCCTTCATGTGGCCGAGACCGTCTGTGACTTGGTCATTCAGTAACGTTACACTCATAATATTTGTTTTCCTCCTAGGCGCTAGTCTACGTCCTTCATGGATAACTAGTTAACATTAGGGGCACAATGTATGAATTTATAGTTTTAATCATTTAGTCTAGCAGTTAAGAGTGTCGGGCCAGTAACCGAAATGTCACTGGTTTGAATCCCCGAGCCGACTAGGTGAACAATCTGTCGATGTGCCCTTGATCAAGGAACTGAACCCCTATTGCTCCTGTAAGTTGCTCTGGACAAGAACGTCTGCTCTTACATTTTACTAAAATGTAAAAAGCCTCAAGTAAAAAGAGAGATCATTTTTCAAGAGAGCCTTTTAAAAGATTCTTAGTGTGATCCCCACACCTCTAACCACAACGACCGGGCTCCCCTGTGCCAAGTACAGTGTGTCACCGACATTGCAATGTTCCACAAAACCACAGAATTGCTATTCGGAACCACAAGAGTGTTGTCAAGATGTGTACCCTGCAACCAAGAACCCCAAACAGAGCATAACGGTGTCATACAAATCAGCCAAATCTGTGTTGGCCCATATTTGTCCTCCATAGCCAAGGGAGATGCTCACTAACAAAGCATAGATCTCAGGTCAGTCTGGAGTTTGACAACTTTATGGTTAGAGGTTATAGTCAGGAATCGGGAAGCTGATCCTAGACCTGCGCTTAAAGGGGCCACGTCTCCCCAGAACAAGTACCAGCAGGTTCTCATTACGACTCTGTGTCAAAATGAGACGCAGCTTTGTTGGAGCGACTCGCTCATCTGTAGGCTGGTAACCGTCCTTCCTCTGTTTTTCTCCTCTCTCCATCCCTCCCACTCTCTCTTTTTATATTTTTTTATTGAGAATCGCAGGCCGGACTACTGTCACAAGCCATTAGTGAGGGAATGTTTTCTCGGGTTCAAGAGAAACCCAAACCCCACTGGAAGCCTTTGAGGAATCAATTCATCGAGCGTCAATAAAGTCCCTTGCGGTGTGAAGGGGGCTTGGACCATCGGGCCCGCTCGAATGTAAAACAAGAATTCTCTTTCATGTTTTCACATCAAAGTCGCTATTCCTGATCGGAAAGCAATTTTTCCCGTCTGAACTTTTCGCCAACATTAAAAAAAAAGTTTGCTATTTGAGAAGGAGTTCGCTAGTTAGGAATATGTTTACTGTAATTTGGTTGTTAGTGACATATGTCTAATTATAGTAGCTGGGATTAGTGTCAGTGAAACAATGTAAACCAATCTCTCATCATTATGATAGGACATTCTGTTCTAATCACGGTACCAGAAAAATTGTTGATGGCTTTCGAGAACGGCTTTTATGAAGGGTGGAAGTTTTGACAAAGACTTAATGTTCAAAGATACTGGTTAAACAGTGAGGTTTCGAAAGGCTGTGATATATTGTGAATGTGAACATATCACAACTAAGGGGTGTTGTTAAAGCCGATTGACGTTTAAACGCTTGTCATTAAAGGGGCAATCTGCAATTCAAACAACAAGTAAGTAGTCACCACACCACTGTTTTGGTAAAGAGCTGAAGGATGTGGCTCGAGAAATGAAACCGCTCGCAGAGCTATGGATGAAAAGAATGACCATCCATGAAATCAAAATGATAGTTTCAACTATGTTTTAAGGTTATACAGTGTTTGTTTACAAATACATTGTTTACAAACAATCTTATATTGTGGGTTCTGATGGAGTGTGACTGTTGAACTAAGCTCCTGAGGCATTTCTAAGCTATTTTTTTTTTTTTTTAAATCAATGGGTACATATCAGAAATTTAAATGTAAAAAAATAATTAAAAAAAATAAACCCTTTAAGCACTTCCTAAGTTTCTCAGGTCTGACCAATCAGATCAGCTATGAAAAAGATCTGATGCGATTGGCCAAAATACCAATTAGTGTAAGAAAGATCAGAATTGGGCTACCTGTGCGAACGCAGTCATAGTGGTCTGCTAGTGCCAATCTATCATAGATCTATTATAGACCCACAGTGTACTGTATGGACATGATTCATGGTCTGAGTGACAGTTAGACTGATGCTTCGTGAGATCAACAAGGCTGCTCCACTTCTACTCTGTACTTATCACGTAGGGCCCACCACGGGACCCCCAACAGAGAATCAACGTATAGTCCGGGATATGTACTGAAGTCCACATGGACCACGTGTGCTAATGAGCTTGTTAGCCGTAATCCCTCTGCATACTTTGACATTCGGGGAGAAGGAATTCATCCTATCTAAAATGTACTAATCTCATTAAAGTTCCAGAGGGTCATATAGATTATGCTTGCTGAGTGTAATTTATGAAATGCCCCATTATAGAGGTAAAATTGTTTCAGTATGGAGGTTCAGGCAGCTGTGACACAGTCAACTCTCATGCTAAGGGGGGATAATAATCAGATGCACACTAGCCAAGAGCTATGGCCCTGTCCAGCTTCTACTTCAACTAGATCTACACATCTGTACAATGCTCAAATTCTATTATTTCAACAATATCTACATAAACTCAGCAAAAAAAGAAATGTCCTCTCACTTTTAACTGCGTTTATTTTCAGCAAACTTAACATGTGTAAATATTAATTTGAACATAACAAGATTCAACATTTGAGACAAACTGAACAAGTTCCACAGACATGTGACTAACAGAAATGGAATAATGTGTCCCTGAACAAAGGGGGGGTCAAAATCAAAAGTAACAGTCAGTATATGGTGTGGCCACCAGCTGCATTAAGTACTGCAGTGCATCTGCTCCTCATGAACTGCACCAAATTTGCCAGTTCTTGCTGTGAGATGGTGGCAGGGTAGCCTAGTGGTTAGAGCATTGGACTAGAAACCAAAAGTTTGGAAGTTCAATTCCCCGAGCTGACAAGGTACAAATCTGTCGTTCTGCCCCTGTTACCCCACTCTTCCACGAAGGCACTTGCAAGTTCCCAGACATTTCTGGGGGGGAATGGCCCTAGCCCTCACCCTCTGATCCAACAGGTCCCAGACGTGCTCAATGGGATTCAGATCTGGGCTTCTGCCATTCCGGTCTTGCAGGAAATCACGCACAGAACGAGCAGTATGGCTGGTGGCATTGTCATGCTGGAGGGTCATGTCAAGATGAGCCTGCAGGAAGGGTACCACATGAGGGAGGAGGATGTCTTCCCTGTAACGCACAGCGTTGAGATTGCCTGCAATGACAACAAGCTCAGTCTGATGATGCTGTGACACACCGCCCCAGACCATGACGGACCCTCCACCTACAAATTGATCCCGCTCCAGAGTACAGGCCTTGGTGTAACGCTCATTCCTTCGACAATAAATGCAAATCTGACCATCACCCCTGGTGAGACAAAACCGCGACTCGTCGATGAAGAACACTTTTTGCCAGTCCTGTCTGGTTCAGCGACGATGGGTTTGTGCCCATAGGCAGCGGTGATGTCTGGTGAGGACCTGCCTTACAACAGGCCTACAAGCCCTCAGTCCAGCCTCTCTCAGCCTATTGCGGACAGTCTGACCACTGATGGAGGGATTGTGCATTCCTGGTGTAACTCGGGCAGTTGTTGTTGCCATCCTGTACCTGTCCCGCAGGTGTGATGTTCGGATGTACCGATCCTGTGCAGGTGTTGTTACACGTGATCTGCCGCTACGAGGACAATCAGCTGTCCGTCCTGTCTCCCTGTCTTAGGCGTCTCACAGTACGGACATTGCAATGTATTGCCATGGCCACATTTGCAGTCCTCATGCGTCCTTGCAGCATGCCTAAGGCACATTCATGCTGATGAGCAGGGACCCTGGGCATCTTTCTTTTGGTGTTTTTCAGAGTCAGTAGAACGGCCTCTTTAGTGTCCTAAGTTTTCATAACTGTGACCTTAATTGCCTACCGTCTGTAAGCTGTTATTGTCTTAACGACCGTTTCACAGGTGCATGTTCATTAATTATGGTTCATTGAACAAGCATGGGAAACAGTGTTTAAACCCTTTACAATGAAGATCTGTGAAGTTATTTGGATTTTTACTTATTATCTTTGAAAGACAGGGTCCTGTTTCTTTTTTTGCCGAGTTTATACACACTGAGTATACCAAACATTAGGAACACCTTCCTAATATTGAGTTCCACAGGGATGCTGGCCCATGTTGACTCAAATGTTTCCCACAGTTGTGTCAAGTTCGCTGGATGTCCTTTGGGTGGTGGACCATTCTTGATACACACGGTCAACTGTTGGGCATGAAAAATCCAGCAGGGTTGCAGTTCTTGACACAAACTGGTGCACATGGCACCTACTACCATACCCTGTTCAAAGGCACTTACGTTGTGTGTCTTGCCCATTCACCCTCTGAATGGCACACACACAATCCATGTCTGAATTGTCAAGGCTTAAAAAACCTTCTTTAAGCTGTCTCCTCCCCTCCATCTACACTGATTTTAAATTGGATTTAGTCAAAGTCACCATTATTAGTCAGTTGTACAACCAAATGCCTTCAACTGAAATGTGTCTTCCGCATTTAACCCAACCCCTCTGAATCAGAAATGCCTTAATCGACATCCACATCTTCGGCACCCGGGGAACAGTGGGTTAACTGCCTTGTTCAGGGGCAGAACGACAGATTTTTACCTTGTCAGCTTGGGGATTCGAACTTGCAACCCTCCGGTTACAAGTCCAACGCTCTAACCACTAAGCTACCTGCCGCAAGTGACATTAACTAAGGGATCATGGCTTTAACCTGGCCAGTCTATGTCATGGTAATGTTTTAATGTTTAAACATTGTTCATGTGTACTGTGTGAGTCAAAGTCAGCAGCTTGTTACAAAAAGCCTTCTTCAGGTTTGTCCCTGTAGAACAACCAGTTATGATTCTAGGTAGAACCATTTTGCCCACAAACAACCCTCTGAAAGCTGTTTTTTTTTCATGGAGACTGTTTTGGAGAACCCATCCCGGATGAAAATGGTTCCATTTTCTCTATAGAAACAAAGGCTTCCAAAATGGTTCTTTGTGGGTGAAAGGGTTTTACCTAGAACAATAAAGGGTTCAACTACTTCAACTGAACAGACACAATGTCTACATAAATGACTGTGTTAGTACACATGAGGTCTTCCCCTTTCAGACGAGCTGGGAAAGTGTTTTTGTGTTGTGATCAAGTGAACATAGGTGTTTGGGGCACTACACATTTTTGGCAGATGAGTAACTCGCCAGTGAGGCACGTTGGGACACACGGATAAAAGTCTACCATTATGACTACAATTGAAATGGTCATAAATGTTCTGCGTTGGTAAATTTAACAAACACATTTTGTGGTTTTGAAATTCAAACCACATGCTTTTGCTGACTGGCCTTACGGTCATGTGATGATTATATTTCTGGGAACGACCTTGGCACGCTTTAATGTTCGACCGAAAGGGAGGGGTAAAAAATGTATAAAAAAAGTCAACAGCTTTGCCGTTTGAAAAAGTCAGAAAAGCGTCAGAACATAAAGTGCAGTGTGTAAAACATTGAGCCGAGCAGGTTTACTCTCACAGGATGTCCGCGACCAACGACAAGCGGATGCTTCGGAATGGCCCTGCTCTTTGACCTCTGACCGACACTGGAGCTGGAAGACTCACACTGTGAGGGGCTTAGAGGGACTTTTTACGACGCACACCAAAGCAACGAGCAGCCCTGGGGTTACTGCACTGTCTCTGGATGACCCAGACCTGATCTCCATCTCATACGGAGAAGGGCACCACCATGCCGTTCTTGCCACCCCTCCTCCCCAGACCCCCGACTGAGACGCATTCCATCCCAATAGGCGTTTACTCAAATCATTCCTTGTGGAAAAAGAGAGGGGGCTACTGACTTACCTACCACTCTAAATCGTTATTAGCAAGGCTTGGAAAAACATACAGATGAGACGTTAACCAATTAAACAAAATGGCGCGGCTGCCGGATGTCCATTATGGCCAACTGTAAATTGTCTCAAAGGTGGGGTCATTTCCTGACATTTCGCTCATGTTTATGCCCTTGGAAACCAACTATTAACTTTTTAAATTAGTGGCACTTTCAGTTGATGTACATACGAGACTAGCTGTAAGTTAGAGGCCTATCAGTTGATATGTAGTCTGTGTACTGTATTTTGGCCAATGTGTTGGCTTGATGAAGCCATGGTGTCTTGATAAGAGCTCCATAAGCAATAAGGGAGAGGGTCTAGGCTTAGCTCCATCCGTAAAATACTGGAACAAAAAGAAAGGTGGCTTAAGAAGTTCATAAACTGATTGTATTTGGTATCTAATTAACTGACCCAAAAAAAGTTTGAAATCAAACAGGTCGGGCAAGGAGCGCCACATTTATCAAACTTCAATTTGAGCCTTCAAGACCTCAGGTACGGTCTGACGTGTACAGTGTACCTTTTTGGTCTGAAGCTGTTAGAGACGCGATATCACTCTGTTTACTTAGATAGACTTGTTCTAGAGTATCCATTGCCGTTTTTCAGCTACATTTTATTGATATCAATAATCCAGGCTCTATCAATGATTAAAGCATTGTAAAGGAATGAGCCCAAATACTCCCAAAACAAAAAATACTTCTTAGCTCATAAAACAAGTCAGGATGTTTTTCCAGGTAAGGTAAATATGGACCATAAAGTATTTATCTAAAAGCACATGCTACAAGACAAGCACCGGTATTCTCAGTGACGTGAACAAATGACTGCTCTTGCACCGGTCATGGATCATTTCACATTGTATGTAATTTGACATTTGACAGTTTCCACAAACCCTCATCAACCCCTCTTAATTTTTGCCAAAATGACTGCGGGTGTTAAAAGTGACCTGGAGTGACCCCCGGAATACCAGATACAGACTTGTGTAAATAAAGCTCCGGCATTCCCACTCGGAAAGTCGCAGCCACTGCGACAAGGCCGGAATTCGTTTACAGGGATCAGCTGAGACCCACTAGGTTTCACTTGAGCAGAAACAGACGTGAGAGCAACCATCGCGGAACCTCTCCTCCATCATATCACAAACAATCCCCGCCGGCCCGTAAATATGAAACGTGAAATGGGACCTGTAGTCCGTCTCTGAAGTCACTATCAAAATATAATTATCCTAAAGGAACACTACAGTAAGCCTACAAACTAACATTTATTCTTCGCTAGGTAATTATTTGTACATTGTTTTTTAATTGCAGATGTATTTTGCGATAAGGTCTTGTTTCCATTTCTGTCTGTTTGAAATGGTTTGGGATTTTCCAGATTTTGTTGCATTAATCAGTGATAAGATTACTCTAGTTGTAAGCAGTTAATTGAAGGTAATTTCATTGAAATGCCATTTATTGATATGAAGCAGATTGTGTTGAGGTATGAGGTATGTAAACAGAGCATACGGTATAACACAGATTTCTTGGAAACATGGAAATAGTAGGAACGCAAACCACTTGATAAGAATCTATGAGAAACAAGCGAAAATGTGATTTTGCAGCAAATCAAATGATTAATAAATTCTTCGTATTTCATCCAACATGGATTTAGTTACATACAGTACATGAGGGTGTTGATGTGAACCTGTGTGTTTGTCTGTGTGTGAGTGAGTGAGTGTATCCACGAATACTATCACTACGTGCTCAAATAGTCACAACAAGAGATCAAGGGAAGGGGTCGATTTCCATTTACAATCAATGTTTCAAACGGGACAATTGAGTGTTGTAGTCTAACCTGACAAAGGTTGCACCAGAACGTCCATATGTCAAAATGTCCTTTAACTCTTATGCAACCTCGTTAAGGGGAATTGAATTATGAGGGTAATATCCACTTGTTGTTGCCCATTTGCTAACTGAACCGCACTACGCAGTCAGTGCGCTTTCATCACCAGTACCCCCGTTGCTCTGCTACGTTGACGTTTTTTCGCCAAGACGTCCAATTATTTTGACAATGCTTGATGGAGGACAGTGTGCAGCCACCGCTAATAAGCCCTACAGCATGTAGAAGCCAATGCCATCATTCCCTTGGCGAGAGTTGGATCGTCTCATTTTAGGAACATCCTTTCCTCTTCTCTCACAGAGCTGGACAACTGTGACCACAAGAAGGAATTAGCTAAACATTTTGGAAAGATGCATTTTGATGGGATCGCATGTACTGTTTTGCAGTAAAGGGTTTGGGGCGTTTCCTAATGTCAGAATACGGTCTATATTGAAAGGGAGTTTTGCTGTAAAAGGTTGGGCGTTCCTAATGTCAGAATACGGTCTATATTGAAAGGGAGTTTTGCTGTAAAAGGTTGGGCGTTCCTAATGTCAGAATACGGTCTATATTGAAAGGGAGTTTTGCTGTAAAGGTTGGGCGTTCCTAATGTCAGAATACGGTCTATATTGAAAGGGAGTTTTGCTGTAAAAGGTTGGGCGTTCCTAATGTCAGAATACGGTCTATATTGAAAGGAGTTTTGCTGTAAAAGGTTGGGCGTTCCTAATGTCAGAATACGGTCTATATTGAAAGGAGTTTTGCTGTAAAGGTTGGGCGTTCCTAATGTCAGAATACGGTCTATATTGAAAGGGAGTTTTGCTGTAAAGGTTGGGCGTTCCTAATGTCAGAATACGGTCTATATTGAAAGGGAGTTTTGCTGTAAAGGTTGGGCGTTCCTAATGTCAGAATCACGGTCTATATTGAAAGGAGTTTTGCTGTAAAAGGTTGGGCGTTCCTAATGTCAGAATACGGTCTATATTGAAAGGGAGTTTTGCTGTAAAGGTTGGGCGTTCCTAATGTCAGAATACGGTCTATATTGAAAGGGAGTTTTGCTGTAAAAGGTTGGGCGTTCCTAATGTCAGAATACGGTATATATTGAAAGGGAGTTTTGCTGTAAAGGTTGGGCGTTCCTAATGTCAGAATACGGTCTATATTGAAAGGGAGTTTTGCTGTAAAAGGTTGGGCGTTCCTAATGTCAGAATACGGTCTATATTGAAAGGGAGTTTTGCTGTAAAGGTTGGGCATTCCTAATGTCAGAATACGGTCTATATTGAAAGGGAGTTTTGCTGTAAAAGGTTGGGCGTTCCTAATGTCAGAATACGGTCTATATTGAAAGGGAGTTTTGCTGTAAAAGGTTGGGCGTTCCTAATGTCAGAATACGGTCTATATTGAAAGGAGTTTTGCTGTAAAGGTTGGGCGTTCCTAATGTCAGAATACGGTCTATATTGAAAGGGAGTTTTGCTGTAAAGGTTGGGCGTTCCTAATGTCAGAATACGGTCTATATTGAAAGGAGTTTTGCTGTAAAAGGTTGGGCGTTCCTAATGTCAGAATACGGTCTATATTGAAAGGGAGTTTTGCTGTAAAGGTTAGGCGTTCCTAATGTCAGAATACGGTCTATATTGAAAGGGAGTTTTGCTGTAAAAGGTTGGGCGTTCCTAATGTCAGAATACGGTCTATATTGAAAGGGAGTTTTGCTGTAAAGGTTGGGCGTTCCTAATGTCAGAATACGGTCTATATTGAAAGGGAGTTTTGCTGTAAAAGGTTGGGCGTTCCTAATGTCAGAATACGGTCTATATTGAAAGGGAGTTTTGCTGTAAAGGTTGGGCGTTCCTAATGTCAGAATACGGTCTATATTGAAAGGGAGTTTTGCTGTAAAGGTTGGGCGTTCCTAATGTCAGAATACGGTCTATATTGAAAGGGAGTTTTGCTGTAAAAGGTTGGGCGTTCCTAATGTCAGAATACGGTCTATATTGAAAGGGAGTTTTGCTGTAAAGGTTGGGCGTTCCTAATGTCAGAATACGGTCTATATTGAAAGGGAGTTTTGCTGTAAAAGGTTGGGCGTTCCTAATGTCAGAATACGGTCTATATTGAAAGGAGTTTTGCTGTAAAGGTTGGGCGTTCCTAATGTCAGAATACGGTCTATATTGAAAGGAGTTTTGCTGTAAAGGTTGGGCGTTCCTAATGTCAGAATACGGTCTATATTGAAAGGAGTTTTGCTGTAAAAGGTTGGGCGTTCCTAATGTCAGAATACGGTCTATATTGAAAGGGAGTTTTGCTGTAAAGGTTGGGCGTTCCTAATGTCAGAATACGGTCTATATTGAAAGGGAGTTTTGCTGTAAAAGGTTGGGCGTTCCTAATGTCAGAATACGGTCTATATTGAAAGGGAGTTTTGCTGTAAAGGTTGGGCGTTCCTAATGTCAGAATACGGTCTATATTGAAAGGGAGTTTTGCTGTAAAGGTTGGGCGTTCCTAATGTCAGAATACGGTCTATATTGAAAGGGAGTTTTGCTGTAAAGGTTGGGCGTTCCTAATGTCAGAATACGGTCTATATTGAAAGGGAGTTTTGCTGTAAAGGTTGGGCGTTCCTAATGTCAGAATACGGTCTATATTGAAAGGGAGTTTTGCTGTAAAGGTTGGCGTTCCTAATGTCAGAATACGGTTTATATTGAAAGGGAGTTTTGCTGTAAAGGTTGGGCGTTCCTAATGTCAGAATACGGTCTATATTGAAAGGGAGTTTTGCTGTAAAGGTTGGGCATTCCTAATGTCAGAATACGGTCTATATTGAAAGGGAGTTTTGCTGTAAAGGTTGGGCGTTCCTAATGTCAGAATACGGTCTATATTGAAAGGGAGTTTTGCTGTAAAAGGTTGGGCGTTCCTAATGTCAGAATACGGTCTATATTGAAAGGGAGTTTTGCTGTAAAGGTTGGGCGTTCCTAATGTCAGAATACGGTCTATATTGAAAGGGAGTTTTGCTTCATATTGAAGAGAACTTTCCACAGCGCAGCTGGCTTAGGCTTTTTAACCACGGCTAAAAGTGTTTTCCCCTGCCATTTTTACTGTGTTTTTAAAATTCCTATGGCAAAAATAGCAGTTTTATAATACGCTTTACCATCCAAGTTTACACTTTTTAATAGAGCCAGGCGAAATGTATCTTTATCCAAATGCCTGAGTATTTTATTAGGAACAAATAGAAACGGATTTAAATACCCTGTGTCTTCATGTCTGCAAGACTTACTTTTAATGCAAACTTGGGGAATGAATCATTATTCCTTATTTAGCACCTGTGGACCAAAGCAAGGCACTGCTTTCAAGGATAATGAAGGTCTTTGTCTCACCCGGCATGGGATATATTGACATTGTTCCAAAGGAGATTACCTTCCTCCTGGTCCACAGTACAATAACAACGTTTGATATAGAGTTGTAATATATAATTGATTTCAACTCCATTTGACTACACGAAGACAGTTTTGTACCTCTCAAGTGGAGAACATTGCCTGCAGATAAACCACAACAAAAAAAAATCCACTTGCCTTCTAGTATAAAGATATCATACGTAGACCTTTAGATGAATAGCCCAAATTCCTACCCTTTCTTAATACATCACACAGCTTCTTTGCGTTGACTTACAGTACAGAACAATTTATTTTACCTTCATCTGCCGTGCCAAGAGGGTTTGTTAACTTGGAAGTGTGCTTGGATGGAACAAGCCCAAGGCACTGCACATTATACCTGCAGAGTCCTGCTGGGAGCAGCAGAAAGAGACCAGGCATTAGCCTTAACCTATTTGGGAGACACGCCGCTGCACATTTACTAAATGATGGCCTCCTGTAAACGCTGAAGGCATTTCCAAAACCTTGGCGAGACAACCTCCTCCAAAGTCCACACGCTCTAATTGTTTGACATTTTGGTCCTGTTTTTAAAGAGGTAGGATGGTAGCTAGGCTTCTCTAAACAACAATTAAGTACGGTTTGCTCGTATTTACCATTTTCTTTGACGGATTTTGTGTAATCACAACATTTGGTCAGTTGGTCGTAAACCCTGATTCTGTAGTGCTGCAGGGTGTGCGGGCTTTTGTTCCAACCAAGCATGAACACACTTGAAATAGCACAGAACAAATCAAGGTTAGTGTTAAGATCAAGGTTGTGCAGCCTTTATTTAACTAGGCAAGTCAGTTAAGAACAAATTCTTATTTACAATGACGGCCTACCCTGGCCAAACCCGGGGTAGGCCCACACAAAAGCCTGCACCAGGGTTGGTAACCGCTAGTCAAGGTAAGCAGCACCAATGTGATCAGTGTTCGCTAAGCTGTGGTAGGCCCACTCCTCTCCAACTGTTGTTCAAACATACCTTATGACTATGATCAGAACATTGGACTTATATTCAAATCCAAGGAATTACTGTACAATACATGACCTCATAATAATGTTTAGATTATGATGGCCCCAACCAAACACTTTCTCTGACACTACCCTTCGGTAGACCTTAGTTGCCCTCTCAAGATGACATAACCATTTTACAGAAAGCTCTGACGCATTATGTTATCTTAATCCATTCCATGTTCACGACTGTGTCTGAATTTTAGGGCTGCTCAAAATTGAAAATAACAAGTGACAAACTTACTCAGTCTCAAGACGATGGGGCTTTCTTCCATTTGCCTTATTCTCAAAGGGAGAATTATGTTCTGTTGCGCAAAGCACGCCTCAGTCGCACTCCAATGGAAAGTATCTCTGTTCGTAAACAATATATTAAAGAACGAGTGGACATAGTTCAGAAGAAACCCGATCTCACTGCTAGCGAGGCAGAAATCTTGAGATATTGTTTGTATTTCTGTAGATGGTGTGGCGAGGGAACAACGCAAAAAACAAAAAAGCCATGTTTCACTTTGGGTCTCTTGTCTTAGGGGAGACACTTATGGTCCTTTACTGATTCCAAACTCTCTCCTAATGTCATTGTCAATTTAGAGTGGAAGTGATACAGTATTGTGAATATGTGAGAAAAGTGAGTAACAACCAATGTCAGTAATACGTTTACAAATCAATACTTTACAAGAGGAAGTTCACGTCAGGGGAAGTAGACAACCTCTGGTCCTTTGAAAACTTTTTTTTTTTTACAGTCCACTGTTATTAGCAGATACTATCACTCTGTAGCTAACGCTGAAATATTAGTAAAAAGACTTCTCGGTTGTAAATCAAATGCTAATTACATAAGTGCTCTGTTTGTTACAGAGTCATTGTCACAAGAGGCTTCCCAAACAGCTCGCAACTGGTTCTATCAAAACACGATTAGCGCCCACACACATTGTAGCTAGCTCATTGTAACAATAGCACATACAGTAGCACACACTTTTCCACTCTTTAACAGCCTTATCTGAGGGCCAAACTGGGGCCTCAAAGAAAGGATATGCCACATTTGCATTGGTAATGCACCCAGGTCTTGTGCATTTGATGCCTGCAGATACCCTAAGAGAGAGAGAGAGAGAGAGAACAGTGAACGAGTAAAATGAGTGCCACATGAAGCTAAAGCTAGCTACGCTCTCAGCCTCATTATAAACCACTCTTCAGGCCTGTGAAGCCCCAACGCTCTCTCCTCCTCCCCCTCTCTCCTTCTTCCTCTCTACCCACATCTGGGTCGGCGGCCCTAATTGTTTGATACCTCTCTCCCTCCAACCTCCCAGTGCAGCCAAATCACTAATAGGCCCTTCAAAGACCGCAGAGGCCTCAGAGTCTCGTTAGCATGGGCTGACCAATGGGACATTTCATTGGTCAGCGGTTCTGAACTCGTGCCGCCCGCCACCTGGGTTTCTTCCACCACTGGCACGGGGGGGTGTGGTGTGTGTCGAGCAGGGGTGGATCGGGAAAGGCAAGCTGTCGAATGTATGAGAACGGTCCTCACCATACAACTCTGCAAGGGTCCTATGCGTGTGTGTGTGTGTGTGTGTGTGTGTGTGTGTGTGTGTGTGTGTGTGTGTGTGTGTGTGTGTGTAAGTCTCCAGATAGGTCTCTTCATTCGTTGACATGTACATTCACACCCCTCAAATTTTTCCACATTTTGTTGTGTTACAAATTGGGATTACAATGCATTTAATTATCATTGTTCTAACATTTTTATTTTATTCATGGAAAATAAAACACTAACGTGTCTTGATTAGATAAGTATTCAAACCACTGAGTCAATACGTGTTAGAATAACCTTTGTCTGGCCTCCCGAGTCGCGCAGTGGTCGAAAGCACTGCATCACAGTGCTTGAGGCGTCACTACAGACCCTGGTTCGATTCTGGGCTGTTTCGCAGCCAGCCGAAACTGGGAGACCCATGTGGCGGCGCACAATTGGCCCAGCATCGTCCGGGTTAGGGGAGAGTTTGGCTGGCCGGGATGTCCTTGTCCCATCGCGCTATAGCGACTCCTATGGTGGGCCGGGTGAAATGCATGCTGACACGGTCACCAGGTGTACAGTGTTTTCTCCGACACATTGGTGCGGCTGGCTTCCGGGTTAAGCGAGCAGTGTGTCAAGAAGCAGTGTGGCTCGGCAGGGTTGTGCTTCAGAGGACGCATGGCTCTCGACCTTCGCATCTCCCGAGTCCGTACGGGAGCGATGGGACAAGACTGTAACTAGAGATTGGATATCACAAAAACTGGGAAGAAAAAGGGGTAAAAACAAAATGAAAAAGATTCCTGCCTCATTAAATTATTCAAGCTCTGTCAAGTTGGTTGTTGATCATTGCTAGACTGCCATTTTCAAGTCTTGCCATAGATTTAAGTCAAAACTGTAACTAAGCCACTCAGAAACATTCAACGTCGTCTTGGGAGGCAACTCCAGTGTATTTTTGTCTTTGTGTTTTAGGTGAATTTGTCTCCCAGTGTCTGTTGGAAAGCAGACTGAACCAAGTTTTCCACTAGGATTTTGCCTGTGATTCACTCTATTCCATTTCTTTTTATCCTACAAAACTCCCTAGTCCTTACCGATGACAAGCATACCCATAACATGATGCGGCCTCCACCATGCTTGAAAATATGAAGAGTGGTACTCAGTGATGTGTTGTGTTGGATTTGCCCAAAACATAACTCTTTGTATTCAGTAGATTTCTTTGTACGCACTTCCTTTTCATTCTGTCATTTGTTAGTATTGTGGAGTAACTACAATGTTGATCCATCCTCAGTTCTCTTATCACCATTGGCCTCATGGTGAAATCCCTGAGCGGTTTCCTTCCTCTCTGGCAACTGAGTTAGGAAGGGCGCCTGTATCTTTGTAGTAACTGGGTGTATTGATACACCATCCAAAGTGTAATTAACAACGTCACCATGCTCAAAGGGATATTCAATGTCTTTAATTTTTTTACCCACCTACCAATAGGTGCCTTTTTGCGAACCATTGGAAAACTTCCCTGGTCTTGGTGGTTGAATCTGTGCTTGAAATTCACTACTCGATTGAGGGACCTTTCAGACCATTGCACTGCATTGTGTGGGGTACAGAGACGAGGTAGTCATGTTAAAAACTATTATTGCACACAGAGTGAGTCCATGCAACTTATGTGACTTTTTAAGCACATTTTTACTCCTGAACTTATTTAGGCTTGCCCTAACAAGACATTTCAGCTTTTGTAAACTTTTCTAAGAAACATAATTCCACTTTGACATTATGGGGTATTGTGTGTACTGTAGATTAGTGGCAGTTTAATCCAGTTTAAATTCAGGCTGTAATAACAAAATGTGGAAAAAGTCAAGGGGTGTGAATACTTTCTGAAGACTCTGTACAGTGGAGAGCACCGACCGTATACGTTTGCTACGTACTGCACCGTCAGACAACCATTAAATCAACCATCGAGAGCAGAGTCATTTAGCTACACTAGACATGTATAAACAGTGGTCTCTCTACTGTAGCTTGATAGATTGATGGCTCACGTCTGTTGCGTCGTAGCAAAGAGTGGGGTTGGAAAAACCTGACCCCAAGATCTTTGATCTCCGTGGACCTCCAGATGCACCCAGAGACAATAATGGATGTCCTCTTCGTTCTTTTTTTGGGGTGTGGAAGAGGAGAGAGAGAGCCGAAAGAGAACCAGGCCCTATGGTTGTCCCGTAGGGCCTGGTTCATCAGTGTCACCCTCCCTATGGTGTGACACAGACGGCCATTTGAACCAGAGGTTGGGGGCTTGGGGGTGTAAATCTCCCTCTAGGGCCAGCCTTGACATTCTATTCCCAGATGAGGGCCTCCCCTGCTGGGTGATCCCGCCACATGGGGGCCAGGCATCCCCAGCCAGATTCATCCGTCACTGGGGGAGCAGCTGTCAGAGGACACCCAGGATCTGCCTCAAGGGGACCTCACCTCTCAGCTAGCCCCCGCTCCTGGCCTCCGCCCCCTCTGGTAAAGCCCGGGAGTCGGGCAACTCCACAGTGGAGGATGGGAGGCAAAGACAGGCGAACTCGGCATGTCCGACATCACGTTACGACACGTTCGCTTGGTGCTCTGTGGTTAATCCATTAGGCCGGCGTAGAGAGACGGACCGAGTTTGTGGTATAATGTTACCGCAAAGCCACACATTCTGCGGACCCAAGGCGAAAGAGATCAATATGAATCTTAAGATTTCACCTATTTTGATCTTAAAACGATCCAATATCAAAGACTTGGGACTTAAAAAAGGGTCAATTATTTACAAAAGATCACAACTGCTATTCCACAGTGTGTGAAAAAAGCAAACCATCCTATTAAATATTCAGATCCAGAAAAGCAGCAAAGCAATATATTATCTGAATCCGTTAAAAAGACCAGGGTATTCAATACATCTAACTGCTTTGTGCTCTAAAAAGAGACTACATACTGAAGAACCCCCTCCATCTATTTGTTCATCTGTTTTACATAAGGTGGCCAACAAAAAACATCACTGGGGTGATTAGATGCAAACGTGATGCTTCATCCATCCATCCATCCATCCACACACCTCTCCCCCCCCCTCTCCCAAATGTTCGAGAGTCCCTTTAGCAGTATCTTTTGAATTGGTCACAGACGTATTTGCTGGGCTCATTGAACACGTTGCCTCTAAGCATGTTTTTTTCAGTGCCCCATACAACCTAATAAATGATTAGTATGAGATGGTAAACCAACAAAACTGACTTCAAATCAGTGCTTAAGGGAAACTGCACCCCATGCGAGCGGCACACGTGAGGCGTACAGTGACAAAACTATCTGGGCACCCACACTTATTCAAGTTGGAAAATCCATCTTGCTTTGGTCAGTAGATAAAAAAAGGCCATGACTGCCCCGTGAAACACAGTGAACTCCAGCTCTAGCATGGGGCCTGTTCACTGTTTTCAAACTTCTCCAACTCGTATCCCGTCTGTGTTCATTTTTCCCTCAAGACTCCCAGGATACGGGCACTGCCACGCACTCTGGCATCCATCTCCCCACACACTTGTCAAACATCTGAAAGCCATAGAGAGGATGATCCACATGGTTTCGATAAAGACTGGAGGTGAGCTATGGTCACCGAGTGAAGCTCTCTCTACTGTTCTAATGAGTTCTCCACGGTACCGTTACAATACTGGTGCCCTTCCTGTACAGGTTTCATGTAACCCGTTTTAATGATTATAAAAAATAAGTGCATACTGTATTCAAATAAGGACAATGCTATATTATCAATTAGGTTTAATACCTCCTTTATATCTAATATTTTGTAAGTACTTCTAGGTGAAATTAGTAACTGCGAGACGGTACATTTAAATCATGCACAACAATGAGATGTCATTCCAAGATTTAAAAAAATGTATACAATGTTTCTCTCATTAATGCCTCAGTGGTATGAGAATGTTACATCTTACTTTTACTCACAGATTAAACATTTTCTTCGCAAGCTGTTTGTCAACCATGTTGCTTTTATTTGGTAGCTGGGGGGGGGGGCGGTAGGAGAAGAGAGAAGAAGACAAATGAAAGAAAACATTCAACCTTAGGAATGTGGCCAGCTCGCAAATGAAGCACAAAGCATGCCCCCTGAATATCAACATATTTCTATACGTCTTCAATGAGGGAAGGCCAACTTACAGATTTAAGGCAACGATGTTGACTCTTTGCCCAAATGTTGAGTGTCTGGAGTTATAAGGGCCTAGCGTTGATTTATGACCTAGCAGACCTAATTTATTTTCCTCGCTACAGTAGTGTTGAAAGACAGTAAACAGATTACAGGGTCTGCTGTAAATCTAGACTTTTCTGCGTTTAATGTGTTTTACCATTTTATATTCAATCCACTGCAGATGTGTACACTTTCAACGGTTTACTCAGATTGTATTTTCTGAAGTCTATAAGAAAAAAGCTGATTCAATTTCACAGGGAAGTATTTCTACAGTATATGTTTAATTAAAGTGCATGTCAATGTTTTCCCACAGGAAATGGAATTGTTACATTTACATAAATTATGATTTAATACAACATATGACTAAAGTTTTGTGCATTTTAATAACTAAGGGGGAAAAAGCTTGTTGAGAGCGATTAAATTGGTCACAGAGTGGCGCAGCGGTCTAAGGCACTGCATCTCAGTGCTCGAGGCGTCACTACAGGTTCGATTCCAGGCTGTATCACAACCGGCCATGATGGGGAGTCCCATAGGGCGGCGCACAATTGGCCCAGTGTCGTCCGGGTTTGGCCCGGGGTAGGCCGTCATTGTAAATAAGAATTTGTTCTTAACGGACTTGCCTAGGTAAATGCATAATAAAATGCAAGAACTGAGGTGGCCATTTTGTTTCCAAATGATGAGTAAATTTTTCTCTATGGTCTAGCCCCCAAAAATTCACTCTAGTTGCCCGTGTTCGAAAACAAAGACGTTAAGAGCCCGCAGCGTAACCATATTTATTTTAGAATTGCCAGTAAAGTTAGTCTGGGGATATTTATTTTCCAAAATCGTGACATAAGAAATGTAGCCCTTGTGTCCAAATGATGTCTTTACGAAAGCTAGCTAGCCGCTTACATGGCTGCAAACATAAACGGAGTCAGACCCTGTTGAAGGCCACTCAAATTAACTCATGTTCTGGGGACTTACAGTATGGAGGAAACAGTAACAAACAGCTTATGCTACATTATAACACGGTGTAGGCTACTCCACAGGGGTATACCACAAATCATGATTTTTTATGTTTAATGTTGCTATTTAACCTTCATTTAGGATCAATGAGTTATTTCTTTATCAAAGTTAACAGGCTAACTTTTTCAACTAACCAGAAAATCAATAGTTAATCTTTATTTGTTTTTGGTTGTTGAGTCAATTTGATAATGCCAATCTACTGCTTTGTAGTGTACCTCTCTGTGGCCGCATTACCTTTTTGGATGCGGGCCCACAGAAAATTATATTTTCGTGTTTCACATGTTGGAACATCTCCTTTTAAAGTATTTGTTGAACACATTAAAGCCTGTTGGCTTCCAAAAAACTAGAATACACGTTTAAGGCGAGAGCGGTCAACTGTTACTGTAAAACATTGAAAGAGGTAAGAGTCTGCTCTGCCTGCTCCAATATGTAGAGCTGTTTTAACGTTATATCAGATTTAGCGTTGGATTAAATATTTTACCACTGCCTTCTGATCGCGCTCCAGAAACCCAAATCATTATAAAACAACTTGTCACCCGGACTGTACCCCGACCCCCTTCAGTGAGTGTTGCTCCGCCAAGTCCAAACCCAATCTAGATTGTGCAGCGGATGACTCAGCCCCTCAAACCTTTGAGACGTTACAGAGCTCAGCCACTGAGAAAACAGACAACAATGCAGGACTTGTTTAGAAGCCAATGAATATTTCAATATCAAGCGAGGTAGTATGAAATATAAGCCAGGTTAGAGTGCAGCTGTCTCCAATTTACCACCACGCATCCCCGTCCGACTGAACATCGGACCTGCATAATCATGAGCATGAAGTGCTGGTGTCTGACGCAAGGAGATTGTTCTACTGTGCTCCGAAAGCACCTCTGGGGAAGCTCAATCTCTTCTCAAATGACGATATGAGAGAGCAGACCAGAACGGACATTAGGCAGGTAACAGCGCATGTATGACAGTAGTGGGGGGATACATAAGTGATCGATTTTTCTTTATTTTTTTTATAATACTAAGGCTGTTTGGCCTAGTCTGTCCGATAACTCAAAGATGAAAATATGTTTTACATCTGCAAAGCATTTATCATAATTATAAAACCATCTAAAAAAAAAAAAAAAAATCAATTAACAGTCAGTTTCCAGAAGAAATACCACAAGGTGAAAGTTTACCAAAACAACGCTTCCTCTCCGGTCTCTGTCCAAAACATAGTCAGCTGACTGACGGAAGGAGTGGTGATGGAACATCTCAGAGGAGCTCCGTATTCTTGGCCGGGTCCCCTGACTCGCCCAGCTATGTGCCGTATTCTTGGCCGGGTCCCCTGACTCGCCCAGCTATGTGCCGTATTCTTGGCCGGGTCCCCTGACTCGCCCAGCTATGTGCCGTATTCTTGGCCGGGTCCCCTGACTCGCCCAGCTATGTGCCGAGACATGCAGTTGCTTGGTTTACCAGATCACATGACACGGGAGAAATCTCTCCATCGCCTGAGCTTTCCAGAAACCAAATACCCACTGAAATCACAAATATCGAAGGAGTGACCCAGAACTGAGTCAATAAATAAGATGCCTATCATGGCCTATGCTCAGAACGCATGAAGCCTGCACAGCTAGCGGACTAGCCACGCAAATGTTTATTATCCTTAATTAAGCTACCTGATAAGGGCTCAGTGTCTTAGACCTCTGCTGGAACATTTTGTTGGGATTAGCACCAGCCCAAGTGAAGCGGTGTCAAATCGCCATGCATTTTTTTGTATTGCTTTTGGAGCAAAGGAATGAGTGGGGTGTTCCAATGACCCGTTACGGACAGTAAGGGACGCTTGGGTGGGCGCAAGGAAAAAAAATGGCTGAAAGTCATCAGACCTTATTAGACTTGGATGTCAGGGCCTATTACTTCTCCATGAGTCTTTCACCAGCAGTTACTGAGGCCATTTTATAGCCTCTTGACATAAAATCGTGTGCAGTCTCATTTGAGTTGAGAAAATGAGTAAAAAGATACATTGAAAAAGGCTAATTCAAATTCCTTACACTTTTTTTGCAAAATGGGTTTCACAGCCAAAAGCAATTCCATATTTTCGCATCACAGTGGCCAAATGTTAATCTTGAGACAGAGGCTCTGAAGAAGTGTTTGGACGCTTCAAGGACCTCTGGGGTAGTAAGAGACCCCTCATTACCGCACTAGCTTTCACACCAGACCAAAGGTCTTTCAATAGATTCTTGCTCTCCAACCAAAAACCATCGATGCATCGTCTCCGTCGCTGTGACCAGAACGCGAGGAAACAGCTGATCAACATTAAGGACGCTCTCAAGCCAAGCCAAGCAGAGGAGTGTTAGGTCCCCCCCCCCCGAGCTCAGACACCGTTTACGACCGCCACGGCCTAAACCCTTGGAAAGAGAGAAGCATACGGTATCTCCATCTGACACTTTCCTCGTAGCTGTGGAGGAGGAACATTAATACAAAGACCACAAAAAAACAGTGCGAGGAACGAGATCCAGTGTCACGGAAAACATGTTTTACTGTATAACCTCAGATCAACGATACCAGCGGCTGAAGCATGGGATTCTCACATTGGACCTTTTCAGAGAGCCACATGCTAAACCTTTTATTCCACCCTTTAAAAACGCAACTATTCTATCAGCCAGGGAATGTGTGTGTGGAGAGTCTGGATTCCATTTGAAACTGATTCAAACAATTGTTTTGCATCAGACCTCTTTCTCCAACACTGGGTTAAAGGAAACACTCAGGGTGGTCATGTGGAGAATGGGGTTTGTGGAAGAATGTTGGATGGAACCAAAAATGCTATTCGATCGTGATTCCAAGACATTTCTAAAGAGTGGGACTTCCAGTTTCTTAACAGGCATGATCCACCATGTGAAGAACAACAATAAAGGCTTATGGGGGTTTTGTTCTCCATGTGGCATCAATAGGTTTCTGAAATGCGACAGTTTAAGTCTTATTTCGAATTTCCTAATTGCAGAGGGAGTCTGGAAAAATGATTGCTCTGTAAGCAACACACATTTTCCATTGGAATTGTTTAATTTATGAACCACATTAACAATCAGTTCAACAATGAAAAGGAATGAAGGGAAAGGCACCATTGTGGAATTGAATCGTACACTAATTGTTGTTCAAGTTAGTTAGTTAGAACTGCCCCATATCAGAGCCAAACGATAGCAGGACATTGTTTAACCTACTTAAATTTCACCTTTGTTTATATACATTTTACAATTGAGAGTTTTATTTATTTTTTTAATTTCATTTTTAAATGTTACACACATAAAAGTGCCGTTAGTATCTATAGTATACAATCGACGCACACAGCAATATCAAAAGACTGGTCCCACACCAACTGCCCTGGCTCTTTGTACAGCGGTTAGTGACATTTCAAATACTGTAGGTATTTGAAATGTAATAGTCTACAGAATATGGGCTTGTGGTACTCTGACATAATACAATTACAGAACAACAAGAATACTTGCCAAGTCAAAAAGCTATAGCCAATTGAAATAACAAAGGCGTTTCATTTTCTTTAGCATGCAAACATGTTTACGACCATGTTCATTAATTGTGGATTCAAACATCCACTAGTGTACAGAGTGCTGCTCTGTGCTATTGCAAAGCAAACCAGAGTTCAGGCTTCTGCATATATAACTTTATTACAAAAGCAAGTTATGAAAATATTAAAATGCGCCACAATGCAAATCATTAATTGTACAAAGACATTTAATAAAATATCTGATTTCACCCATGCATCTGCATTGTATAATGTCCTTACCAATAGATGGACAATATTCTGTCATCTGGCACAACTGTTCAACATGAGCCAATATTGATTTGTAGATCCTTTATGTTGAGAAACTAATTGAATAGTGATGTTAAAATCAGATTTAAAATAAGCTTGAGAACCAAATGATTTAATACTAGTATTTGGCATCTATTATACAATACAATATTTTTCAAAGTCGATATCAAAAAGGTCTGCAAGTCTACACCTGTATTTCTCCCTCCAGGAGGCTGCCGGCATCTAGCCTGAAGACTCCCAGCCCAGTCTCTGAGACCACCGGGGAGGCGTTGGGGGTTCGCAGTGTGAGCACCGACAGAGAGGGAGAGAAACTTGGCGTCATGGCAGACGGGGTGAGCCCTGTGTTCCTGGCCAGGGGGGCGTAGGCGTATTTGGGGTAGGAGGGCCTCCGGGTCAGGGTGTGCATGCTGCGCAGGGGCATCCGGGGGGGCACAGCCCGGAGGCCTGGCTGCGCCACGCCCGTGATGAGGGGTGGCGGATGCATGAGGCAGCAGGCTTCGGACGCCAGGCCCTCGTGGCCCCCCTGGAGGTCCTCGTCGGGCAGAAGGCTGATGTCGGTGAAGACTGAGGCCAGCGTGTGGTAGCGCGGCTCCCAGTCCAGCAGGTAGTCCCAGCTGTAGCTGCCCCGGAGCTGCTCCTCCGGACACAACAGCGAGCTGAAGGAGCCATCCACCGAGGCCTGGCTGTCCGAGAGAGGGACGTAGCCTCTCATGCTCTCCTCCATGTCTCTCACCCTGACCCGCGGCAGCATCCCCTCCCCCCCTCCCTCCTCTTTGAAGGTGTGGAGGCTCTCAGAGCTCTGCATCCCTGTGGCCAGACATGTGCTGGAGACCGTGGTTACGACCGTCCCAGGGTTTCCATCCTCTGAATGGCAGGAAAGCTGGTCCGAGTCCCTGGGCACACCAGAGTCGGGGACCCTTCCGCTCTGAGCCGAGTCGGCCCTCTTGCGGCACGGGTACTCGTTGATCATCTTGATCTCATGGTCCTCGGCCGTCTCACCTTCTGCCGAGCCGCGGCCACTTGAGTCAGAGTTCCGGATAGGGAGGGATATCTCCCTCTTCACTCGGATGGTGATTGCCGCCCTCAGCTCTCGCAAGCCGATGCCGTTGTGCTGTTGGGCACCGCTGGTCCTGCCGAACGTGCCGGTGTTTAGGTTGGCTGCGAGGGCAGCGGCCTTCTTGATGGCGGCCTCTTTTGTCTTGTACCTTAGAACAAGGGCCACGAAACTGACGAGTAGGAGAAGGAAGATGGCCAGCGACACGCCCAGAGTGACTGTCTGGACACCGAGGGCCACCCCGACCAGAGCTTCAGCCGAGCTGGAGATATTGACTGTTACCAGGCTGGTGGTGGACCTGGAGTCCATTCTGGGACTGCCGGCTGTCACCAAGAGCTCCACCACGTCTTCGTTGGGGAAACTTCCTCTCTTGCGGTACACTGGGCCCGAGACGAACACTGCGCCTGTTGTTTTGTTGACGGAGAACAACTGTGAGGGGTTGACCAGGGAGTACTCCACCATGCCATCCAGGCCTCCGTCATGGTCCATGGCCATAACGTGGCCGACCGTCTGTCCCGCCTTGGCGTTCTTTGGGAGGATGAAACGGTACTGCCTCTGGGTGAAGACGGGACTGAATTCGTCTGCCCCTTCGATGGCCACCTGGACCCGCACGGTGGCCGCCTGTTCGCCTTTGTCCCTGGCCTCCACTATGAAGCAGTAGTCACTCTCCCGCTCGAAGTCAAAGGTCTGCCGGGTGTGGATGTCCCCGGTGAGGCTGTCGATGGCAAAGGCCTCCTTCCTGTCAGGGCTGCCACTGCCGTAGTCCATGAAGCAGGAGGACAGGATGGAGTAGGTGAGCTGGCCATAGGGCCCGGCGTCTTGGTCAATGGCATGGACTGAACAGGTGGGGGTGAAGGCTGGAAGGTTCTCCGGCACCGAGCAGTTGACTACGGGGAAGATGAAGTAGGGTGAGTTGTCATTCTCGTCCAACACCATGACAAAGACCACGGTGAAAGCTACTTTACGGTTTCCAGGTTCGCCCCCGTCGGAAGCCTGGACGGTCAGTGCGTACTTGGAGTCTTCCTCATAGTCGAGACTGTGGTTGACCTCCAGGGCGCCGGTGTGAGGGTCTAACCTGAGGTGACCCTTGCTGTTGCCTGAGATGATGTCGTACCGGACCAGACCGTTGGTTCCGCGGTCAGGGTCCTGGGCGGTCACCTGAACCAACCTGGTGCCCGCTGGGCTGCTCTCGCTGGCCTGAGCGTGATATTCTGCACTGACAAAAGTTGGCACGTTGTCGTTGACATCTGCTACGGTCACCGCCACGACCGCCGAGCTGTTGAGCGGAGGCGAGCCACGGTCAGAAACTGTCACTGTCAAGATGTAGCCCTCAGTAGTTTCGCGGTCCAGCAGTTGGCACAGAACCAGACTCCCAGCGGTCCTCTGCTGGCTCTCCGTTTGGACCGCACCTACCTCTATACAGAACCTCCTGTCCTCGTTGCCACTGGCAATGACATAGTCCAGGTGGGTGTTTTCATACTCCCAGTCCAGGTCCTCTGCCCAGAGGGTCAGCAGGGTGGTGCCGACGGGGGTATCCTCAAGGGGACTGACCGCGTAAGTGTCCTGCTGGAAGAGCGGGGTGTGGTCGTTGGCGTCCAGGACCACAATGTCCACGGAGGTGACTGTAGAGCGGACTGGGTCGCCCCAGTCTCTGGCCTCCACCAGGAGCTGGATCACGTTACCGTTGGTGACGTACTTCAGGGGCTTGTTGGTGAACACCGACCCTACAAGACAAATGGGTTTGGAGTTAGCCATCGTCTCCGATTTGAAAACAGTGAAAAACATCTTACTAGTGTTTTTGATCAACTGAAAGTGCTGCAGGTCCATTAGATATTGCTTTATTCCTATGCAGAATTTAAAAACGCTATCAAGATAAAAATGTAGTCATCATTATTAGACAAACACTCAAACTGATCTATTTTAACATTGTCTAATGTAGGGTTTCAGGTGTCCACTCAGTCTACTGCTGATGGCTTTACCATGCTGACTGTCGACAACTCACAGATCTCTAGCTGTTATTATGGTAAAGAACAAGAGCAAGGTTGGTGGAATGCCCCTTTAACCAGGAAAGTCCCTGGTGATTAAAACTTTTTTTTTTTTATACAAGGGAGACCTGGCAACCACAAAACCTGTACAGTAGAATAAGATCAGTCACTACCTCATGGGTTGCATCCATTGCTTAGTCTATGAATCTGAGCGTAATTACATTTCTCCAGCCCCATTCCTCCGCTTTATAGCAAACCGAGTGGCGGGGCTGCCTTTTGACTGAAACCCAAATTCAAGATTGTGTCTTTAATGCTCTCTATAGAAGTGCATTCTGTGGGCTTTTTGATGAAGTTTCTTTTGAGAATGTTGAACTATCAAATGAGTTTACTGATGTGAGCACAGTAAATTGAGACTGAAAACGAGCAAGATTGGTATTTTTCATTACATAGAATCGAACACTACTGTATAGTCAATCAGTTTGGGATATCGCCCGGCCTCCTGTAATATTGAAACTTATCTTGAAACACATAATTCACATAAGTTAAAACATATGAGTGCTGGAAACATGAGGAAACAAAAGAACGAGCCAGTATCTAGTTTCTGGTTCGAGTTAGGATTAAGACACGATTCTGAGAGGCTCAATTCTAATATTGACGCCAATCCAAATTTCACTTCCCATTAGTTACTCGCGCCACAAAACATGGAGAACACATTTCTCAGATATTAAAGTCGCTGGCCCTCGAAAGTAACAAAACATTTCAAGAAAGAAAAAAAAAAGAGAGCTTTGAGAGTGTAGTGGTCTCTGTTAGCCTCGTCGGGTTCAATTAGTCTTCTTCACTCGTCGGGTTGGGGAGGGCGATGACTTAAATGTGCTTCCCGAGACTGGATATAACAGGACAGACCTGGCTCTGAAACAGACCTCTATATTAGTGACCTCTCATCAGCAATCTCTCCCACTCCCCCCGTATTGTTTCTCTCTCCCCTCCCACTGCAGTCGTTCACACATCCAAGCCCAGAAAAAGAGAAGGACGGCTGGATGGAGAAACTGAGGCTACTGACAGTGTGAATACTCTGAATAACCCTTGATGTGTAGAACCATGCAGAACTGGGCATATACTTACTGTTGGCGCAAACCCCCAAATCTCTTGGCCAACGTGCGTAAAATAAGCGCGCCGCGCCAGAAAAATTTGATTTTAAACAAGGGAATATAAAAGACGAATATGAAAACCGGGCTACCAGACAGTCTTAAGACGTGAACCTTGGAAAGCATGTGGCGGTAACTTTTCTTCTTCTACATTTTGACAGGCCGAATCGTAGGAATTAAGAGAAGCACATTTTGTAGCATCGCGGGAGGATTAGGCCCATTTCTTCAAGACCTAGCGGCAGCTATATAGATTCAGCCTTGGAATTTCTGACTGACTTGTCCTTGGACTCTGGGTATGATTGGGAGAATGGTCCCGGGTCCATTAAAAACATTTTCACGTGGCCTCTGCCAAGAGTTTGCACTAAATAAGTTCTTCCATTGTTACCCTTCAATGTGATTTAGAATGGACTGGATGGTACAGTAGTTAGGGCCGTAGTCTCTGGTACACATACTGTATGTACACGTCGACATTGGGTGATATCCGGCCTACACATTCTTCACAATGACACATTCTCCCTTCAATAAAAAGTACACTAAATACTAAATTATATATATTTTATAATTAGAACAGGTGAGTTGACTATCTGGCTAATTATGATGAAAGCTATTCATTTACTGTTTTACATCATTTAACTTTAATCTAATTGGTAAATCTAATAGTGCTTACCGTTGTCCGGGTGTATGTAGAAGCCGTGTAGAGGTGACGAGAGGAGTCTGTAGCCAAGTTTGCTGTTAAGCCCAGAGTCTCGGTCCGTGGCAGCCACAGTCAGGATCAACATGTTGGCAGGAGACAGTTCTGGCAACGTCACCTGGTGGTGCAAACAAACAAACATCTCACGTCGATTTCCAGGAAAAAATAAATTCATTTATAAACACCTCATGGAGGACTCAAGGAGAACTTGGAGTCACAAGACATCACTGAGGGAGTACAATGGTGTCAAATGGCTAGATAAGACATTGTCAAACGTGACACTCAAATCCCCTCATCCTCTCAGTGAGTCAGTCATGTTTACATTTAAATGACTTCATTTCTGCCGTCTATATAATAATTTTTTGCTAATGTGGAAAGGCTCACCACAAAGTCTATGTGTGTGTGTGTGTGTGTGTGTGTGTGAGGGATTTGTGTTCCATAACTATAACTGTGTCTTGTAATCCATACAAAACCCGATTGCAGTTCTAGCTACCTGGTAGGAGTCCTGGGAGAAGACAGGCACGTTGTCGTTGACATCCAGCACTTGAACCAGGACCTCGGCCGCGGTCTGGTGGAGGGAGTCCGAAGCCCACACCACCAGCCTGTGCGCCGTCTGTTCCTCACGGTCAAGCATCTGCGTCAGGGTCACCACGCCCGTGTAGCGGTCGATGGCAAAGCTCCCGGCAGCGCTGGCATTGTCCGAAAAAGTGTAGGTCACGGTGGAACTGAGGTCCACGTCGTTGGCGCTCACCTGGATCACCATGTAGCCCGCTGGGAGGTCTGGTGACCGACAAGATAACAGTGTATTTAGGTATTTAGTATTACAAATTAAACTGAAACATTATCTCAAGTTGACAATTCTCTTGGAAATCTCTGTCAATCAATAAAATCTTCTGCTATAACACCTGATTCAACTAATCATAAAAACATTGATTAGCTGAATCAGTGTGTCCGTGCTGGGCTGGGAACTGCCCTATGAGCAAGATACATTGGAAAGACATTGAAAAGACATATTTTGGTTGGAAAATACCGATTTCAACAAATTTTGCTCATTGGGTGGGCTTGTCTCCCAAGCAATTTGTTTCAGGAAGTGACGTTCCCTCTTTCAGGACAGTGGCATAAGGACAGAGCTTTGTCTCAGGCACAACAGCCCGTGGGACTGTTACAAAGAGGGACTTCATCCTTTCAGCGCCAGCTACCAAATCTTAGCCTACTGTAAAGATGCTTTAAATAAATAAATAAATAAATAAATATATATAAAAAAAAAACTGTGATTAGAAAATGGTTACCCCATGGGCCCTGGTCAAAAGTAGTGCACTGTAACGTGAAAAGGGTTCCATTTGGGGGTCTTACTCTCTGCTATGACCACAGGCTCCATGGGGGGAATGGCGGGGCTGTTGTCGTTGATGTCCACCACCTGGACCCGGACGGTGGCGGTGCTGCTAAGGGGAGGGCTACCCTTGTCTGACGCCTGCAGTACCAACCTGGGAACACAACACCACAAGAAAACGGACACACCACTACATTACTAGGACTCCAACTAGCCAGTGTAGGGTAGAAGACGTAGAGATCGATAGACATGTACTGTATATACTGAAAATAATATAGAAACGCAACAGGCAAAGTGTTGGTCCCATGTTTCAAGAGCTGAAATAAAAGCTACCGAGAAAATGTTTCAGATGCATAAAAACCTTATTTCTCTCCAATTTTGTGCACAAATGTATTTACTTCTCTGCTAATGAGCATTTCTCCTTGTCCAAGATAATCCATCCACCTGACAGGTGTGGCATATTAAGAAGCGGATTAAACAGCATGATCATTACACAGCTGCACCTTGTGCTGGGGACAAAAGGCCACTAAAATGTGCAGTTTGGTCACAACACAATGCTACAAGATGTCTCATGTTTTGAGGGGGCGTGCAATTGGCATGGTGACTGCTGTTGCCAGAACAGTTTATGCTAATTTCTCTACCATAAACCGCCTCCAACGTTCTTTTAGAGACTATGGCAGTACATCCAACCGGCCTCACATCCGCAGACCACCTTTTGTGGGGAAAAACATATTCTGATTGGCTGGGCCTGGCTCCCCAGTGGGTGAGCCTATGGCCTCCCAGTCCCACAAATGGCTGCGCCCCTGCCCAGTCATGTGAAACCCATAGATTAGGGCCTAATGAATTTATTTCAATTGACTGATTTCCTTATATGAACTGTAACTCCGTAAGAAGTTGTTGCATTTATATTTTTGTTCAGTATAGAAAGACACTGAGTATACCAAGCATTAGAAACACCTTCCTAATATTGAGTTGCACCCCTTTTGACCTCAGAACAGCCTCAATTCGTCAGGCCATGGACTCTACAAGGTGTTGAAAGCGTTCCACAGGGAAGCTGGCCCATGTTGACGCCAATGCTTCCCCACAGTTATGTCAAGTTGGCTGGATGTCCTTTGGGTGGTGGAACATTCTTGATACACACAGGAAACTGTTGAGCATGAAAAACTAGCAGCGTTGCAGTTCTTGACACAAGTAAGCAACTCCAATGTATATTTGGCCTTGTGTTTTAGGTTATTGTCCTGCGTGAATTTGTCTCCCAGTGTCTGCTGGAATGCACCTGAACTAGGTATTCGCTCTAGGATTTTGCCTGTGCTTAGCTCCATTCCGTTTATCCTAAAAGAAAATCCCTAGTCCTTGCCAATGACAAGCATGCCCATAACATGATGCAGCCACCACCATGCTTGAAAATATGAAGAGTGGTACTCAGTGATGTGTTGTATTTGCCTCAAACATAACACTTTGTATTCAGGACTTAAAGGTCATTTTTTTGCCACATTTCTTTTGCAGTTTTAAGTGCCTTGTTGCAAACAGGATGCATGTTCTGGAAAAATTGTATTCTGTACAGGCTTCCTTCTTTTCACTCTGTCAATTAGGTTAGTATTGTGAAAGTAACTACAATGTTGTTGATCCATCCTCAATTTTCTCCTATCGCAGCCATTAAACTCTTTAACTGTTTTAAAGTCACCATTGGCCTCATGGCGAAATCCCTGAGCGGTATCCTTCCTCTACGGCAACTGAGTTAGGAACAACCCTGTATCTTTGGAGTGACTGAGTGTATTGATACACCATCCAAATGAATTACTTTTACATTGTGGGGTATTGTGTGTAGGCCAGTGACACAAAATCTCTAAAATTCAGGCTGTAACAACAAAATGTGGATAATACATTCTGAAGACACTGTACAGTGCAGAGCACCAACCGTATACGTTTGCTACGTACTGCACCGTCAGACAACCATTAAATCGACTCTCAACTAGACTGTCAACCATCGAGAGCAGAGTCATTTAGCTACACTAGACATGTATAAACGGTGGTTTACTTTCTGAAGACACGATCTATGCTGGTCTTGCTATCACACTTCCAAACTATTTAAAAAACCATTTTTGTGTTAGTAATTTTACTAGTGACAATGAAACAAAAATGGTTAAATTAAGACTCATCCACATGTCATTTACAGAATAGCCTCCAATACTCTACTCAACAAATTGGATGCAGTCTATCACAGTGCAATCCGTTTTGTCACGAAAGCCCCATATACCACCCACCACTGCGACCTGTATGCTCTCGTTGGCTGGCCCTCACTTCATACTCGTCGCCAAACCCACTGGCTCCAGGTCATCTACAAGTCCCTGCTAGGTAAAGCCCCGCCTTATCTCAGCTCGCTGGTAACCATAGCAGCACCCACACGTAGCACACGCTCCAGCAGGTATATCTCACTGGTCATCCCCAAAGCCAATTCCTCCTTTGGCCAACTCTCCTTCCAGTTCTCTGCTGCCAATGACTGGAACGAACTACAAAAATCTCTGAAACTGGAGACACTTATCTCCCTCACCAGCTTTAAGCACCAGCTGTCAGAGCAGTTCACAGACCCCTGCACCTGTATATAGCCCATCTGTAAATAGCCCAACCAACTATCTCATCCCCTACCGTATTTATTTATTTATCTTGTTCCTTTGCACCCCAGTTTTTCTACATGGCACATTCATCTACTGCACATCTACCATTCCAGTGTTAAATTGCTATACTGTAATTACTTCGCCACCATGGCCTATTTATTGCCTTACCTTCCTTATCTTACCTCATTTGCACACATTGTATATAGATTTGTTTATTTTTTTTCTACTGTATTATTGACTGTATGTTTGTTTAGTCCATGTGTAACTCTGTGTTGTTGTACGTGTTGAACTGCTTTGCTTTATCTTGGCCAGGTCGCAGTTGTAAATGAGAACTTGTTCTCAACTTGCCTACCTGGTTAAATAAAGGTGAAATATTTTTTTTTAAATAAATAGCATGTAGGATTAGATACACACAACCCACAATACATTGCCATAGCAAGTGACAACTCTTAATAGTAGCGTAAAGTGTAATGTAAGCTAGCGTACTTGTAAGAGGAAGTGATTTCCCCGGTCTAGAACAGTGTTGGTGGCAAGGATCCCGCGCACAGAGTCCATGATGAAGGCCTCGTTTTGATTACCGGACAAGATGGAGTATTCAATTTGACCATTCACACCGCTGTCCGCGTCAGAGGCAAACACCTACAACAGGAAGAAAAGGCATTATAGAGTTAGGAAGCCTATTTCTATATATCCAGCGTAAGCATGGCACATTGGCAAATATAAAAATAACATCTGCAATAGTCAATTCAGACTGTTACAGGCCGCATAACACTTAATGGAAAAAATACACAATAATGCTATGCATTTGGTTTTTGAAATGGATTGTAATGCTTTTTTTTTTTTACAGGCATGTTTCAATCAATTAAAGCAAGAGTCCAGTGCCCAGGAAAAACTCCCTAGGTGGAAGAAACCTAGAGAGGAACCCAGCTCAGAAGAAACTGATTGTTAACGACAAATTTTGTTTCCGCCTTAGCTCAAAATGACAAAGTAACCACTCGATTGGCTGGCCTCCAATCCATACCTGCATGACGTAGGTGTTGTGTACCTGGCCTTCCCACACGGCCGTGCGGTAGTGGCCCTGCTCGAAGGCCGGCGCATTGTCGTTGACGTCCTGCAGTGTGACGGTGACCCGGCAGTGGGCTGTGTGCAGGGGGCCGCCGTCTGCCAGCACCACCAGGTGGACCCTCCGGTTGGCCTCGTAGTCTAGACTGGCCTGGTCCCACACTGTGATGTCACCTGCGAGAGGGGTGGAGAGAGAAAGAAAGCGAGAAATAGAGGGAACAGAAAGATAGGGATTAAGCGAGCGAACAGAAAGAGAGACAGGAAAGTGGGAGAAGAGATGGAGAAATAGAGAGATAGAGAGATGGAGAGATGGAGATCGCGAGCCCAAATGAGAAAGATTGTATGATGGATGTATGATAAAAAGTTCATCGAATTCACAGGAAGTTACGTTGCGCATGCGTGTATTCTAGCACCCTGTTGCATCCATGCTTTGCAGTCGTGCGTTCAAAACATATGTACACATTCCAAAAACAACTTGATTCCTCTCAGTCTCCAAACAAGAATATAATCTGGACTTTGATGTCCCCCCCCACCCGTTCCACTTCAGCCACACTGCATATATAGGGGCTCAGGGAGAGTTTGGGCCATAATGAATCCATGCTGGCTAAGCCAAGCAGTCCATAATCCACAGCGAAGCCTGTGTATGCGCCCCCTCAAGGCACACTATTCACTATATAGTGCACTTTGTTTGAACAGAGCCCTATGGGCCCTAGTCAAAAGTAGTGCACTACATAGGGAATAGGGTTCCATTTGGGACACAGAGCCTGTTCTCTGAACAGGGGGATATGGGAAAAGAGAGAGAGAGAGAGAGGATGGGGTCACGTGTGTTTGTGAGGCAGAGGTCCCGAGTTCGTGCCAGGTATGGTCCCGAATCAGGAGGAAGTGGTACTCGCTAAGCTGCGTGACGTGGTTTACACAAGCAAGCAGGCTAGGTAACTACAGCCAATCCAGTGGGGGCTGGAAACTATACCGCAGAGATCATCGACTAGATTCAGCCGCGGGCCGATTTGTTTCTTGAGCGGATGGTCGGGGGTAGACTGAAAACAGATATGTTTGTCTAAAAGTATTATTTTTATTTCAAACCTTGTATACGATCACGTCTCTATTGTGCGTGGGAATATATTTCTGAAATAAGTCACTGGTGTTTTTACACCCCATTCTCGCTCCCTCGCCCATGCTCGCATTGCCCAACGGTCCCCGCACCCTCTTCACTTCCCTCCTCCGTTTCATCGCCCCCAGTGTGTTACGTGGAAATGAACGAGCGTGCGAGAGAGAGAGAGAGGGGATTGGTCCAAGGGGATTGAGAGGCTAGTCGCGCTAATTGGAAGAAAAAAGGAGTAAAGTCTTGTTTGGGAACGGGATCTGAGGAGTCTGGAATGCCGGGGTTATAAGCCTGGATGGAGATACGGAAAACTAGACAGATGGATGCAGAGATGGGCGGAGGTTCTGGCTTTGGTGTGTCCCTGGAGTAAAAAAAATGACCCGAAAAACGAACAAGGAAGAACAGACAAGCATGGTTTTAAGTTCATGAAAGAATCCTAGCTGGCTTATACCAACCAGCACACTGGAGCCTAAGCTATGTCTATGATTCCAGCTTCAGATAAGTGTTTTGGAGAGGAGGACAAGTTATTTTAGGGGTTTAAATGTACTTATTGAAGATTAGGACAGTGAAAAGGAGACAGAAAAGGTGGGAGAGATTGTGAATCAGAAAGGTACTGAGCTGGATTTAAACACATGCTGACTCTGGTATATGTGTGCCAGGGATGGTGGCACTAACCACTGGACCACACGAGAAATATAGATTTTTTTTTGAGTATTGGAAAGGTCCCTACCCGTGTGTCGGTTGATGGCGAAGGCGTCGTTCTCGTTGCCGTTGAAAATGCTGTACTCGATTGTCCGTCTGTGGTCGGTTCGGTCGTGGGCCACCACGTTACCCACCCACGCGCCTGGAGGTGAAAGGACAAGAGATGGAAAAATGGAAGATAAGTCTCAATGGCTTTTAGCCCTCACCTGAACTCAAAGGGTTTGATAGATAGCGTGACGCCAATAAACAGTTTGGATAAAGTATTGAACATACACAGCAGACTGAAGTGTTTTATTGAGCTTGACTGGAGCGCCAGGTGGGCTGGGTTTCCACTTTTAGGATTATTCTATTGGTTCCATTGCAGCAGCCAAGTTCAATCAAGCCACATATATGATAGAAAACAAATACTAGTTGATACCAGATCTGGTACATATCGATGCACTTGAATAGTTGTTCATGTACGGATGTTAGAGCAGTTCTTCCGTACCCGTTTTGCTGTTTTCCACCACGACCGCCTCGTAGAGCGTCTCAGTGAAGTGCAGTGGCTCGTCCTCTCCCTTCAAGTGAATAAGGACCAGGCAGGTAGAGGTGAGAGCTGGCCTCCCCTGGTCTGCAGCCAACACCTGCAGCTCAGCACCCAAGAAACTCTGACTAATGGACGCATTCAATCGTATGTCTCCGGATTTACCGTTGATGGTGAAAAAAGGGTTGTTTTCCACCAAGCTAAACCACACAGTCCCGTTCTCACCACGGTCACCGTCTACTGCCGTCACCGTGGCGACAATCTCGTTTGGGATCGTCTCCACGGCAACCCAGCCGACAATGGGGTTCTCCACGCAGACGGGCGCGTTGTCGTTGGCGTCCTCCACCTGCACGGTAACCGCGGTGGCGGAGCTCCTTGGACCTCTGGCGCAGCCGTCGGTAGCCACGGCCCTGAAGGTGTACTGAGCGCGGCTCTCCCTGTCCAAGGGCCGGGTGGTCCGAATCACGCCCGTGGCAGGCTCTACCGAGAAGGCCCCCAGGGTGTCCTCGGCCAGAGAGAATGTCACCTCGCCGTTGGTGCCCTGGTCCGGGTCCCGGGCCTCCAGACGCAGCACTTCTGCCCCTGCGGGGAGCCCCTCAGCCAAGGAAGCGCGGTAACTTTTGCGGTGAAACGAGGGACTGTTGTCGTTCTGGTCCAGCAGGAGTACCAGGAGCTGGGTGGAGGAGCTGAGGGGGGAGGGTTCGCCGCCGTCGCTGGCCTGGATGCAGAGGGTGTAGCTGAGCCGCTCCTCCCGGTCGAGGGCCCGCGTGGTGCTGACGGCGCCCGTGGTGGCCTGGATGGTGAAACGTCCGACGTAGTCCTCGCCTGGAGGGATAAGTCAATACACTCCAGTTAGATTAAATCTTGTTGAAACCACCAAGTAATGTTCCACTGAAACACTGAGGTGCTCCATTTAGGAATCTCACCCTGTATGGCGTAGGTTATGGTGCCGTTGGCTCCGTGGTCTGGGTCTGAGGCCTGGGACGTGTGGATGACCCCGGGGGGCAGGTTCTCCGGCAGGCTAAGCTGAAAGGAGGCCTGCATGAACTCGGGGACGTTGTCGTTGGCGTCCAGCACCGAGCATAGCACCGTGGACGTGCTGGAGAGGGGCTGGACGCCGCTGTCGCGAGCCTGGACTGGTGAGGGGACGATGCAGAGGGGCAACAGGGAGAGGAAGGTGAGGGTTTAAGGTCCTGTTTGAATAGGGTTGTAAAATTCCTAGGTTTTCCATAAATCCCAGTTGGAAGATTCCCAGAATCATACGGGAACGAGAAGGAAATCCAGAATCCCCCAACCAGGATAAAAAAATAAAAAAAAAATAGGAATTTTGGAAAACCTTTATTGTTTGACTATTTTTCAAACTTTCTTCATTAAATGTGTCATTTTGGAGACCAGTGTGACATGCAATCAGTGCATTTGACAAAAGTAAGTAAGACGGCCATTATCGCGATCACTGCAAGTAAAGCATTGCTCGAGAATAGCCGCGGTTGGATGGATAGATATTTCTGTTAGTGAGAATAGAATAAAAATACACCAGTGTGCCGCCCATCCTTGATGTGATAGCTGAACTAACAGTTGGAAAGGAGAGAGCAAGGGATCAACTGTGGTTTTCGCCGCTTCAGTCATTCCCCCCACAAACATCGGCATGAACAAACAGTGGCTCCTTCACAGATGTTCTTTATTTCATGAGTTCTACGTTTTGTATCATTCACAGATTTTAACAGACCAACAACTTATTAAAATAGACTGTCCTTTGAAAGTCATTACTGAAGATGTCCTTATTTCACCGTTTCTCTCTACATTGTACCAACATCTTATACTGCCCACCCACCCACCCACCCCTCCCCCCCAAAAATGCTGATATGAAACAGATTTTTTTTCAGGGTTCATTTTCTCCCTTGTTTTAATCTGACCGTACCAGTGGAAAATTGGCCCCGACGTCTCTTGGTATTTCACAATCACCACCGGGTCGATTCTGGCACGGCTTCAAATCATCGCGGCTTTCCTGTGATTATATTTCCTTAGATTTTAATTGTTCAAACTCCGTCCAGACTGTACAAATATCGTCATGTGCACATCTGAAAGCAGTTTATCACAAAATATTATTGCATATTTTGGATGTAATTGTATTCGCGTGAGGCAAGGGGGGGAGGACACGAAAAATACCCTAGTCCAAGGCATAAAACAGTCCGTGGAACATGAGTCTACCCACAAAGCTGAGACAGTCCTAAATAGCACCCTACTCCCTATAAGCAGTGCACTATGTAGGGAATCCTGTGCCATTTGGGACGTATCCTTGTAACGTCTAGCCTTGCCTCTACATGGATCAAATCTGGTGAATAACGTTGCTTTCATAAAGTGGGTAGACCGAGTTCTTTATGACTCTGGCCGTGAACCATACAACAAAAAAAGATAGAGATTGAAAGAGGACGAGAGAGAGAGAGTGCTGGTGAGAGAGCGGAGGAGAGAGAGTGAGCAAAGCACGAGAGAGGGACAGCGCAAGAGAGCGAGAAAGAAGTGAGCACAAGAAAGAGAGAATGAGAGAGGGAGCGAAAGAGAAAGCAACGAAGAGGGGGAGTGAGAGAAGGAGCAAGAGGGGAATAAATTATAGATATTTTATTAAGCCCCTATGGTGGAAACAGATGTGACAAGCTGACAGGTGCCCTAAACGAGAGGGGACTGCCGTATGGGATAACTGTCTCCACGAATCGTATGGTGGGGCTTTTAAATATGAATGAGTCGGATGCAAAGGATTTACTTCAGGCACCAGACAAGGCCCAAATTCTCGTCATTTGCATGAAGAGACGGATATATCGGGGACGTACAGCACCAGTCAAAGGTTTGGACACACCTACTCAATTTTTTCATTATTTGTACTATTTTCTACATTGTAGAATAATAGTGAAGACTTCAAAACTATGAAATAACACATATGGAATCATGTAGAATGCCAAGAGTGGAAAGCTGTCATCAAGACAAAGGTTGGCTACTTTGAAGAATCTCAAATATATTTTGATTTGATTGACACTTTTTTGGTTACTACATGATTCCATATGTGTTATTTCATAGTTTTGATGTCTTCACTATTATTATACAATGTAGAAAATCGTAAAAATAAAGAAAAACCCTGGAATGAGTAGGTGTGTCCACACTTTGACTGGTACTGTACCTGTTACGTCAATTACCTTGACTAACCCGCACATTGACTCTGTACCAGTTCCCCCTGTATATAGCCTCCACATTGACTCTGTACCGGTACCTCCTGTATATAGCCTCCACATTGACTCTGTACCAGTTCCCCCTGTATATAGCCTCCACATTGACTCTGTACCGGTACCTCCTGTATATAGCCTCCACATTGACTCTGTACCGGTACCCCCTGTATATAGCCTCCACATTGACTCTGTACCGGTACCCCCTGTAAATAGTCTCCACATTGACTCTGTACTGGTACCCCCTGTATATAGCCTCCACATTGACTCTGTGCAGTACCCCTGTATATAGTCTCCACATTGACTCTGTACCGGTACCCCCTGTATATAGCCTCCACATTGACTCTGTACCGGTACCCCCTGTAAATAGTCTCCACATTGACTCTGTGCAGTACCCCCTGTATATAGCCTCCACATTGACTCTGTACCGGTACCCCCTGTATATAGCCTCCACATTGACTCTGTACCAGTACCCCCTGTATATAGCCTCCACATTGACTCTGTACCGGTACCCCCTGTATATAGCCTCCACATTGACTCTGTACCGGTACCCCTGTAAATAGTCTCCACATTGACTCTGTACCGGGTACCTCCTGTACATAGCCTCCACATTGACTCTGTACAGTACCTCCTGTACATAGCCTCCACATTGACTCTGTACAGTACCCCCTGTATATAGCCTCCACATTGACTCTGTACAGTACCCCCTGTATATAGCCTCCACATTGACTCTGTACCGTACCCCCTGTATATAGCCTCCACATTGACTCTGTACCGGTACCCCCTGTATATAGCCTCCACATTGACTCTGTACCGGTACCCCCTGTGTATAGCCTCCACATTGACTCTGTACCGGTACCCCCTGTATATAGCCTCCACATTGACTCTGTACAGTACCCCTGTATATAGCCTCCACATTGACTCTGTACCGGTACCCCCTGTATATAGCCTCCACATTGACTCTGTACAGGTACCCCCTGTGTATAGCCTCCACATTGACTCTGTACCGTACCCTGTGTATAGCCTCCACATTGACTCTGTACCGGTACCCCTGTATATAGCCTCCACATTGACTCTGTGCAGTACCCCCTGTATATAGCCTCCACATTGACTCTGTACCAGTACCCCTGTATATAGCCTCCACATTGACTCTGTACCGGTACCCCCTGTGTATAGCCTCCACATTGACTCTGTACCGGTACCCCTGTATATAGCCTCCACATTGACTCTGTGCAGTACCCCCTGTATATAGCCTCCACATTGACTCTGTACCGGTACCCCCTGTGTATAGCCTCCACATTGACTCTGTACCGGTACCCCCTGTATATAGCCTCCACATTGACTCTGTACCGGTACCCCCTGTATATAGCCTCCACATTGACTCTGTACCGGTACCCCCTGTATATAGCCTCCACATTGACTCTGTGCAGTACCCCCTGTGTATAGCCTCCACATTGACTCTGTGCAGGTACCCCCTGTATATAGCCTCCACATTGACTCTGTGCAGTACCCCCTGTATATAGCCTCCACATTGACTCTGTGCAGTACCCCCTGTGTATAGCCTCCACATTGACTCTGTACCGGTACCCCCTGTATATAGCCTCCACATTGACTCTGTACCGGTACCCCCTGTATATAGCCTCCACATTGACTCTGTGCAGTACCCCCTGTATATAGCCTCCACATTGACTCTGTGCAGGTACCCCCTGTGTATAGCCTCCACATTGACTCTGTACCGGTACCCCCTGTATATAGCCTCCACATTGACTCTGTACCGGTACCCCCTGTATATAGCCTCCACATTGACTCTGTACAGGTACCCCCTGTATATAGCCTCCACATTGACTCTGTACCGGTACCCCCTGTATATAGCCTCCACATTGACTCTGTACCGGTACCCCCTGTATATAGCCTCCACATTGACTCTGTACCGGTACCCCCTGTGTATAGCCTCCACATTGACTCTGTACCGGTACCCCCTGTATATAGCCTCCACATTGACTCTGTACCGGTACCCCTGTATATAGCCTCCACATTGACTCTGTGCAGTACCCCCTGTATATAGCCTCCACATTGACTCTGTACCGGTACCCCCTGTATATAGCCTCCACATTGACTCTGTACCGGTACCCCCTGTATATAGCCTCCACATTGACTCTGTACCGGTACCCCCTGTATATAGTCTCCACATTGACTCTGTACCGGTACCCCCTGTATATAGCCTCCACATTGACTCTGTACTGTACCCCTGTATATAGTCTCCACATTGACTCTGTACAGTACCCCCTGTATATAGCCTCCACATTGACTCTGTACCGGTACCCCCTGTATATAGTCTCCACATTGACTCTGTACTGTACCCCTGTATATAGCCTCCACATTGACTCTGTACCGGTACCCCCTGTATATAGCCTCCACATTGACTCTGTGCAGTACCCCCTGTATATAGTCTCCACATTGACTCTGTACCGGTACCACCTGTATATAGCCTCCACATTGACTCTGTACCGGTACTCCCTGTATATAGCCTCCACATTGACTCTGTACAGTACCCCCTGTATATAGCCTCCACATTGACTCTGTGCAGTACCCCCTGTATATAGCCTCCACATTGACTCTGTACCGGTACCCCCTGTATATAGCCTCCACATTGACTCTGTACCGGTACCCCCTGTGTATAGCCTCCACATTGACTCTGTGCAGTACCCCCTGTATATAGCCTCCACATTGACTCTGTACAGTACCCCCTGTATATAGCCTCCACATTGACTCTGTACAGTACCCCCTGTATATAGCCTCCACATTGACTCTGTGCAGTACCCCCTGTATATAGCCTCCACATTGACTCTGTGCAGTACCCCCTGTATATAGCCTCCACATTGACTCTGTACCGGTACCCCCTGTATATAGTCTCCACATTGACTCTGTACCGGTACCCCCTGTATATAGCCTCCACATTGACTCTGTGCAGTACCCCCTGTATATAGTCTCCACATTGACTCTGTGCAGTACCCCCTGTATATAGCCTCCACATTGACTCTGTACCGGTACCCCCTGTATATAGTCTCCACATTGACTCTGTACCGGTACCCCCTGTATATAGCCTCCACATTGACTCTGTACCGGTACCCCCTGTATATAGCCTCCACATTGACTCTGTACCGGTACCCCCTGTATATAGCCTCATTACTGTTATTTTATTGCGGCTCGTTAATTATTTGTTATTTTTAAATGTATTACTTTTCTTCAGTTTATTTTAGTAAATACTTTAAGAGACTTATTTTTATTAAACTGCATTGTTGGTTAACGGCTTGTAAGTAAGCATTTCACTGTGAGGTCTACACCTGTTGTATTCAGCATTTCACTGTGAGGTCTACACCTGTTGTATTCAGCATTTCACTGTGAGGTCTACACCTGTTGTATTCAGCATTTCACTGTAAGGTCTACACCTGTTGTATTCAGCATTTCACTGTAAGGTCTACACCTGTTGTATTCAGCATTTCACTGTAAGGTCTACACCTGTTGTATTCAGCATTTCACTGTGAGGTCTACACCTGTTGTATTCAGCATTTCACTGTAAGGTCTACACCTGTTGTATTCAGCATTTCACTGTGAGGTCTACACCTGTTGTATTCAGCATTTCACTGTAAGGTCTACACCTGTTGTATTCAGCATTTCACTGTAAGGTCTACAGCTGTTGTATTCAGCATTTCACTGTAAGGTCTACACCTGTTGTATTCAGCATTTCACTGTAAGGTCTACACCTGTTGTATTCAGCATTTCACTGTAAGGTCTACAGCTGTTGTATTCGGCGCATGTGACAAATACAATTTGATTTGAAAATGGGGCTACAATTCCACTCTGGCTGATATCCCCAGATATGTCCCCCTCCTCCCCACCTAACTCCTAACTGGACATCGGTGAACTGCAATCCACCCTCTTATACAGTCTTTGGGTGGACCTTTCTCACTGCAGAGGAACAATTTTGGTAAATATCCACCAATTAAAGTGAGTGTGGCTAATTATTTACGTTACTGATATACTCTGTGTGTGTGTGTGCGCGCGAGTGCAAGTAATCGAGGTGAGCATTGGTTGACTTACAAAATGCACCATGACTGTTAGTAGTTACAGTATATCTCTCTAGTTCTTTCATGGTAGTTCAACGGTCGTTGAAAGGTGCCTGGGCAACTTGAACTTTCCCACAGACTCAATGAACCAACCACAAGCCAGTGCGCACACACACACACACACACACACACACACAAAAAAAAAAAAAATACAATCAATCATTCAAGATTGACTCAACGCCTCCATTTACAAAAAAATAGTACAGACAGTTCACTGCTACCTGAAATGAAAGTGACAAACTCCACCTTTAACAGTAATGAGTTGCTGTGTGTAATGTGTATAACCTCGGAGGGTGAAGTGCTGGTGCAGCTCCCTGTCCAGTTGGGAGGTGGTACTCATCTCTCCAGAATGGGGTCGATGGAGAAGAAGTCGTAGCCCGGCCCGGGCAACAGGCTGTACCACACCGCAGCATTTTCTTCTGTGGTAAAGAGATGGATGGACAGTTGGTTACAGGCGGAGTACAGTTCACATCAATCTGATATCAGATAATATATCAAAGTAATACAAAATACTTCCAGCGTTTGCTTGAGCCTGCCTTGAGTGACAGATCGGCAGAGTTTGGACTTTTGGTTCCATTGTGCCACACAAGCTCAATAAATCAGAAATGAAGTACTTGAAGAAAAAAAAAAACCAGTATCGAGGTTGAAGGCACGTAGCCATGGCACCATCCGTCCAGCTCACGGTCTGAATCAAAGGCATTCAAAACAACCATGTAATACATAGGACATTGTTCAATAAATGGCAGGTATGCGCATAAAACACCATCCATTTCAATGTTAACAACCCTTGCTACGGCTAGTCTAGCGCTCCAGCCTCCAACATTTCCCACCAAAAATTCACTCATGCTTTCCATCAAAACCAATGAACTACTTTTCTCTTCTGGCAATATGATTGATGATAACCCAGCAAATTCCACTTGGCTCCTTTTAAACATCTTGGGCTGTGTCCTAAATGGTATCCTCTATTCCCTTTATAGCACACTACTTTTGACCAGACCAAAAGTAGTGCACTATATACAGAATAGGGTGCCATTTCAGGGCAAATGAAGTGCACTACACCATAGGGAATAGGGTGCCATTTGGGACACACACACTTGAAGTTTAGGGGCGCATTAATAAACATTCCGCACTGACGTCGCCGTTTAGCATCTCGTTAGGTCAGCCCATGTACTCGTCCCAAATGGCAGGGAATAAGGTGCCATGTTTAGGGGCCTGTCTGGAGAGAAAGAGGCGTTTGGGACAAGGGGCCTTATCTGATTCCCAGATTGAAACCAGTGCTAACGGGGTAAATCACCTCGAGATATGATCTGTCACTTAAATAAAGGAGAAAAAAAAAACCAAATGAAAATATTTGGCTAACCTCTACATGAGCCCCACCAAGTGCTGCGGTATGATTCAATGCTAGTTGATCACCCATGCACACAAGCTCCAAATCCCCCCTCCCCCCTTATCATCTCACTCACCTCCCCCCTAGTCCCAGGCACAAAACGGATAAAAACAGGTAGGTATACGTGTCCAATAGGAAACACTTTTTTCCATTGCAAAAGGTTTTGCTACGGCGTGCCCTACTGAACACAACCCAGGTTGGTGGTTTGGAGGAAGAACAGGGAGAGGTGGCAGTAGGGAAAGTAAAGTACCAAACAGATACAGACTGATGTCCCTGACCTAGGCATAGCCCCCTGCCCCCCCAGCCCTCCCGACATAGAGGTCAAGTGGTAGAGCAGCCCCATCAGGCACCAGCCAGCGCAGGTCTTCGCATGCGGTTCACATCACCACACACTTTCACGGGACAAATATAACTCAACCACTAATTGTCAGGGGTGACTGTGGGGTATATTCTCTTCCCTGTCTAGTGGCCCTGGTGATTACAGAGGACGGTTTTGTACTCTGTTCATTATCACACACACACACACGCTCAAAAGTTTGGGGGTCACTTAAATTTCCTTGTTATTTAAAGAAAATCACATTTTCTGTCCATTAAAATAACATCAAATTGATCAGAAATACAGTGTAGGCATTGTTTCGTTCAAATATTTTTATTGAGCACACACAAGACTGGTGTAAAGGTATAAAAAGACACGTGTATAATTCTTATCTAAACATAAAAGAGCAGACAGAGACAGCAAGGCCCAAAGTTCCAGGTGTACAGTAACTGATACAAAATAAGACAAAGAGAACAAGGACAGGTAGAAAGAAAGAGGGTAGATGTCACCCCTCCTCCCCATCACCCCCCATTCCCCACAACTGCTCGGGTGCTGGGCAAGCACACGCAGCCCCAAGGTATATTAAAATATTACAATTGAGAGTGCGTTAAAATGTACAAATTCACAGCGCCGACTGGTCCAAGTAAGAGAGGAGAGGCTGCCAGATTTGATCAAATGTTGTTAATTTATTGTTCAGAATATATCTTATTCTTTCTAAGTGGACAGTGTTTCAGTGTAGACATTGTTAATGTTGTAAATTACTATTGTAGCTGGAAACAGCTGATTTTTTTATGTAATATCTACAGTTGAAGTAGGAAGTTTACATACACTTAGGTTGGAGTCATTAAAACTCGTTTTTCAACCACTCCACAAATTTCTTGTTAACAAACTATAGTTTTGGCAAGTCGGTTAGGACATCTACTTTTTGCGTGACACAAGTAATTTTTCACTGTATCACAATTCCAGTGTGTCAGAAGATTACATACACTAAGTTGACTGTGTCTTTAAACAGCTTGGAAAATTCCAGAAAAACATTTATTATTTTGTATTTTCCACCAATAAAACTACTACATTATTATTTTTATTATCAAAAAATGTAAGATGGACACATACAGTTGAAGTCGGAAGTTTACATACACCTTAGCCAAATACATTTAAACTCAGTTTAATCCTTGTAAAAATTCCCTGTCTTAGGTCAGTTAGGATCACCAGTTTATTTTAAGAATGTGAAATGTCAGAATAAGAGTAGAGAGTGATTTCAGCTTTTATTTCTTTCATCACATTCCCAGTGGGTCAGAAGTTTACTTGCACTCAATTAGTATTTGATAGCAATTAGTATTTTGATTGCCTTTAAAATGTTTAACTTGGGTCAAACGTTTAAGGTAGCCTTCCACAAGCTTCCCACAATTGGGTGAATTTTGGCCCATTCCTCCTAACAGAGCTGGTGTAACTGAGTCAGATTTGTAGGCCTCCTTGCTTGCACACACTTTTTCAGTTCTGCTCACAAATTTACTATAGGATTGAGGTCAGAGCTTTGTGATGGCCACTCCAATACCTTGACTTTGTTGTCCTTAAGCCATTTTGCCACAACTTTGGAAGTATGCTTGGGGTCATTGTCCAATTTGAAGACCCATTTGCGACCAAGCTTCAATTTCATGACTGATGTCTTGAGATGTTGCTTCAATATATCCACATAATTTTCATTCCTCATGATGCCATCTATTTTGTGAAGTGCACCAGTCCCTCCTGCAGCAAAGCACCCCCACAACATGATGCTGCCACCCCCGTGCTTCACGGTTGGGATGGTGTTCTTTGGCTTGCAAGCCTCCCCCTTTTTCCTCCAAACATAACGATGGTCATTATTGCCAAAAAGTTATATTTTTGTTTCATCAGACCAGATGACATTTCGCCAAAAAGTACGATCTTTGTCCCCATGTGCAGTTGCAAACCGTAGTCTGGCTTTTTTATGGCAGTTTTGGAGCAGTGGTTTTTTCCTTGCTGAGCGGCCTTTCAGGTTATGTCGATATAGGACTCGTTTTACTGTGATACTTTTGTACCTGTTTCCTCTAGCATCTTCACAAGGTCCTTTGCTGTTGTTCTGGGATTGATTTGCACTTTTTGCACCAAAGTACATTTGTCTCTAGGAGACAGAACGTGTCTCCTTCCTGAGCGGTATGATGGCTGCTTGGTCCCATGGTGTTTAGACTTGCGTACTATTGTTTGTACAGATGAACGTGGTACCTTCAGGCGTTTGGAAATTGCTCGCAAGGATGAACCAGACTTGTGGAGTTCTAGAATTTTTTCTGTGAGGTCTTGGCTGATTTCTTTTGATTTTCCTAAGATGTCAAGTAAAGAGGCACTGAGTTTGAAGGTAGGCCTTGAAATACATCCACAGGTACACCTCCAACTGACTCAAATTATGTCAATTAGCCTATCAGAAGCTTCTAAAGCCATGACATCATTTTCTGGAATTTTCCAATCTGTTTAAAGGCACAGTCAACTTAGTGTATGTAAACTTCTGACCCACTGGACTTGTGATACAGTGAATTATAAGTGAAATAATTTGTCTGTAAACAATTGTTGGAAAAATTACTTGTGTCATGCACAAAGTAGATGTCCTAACCAACTTGCCAAAACTATAGTTTGTTAACAAGAAATTTGTGGAGTTGTTGAAAAACAAGTTAACGACTCCAACCTAAGTGTATGTAAACTTCCGACTTCAACTAAAGCAAGGTTTGGAGTGAAGTACTGAACAACCAGTCTCTTTCTCCTCACAATTTCTCCAACACTGAAGCAGAAGACAAAGATCGACAATAAAAAATAAAATATACTTTCCTCAACTTAATTGTGGGAGAGATGGAGAGAGCGGCCATCGAGGCACACCACAGATTCAGGCCACTCCGGAGAAAGGTGATTGGAGGAGACAGATGAACACTCAAGGCCTATTAGCACAGATGGTTGGGATTATGGACTCATCGTCAGTGGGACCTTTCACATCTCCTGGAGGAGCGGGGGCTTTCTGTCTGCTTGCTTTTCTTAGACACTGTTCTCACCCCCAAGAATGTCTCACACACACACACACACAGACACACACGGACACACACGGACACACACGGACACACACACCTCCTTGGTGTTTAAAAAGAGCACACACCCTCTTTCGCTTCACCTTCTTCCTTTCAATATTTGGGAGAGAAATTAAGAAACGTGATTTGGGGGCCTGCGGGGCAAAGTGGTACAATAAACAGGGCCAATGTGTGGATGTGTGAACGTGATTAAGTTGGGTCGTGAGTGTAATTCGGTGGGATGTATGCTTGAACTGTGCAGAGAGAAAACTAACAGTAGGAGACCAGATTAAGGGGAGCGCACTGTGGCTCTCCCTCAATTTCAATCAAACCCAAGCAATAGCAATACACCAATTAGCCTGAAGCTAGCCCTTCTCCCCGGCTGACTGAGGAGTTTCAGCACGCTGCTGGGCTACAACTCCTATCCGGACCCCGCTTCTACTGCCGGTGTGGAGACCTACCGGCCTTCTCAAGTGGACTGCCGACGTTATCTGCCCGAGGAGATATTTCAACGCCCTCCGACGCCGACGTCACCTGAACGCCCATCAGCTAACTGCGGCCTGCTAACGCCTCGCTGTCCAGAGCATATCGGCTGCTAGCTAATTCAGGTCCATCGGACAATTTGTTGTGCCAACTGGCCTGGTCCCCTTCACCACCTAAACCCCATCACAACTGGTCTACTGACGGAAACGCGTGAGGAGGCTATAAACAGACTCTCCGTCTTTGTTAGCCGGCCTGCTAGACGTTGCTAGCTTGCTACCCCAGCTAGCTGTCTGAATCGCCTTGTCCCCAACCAGCCTCACTACTAACTTGACCCGCATGTTCACTAGGCTAAGCATGCCTCCTCCTCATTGTCAATATGCCTTGTCCATTGCTGTTCTGGTTAGTGTTTATTGCCTTATTTCACAGTGCAGAGCCTCTAGCCCTGCTCAATACGCCTTGTCCAACCCTTTAGTTCCACCTCCCACACATGCGATGACATCACCTGGTTTAAATCTTTCTAGAGACATTATCTCTTCATCACCACTCAATGCCTAGGTTTACTCTCCACTGTATTCACGTCCTACCATACCATTGTCTGTACATTATGCCTTTAATCTATTTTATCACCCCCTGAAACCTGTTATTTTTACTCTCTGTTCGAACGCCCTAGAGCGACCAGTCATTATAGCCTTTAGCCGTATCCTTATCTTACTCCTCCTCTGTTCCTCTGGTGATGTAGAGGTTAATCCAGGCCCTGCAGTGCCTAGCTCCACTCCTATTCCACAGGTTCCTCTCTCATTTGTTGACTTCTGCAACCGTAAAAGCCTTGGTTTCATGCATGTCAACATTAGAAGCCTCCTCCCTAAGTTTGTTTTATTCACTGCCCTAGCACACTCTGCCAACCCGGATGTCCTAGCCGTGTCTGAATCCTGGCTTAGGAAGACCACCAGTAACACTGAAATTTCCATCCCTAACTATAACATCTTCAGACAAGATAGAACGGCCAAGGGCGCGTGCATTCATTGCAGAGATAGCCTGCAGAGTTCTGTCTTGCTTTCCAGGTCTGTACCCAAACAATTTGAACTTTTACTTTTAAAAATCTGCCTTTCTAGAAACAAGTCTCTCATTGTTGCCGCTTGCTATAGACCACCCTCTGCCCCCAGCTGTGCTCTGGACACCATATGTGAACTGATTGCCCCCATCTATCTTCAGAGTTCAGGCTGCTAGGTGACCTAAATTGGGACATGCTTAACACCTCGCCATCCTACAATCTAAGCTTGATGCCCTCAACCTCACACAAATCATATTTGAACCTACTAGGTACAATCCCAAAGCCGTAAACACGGGAACCCTCATAGATGTAATCCTAACTAACTTGCCCTCCAAATACACCCTGCTGTTTTCAACCAAGATCTCAGTGATCACTGCCTCATTGCCTGCATCCGTAATGGGTTTGCAGTCAAACGATCTCCTCATTACTGTTAAACGCTCCTAAAACACTTCAGCGAGCAGGCCTTTCTAATTGACCTGGCCAGGTATCCTGGAAGGATATTGACCTCATCCCGCCAGTAGAGGATGCCTGGTTATTCTTTAAAAGTGCCTTCCTCACCATCTTAAATAAGCATGCCCCATTCAAGAAATTTAGAACCAGGAATAGATATAGCCCTTGGTTCTTCCAGACCTGACTGCCCTTGACCAGCGAAAACATCATGTGGCGTTCTGCATTAGCATCGAACAGCCCCCGTGATATGCAACTTTTCAGGGAAGTCAGGAACCAATATACGCTGGCAGTTAGAAAGCCAAGGCTAGCTTTTTCAAGCAGAAATTTGCCTCCTGTAACACAAACTCCAAAAAGTTCTGGGACACTGTTAAGTCCATGGAGAATAAGAGCACCTCCTCCCAACTGCCCACTGCACTGAGGATAGGAAATACTGTCACCACCGATAAACCCACAATAATTGAGAATTTCAATAAGCATTTTTCATGGCTGGCCATGCTTTCCACCTGGCTACCCCTACCCCGGTCAACAGCCCTGCACCCCCTCAGCAACTCGCCAAAGCCTCCCCACTTCTCCTTCTCCCAAATCCAGTCAGCTGATGTTCTAAAAGAGCTGCGTAAATCTGGACCCTTACAAATCAGCCGGCTAGACAATCTGGACCCTTTCTTTTTAAAATTATCTGCTAAATTGTTGCAACTCCTATTACTAGCCTGTTTAACCTATCTTTCGTGACGCCTGAGATTCCCAAAGACTGAAAGCAGGCGTCATCCCCTCTTCAAAGGGGAGACACTCTTGACCCAAACTGTTATAGGCCTATATCCATCCTTCCCTGCCTTTCTAAGGTCTTTGAAAGCCAAGTTAACAAACAAATTACCGACCATTTCGAATCCCACGTACATTCTTCTCCGCTATGCAATCTGGTTTCAGGGCTGGTCATGGGTGCACCTCAGCCACGCTCAAGGTCCTAAATGACATCATAACCGCCATCGACAAGAGACATTATTGTGCAAGCTGCTTTTCATTGGATCTGGCCAAGGCTTTCGACTCTGTCAATCACCGCATCCTTATCGGGCAGACTCTCGACAGCATTGGTTTCTCAAATGACTGCCTCGCATGGTTCACCACCATTCTTCGACAGAGTTCAGTGTGTCAAATCAGAGGCCTGTTGTCCGGGCCTCTGGCAGTCTCCATGGGGTGCCACAGGGTTCAATTCTTGGGCCGACTCTTTCTCTGTATACATCAATGATGTCGCTCTTGCTGCAGGTGAGTCTCTGATTCACTCTCTATGCAGACGACACCATTCTGTATACTTCTGGCCCCTCTTTGACACTGTGTTAACTACCCTCCAGACGAGCTTCAATGCCATACAACTCTCCTTCCTGCGGGCCTACAACTGCTCTTAAACGCAAGTAAAACTAAATGCATGCTCTTCAACCGATCGCCACCAAGACCTGTCCCCCCTGTCTAGCATTACTACTCTGGACGGTTCTGTCTTAGATTACGTGGAAAACTACAAATACCTAGGTGTCTGGTTAGACTGTAAACTCTCCTTCCAGACTCACATCAAACATCTCCAATCTAAAATTAAATCTAGAATTGGCTTCCTATTTCGCAACAAAGCTTCCTTCACTCATGCTGCCAAACTTACCCTCGTGAAACTGACCATCCTACCGATCCTCGACTTCGGTGATGTAATTTACAAAATAGCCTCCAATACTCTACTCAACAAACTGGATGCAGTCTATCACAGTGCCATCCGCTTTGTTACCAAAGCCCCATATACCACCCACCACTGCGACCTGTACACTCGTAGGCTGGCCTTCACTTTACACTCGTCGCCATATCCACTGGCTCCTGGTCATTTACAAGTCCCTGCTAGGTAAAGTCCCGCCTTATCTCAGCTCGCTGGTCACCTTAGCAGCACCAACCCGTAGCACACGCCTCCAGCAGGTATATCTCACTGGTCACCCCCAAAGCCAATTCCTCCTTTGGCCGACTCTCCTTCCAGTTCTCTGCCAATGACTGGAACGAATCTTCAAAAATCTCTGAAACTGGAGACACTTATCTCCCTCAACAGCTTTAAGCACCAGCTGTCAGAGCAGTGCAGACCACTGTACCTGTTTATAGCCCATCTGTAAATAGCCCAACCCAACTACCTCATCCCCTACCGTATTTATTTATTTATCTTGTTCCTTTGCACCTCAGTTTTTCTACATTGCACATTCATCTACTGCACAGTTTTCTTTTACCATTCCAGTGTTAAATTGCTATATTGTAATTACTCTGCCACCATGGCCTATTTATTGTCTTACCTTCCTTATCCTACCTCATTTGCACTCTTTGTATATAGATTTCTTTTTTTCCTACTGTATTATTGACTGTATGTTTGTTTTTATTCCATGTGTAACTCTGTGTTGTTGTGTGTCGAACTGCTTTGCTTTATCTTGGCCAGGTCGCAGTTGTAAATGAGAACTTGTTCTCAACTTGCCTACCTGGTTAAATAAAGGTGAAATAAATAAAAAAATAAATAAAAAAAAAATCAAACCCAAAGGATGCATCCCAAATAGCAACATGTTCCCTATGTAGTGCACTACTTTTGACCAGGGCCCTTAGGACATATGTTGCCACGGGCCCCATAGGGCACCATGTAGAGGACAGAGTGCCATTTGGGAAGCAGTCTTAATGGAATGGGACCAACGGAGAAGTAGAAATTCTTGACCTGTCAGGCCTCTAGGGCTCTACTGAAAACTCACAGATTGAGGCGGATTGTCGGTTAATGGTGCCCCTGTCACTGGTGATTGACATGAACCATGTATGGACAGGGGGCGAAAGGGAACGGTGGGGGTTATGGTAGACTTGTGTGGCTTTTCAGGGAACAAGGTTACCTCATAGCTGCACCTGCTTAATACTTATTTGAGAGAGCAGAAAAGACACAGGAATCTCAAATGTTTCGATAAGCTATAGGTACAGTATGTCATATCAAAAATAATTTAAACTACCATTGGACAGTGAACAGTTTGAAAGAGCAAAAAAATGTCCCACACCACAATCCAAACCATAGCCAACTTGGATATTTTATCAAATGCAATTTTATGGTCAGGATTTTTGGTTAGAAAGGATAATCAGCGGTGTTTGTTGACCACTAAATCGCAGAACAGATGAGACTCAGCACAACCTCAGTACGATAGGGTCTCTCAAAGCAGAATTCATATGCTGATCCTGCCACCTAGAGGCTAAACTGATATACTGTAATGTGACCACTGTGCACATCTAAACTGTGGATGGGTTTGTCTACAATGAGTGATGTGAGCTCTAGGTTATCTAGAGAATTATTCTGCCTATCACTCTTTGTCCTGACCACCCTGATGTTTGGGGGTTTGAACCTGGGTCGATTCATAAAAACTCTAAAAATGGGACCTGATGCCGTATTGAGGGTAAGGGGGTAAGACCCTGTGATCTCCAGGGGGTGTCCTTTTACACCAAACTGCCTCGTGTTACAGAAACATGAGGCTCCTTCCCTATGGTCCATTTTGGCTCGGACAAAGCTTACTTCTTACTTTGAGATGAGGTGCTAAGCTAGCGTAGAACAATATCTCCTATAAATAATTGAAGCACTGCAAATGGAGAGAAAACTGTGCGACTTAAACGTTTTTCTGCGCTGTATTCTCCATCTGAACAATGAAACAATTTGAAGAAAAATAAATAACTGTATCCAGAGTGGTACGTACCGGAGTCCTTGTCTGTGGCGGACACAGTGACCACGCTCTCCCCAGGCTCTCTGTTCTCGGCAACGCTGGCTGTGTAGATGTCCTGCTGGAACAGGGGAGGCTGGTCGTTCACGTCCCCCACCTCCAGCATCAGGGTCTGGGTAGAAGAAAGAGAGGGGAGCCCCTGGTCCGAGGCCTGGATGGTCAGGGAGTGGGAGGTCTGGAGCTCGTAGTCCAGAGGGGATGCTAGGTACAGCAGACCTACGGTGGGGAGAAGAGGCGGGTTGAGACGGATGTACAGTGGCAGTGTTCCCCTGCCAATGTATTGATAGGGTGAGCCACTACCCACCTAAAGAGATTCAGTGTGTCTGAAGGTATCAGTTAGAGCAAGGCAAGGCGCAGAATCGAATCATGATCACATAATGAGCAGTTATTTAGGATGCAAAGTGATTCGTAGATCAGTGATTCATTTGACAATTTTGATGCCAGAGGATCTGGATGTTTGCCATGGCTACCCAGACTCCTTGCTCCGGTCAAACGCTACGCCCAAGGACATTGGTTTTATTCTTCGCAATGAGTCTGGATCCGAGTACCGCTTCACCGAATGCAAACACATTCAGCGCCGTATGTTTGGTCCAGGCACCAATTAGGTTGGTTGGACCAGAGCCAGAACACACAGGGGTAAAGCGGCGGTTTGAAAATTCATCATTGGCTTTGATACTCTGATTGGTTAGAGACGATCCAATCTCTGAGGACTTTTTGTACAACGCCCCTTGTCACCACAAACAACTTCATCGATGGCAGTCTCAGACTAAAGTGTGTAGCGAACAACAGAGTAGCGGAGGAATTTAGTGTGATTCATCAGGCTACCTGGATGCTTTGCTTTGGGGGGCCTTTGTGCTTCACCTGGAAATTAAACTATGGAAAGACTGTAGTGAGGTAAATGAGTCCTAATACATTTTCCAGAATCATAATTTTGTCATTCATCGAAATACTACCAAGAGCATACCTGTTTTCTCGTCCAAAGTAAAGAACCCTTCCTTGTTCCCAGAGACCAGACAATAGGTGACCTGGCTGCTTTCACCCAGGTCATCATCCACAGCCACCACACGATGCACCAGGCTCCCCACCTCTGCGTCCTCCATCACGAGGACCGTGTCCTGGGAGACAAACGCCGGACGGTTGTCATTCACGTCCAGCAGGAACACCTGAGCAGTCACAGTCGCGAACTTGCGGTCGACCGCCCTTGCTGCCTGGTCGGTGGCGGTGACCATGAACGTGAAGCTCACGGTCCTCTCACGGTCCAGGGGAGTGGTCGTGGTGAGAGTGCCGGTGAGCGGGTGGATGCGGAAAGGAAATGATGATGTTGAGGACGACAACGATGACCCTCCTGACCTGCCCAGCTCAGGATCAAAGGTCAATGAGTAACGCAGGCCGCTGTTGGCCAGGCTCCCGTCGCCGTCTTTGGCGTTGAAGGCGATCACACGCGTTCCGACTTCTACGTCCTCCAGCAACCCCAACGTGATCACCTCGCAGGGGAACCAGGGCACGTGGTCATTCACGTCCTCCACCGCTACGCTCACAAATGCAGTTACGTTCGTCCCTGGTCCCGTGGCGTCCTCGCCATGTACAACCAGAAAGTAGCGTGATGTAGACTCATAGTCCAGCGGCTGGTTGAGGTACAGTTCGCCGGACGAGCTGTCCAGGCCGAAGTGAAGGACCCCGTCGCCCTCGGCGATGGAGTAACGCAGCCTGCCATTGGTTGTTGGGGATGGGGAGAAGCGGACGGAGCCGATGACAGTGCCGGGTTTGGTGTCCTCCCTCACGGAGAAGAGTCGCACGCTTTGGGGGTGGGTGCCGCCGCGTTGTTTCTCTGCAGCCTGAACCTGGAAATGGATTGAATTCAACTTAAATTCAAACCATTAAATGTCTAATTGCCAATGCAGACTCAAGTAGCGCAAATCATGTTACAAATGCTACTAATTATAATCATTCCAGACCATCCACAGTAATCACCAGTTGTCTATTACATTTTATAAGATAATGTAAAGGTAAATGACAAACATGTCATAGTAGTACTCAGTGAGAACTGGGCCAATATCAATCCCATTATGCAACAGGAAGGTCAGGGCACCTGGAGGTGAATGACGGCTGTCTCCTCTAGCGGGGCAGCGCCACTGTCGGTGGCAACCACTGTCAGGGTGTACTGGGTCTTGGCGTTCTGGGTGAATAGCTCCGTGGTCCGTATGTCTCCGCTTTGACTGTCTATCTCAAAGTGGCCCTGTTCCTCATCTGAGAAAGAAACCGAACGAAAGAGAGGAGAGGAAAACTACGCGTCATACAGACAGAGATACAGATGATATGGTGCTCATCTTCATTATTTTGGCTTGATGGGTATAGCTGGATCTACACAATGGCCTGGAATGAGGGCAACATAAGACCAACTTTGAGCTCTAAAAACATTAACCCTAAAGATAAGGAACTAACCTAAATCTTAACTTTGTGATGAACTGTCCCTTTAAGTCAAATGGTATCCGAGTAAGGCCAATTAAAATAAACTCAGCAAAAAAAGAAACATCCCTTTTTCAGGACCCTGTCTTTCAAGGATAATTCGTAAAAATCCAAATAACTTCACAGATCTTCATTGTAAAGGGTTTAAACTCTGTTTCCCATGCTTGTTCAATGAACCATAATTAATGAACATGCACCTGTGGAACGGTCGTTAAGACACTAACAGCTTACAGACGGTAAGCAATTAAGGTCACAGTTATGAAAATAAAGAGGCCGTTCTACTGACTCTGAAAAACACCAAAAGAAAGATGCCCACGGTCCCTGCTCATCTGCTTGAACGTGCCTTAGGCATGCTGCAAGGAGGCATGAGGACTGCAGATGTGGCCAGGGCAATACATTGCAATGTCCGTACTGTGAGACGCCTAAGACAGCGCTACTGGGAGACAGGACGGACAGCTGATTGTCCTCGTAGTGGCAGACACCTGCACAGGATTGGTACATCCGAACATCACACCTGCGGGACAGGTACAGGATGGCAACAACAACTGCCCGAGATACACCAGCAACGCACAATCCCTCCATCAGTGCTCAGTTTATGTCTTAGTTGTTGAATCTTGTGATGTTCATAAAAATATTTACACATATATAAAGTTTGCTGAAAATAAACGCAGTTGACAGTTTTTTTTTTTGCTGAGTTTATGTAAAACAATTGTGTGTTTAGATTTGAAAACATTACCTGTGGTGAGAGAAAACCTGACTGTTGCATTTTCTCCAGCATCGAGGTCTTTGGCAAACATGGTGGTCACCAACGAGCCTGTGGGGAGGCCTGCCCAAACCTAAAAGAAAAACCAACAAGAGAATGAATGAACAAAACAAGTGTTACTGAAAACATGTGCATGCTACTGCACGCATAATTAATCACATTCGTAATAGTGGGTCATTCTAAAATACTATACCGATGGACATGCAGTCAGTCAAATGGAATATTTTGAGTTAGTACACGTGACTTTACAGAAACTATATAGTAACATTTCATTACCACATTTCAAAATTCTAATTTCCGTTCAGTTGTTAATCTGCAGTTACCTTGTACAAGTGAATCATCATCATCAGGTTATTTATAATCTAATAAAATCGTACATTCTAACTAATAATATTAAGTGTTACTTGTTTCAGCTCATGTGACCTGCCGCCTGGTGAAACTGAGTGAGTGTGTGTGTGTGTGTGTGTCTCTACCTGGACGTTGAGCTCTTTTCCGGAGGCGGGCAGGTGGGTGAACTGGGGTGGGTTGTCGTTGATGTCGGTGACCAGGATGTGAACGGTGGCAGTGGCATTGAGGCGGGGCTGGCCCTGGTCCGTCACCATCACCTTCAGGGTGTGCCCAGCGTTCTGCTCCCGGTCCAGAGACACCCAGTTTATTATCTCTCCTTTTGGACAGCAGGATGGACAAGAGAGTGTTAGAAATAATCATTTGGTGGGTGCTTTTTATTTGTCCTATATTACATGTACGTGTGTATTAATATGAGTGTGAATTGGAAATGTGTTTTTTTTGCATATACTAACTACCCCCCGGGGGGATCCTAGAGCAAATAGGGTTAAGTCCCTTGCTCAAAGGCACATTGACACATTTGTCACATGGTTGTCTTGGGATTTGAACTAGTGACCTTTCGGTTACTAGCCCAACGCTCTAACCACTAGGCTCTAACCGCTAGGCTACCTGCAACCGCATTACCATAGATAGGGTAGGTAATGGGGTTGGGAAATATAAGTATCTGCAATCTTGTATGAGATTCCTAAAGCTGGAATCCGCATTAGTTGACTGAAGTAATTTCTGTTGTAATACTGCAAAACGGACGTGTCAATTTAACCATTACTGATTTCAGCTTTAAAAATCTGCGTTTTCCGTAAGTGCTGGTCCTCGGCCAAATAGCCGGTGACAGACTCATTTTGAACCAGCTACCTTTTCCAAAGTCATAAACTATCTATTAAAATAATGATTTGCCTTCCTTGCCGTAGAAAAATAAACTGAGCACAGCTTTGCCACTGCCATGGATTCACCATTACTGAAAACCATGTGCCTTTAGCTAGCCCAAACTGTTTTTGTGGGAAAACAATCTTATATTATATGCCATTTAGCATTTACAGCCATGCGTGCATACGTGAAAATAAGTTGATTTGAAATCCAATAGAACAGGAAGAGTTCATAAAATATTTCCCTCATCATTTCTATGGTCAGATTTTGGCTTGGCTACCTTGAAGCGAGGCAAGGCAAGGCAAGGCAAGGCAAGGCAAGGTAAGAGATAATAATAATATGAAGTAAAACATTAAGGTTCAAACCATTTCAAACAAGGAACAGGGAAAAAGATAGCGATGCCAATGATAGGCCTAGCCGTCTTCTGGTAGATGGAGGCGTTCCCAAAAAAAACCTTCTCAATTAAAATGTTCACTAGCTACAAAGTAGCCTATGCTTACCTGACCAAAGGATATCATGATTATTTGCATCAATCCAATGGGCATTTGTTTTGCAAACTCCATCTCACGTGCGTTTCAGAAACACCTCTAACCAAAACACTACTAGGTGCCTGCACACTTGAATTAAAGGGTTACTGCACTCAAAAATAAAATCAGACCTCAAAAGTGGTGGCCTAATGTGGCGTTGGACTTAGAACAACAAATGTAGTTGTTTTTCTATTTTTTAAAAAGTGTGACGTAGAGCAAAAAACGAACAAAAAACAAAAAATGACCCCTGTAAATTTTCTGGCTCAGTTGACAGTCTCATTTACAGGGCCTTCAGAAAGTGTTCACACCCCTTGACTTATTCCACATGTTGTTGTGTTGCAGCCTGCATTTAAAATTGAATAAATTGAGGTTGTCACTGGCCTACACACAATACCCCAAAATGTCCAAGTGGAATTACGTTTTGCTACATTTGAACAAATATATAAAAAAAAAATGAAAAGCTGAAATGTCTTGAGTCAATAAGTATTCAACTATTTTGTTATGGCAAGTCTAAATAAGTTCAGAAGTAAAGATTTGCTTAACAGGTCACATAAGTCGCATGGACTCACTCCTTGTGCAATAATAGTGTTTAACCTGATTTCTGAATGACTACCTCATCTCTGTACCCCACACATATAATTATCTGTAAGGTCCCTCAGTCTAGCAGTGAATTTCAAACACAGATTCAACCACAAAGACCAGGGAGATTTTCTAATGCCTCGCAATGAAGGTCAGCTATTGGCAGATGAGTAAAAAAAAAAAAAGCAGACATTGAATATTCCTTTGAGCGTGGTAAAGTTCTTAATTACAATTTGGAAGGTGTATCAATACACCTTCCTGCCAGAGAGGAAGGACCCCGCTCAGGGATTTCAAGCAGTCATAGTAAATAAGAATTTGTTCTTAACTGACTTGCCTAGTTAAATAAAAATTAAATAATTGTCCTCAGAATTTATCTGTGTATTTGGAGTGAAATCAGTGTATTAGTGGTGCTGTTAAAATGAATCCTTACCTGCTCTATTCCTAGGAGAAATAAATCACAAATGGATTGGTGAAAGCAAAGGTCCCATTTCATAGTTTTAACACATCCAGTCATGTCAGATCAGGGATTACTTCAATGAAGGGATGAAAAGAAGGAAGCACAAGTCTTTGGTAAAGGGCTTGTTACCTGTTTTGGTGTTGATGCGGAAGTGTTTCCCGTCCGACAGCAGGATGTAGGACAGCTGCGCGTTCTTCCTGGAGTCTCGGTCCACCGCCTGCACTGTCCCCACCAGGCCCTGGGGCGAAGGCCCCTCTTGGACCGTGAAGAAGTAGGCCTGGCTGGTGAACACTGGTGCATTGTCATTCTCATCTAGGACGAGCACGATAACATTGGTCGTAGTCGGTGGTGTTAGCCATAGCTAGTGTTGTTTCGTCTTGAACAGTGGCGAGGACTTTGAAGCGAAACATGGGCTCTGTTTCGTAGTCAAGGTTTTGGGAGAGAAAGAGCCACCCACTCGTGGGGTGGATTCGGAGAGGCGGAGGGGGAAAGCCTGGGTTGGGCTCCAGGGAGTAGGAGAGGACTGGATTGGGATTGGACCCCTGTTGGTGGCTGCTGCTTCCTCGGCTTCGATGCGCCCTCACCTGGATGACCCGGGTGTCTATCTGGGTGCCCTCGCCCATTTCCACCTGGTAGACTAGGGTCTCGAAGGCCAGGGTGTCTTCAGTGGCACTGCGCACCACGTTGACTGTGAGCATCAGCGTGGCTGTGAGCGAAGGTTCGCCCATGTCCTTCGCCAGAATTTCAAAGGTGTACTTTGGTCGCGGGTCCCGAGAGAAGCTTTGGTTTAAGTACACTGTACCCTGGTCGGCATCCACATAAAACGGCACACTCCCCCTAGCACTACCGCGTGACAGGAAATACCGAACCCTCCCGTTGGCGCCGCTGTCTGAGTCGTGGGCATGGGCTATGAATAGAACCGTTCCGGGAGGCGTGTTTTGGGACACGGCGACGGCGTCTGCCATTTTGGGGAAGACGGGCGCGTTGTCGTTGATGTCAGCGATGGTGATGTTGACCTGGGTGCTGCTGTAGACGGGCGAGGCGGTGCCCGCATGGCACTGGAGCACCAGGAGGGCATAGGGCAGGGACTCGTGGTCCAGCGGGTGGCTGGTGCTGATCAGGCCCGAACTGGAGTGGACAGAGAACAGACCGTGGGGGTCGCCCGACGAGATGCGGTACGACAAAGAGTCCACTGAGTCTGGGATGACAAGAAAAACATTTATGGATGGATATAAATATTGAAATAAAACTAGGACCCACAATATAAAAGGTATTTTTGGTTGACCTGTATAATTGTTCCTATTTTAGTCAATCAATGAACATAATCGATAACTCATCGAGCAACCAATTCAACTTTCACAAAATGTGATAATGGGAATCCCCCTTCCCCCTTATGTTTTAACAGTAACTATAACGTAACAGCCAGGGGGAACAGTAAAGCTGAGGGGGGCTTAAGAGGGGGCTTTCCTTCCCCTCCCTCAAAGCAGATATTCTTGATGTTTCACAGTTCTATCTCCAAGGGGTTAATCTGTTAAATCAACGAGACAACCTTAAATGACTGTCTACTGCTGAAGAAAGGCTTAGTCGTTTAGACACACTGAAAGGAGTGACATAGCTCTGGTCCAGGGCGTTAGTGCGGCGCTTGCTAACGCTGAGCCTTCAGGTGTTAGCAAGCCACACTAACGCCTTGGACCAGAGCTAGGAGTGACACTGCTCTGAGTGGCCAGTGACGGGATAAACCAGGGAAATCGAAAAGTGGGAAACTCTCCACAGTAAAGGAAACCCCAAAGGAATTCCTTCTGGGAAAAGTACAGGTCTTATCGAACAGCTTGGATTATTGAAGATCGGGGCTCGTATTCATAAAGAATCTCAGAGTAGGATCAGTTTTAGCTTCGAGATCATAATAACATAGCATGGACAGTGGGGAGCTGATAGAAATCCTACTCTGAGACGCTTTATGAATACGGGCCCTTGTCAGCTACCCATGTACAGCTAAATGACTAGAGGTGAAAAAACACGTGATGGCACATTATCGGAGGGGATTCTAAACATTGCATCTTACAATTTCTTAAACAATACAATGTCCATGGGAAGAAGGTTGCAAGTTGCAGTAGCCTACAGTGTATTGGAATTCCCTTTGGATAATGTGCCATTCTGTCCATTTCAGTTTGGTCATGCAGCATTAACAGGACAAAACAAAATGCCAGGTTTTCATATCAGCCTAATACCTCATTGCCAGTTGTATATTGTAGTCGTTATATAGTCAAACCACTAACTGACTAACACACCTGCTTAGCAGACAAATTAAAAACAAGGTAGAACACAGTAAAGGGTAATAACAAAATATCCCTGTGTTTATATTTTAATAACAAGTTGTTGTGAGCCATAGGTGGTGAGAAGTTAACAAGAGGGCAAAACATTTCACAGGGATGTAGCTGACACAATACTGAACATTGTGTCAAAATCATTTGCCTATTCACCTATGGCCCTGGCAGGTGCTGAAGAGCACCAAAGCCTGCCAAACCCTCTTTGTGTGATCATCCAGGAGGGAGCGACTCCCCCTCCCCCCCCGACTCCCACCAGCCCTGGCAGGCGGTCTGCTCCACAGCCTTTTTGCTCAGCACTCACCTAAGCGCTCCGGGGTAAAGTATCCCCATTAGGTACAGATCTAGGATCAGCTTCCCCTCCCCCAATCCCAAGCTTAACCATTAAAATGGGGAAAATGCTAAAACTGGCCGAGATTAGCGTCTAAGAGCAACTTCACCCTACATCCACCTCAGCTGACAACTGCACCAAGCCTGGTCCACGACGAAGAGGTCTGTCACTTTAACGGACAAAACAAAAACAAGTCTTAGATGACTTCCACCAACTAGTGACTGGACCACTAGACATATCATCTGAATGGATTAGATAGTTGCAAGCAACATGACTAAACTGCACCTAGTCTTCCAGTGGACAAGAAAGAGCCATTACCATCTGGTTTACACTGATCCTATTCTTTCAGACCTATGAAAATCTAGGGGTAGGGATAGGGCGCTGGTGTTTAGACGTGTCATACAACTAGTAACTACACAGCAACATCTACCTACTCCCCGTCCCCACGCTATCCAGCTGTAATACAGAATTTCCAAAGACAAAATATAGAAATCTACAGGTAACTGCAAAAATAGTCTCAGTCACCAGATCTCAACCAAATGGAACACTTATGGGAGATTCTGGAACAGATCCTGAGACAGCGTTTTCCAACATCAACAAAACACCAAATTATGGGAATTTATTGTGGAAGAATAGTGTTGCATCCCTCCAATAGAGTTCCAGACACTTGTAGAATCTATGCCAAGGCGCATTGAAGCTGTTCTGGGGGCTGGTGGTTGCCCAATGCCTTGTTAAGACACTAAGTTGGCATTTCCATTATTTTGGCAGTTACCTGTATATGAAACTGAGGTGTTAAGGGCACGCACTCCCTTAAATTACAAACATTTGAAAATAGCAACCCACACAATAAGAGCCCAATCAACAACTCTAACACCCGTCCATCCAACTACTCACTGGCAGGGTTGAGGGCCTCCACGATGCCCACCGGGGTGCCAGGTGGGGCGTTCTCGGGCACGGTGAAGGCATAGCGTGACCTCTGAAAAACTGCTGGGGCCTGGGCACTGCGCAGGACGTTCACCGTGACCTCCGCGGGTCGGGCCGACGTCACGCCCTCACCGTCCTGGGCGGTAATAGCCAGCTTGACGCTCGCAGTGCCAAGGTGGGTCAGGGTGGAGGTCAGGTAGACCACACCTGTAGAGGCAAAAGGACGAGGACGGTCAACATTTCGGATTTTTTTTGTTCTAAGTAATAGTTGAAAATCAATTGCTAGAGTTACATTTGTCATTTTGTAAAATTGGAGAAAAAAAAATATAATTATTCAAATAACATTTCTATTTCTTTATTAATTAAATCAGGGGTATGAATCTATATTAAAAACTTGTTGCCATGGTAGGGAAGGATTATTCACATCATGATTGGGCCTCTTTAAAACTGCAATATGTAACTTTCTGGGTGACCCGACCAAATTCACATGGAAATATGTGTTATAGATCTGTCATTTTCATTAAAAAGCAAGTCTACGAACAGGTAGATCTGTTGTATGTGCCCTATTTCTATGCGTCCTGGTCTTAAATTTCGTTTTTTGCGTATTTTAACTTTCAGTTTTGTACACCAGCTTCAAACAGCTGAAAATACAATATTTTTGGTTATTGAAAAGATATTTCACAGCGGTCTGGATTGTACAATGATTCTTTACACTGAGTGGTTGCTTTGTCACACAAACTTAAATTAGGCAAACTATTAGAATTTTAGCAATCAGGAAATGTCAGAATGATTTCTGCATATTGCACCTTTAAAATTGGGCTTCTCCTGAATGGTAGACTATGTGTGGAGCACAACAGACACAGGACATATGGCCCAGGGGTCAGCTAATTTTGTCACCCGAATTCACCCCCAAATCTCACAGATTTTAGGCGGTATTGTACTGGAAAGCCCCAGAGGGGCTCCCACAGGGCCTGCACAGATGGCTGGAGCAATAGCAATGGTAACAATTAGCAGCAGTTTATTCAATTAATACATTTTACCCTCAAACTATTTTAACTGACCTTATGAGCCTGCTGTCACAGTAAAATGCAAATAGACAATGGTCTGGAAACTATTGGTTAGAATTATCATAATGCTTTTATTACAACGACGTCATGTGTATGAGTTCACTCGGCTCTGTAGAAATCGTGTGCTCTCTGACGCCAAGGACACAACCATGTTAAACTGCAATAACTCCCTCTACAACAATACCCCGGCTCTATGGTGCCTTTCAAATGGTCACCGGCTTGTACCATTATGAATGCATTCAATATGTCTTAATCATGGTAGTGTGCCATCATTTAGGATAACGGTATCTACTGCAGCCTTTAAAGGGCAGGTCTTTCTAAATCTGCAGCATCCCTGCTGGGAGGTGCCAATAGCAATCACGTCCACTACTGGGGGCTTACGCCGAGCAAGCGCTTGTTCATCGCAAATGTGGCTGCCGGCATCTAATTACGCCAGGGTGTAAGTGAGACCTCAAGTCGCAGGTTATATGTTATACGTGACTGACCAGCTGCGTGAAGGAATTGAGGTGAAATGAACACAGTAAATGAAGCAACAACCAAAGAATACTCCATTGCCAGTCATCCACAAAATGTATTTCTTCATTTTGAATAGAAAAAGAAATGAAGTGGTGGAGTTTAAAAAAGCTTGAAGGTTGACCCAAGTCATACCTACAAGTAGTGTACAAATTAAATCATTTGAATTCATTGACATAAGACGGATTGACCTTACAGGTGTAGTACAGGAATCTCAAACTGGCAGCCATGAGCAAGATGCAGCCCGCGAGCCAATTTAATGTGGCGAGTGGTTGTCTAAGTAAAAAAAAAAACTACTACAGTCTAAACTTGAATAACAAATGAGATTGAAATGATATTGAACCTTGTAATAATTTAATCTTTTAATAATTGAATCTTTCAGTACTCGTAGGTAACATTGTGTCCAGCCAGCTAATCACCACCAAAATGAAAGCTAGAGACAGTCAGGGAGCATACATATTTTTTCAAAAGATAATGCACAGAGGAGTATGGTATGTTGTGGATTTTGACAGCAAGGCAATACAGTGCTACCCTACAGATCATGGTGAAGACCAAATGTGTCCCCTGGGAAAAATGGGTTGAAGACCCCCTGATGTAGTAGACACAGTTGAGTGCAAAACCTGATTGGTACTTGGTAAAAGTACATCAACTACCTGTGCTGCGCTTGTGATGTGGGGTTGGGCTGTGGCACAATAAGGTCCGGTAAGAACATTAAGTGGTTTGGGTATACAGTGGAGGGCGGGAGGGGACTTGGCAAACACCAGTTGACAGCATAGTACTACAATAAGCAGCCTCTTAACACTGTGTTCCTCCACCACACAACAACCAAGACCTAGAGTCGTGGTCAATTCAGTTTTCAATTCAGTCAATTCAAGAAGTGAATTTCAATTCACTTCCTGTATTGAAAATTGCCCGTGGTTTTCTACGAGGACTTAATTCACTGAAAATATTATTGACCTCAACCCCGTTTCATTCTTACCCCGGAGATCTCTGCGGTCATCCTACCTGTAGTTTTATCCACTGAGAAAAGGGAGGACAGGTCCCCGGACAGGATCTGGTAGGTAACGTGACCGTAGGCCCCAGAGTCCCTGTCGGTGGCGACGACGTTGAGGACCTCTGTGCCGGGCTGGGCGTGGCTGCTGACACTGGTCACGTATTTCTCTGGGTTGAACACCGGCGGGTTGTCGTTCAAGTCATCCACCTCGATGTGGACATACGTCTGGGCACTCAAACCTCCCTGTTGGGCAAAGAGGGAGAGAAGAATATTATAGTATAGAATATTAGCAAGCAGTAAGACCGTTCAGGACAGAGACAATAAACAACAGGAAACTTGTATCATGTTTCAACATCAGATGAACAATATTGAAAGATATTCACATGTACTGTAATTTAGCCTACCCGCTTATCCAGAGTGACTTACAGTGAACACATTCAACTTAGTTAAGTAGGAAAAACAAAAACAACCAGATACCACAGTTATTGCATGTTGACCCTTTTTAAAAACACTATCTGCAGATTCAGTGACAGGAACAAAATCTAAGTGATACGTGAAACTGTAAATATGACGTAATACAAAGTATACAAGAACCTTATGAACACCTGCCTCTGTCCATGACAGACTGACCAGGTGAAAGCTATGACCCCTTGTTGATGTCACTTGCTAAATCCACTTAATTTACACTGATTTGAAGTGGAGGAGACAGGTAAAATAAGGATTTTTTTAAACCTTGAGATAATTGAAACTTGTATTGTGTATGTGTGGCATTCAAAAGGTCAATGGGCAAGACAAAATATGTGACTTTGAACGAGGTATGGTAGTAGCTGCCAGACGCACTGGTTTGTGTCAAGAACTGCAACGCTGCTGGGTTTTTCCACGCTTAACAGGTTCCTGTGTGTATCAAGAATGCTCCACCGCCTCCCAAGTTGCGCAGCGGTCTAAGCCACTGCTTCGTACTGCTTGAGGCATCACTACAGCCCCAGGTTCGATCCCAGGCTGTGTCGCAGCCGGCCACAACCGAGAGACCCATGAGGCGGCGCACAATTGGCACAGTGTCCAGCGTCCAGATTAGGGAAGGGTTTGGCCGGCCGGGGATGTCCTTGTCCAATCGCGCTCTAGCGACTCCTTGCGGCGGCCCAGGCGCATGCACGCTGACTTTGGTCGGCAGTTGTACGGTGTTTCCTCCGACACATTGGCGCGGCTGGCTTCCGGGTTAAGCGAGAAGTGTGTCAAGAAGCAGTGCGGCTTGGCAGGGTCGGGTTTCGGAGGACGCATGGCTCTCAACTTTCCTTCTCTCCCGAGTCCGTACGGGAGTTGCAATGATGAGGCAAGACTAACTACCAATTGGATACCACGAAATTGGGGAGAAAAGGGGGTAAAAGTACACCATTTTATATATCAGAATAATAGTGAAGATATGAAAACTATTAAACAACATATGGAGTCATGTTAAAAAATGAAAATATATTTTATATATTTGAGATTCTTCAAAGTAGCCACCCTTTGCAGACTCTTGGCATTCTCTCAACCAGCTTCTCCTGGAATGCTTTTCCAACAGTCTTGAAGGAGTTCCCACATATGCTGAGCACTTGTTGGCTGCTTTTCCTTCACTCTGCGGTCCAACTCATCCCAAACCATCTCAGTTGGGTTGAGGTCGGGTGATTGTGGAGGCCAGGGGCCTCATTTATAAAACTGTGCGGAGGTTTCACGTCTAAAGGTGGCGTACGGACAAAACACAGATTGCTTACTCACAAAAACATTCTGATTTATAACAGTGCGCACGCACGTCCCACGCCGGTTTCCATTTATAAGTGATCGAGCGTCTTGTCCCACCCTTTAACCCCCATAGTTGCCTATAAATAGTCAGTGAAACACCCCTAATTAATATTCATCCATACTGACTGCATGACGACAACGACGGCAAATCCAGACAGAAAGGCTAAAAAAGAAATTTCACCCAGTGTGAAATGCAAGTTCTTGCAGGGGAGGTTGAAGCAATAAAACATATATTGTTTGGTGTGGGCATTACAAAACGCCCACAATGCGTTAGAGTGGTAGCATGTGGCGGACGCTGTGAATGCTGCTGCTGGCTCAGAAGGTCGGACCCTCTCAGAAATAAGAAGCGGCACGACATAAAAGTGGAGGCCAAAAGGTGCAAAGCCTTACACAGACAAAGTGTTTGTGCCACAGGCGGGGGAAGGGGACACCGGAGCTCAACCCCCTTGATGAGCGACTTGCCGGTATTACAGTGAGGGGAAAAAAGTATTTGATCCCCTGCTGATTTTGTACGTTTGCCCACTGACAAAGAAATGATCAGTCTATAATTTTAATGGTAGGTTTATTTGAACAGTGAGAGACAGAATAACAACAAAAAATCTAGAAAAACACACGTGAAAAATGTTATAAATTGATTTGCATTTTAATGAGGGAAATAAGTATTTGACCCCCTCTCAATCAGAAAGATTTCTGGCTCCCAGGTGTCTTTTATACAGGTAACGAGCTGAGATTAGGAGCACACTCTTAAAGGGAGTGCTCCTAATCTCAGCTTGTTACCTGTCTAAAAGACACCTGTCTACAGAAGCAATCAATCAATCAGATTCCAAACTCTCCACCATGGCCAAGACCAAAGAGCTCTCTAAGGATGTCAGGGACAAGATTGTAGACCTACACAAGGCTGGAATGGGCTACAAGACCATCGCCAAGCAGCTTGGTGAGAAGGTGACAACAGTCGGTGCGATTATTCGCAAATGGAAGAAACACAAAAGAACTGTCAATCTCCCTCGGCCTGGGGCTCCATGCAAGATCTCACCTCGTGGAGTTGCAATGATCATAAGAACGGTGAGGAATCAGCCCAGAACTACACGGGAGGATCTTGTCAATGATCTCAAGGCAGCTGGGACCATAGTCACCAAGAAAAGAATTGGTAACACATTACGCCGTGAAGGACTGAAATCCTGCAGCGCCCGCAAGGTCCCCCTGCTCAAGAAAGCACATATACATGCCCGTCTGAAGTTTGCCAGTGAACATCTGAATGATTCAGAGGACAACTGGGTGAAAGTGTTGTGGTCAGATGAGACCAAAATGGAGCTCTTTGGCATCAACTCAACTCGCCATGTTTGGAGGAGGAGGAATGCTGCCTATGACCCCAAGAATACCATCCCCACCGTCAAACATGGAGGTGGAAACATTATGCTTTGGGGGTGTTTTTCTGCTAAGGGGACAGGACAACTTCACTGGAGCAAAGGGACAATGGACGGGGCCATGTACCATCAAATCTTGGGTGAGAACCTCCTTCCCTCAGCCAGGGCATTGAAAATGGGTCATGGATGGGTATTCCAGCATGACAATGACCCAAAACACACGGCCATGGCAACAAAGGAGTGGCTCAAGAAGAAGCACATTAAGGTCCTGGAGTGGCCTAGCCAGTCTCCAGACCTTAATCCCATAGAAAATCTGTGGAGGGAGCTGAAGGTTTGAGCTGCCAAACGTCAGCTTCGAAACCTTAATGACTTGGAGAAGATCTGCAAAGAGGAGTGGGACAAAATCCCTCCTGAGATGTGTGCAAACCTGGTGGCCAACTACAAGAAACGTCTGAACTCTGTGATTGCCAACAAGGGTTTTTCCACCAAGTACTAAATCATGTTTTGCAGAGGGGTCAAATACTTATTCCCCTCATTAAAATGCAAATCAATTTATAACATTTTTCACATGCATTTTTCTGGATTTTTTTGTTATTCTGTCTCTCACTGTTCAAATAAACCTACCATTAAAATTATAGACTGATAATTTCTTTGTCAGTGGGCAAACGTACAAAATCAGCAGGGGATCAAATACTTTTTTCCCCTCACTGTAGGTATTATAGGGGAATCGCTCCTGAGTGGAGTAGTGACACAGACATGCAAGATGCACCGGATGATCCGGGTATGTAATTGGTATTCCCTCGTTTGAAAAGAGTAAACAAATGCATTCAAGTTGTGTTTAAACATTTATTTACACAATTGTGACATGTATTGTTTTGAGTCGCTGCGTGTTCCAGCGGGTGGTTCTCAGTGGTGCTGCAGCCGAGCAGGAGCTGAGTGAGCCCAGCCTTGGAGTCTCCACTGGACCTCGTGCGTCACAACCTTCCAGCGGCCGTGTCCTCTTTGCGTTTGCAGTCCTGCAAACTTAGTGCCAACCTCTGACTGTCAACCTCTGACTCTCTCGGTAGGTAGTGTGATCTACAGCGTATCATGATATACTCAACCTCAGGCGAGCAATAGGTCGAGACTTCCTTAGATATAGTGCACCAGCTGTTATTTACAAAAATACATAGTCCGCCACTTCTTGACATTTTCCGCATTGACTGACTTTCAGGTCTTAAAGTAATGGACTGTCGTTTCTCTTTGCTTATTTGAGCTGTTCTTGCCATAATACGGACTTGGTCTTTTACCAAACAGGGCTATATTCTGTATACCACCCCTACCTCGTCACAACACCACTGATATGCTCAAACACATTAAGGAAAGATATTCCACAAATTAACAAAGGCACACCTGTTAATTGAAATGCATTCCTGGTGACTACCTCATGAAGCTGCTTCAGAGAACGCAAAGCTGTCATCAAGGCAAACGGTGGCTACTTTGAAGGAACTCAAATATAAAATATATTTTGATTTGTTTAACCCTTTTTTGTTATTACATGATTCCATGTGTGTTATTTCATAGTTTTGTAGAATAACAGCGAAGACAAATGTAAAATAGTAAAACAAAAATGTACCTTGAATGAGTTGGTGTGTCCAAACTTTTGACTGGTACTGTATATATTACAATGGTCCACCACCCAAAGGACATCCAGCCAACATGACAACAGTGGGAAGCATGGGTCCCTGTGGAACGCTTTCGACACATTTTACTCTAAAAGTCCAGCATGGACTTTTGCTGAGGGCAAAAGGGTTGGGGAGGTGCAACGCACTAATGGGAAGGTGTTCTTAATGTTTTAACTATTACAACTATTAATATAACTACTTGATCATTCTCAACTCACCTGATCCTCAGCTTTCACTATTAAATCATAGGTCACCAGGCCTGAATCCCTGTCGATATCCTGTGAGATGCAGAGCTCTCCGGAGTCTGGGTTGATTTGGAAGAGAGGGTGCGTGTCCTGCTTATCAAAGCCGTCAGAGATGGAGTAGCGCACCGTACCGAAATCCCTGCCATCCACATCAGTGGCCACAACCTGCAGAGGGTAAGGAAACATCCTCCATCACAAAGTTCTAAACATAGGTTGATATAGGTCTGTGTAGAATGAATATTTAAAAAAAATATCCATAGGAATGTAACCAATGCTAGCAAATCAGCTTTTTGGTCGCAAACTAAAGGGAGTGGGGCGTGACTCACACCACAACCAAACCAATTATTAACTTCACATGTGTTTTTTGGCCAGGTAAGGCACTTTAGTTATTCTCATAAATGTCGTTTTCCCCATACAGGACCACCAGGGAAGAATTCAGAGCCCAGTATTTTAGCTGCCTATGACCTTTATGATGGGGCTCAATCTCGACGGCATGTGTTGGTTGGCGAGAGATACCAGGTTGCCCATCTGGGCTGCTTCCTTTATCCCGTTAAGACATTAGCTGTGGGGAGGGTTTGTGACAAGGGGCTCAGGAAAGACATGACAAAACAATTGGATAATGATGACCCTAAGGTTCATGACCACCAAGGATTACCTCAGCGGAGTCTGTGTGTACGTTAGCGGAAACGTGAAGGGATTGAACATGTGGTTGCAACCGAAATCGTGTTTACGCCGGTATAGCTCTTCAGGAGGACCTTGACTTGGCTCTGACGGAGGAATTACAGTAATCTGTGGCCATACAAAAAGGTGTGCGTAATACGCTTTCTATGTTTTGGCAAACGTAGTAAGTGGCTTGGGTAGAGGATGAGGGCACCTTTTCCAGGAGCTCTACCTGCAAATCGCTTTGGAGTTTGGGTTTAGCGCTAAAGCCAGGGAGTTGGGTGGAATGGTGCCAAGACCCTAAATCACAACATGTTTTGTAAGGTCACATTAGGGAGGTCAGAGGACGGCATCACATCTAGTTAGCATCCCATAAACTAACATCTACACCGCAACACTACTGTCTACTGTCTGATGTGAAGGGGGGAAGGCATCATTCAGGAATAGTACAAAAGAGTTTTAGCTACTTATGTTACACATGAGATTTTTTATGATTACTACCTCTGGCAAAGTCTGACGATATCACCTGGGGCAATGACATGTCTACTTGGCAGGTCTGCCTAAATCTGACGTTCTTTCCCCATAAACCTTGTAGTATTATTGACCTGGGGCAATGACATGTCTACTTGGCAGGTCTGCCTAAATCTGACGTTCTTTCCCCATAAACCTTGTAGTATTAATCTCCACTTTCCAGAACTCCTTTCCTTTTACAAGTACGCACCTCTCATTAGCTGGACATTTGCTCGTTAATGATATAACCCAGGTCTAAGGCAGGGGTGCTCGGTGCGCCTTGACCGACTCATCTCTGTGGATGTGGCGTCATCTATTATAACAAACACACACACAGTGGGTTGACCAATTGTCCTATTTCTGATTGAGATATTGTAGGTACGTAACGGTTTCTTCTCCCATAACTAGTGGTGGTACTAGGTACAGTGAGCTGGTGGGAGACAGTGAGACAAGAGACTATAAATAGCCATCCTTATCCCAGGGGCAAAGAGTATGAGCATTAGACCTGGATCAAAGCAAAGACCAAGTGAGACATCACTTGTAAAAGACTTGCACAATGTCTACCAGCAAAGATCTAGTGTGGTTCCACATACAGGTCGTAAACTAACAAGCGGAGCCAAGGAGCTAGATAAAGACTGCCTTTGTAACCTGGGGATTCTTTGATGGGAGTTTATGACCGTTTGTCTTACATATACACCCAATGCAAAATGTGGGAGATTGTAGGTACATTTCGGGACGTACATGACAGATTCATCTCACCGTCCCCCATTTGATGGTGCCCTTCCCTTCCCACCATAAAAGTGATATCATGCCGGGCTTTTATTGACTATGAGACGAGGTGTTAGAGACACAGGTCAAGGTCTGCAACAGGTTTTTAGTTGTTGCTTACTCATATGCATGCAAATGTAATGACCCCCCTCGCTGTGTGTGTGTGTGTGTGTGTGTGTGTGTGTGTGTGTGTGTGTGTACACACAGAGGGCATACTGGCACGAGAACTTCCCCATTGTTTGACATGCCAGCTAACACTATACGCACAACAATGCCATCACATTGAAAAGTCCAAGCAGAGGTTCTGCATCATGTCGTGTGACATTGCATTCTTTAACCATGTCCAACTGTATCACAGTCGACAGCTGGGACACTGTAAACATAGAGTTGAGGGGAAAGAGGTTGAAATACTACAGGCAAGTGTTTTCCAATACTGGTTCTAGGGACATTTTTTGCAATGTATATCATCTGTAAAGTTGTTTATTTACTGGTGAGTATAGTCTTGTGTGTCAGACAGGGCTATCACAAATGAAAAACAATGTGGAAGTGGAAATATACAGTGCTTTCGGGAAAGTATTCAGACCACATGACTTTTTCCACATTTCGTTAGGTTACAGCCTTATTCTAAAATGGATTCAATTGTTTTTTTTCTCCTCAACCCCCCCCCCCACACACACACACAATACCCCATGATCACAAAGCAAAAACAGGTTTAGAAAGGTTTGCTAATTTATTAAAAAATAAACTGAAATATTACATTTACATAAGTATTCAGACCCTTTACTCAGTACTTTGTTGAAGCGCCTTTGGCAACGATGACAGCCTCGAGTCTTCTTGGATATGACGCTACAAGCTTGGTACACCTGTATTTGGGAGTTTCTCCCATTCTTCTCTGCAGATCCTCTCAAGCTCTGTCAGGTTGGATGGGGAGCGTTGCTGCACAGCAATTTTCAGGTCTTTCCAGAGACGTTAGATCGGGTTCAATTCCGGGCTCTGGTTGGGCCACTCAGGGACATTCAGAGACTAATCCCGAAGCCACTCATCTTGGCTGTGTGCGTAGGGTTGTTGTCCTGTTGGAAGGTGAACCGTCGCCCCAGTCTGAGGTCCTTCATCAAGGATCTCTCTGTACTTTGCTCCGTTCATCTTTGCCTCGATCCTAACTAGTCTCCCAGTCCCTGCCACAAAAAAATATCCCAACAGCATGATTCTGCTATCACCATGCTTCACCGTAAGAATGGTGCCAGGTTTCCTACAGACGTGACGCTTGGCATTCAGGCCAAAGAGTTCAATCTTAGTTTCTCATGGTCTGAGAGTCTTTACGTGAGTTTTGGCAAACTCCAAGCGGGCCTTTTACTTCCGTCTGGCCACTCTACCATAAAAGCCTGATTGGTGGGGTGCTGCAGAGATGGTTGTCCTAATGGAAGGTTCTCCCATCTTCACAGAGGAACTCTGGAGCTCTGTCCGAGTGACCATCGGGTTCTTGGTCACCTCCCTGACCAAGGCCCTTCTCCCCCGATTTCTCAGTTTGGCCAGGCAGCTAGATCTAGGAAGTCTTGGTGGTTCCAAACGTCTACCATTTAAGAATGACGGAGGCCACTGTGTTCTTGGGGACCTTCAATGCGGCAGACATTTTTAGGTACCCTTCCACAGATCTGTGCCATGACACAATCCTGTCTCGGAGCTCTACAGACAATTCCATCAACTCTCCAAGCAAAGGGTCTGAACACTTATGTAAATAAAAGTATGTGTTCATTTTAAATACATTTGCTAAAATGTCTAAAAACCTGTTTTCGATTTGTTATTATGGGGGTATTGTGATGTCATAATGGGGTATTGTGATGTCATTATGGGGTATTGTGTGCAGATTGCTGAGGATTTTATTTTATACATTTTAGAATAAGGCTGTAACAAAAAAGGGGTCTGAATACTTTCCGAAGGCACTGTGTGTGTATTTTATATATATATATATATATATATATATATATATATATATATTGGAGCATAGTGCACCTTGAATCAGGCAAAAAAAGACTCCTTACTTGTTTTCAGAATACCCCTGTTCCTCTGCCATTTCTTTCCCAATTTGTGTTTTTCTACTTATTGTGCACGGTCATCCCCTCTGATAGCAATTAGTCTTCCGCAATTACGTTTCGGACATTAATTTGTGTTCAGATTGTCCTACTCACAAGAATTCTAATGAGGGACAGCTCCATTCAAAAAATAAGTATGGGCTCAGGATCAGCATGCCCAGCAGTGGCACTTTATAACAGCTGTTTTACTGATAAATCTATGAATACAATTTGAGTGTTAACATCTATTTCTTCAACCCCATCCCTCAGAAAAACAAGTGCTGTTTGGCTGGGGGGAAAAAAATGAAGGACGGTGCTTTTAATAGCATGCCAATTTTGTTGAAACTGAATTTTGCTGTCCTTGTTTCTTCCACCATTCAAACCTGCCCATTGGCATTGTGATTAATGGTTCATTGTCATGGCCCTTGACTTGTGCCAAGCTAGGGTGGTACCAAGCATCAGAGCTGTCATATCACATAAACACTGGGCTGGACTGGGTCAGTGTGTTGGATCCAGCCTGGACAACACTGGGCCCCTCAGGGCAACACTGGTGGCATTGTAAAACCAGAGAAAGCATGCCACTGTCCCCTCAGAGAGAGAGTGTGTGTGTGTGTGCGTGCGCGGCGCGCCCGCCCGCCCGCAGAGTTGATCATTAATTTGTCCACAATCTTGTCATGTTATTTGAACTGATAGGCCTCACCTTTTAAAATAAAGGGCCATATTGTTTAAACAATAACTTAATTTCATAGAAACATACTTGTGGGAATTCGAAAAAACAAATGTCATACTGCTGTGCATAGGGTAATCCCACGGTAACAGTGATGCTGAGACTCCGATTTTTCACTTTAAAATACATGCTAAACAAAAGCCATTGGTTGCAAAGTTAAACCAACTATGCACAAACATTCACACAAAACTACATACTTAGTTTAGTAACAGAATTAAATAAAAAATCTCCCTCAGTTTGTGACAAAGTTGTCCAAAAACTCTTAAATGTCTACTCTGAATTAAGATGACAAAATGTCTGCAGAAAGAATTTTGTGTCCGTTGTGATTTGACAACTTGATTTTGTTATTGAACAAGAGTAAGTCAAGTGCATTAAGACCTGATAACAGAATGATGGTAACTGACATCAGTTATTTAAAATGGTGCCCAAGAGGATGGCTGATGTTTTACACGCTCCTAACCAACTGTGTTATTTTTTTCATTTTTTTGTGCATTGTTTGTAACTTATTTTGTACATAATGTTGCTGCTACCATTTCTTATTTCCCGAAAATAACTACTGGACATTAGAACAGCGATTACTCACAACGGACTGGAAGAAGCTTTTTCCTTTAACGAGTCCGACGAGAAAGATATACTGCACTCCTGGGAACAGGCCCAGATCCATGTCATTTGCGTGAAGAAAAGACGGAGGAAAAGAGGACGCAGATCGGGCTGCCTTTTGAGAATCCGTAGGCGAGCAAGTAAACTCCCATTGCCATCAATTCTACTTGCTAACATGCGATCATTGGAAAATAAAATGGATGACCTACTATTATCCTACCAACGGGACATTAAGAACTGTAATATCCTATGTTTCACCAAGTCGTGGCTGAACGACGACACGGATAATATAGAGCTGGAGGGATTTTTAATGCAACGGCAGAACAGAGAAGCTACGTCTGGTACGACAAGGGGTGGGGGTGTGTGTCTGTCAATAACAGCTGGTCCACGATGTCTAATATTAAAGAAGTCTCGAGGTATTTCTCACCTGAGGTAGAGTACCTTATGATAAGCTGTAGACCACACTATCTACCAAGAGAGTTCTCATCTATATTATTCATAGCCGTCTATTTACCACCACAGACCGATGCTGGCACTAAGACCGCTCTCAACCAGCTGTATAAGGCCATAAGCAAACAAGAAAATGCTCACCCAGAAGCTGCGCTCCTAGTGGCCCGGGGACTTTAATGCAGGCAAACGAATCAGTTTTACCACATTTTTACCAGCATGTCACGTGCAACCAGAGGAAAAACAACTCTTAGACCACCTTTACTCCACACACAGAGATGCATACAAAGCTCTCTTCCCTCGCCCTCCATTTGGCAAATCCGACCATAATTCTATCCTTCTGATTCCAAGCAAAAATTTAAGCAGGAAGTACAAGTGACTAGCTCAGTACAGAAGTGGTCAAATGGCACGGATGCTAAGCTACAGGACTGTTTTTCTAGCACAGACTGGAATATGTTCCGGGATTCATCCAATGGCATTGAGGAGTATACCATCTCAGGCATCGGCTTCATCAAAAAGTGCATCGACGACGTCATCCCCACAGTGACTGTACGTACATAACCCAACCAGAAGCCATTTATTACAGGCAACATCCGCATCGAGCTAAAGGCTAGAGCTGCCGCTTTCAAGGAGCGGGAGACTAATCCGGACGCTTATAAGAAATCCCGTTATGCCCTCAGACGAACCATCAAACAAGCAAAGCGTCAATACAGGATTAAGATTGAGTCCTACTACACCGGCTCTGACGCTCGTCGGATGTGGCAGGGCTTGAAAACTATTATGGACTACAAAGGGAAACCCAGACGCGAGCTGCCCAGTGACGCGAGTCTACCAGACGAGCTAAATGCCTTTTATGCTCGCTTCGAGGCAAGCAACACTGAAGCATGGACGAGAGCACCAGCTGTTCTGGATGATGGTGTGATAACGCTCTCGATAGCCGATGTTAGCAAGACCATTAAACAGGTCAACATTCGCAAAGCCAGATGTATTACCAGGACGTGTACTCAAAGCATGCGCGGACCAACTGGTAAGTGTCTTCACTGACATTTTCAACCTCTCCCTGACCCAGTCTGTAATACCTACATGTTTCAAGCAGACCACCACAGTCCCTGTGCCCAAGGAAGCGAAGGCAGCCTGCCTAAATTATTACTGCACCGTAGCACTCACGTCAGTAGCCATGAAGTGCTTTGAAAGGCTGGTCATGGCTCACAACAGCATCCTCCTGGATACCCTAGACCCACTCCAATTCAGATACCGCCCCAACAGATTCACAGATGACGCAATTTCAATCGCATTCCACACTGCCCTTCCCCACCTGGACAAAAGAAACACCTATGTGAGAATGCTATTCATTGACTACAGCTCAACGTTCAACACCATAGTGCCCACAAAGCTCATCACTGAGCTAAGAACCCTGGGACTAAACACCTCCCTCTGCAACTGGATCCGCCATCCAGGCGGTAAGGGTCGGCAACAATATGTCTGCCACGCTGATTCTCAACACTGAGGCCCCTTAGGGGTGTGTACTTAGTCCACACCTGTACTCCCTGTTCACCCACGACCGCGTGGCCAAACACGACTCCAACACCATCATTAAGTTTGCTAAAGACGCAACAGTGGTAGGCCTGATCACCGACACCGATGAGACAGCCTATAGGGAGGAGGTCAGAGACCTGGCAGTGTGGTGCCAGGACAACAACCTCTCCCTCAACGTGATCAAAACAAAGGGAGCTGATCGTGGACTACAGGAAAGGGCGGACCGAACAGGCCCCCATTCTCATCGACGGGGCTGTAGTGGAGCGGGTTGAGAGTTTCAAGGTCCTTGGTGTCCACATCACCAACAAACTAACATGGTCCAGACGCACCAAGACAGTTGTGAAGAGGGCACGACAAAATCTATTCCCCCTCAGGAGACTGAAAAGATTTGGCATGGGTCCTCAGATCCTCAAAAAGTTCTACAGCTGCACCATCGAGAGCATCCTGACTGGTTGCGTCACCGCCTGGTATGGCAACTGCTCGGCATCTGACTGTAAGGCGCTACAGAGGGTAGTGCGTAACGGCCCAGTACATCACTGGGGCCAAGCTTCCTGCATTCCAGGACCTATATAATAGGTGGAGTCAGAGGAAAGCCCACGGAAATGTCAGAGACTCCAGTCACCCAAGTCATAGTCTGTTTTCTCTGCTACCGCACGGCAAGCGGTACCGGAGCGCCAAGTTTAGGACCAAAAGGCTCCTTAACAGCTTCTACCCCCAAGCCATAAGACTGCTGAACAATCAATCAACTGGCCACCAGACTATTACATTGACCCCCCCTCCCTTTGTTTTGTACACTGCTGCTACTCGTTTATCTATGCATCGTCACTTCACCCCTACCTACATGTTACAAATTACCTCTAACCTATACCCCCTGTATATAGCCTTGTTACTGTTATGTTATTGTGTTACTTTTTACTTTAGTTTATTTGGTCAATATATTCTCAGACGGTTATCGTCATGCAAAAGTCGGTCGGTCGCATGGTAATTGACCATTAATTAACATAAACACTCCGTATCTACAGGCCTTCACGCATACAACCTGCATACAAGCGGATTACACTTAAAAAGTCTAAATCTATTTAATATACCAAATCACAATAAATCCCAGATTTATTTGAGTCAGGTCTAAAGAAAGATGATATGAAGAAGATGTATGTCAGAAGAATAGAATGGGTTTGCCTACTGTGTGTTATTTGGCGCATGCTCCATGCCTAAGGCTTGTTCATTTAGCTGACAAGATAAGCTTATAAGTGCTGCGCCATTACTTATATTAGGGCTGTGATTTTATAGTAGGAAGACTATAATTGAACTTGAATAAAATAGAAAAATATAATTCATACAGGTGTATAAAATCGAGCACACGGCCATGCAATCTCCATAGACAAACATTGGCAGTAGAATGGCCTTATTGAAGAGCTCAGTGACTTGCAACGTGGCACCGTCATAGGATGCCACCTTTCCTACAAGACAGTTTGTCAAATTTCCTTTGGGATGAATTGGAATGGCGACTGTGAGCCAGGCCTAATAGCCCAACATCCATGCCCGACCTCACTAATGCTTGTGGTTGAATGGAAGCAAGTCCCTGCAGCAATGTTCCAACATCTAGTTTGAAAGAAGAATGGAGGCTGTAATATCAGCAAGGGGGGGGGTTGGGGGGGCAAATCCATATTAACATCCATGATTTTGGAATGGGATGTTCAACGAGCAAAAGTCCACATACCTCTGGCCATGTAGTGTATTATGACTGGCTGTTGTTGCTACAGTGGCTCTAGAGGGAAAAAACGAATATTGCATGTCCGTTTTTTCAAGCCAAGGTCTTTAGGAAGTCTGCGAGCACAGACGTTCACTTTGCCTAGTTCTGCTAGGATGAAACAGAACCTATGGCCTTTTCTCAATTGCATACTCCAAGTGTCCTCTCTCCTCGTCTCCTTCTCAAAAACCCATTGGATGAGAAAGCCAGAGGTTCACTATTTCCATTTACTGTACCCACTGAGCACCGACCGACACCGGACGTCCATGGACGATGAAAAGTTGCTGAAATTTGGTCAATTCAAATTCTGAACCAATCATGGCATCTGTTTCACAAGATTGACAGCTAGGACTGATTAGATCAAATTAATGAATTAGAATGTATGTTTTAGCGTGATGTTCCATCAATACTTCCTCTCTGACAACCAGTTTCAACTCGCCATTTGCATTTGAGGTTCGGTCCAACAGAACCAGTCATATGGACAAACACATTTAACCCATATAAATTGAGCTCAGGTGCATCCTGCTTCCATTAATCATCCTTGAGATGTTTCTACAACTTGACTGGAGTCCACCTGTGGTAAATTCAATTGAATGGACATGATTTGGAAAGGCACACACCTGTCTATATAAGGTCCCACAGTTGACAGGACATGTCAGAGCAAAAACCAAGACATGAGGTCAAAGGAATTGTCCGTAGAGCGCCTAGACAGGATTGTGTCGAGGCACAGATCAAAACAATGGCCTCCATCATTCTTAAATGGAATAAGTTTGGAACCACCAAGACTTCCTAGAGCTGGCCACCCAGCCAAACTGAGCAATCGGGGGAGAGGGGCCTTGGTCAGGGAGGTGACCAAGAACCCAATGGCCAGAGTTCCTCTGTGTAGGAGTTCCTCTGACTGTAATTGAGTGTATGTAAACTTCTGACCCACTGGGAATGTGATGAAAGAAATAAAAGCTGAAATAAATCACTCTCTACTATTATTCTGGCATTTCACATTCTTAAAATAAAGTGGTGATCCTAACTGACCCAAGACAGGGCATCTTTACAAGGATTAAATGTCAGGAATTGTGAAAAACTGAGTTTAAATGTATTTGGCTAAGGTGTATGTAAACTTCCAACTTCAACTGTATGTGGGGTTTTGTAAAAGAATGACAAGACACTAGGCAATATTTCGTAACTTACAGAAGGCAAATAATTAACGCAAAATTAGATATAAAAATGTTGATATTGGTTGGCAAGGGCCTTAATTCAACATTATTGTGTTTTGATGCATTTCAAATATCTTAAAGCTTTAATTTGACAACAAATGTTATGTGCTCCTATGAACTTCACGTTGGTGCTCATGGGTCCTTTTACATGGAAATTGCCCAGAATATTGTTTTCACATTAATTAATTTATGCAGCACACACACACACTATACTACACACTAAACTAGCCAACATACCTGTAAAAAGCAGTTCCCAATCTGGGTGTGTTCCAGGACAGACACATTATACAGCTGCTGCTGGAACATGGGCTCGTTGTCATTGACGTCCTCGACCATAACGGTGATGGTGGCTGTGGAGGACAGGGCTGGTGACCCCCCATCGACCGCAACCATCAGGAACCGCACCTCCGTCTCCCTCTCGCGGTCCAATCTGGCTGCCGTGGTAATGAGGCCTGATTCTGGGTCGACGTTGACCAGGTGGTCCTGGTCTGACTGTAGGATGGAGTAGAAGATGGCTGCGTTGACCCCGTCGTCCGAGTCTCTGGCCTGCACACTCAGCAGGGAACTACCCTGGGGTACATCCTCAGATACAGACACAGTGTAGATGTTCTGGTCAAAAACCGGCCGCCAATCGTTGGTGTCGGTGACCCTCACCGACAATGTGCTTTCACTCTTCAATGGTGGGCTACCGAAATCCGAGGCAACCACTTTTAACTCGTACAGCCCCTCTTTCTCCCTGTCCAGCTCGCCGTCCACGCACAAGGCGTACAGGAAGTCATCAGTCTGTTTCAGGGTGAACTTCCCGCCGCCACCTTCGAGGGTGACCCTGAGTCTCCCAACCTCTCCCAGGTCGGGGTCAGAGACTGATATCCTGGCAACGTATTCTCCCATACCTGCCCCTTCCGACACCTCGGCTTCCCCAGTCTCACTCAGAAACATTACGTTGATAACGGGCCTGTTGTCATTGATGTCTAGTACCCTCAAGGCTACAAAGGTGCTGCTATACTCCGGCTGGGCGCCGTTATCCCTCGCCCTGACAATCAACTCATAGAACGGCTGTGTCTCAAAGTCTAAGGGTTTGTTAACATGAATGACACCAGAAGTTCCGTTAATGACAAAGAATTCATTCGGGTCACTCTGGCGTCGGTTGATCTCGTAGGTTACGAGCCCGTTGTCTCCGAGGTCCAGATCTGTGGCGTAGATCTGACACACAGGTGTCATTACCAGAGCATCCTCCCACACTGAAGCTTGGTATTCTGTCTGATTGAACACAGGTGGGTTGTCATTTTCATCCGAGACGTGGATATGAACCTGAAGCCGCCCTGTTTTAGGTGGGATACCCCCATCAAACGCCTCAATGGTCAGAGAATAAAGATCTCTTGTTTCTCTGTCCAATTTCTCAGTGAGGATCAGGTCCAGGTTGAATAGATTTCCAACCCCCTCACGATATTTCACCTTAAAAATATTTCCCATCTCACCTTCAGTGATGCGGTAACCTCGAGTTCCAAACTCACCCTCATCCTGGTCTTTAGCCCCCTCAAATTCAAAGCGAGTTCCTGGAGGACTTAATTCTGACACATTCAACTCCACCTTTTCAGTGGAGAATACAGGAGAATGGTCATTCACATCTTCAACCACTATTTTTACCTTAATCACCTCGCCTGTGAGAGTGGCTGCCACAAATTCATACCGGTCTCTGCTCTCCCTGTCCAGCACCACTGCTGTTGAAATGATTCCAGTGTCTGCATCTATTTCCAAGTCTTTAAAAACATAAGAATCTCTACTTTCAGATATGAAAAATCCACTGCTTGGAGTGTGTAACCCCGCTCTTATATCCCCAACAATAGTCCTCGCAGGTAGTCCCTCTTCGATTGAGAGACTGAGGTTGTACACCTGCTGAGCAAATGAGCGCTCCCACAAAAGAGACACAGCAAATAGTTGAAATAAAGTCGCCGCATTTCGACGGCTAATTTTTCCCCTCGACATTTTATATTCCGAAACTCAATTTACATTGTCCGTGTAAAATGAGTGTCAAACACGACGAGTCTTGAAGATATTCACGTTTCAGACAGATACTCGAAATGCGGACAGGTAGTAACACCTTCCTGCGCTCGGTTAGAGGATAGTTCACTCTTCAACATGTAAAACATGGTTACAGTTTACATCACGTTATTTAACGTAATAGGATTAGGTCCCTCGAAATATTTCTATTGCCAAAAAAATAGGTCATGCTTCTTCGAAATCCGTCGTGTAGCGAATGAAGTCGGGTAAGAATACACAGTGAATCAAGATAAACAGTGAAACCGCGCTGGTACGACCGGCAACCCGACTGGAGCGCGCAGCACGCACCTTCAACGATGCGAGTGTCCGTGGCCTTGACCGGCTGGCAGCTCGAATCAGGTCAGCTACCGTATGTAACTGGTAGACATCCAGAGGGAATGAAATATCGTTATGTTCATCAGCACATATGTTAGTTGTTGCTATTAGTCAGATGTTGAATAAATTGTGTTTAAATAAAGTTAAAGAAAAAGTCCCCAGAAAATCTGATGCTAAAATTACTTGAAACAGTATCACAAGTAATAATATTGCATAAAAGATGGTACTGTAATTAGTCACATCATTTGAAGTGTATAATCTTAAATGTAGGCCTAAACGTATTATGTCTGCTGTTCATAATTGTCTAATCATAATTATTAAGATAATCTCTAATCTACTGTTATAGATTCAATATTCTTAATCTAGCAATATTCTTGTGCCTAATATATTTTCTGTAGAGAACATATCTACTGATGTGTTCTGTCATGGCACCTGGGTTTAAAATGCAGATACCTCTCCTCATGTGTCTGTCTTTCACAGTGCCTGTCAATGTAGGAGCCTATCATTAGTTCATAAATGTCAGTGTTTTGGAGAATGGGCATTGGTTTGGACACCGTGGTATGATGCTGATGGTTTGTCTTGTTGTGTCGGGATGGAGTACAGCTCCATCTAGAGGTCATGTCAGGGATAACAGTTGTTGCCAACTGTGACGTTTTAGTCAAGCCTAACCCTAAACCTTTTTCCTAACCTTAACCTCATTCTCCTAACCTGCCGAGTTAATTCTCCTAACCTGCTGCGTTAGTTCTCCTGGCATGTTACGTAAAGACACTTCTGTCCATACCTGGGTTAGGATTAGCTGAAATGCTACAGTTGTCAACAAATCATCAGTCCCGACAAAATATCAGTAATCACCACACTGGCTATTTGCCACTTTGGGTGTCAATCAAAAGGCGTCCTGCCCACCCCATCTTCCCCCACGTCAAAAGTGGCTTCCTCTCTCCTCGTCTCCTTACCTTCATCTACACCAGGGGTGTAAACACTCCATGGAGGGCAGAGTGTCTGCTGTTTTTTGTTATTTCCAATAAAGACCTTGACAACAAGGGGATCAGTTACCTTAATTGATCAATTAAGTTTCAAGGGACGAGCGAAAACCGGGAAAGACACGCGTCCCTCTGTGGAATTAGTTTGATTCCTGTGATCTACAAAGATCTGAAAGAGTTGGACAAGTGAAAAATGTTTTACATTAAGAAGAGGTGAAGAGGGCAGAAGATTTCACACAAACACAGACGCACACATACAGTTTCTTTCATAAAATCTTTTTTTCCCTCTTGCGGTAATAGGACAGAGAAGTGTGTGGTAAACTGTCTGTATTATTCAACATTAGTCATTTGCCAAACAGTAATATTTGCGAACTATACATTTGATCGATGTCGCTGATTTAACAACAACACAATTAATACACGTCTACTATTTAGATATAAAGGCATTTTCACCTCAGAAAAGGGATGCACAGTCACAGGAATATAACAATCATTAATCTCATTACAACCTCATTGTGACTATTAATGTCCATATCCGGTGTCATGATCACTCTCAACAACTTCATCTGGAACCACGTCCCATAGCTGAAGTCGACACTGTCAACAACACCCTATTATGTCACACGGTTGGATGACAACAGGAGGGAGTTTCCAAGGTGACTCAGGTGTTTTTCTACAGGACACAGGAGTCTACTCTACCTGACACAGGGACACTGAGAAGCAGGGAGTGAGCATGAACATTAGCTCTAAAGTGGACGCTTCATGTCTGCCCCCAAATGCTGGGTAGAGGGCCTCAGTGAATGTGGTCTGGAATGTGTACAGGTGGGTCATTGTATCAGTGGAGATGTCATTTAAGTGCTAATGCCCTCGAAACTGGTGTTTCGGAGGATATATTGGCACGGGTGTTGTGAGGCCCGAGACAAGGTTGAGGCATTATCACTTTTAAACAACGGGTTACCAACATATTCAAATAATGGTTCACTGTTGGATTGGATTCACATATTTTCATATTTTTATTTTATTTTGATGAATGTATTCATACTATTTCATCCTTCCAAAATATATAGTCCCGACACAAATCTAGAGTTGTTACCCAAGCCGGCTGGTCGTTCTTTCTATCGGTTCTGTTGTTGGTAATTCAGTCTTTTTGTTCTGTATCTATGGACGCGACCCAGTCGTTCGTTCTACATTTGCCATTGTCATACTGGCTGGCAATGTTCTTATACCTTGCTGGCTAGATAGACAACCACGGCTAACTTACAGTCAAGTAAAAAATAACAGCAAAGCAGCCGCATTTGTTTAAGCTGTTTTCTAGTGACATTTATTTCGATACATCCATAACAAATGAGCTAATGAGGCGCGATTTCTCCAGGCATAGAAAATGTGCTCACTCAGCCAGGACACTGTTGTTCAGAGGAGATAGCCAACAACACAGCAAACACAATCACTTCAAACTGAAGCTAAAAAGACTGAAAAAAATAAATAAAAAAATACATCATTTATTTTCAAAGACTTATTATTTAAGGTCATTCCAGTTGATAATATGAATTTTCAGAAAATGCTATCATTTATTATTAAGATGTACACAGTTTCCATTTCCATTTGATAATGACATGTCAACCTGACTAAATATATTTGTACATTTGTAACGATTTGTAGATATAAATTGTAAATGACTTGTTGTGGAAAACTCCATCGTTTAATCAGTCTGTGTGGTTGACAGGAGAGATGATGAGAGGGGCTAGGTTTTTACCACCAGCATTATTACAGGGGCTGAATAATGGATATAGTTTCTCAGTGAAGGTGCAGCCAGTGTAAGAGTAGATCAATGACCTGGCCTCCACATCATAAAAAGAGACCTGACCCTCCTCATAGTCTACAAACACCCCCACCTTCTGAGGCTTCTCTCTCAGGGACAGGAGGAAATGGGGGCAGGTACCGGCTTTGTACACGTTGCCATCCCTTAGCAACACAGTCCAGAGTCCATTCTCAGGGCTCAGTGAGATATTCCCCTTCCTGTCTATGGACTCTCTGGCCACTCCTAAAGTCCACTTAGTCTTCCCCTTAACCGTCACCTCATAGTAAAATCTCCCAGAGGAGAAGCAATCCTTTCCAAGGACGATGGAAAATCGATCAAACATTTTTGGATTGTCAGGTAGATTCTGTAGTGTTTCTCCACATCTTACTTGTTTCTCATCCTCAGACAGGATGAGACTGGGATGTGCTGTATCAGGGTCCAGAGTCACATCCACTGCATACTGCTGAATCCTCTGCAGTTTGACTTCAGGAAACAGTTTCTCCATCTCTTTATTCAGCATTTCCTCCAGCTCAGACACAGCGGTCCTCACAGTCCCTACACACAGATCACTGTGAACACTGATCTCAGACCAGTCCTTGGTGGATGGAGGGGTGCACACTAGAGTTGTGAAGCTCTGGAGAAGTTGGAGGTGGTCCTCGGTGTGAGAGAGCTGCTCCAGCTCAGTGCTTCTCCTCTTCAGCTCAGTGATTTCATGCTCCAGCTCTTTAATGAGCCCTTCAGCCTGCCTCTCTGCTGCTTTCTGCTTCTTCTCAATCACCTCAATCACCTCAACCTGGCTTTTCTCAATGGATCGAACCAGAGCAGTGAAGACCTGCATGCTGTCTGCTATCTCTCTCGTTGCATCTCTCTTGCTGAGCTCTACTGAGTGTTTGATCTCCTTTAGCTTCTGCAGTCGCTCTTGGATAATCTGCTGCAACTCTGCCTCAGTTTTCCCCAGCTGAGCTTTCCTCTCTCCACACTCTTCATCTATAGGGACAGTGTCATGAGTCTTGTGGTCTGCCTCAGTGCAGAACTGACACACACACATCTGGTCAGTCCTACAAAACAGCTCCAGAACTCTGTCATGCTTCTTACAGATCCTGTCTTCCAGGTTCTCCACGGGGTCAATCAGTTTGTGTCTCTTTAAGGCTGGGGCTATCTGATGAGGCTCCAGGTGAGTCTTACAGTAAGAGGTCTGACACACCAGGCAGGACTTCAGGGCCTTGAACTTCGTCCCAGTGCAGACGTCACAGGTCACTTTTCCGGGATTGGCAGGGCAATCATCTTTACCTTTGTCTGTCATCCTTTTAAAATGATCTACAACCTCTCTGAACGTTGTGTTGACACGAAGCTCAGGTCGTGTGTAGAATGTCTCCTTACACAGTGGACATTGACAGAGGTCATTGCTATCCCAATACTCTGTGACACAGGTTATGCAGAAGTTGTGTCCACATGAAGTGGAGACTGGCTCAGTGAACACGTCCAGGCAGATAGAGCACAGGAACTGCTCTTCAGACAGGAGACTGCTGGAGGAAGCCATATCTAGACAGAGAAACTGAAACTGAAAATCATTTTCTTGGAATAATGAGTCAGCTCTCGATAGTTTTAGTGCCACCAGCTTGAATAAAGTTGTGATAAGTCAGTATAAACTCGCTAAATTACAAAAGTGAGGTAAACATAGGTACTGTAGATTAAAAAAACAACTGGAAACTACAGTAGAATGAACACAGTAAACAATTATCGGTACTTTCAACTCACCTGTCTGTGTGTGTTTGTGAGAGTGTGGGCACCTTCTCTGATTTTGTCTGTAGCTTAAACGGTATTATCAACAAAACAAAGACACATTTCTAAAGAGTTTGAGCTAGATTGAGCTAGTTTGCTCATGCGCACAACATACAGTCCAATACATATATCAACTTCAGTTGACATGCTCCTCCCCACCCAGTGCTTCCACGTGCTGCACGTGCTCTGGAACAAAATTAACCCTTCGCCCGGCTGATCTCTCTCTTCATTCTTGATACAATGTTTTACCATTTGAAATCAAACGAGAAGAGAATAGTTTAATAAACCGGACTGTTTTCATTTTCACTAATCTTGGTAGAAATGTATTAATAATTAATATAATTTATGAAATATATAACTATGAATTATGAATGAAGTGTGATTTAGGGATGTTAAACAAAGGCTAATTGCAGCGGTATGGAAGGTTTTCCAAAGACATCGACAACCACAGAATTCTAATTCCACATGAGGATGAACAAATATATTATAGTGGCAATGTACATTTCTTACATTTATAGCTAATTATCTAATGCACCTGTAGCCAATTTTCAACATTTATTTGTTTAGCATAGGGCTTTATTTTCTTCAAAATACCACTGTGAGAAAGCTTATAGTTTCCTGCTATAAGAGAGGGCAAAGAGAGGTGGGCTATCAGCTGTCATAGTGAATGTAGATGATGTATATCAGCTTGTTAGCTAGCTAGCTTGTTACCTATGCTGTTGAAACTAGTCATTAACTGTGGTTGAAGTTTGAACTAACTAACTAGGTTGAACTAACAAACAATCGAATTGAAGCCTTCCCTGTTCTTGACTGTGAGATGACACATGCAACTCAAAAAGGAAGCCACTACTACACAACAATAACTGGTAGCTTCTGCCTGCAGGAGGAGCCACCAGGGTTGCCAGGTCTAGCTAATATTTCTAGCCCAATAACCCCTGAAAACCCACCCACAAGGCATGAAAACTAGCCCAAAAAAGAAAGAGGGGATTTGACACATTTATCCATGAAATCCTTTTTCCATTACGTTATCGAGCAAATTAAGAAGGAATATCAAAGTCATTTTTAATGACGTAGGCTAATAAGCAAAATTTGATTTTCCATCAATATAATAATTATTGTGAGTTTAAGAATATGTCGCAAGAGAAAAGATAACTAGCCCTTATTAAACTCTCCAGATCATTTTCCATCAATGGATGTCGATTTAACTTATTTCGACTGCTATGATTATGCAATAAGGCCGAGGAGGTGTGGTATGTGGTCAATATATCACGGCTAAGGGCTGTTCTTAGGACATAGCCCTTAACCGTGGTATATTGTGCCTTATTCCTATTATAAACTGGTCAACAACGTAATATGTGTGTAGGATTCTAAGTGTAATTTCGATGTTGTCCACAAGATGACAGCAGTGTGTGTAGAAAGTTTCAGACTGATCCATTGAATAATTACATCACTACACAATATTATGTATCAAGTCTGCCAGGTGTCCTTCACAAGTTTGCCCAAATGTGCCAAATTGGTCAATTGATACATTTTCAAGTACATAACTATAGAGAACATACAAAAATGCTATGGTAAAACAACATTAAAGTGTACAGTACTCCCAGGAATGTCATACATCATGGATAATTAGCTTCCATACAGAAAATACACTAACCTTCACACATCTAGATGTCCGTGTGGGGTGGGTGTGGAGCCAGAGACAGCAGTGGTGTCAAACTGTTCCTACATTTCGCTGTAGTAGCTACTATAAATTGAACAGTGCAGTCAGATTAACAATAATTTAAGCTTTCTGTCCATATCAGACATGTGTATGTCCCGGAAAGTGGGCTGTTGTTTACAACGTCATTCAAGTCACATTATCACATATTGAGCAACAACTGTCCCGATTTAGGGAGCCCGATCCAGTAGAGGTTATTAAACAAGTACTCATTGCAGATGTATGGAAGGTTTCCGACAACATTAACAACAGAATTCAAAATTTCACATGGGGATGAACAAATAGTGTCAGTCTAGGTAGATTTATCAATTATATCCTAGAATGTGCCTTTACACATATTCACTTGAGCTTATACCAACTACCAGTTGAGGGGGCAGGTGCTCAAAGTGAAAAAGGCCCCCCACCCCAAAAAAAAACGAGGCCTTTTGGGTAGTGTAATTTATTTATTTATTTAGTAATCTATTTATTTCACCTAATTTTAACTTTGTCTTAAAGAGAACATGTTCTGTTTAACTTCAACTTCATAAAACACGTTTTCCCATCTCAAGAGAGAGAAAGAGACACTATAGTAAGTGCCAATTAAGTGCCAATTAAAGTAACATGGTTGATAGTAAAAAGGTTGATTTAATCTTGAATCAGCCATAAAAAAAAACAACAGGGAGTAGAAATTGAATGCTAGCTTAATTTATTTTTGGAAATTGTTAATAACAAAATGTGCCTATCTAACAGGGTTGACGTGTTATGCTCGATGTGCTCCGTTTTCACTGCAAAACACCAGAAAATTGCCAAAAAGAGTAGAACCAGCTCACCTGCTCTTACACTATAACTTGACTATTAAATGTTCAATATGTTTCTTTTGAAAAGCAATAGTTGCACCATATTAAAACGAGAGTTCAGTTCACGCAATAGGGTTGACCTTAAAATTAGGCAAATGTAAATTAAGTAATCAGACTAACTAAAAAAATAATCTTGAGAAATGACTTGGTCAAAGCAACAAAATAACTAGGGCTTTACAATGATGGTGAAAACTTATAAACATGTTGGGGTTTATGTGGGTTAAAATCTTCCCGGAAGTCCTATAAACAGAGGAAATTAGATTTATCAAAATGTTCCATGTGGTTCACATTAAAGGGCACTTCATTGAATATAACAGGTTTAGATGTTAAACCTCTAAGACATCCTCTTAGAGGTTAAGTCCCCAATATGGGGGACTTTAAGCGCTTCTGGGCTGGTTCCGACTAACATTTTGGTGTACAATGCACCAAAATGTTAGTATGTCATAGGGTCCCGTATCTTACAGTGCCAGAATACGCCATCACACTGCTCTCCCTGCTCTCCCCATCTCACGCCATCTCACTGATTCATCTCGCTGGGATATTTTCCGCTGGATTTACAGCTCTCAACATGGAAAAAATACTAAATCATTTCATTGAATTGAAATAAGACCTTTTCTTGGTCACAGATGTACGAAATCACTTCATGCTTAAAGCTGAAGATGTAATGAGTCTGCACACATTTGAATGGTGTCTGCATCCCAGTGGATGTTTAGGAGACAATTCCAGCACTTAAGGTGAATATAATTTTCATTGCATTGTATGAGGTTATCCTTCTTATCTAAACTTGTGCGGTGAATTGATGTTGTGCAAAGTTGTAATGTCTTCAATTGTTTTTGTTATTTCCTGTTTTACAGCTTCGATGCTCTGGAGCCTGGTGTTGTTGTCGCCAAGGAGCGTTTCGGACTCAGTCGGGACCAGGTTTCAGCTGCTGCGCAACGCTGACGTCCTTCCTCCCATAGATGGTCTGCCTGTACAAGCACCACCTGGACTGGACACAGCTAGACAAACTTATGTTTTTGAGAAGATCAGATAGTTTGCCCTGCACCAAAGTCAAGGGCAGGACAGAAACAGGCTCTCCGAATATAGATTCCCTTGTTAACGCGTGGCTTGGATGGACCGGTCATCAGCACTATCTGCAGTGCCTCTGTTCACATGACTCTCTCCTAACACACGTTGCTGCTACAATTTTTTATAGTCCTGCTGCTCAGCCACTTTACCCCTGATTGTCTGCATATATCTTCTTCATCTAGCACTGATACTGTTATTGATATTGTTCTTGTACATACTGTATATTATTTTATTAATATAGACACTATCTATTTCTGATATTGCTACTGTGCAAGTAACCATTTGGCTGTACCATTTACACCTTCTGTAGAGACCCATCCACTTAGCGATATGTCCACTTGGCAAGATGTGGCTGGGGGATATAGCATTTCTTTCACATGACCCATCAATTTAGACAAGTGTGTCTGGTTAAGCGTCATCTAATATTTATAAAATATTTTTTATCTGGACACTTTCTGTTTACCTGGAATTTGTCCTTATTGTAGGCTACTACTTTTACCACTTTTAGTCTTAATGTTTACTACACTACTCCCTGTTTTAGCACATGGCCTGACATGTGAATCCTTAATGAGATGGGCGGGGCTAAAGATTAAGAGGGTGTGAACTATACTGAATGGGTGTAGACAAAAGAGAGCTGTCCAGTACGTACCAAAACATTCAAAGGCCATTTTCTCAAAAGTGAGTTTACAAGTTGATCAACTTTCAAAGCAGAATTACTTTCCCATTGTTTCTCAAAAATGCAGTGTATGATATACCATTTTGTAGCTTATGTAATCTCTACTTTTATCCAATGTAAAAAACACAATTTCAAATTTGGCTACATAAGACTGATTTGAGCCGGTCGGTCACATTTGTGGAATTTCTTTCCTTCTTAATGCGTTTGAGCATATCAGTTGTGATGTGACAAGGTAAAAGACCAAATCCATACTATGGCAAGAACAGCTCAAATAAGCAAAGAGAAATGACAGTCCATCATTACTTTAATTTAATTTTAATTTAATTTCATTTTTATTTCACCTTTATTTAACCAGGTATGCCAGTTGAGAAAAAGTTCTCATTTACAACTGCGACCTGGCCAAGATAAAGCAAAGCAGTGCGACAAAAACAACACAGAGTTACACATAAACAAACGTACAGTCAATAACACAATAGAAAAATCTATGTACAGTGTGTGCAAATGTAGAAGATTATGGAGGTTAGGCAATAAATAGGCCATAGAGGCGAAATAATTACAATTTAGCATTAACACTGGAGTGATAGATGTGCAGATGGTGATGTGCAAGTAGAGATACTGGGGTGCAAAAGAGCAAGAGGATAAATAACAATATGGGGATGAGGTAGTTGGATGTGCTATTTACAGATCCTGCCCTGCCTATCTAAAGTCTTCGAAAGCCAAGTTAACAAACAGATCACTGACCATTTCGAATCCCACCGTACCTTCTCCGCTGTGCAATCCGGTTTCCGAGCTGGTCACAGGTGCACCTCAATCACGCTCAAGGTACTAAACAATATCATAACCGCCATCGATAAAAGACAGTAGCCGTCTTCATCGACCTGGCCAAGGCTTTCGACTCTGTCAATCACTGTATTCTTATCAGCAGACTCAACAGGCTTGGTTTCTCAAATGACTGCCTCGCCTGGTTCACCAACTACTTCTCAGATAGACTTCAGTGTGTCAAATCGGAGGGCCTGTTGTCCGGACCTTTGGCAGTCTCTATGGGGGTTCCACAGGGTTCAATTCTCGGGCCGACTCTTTTCTCTGTATATATCAATGATGTCGCTCTTGCTGCGGGTGATTCCCTGATCCACCTCTATGCAGACGACACCATTCTGTATACTTCTGGCCCTTCTTTGGACACTATGTTAACAAACTTTCAAACAAGCTTCAATGCAATACAACACTCCTTCCGTGACCTCCAACTGCTCTTAAACGCTAGTAAAACTAAATGCATGCTCTTCAACCGATCGCAGCACGCGCTCCAGCAGGTATATCTCACTGGTCATCCTCAAAGCCAACACCTACTTTGGCCCCTTTCCTTCCACGTCTCTGCAGTTCTCTCTCTATTGACAGGAACGAATTGCAAAAATCGCTGAAGTTGGAGACTTATATCTCCCTCACTAACATTAAGTGTCAGCTATCAGAGCAGCTTACCGATCGCTGCAGCTGTACACAGCCCATCTGTAAATAACCCATTCAACTACCTACCTCATCCCCATATTGTTTTTATTTACCTTTTTGCTCTTTTGCACACCAGTATTTCTACTTGCACATCACCATCTGCACATCTATCACTCCAGTGTTAATTTGCTAAATTGTAATTACTTCGCTACTATTGGCCTATTTATTGCCTTACCTCCTTACTCCATTTGCACACACTGTATATAGATTTTTCTATTGTGTTATTGACTGTACTTTTGTGTATCCCATGTGTAACTCTGTGTTGTTGTTTTTTGTTGCACTGCTGTGCTTTATCTTGGCCAGGTTGCGGTTGTAAATGAGACTTTGTTCTCAACTGGCCTAGCTGGTTAAAAAAAGGTGAATAAAAAAAATTACAAAATAAAAATTTGTTCATTAGTTACCAGCCTCAGAAATTGTAGCCAAAATAAATGCTTCACAGAGTTCAAGTAACAGACACATCTCAACATCAACTGTTCAAAAGGAGACTGCGTGAATCAGGCCTTCATGGTCGAATTGCTGCAAAGAAACCACTACTAAAGGACACCAATAAGAATGAAATACTTGCTTGGGCCAAGAAATACAAGCAATGGATTGGTGGAAATCTGTCCTTTGGTCTGATGAGTGCAAATGTTTTGATTTTTGGTTCCAACCGCCGGGTCTTTGTGAGATGCAGAGAAAGTGAACAGATTATCTCCATATGTGTATTTCCCACTGTGAAGCATGGAGGAGGAGGTGTGATGGTGTGGGGGTGCTTTGCTGGTGACACTGTCAGTGACTTATTTAGAATTCAAGGCACACTTAACCAGCATGGCTACCACAGCATTCTGCAGAAATATGGCATCTGGTTTGCGCTTAGTGGGACTATCATTTGTTTTTTTAACAGGACAATGGCCCAACACACCTCTAGGCTGTGTAAGGGATATTTGACCAAGAAAGATAGTGATGGAGTGCTGCATCAGATGACCTGGCCTCCACAATCACCCGACCTAAACCCAATTGAGATGGTTTGGGATGTGTTGGACCACAGAGTGAAGGAAAAGCAGCCAACAAGTGCTCAGCATATGTGGGAACTCCTTCAAGACTGTTGGAAAAGCATTCCAGGTGAAGCTGGTTGAGAGAATGCCAAGAGTGTGCAAAGCTGTCATCAAGGCAAAGTGTGGCTACTTTGAAGAATCTCAAATATAAAATATATTTTGATTTGTTTAACACTTTTTTGGTTACTACATGATTCCAAATGTGTTAATTCATAGTTTTGAGATCTTCACTATTATTCTACAATGTAGAAAATAGTAAAAATAAAGAAAAACCCTTCAATGGTTAGGTGTGTCCAAACTTTTGGTCTGGGCGGGTTGGGAGGGAGACTAGGTCTGCATAGCGAGACAAACTCCCATGATTTGTGAATCTGTTTGAAAGAAACAGCTAGAGCGACAGTTGTAATGGCTTTGAAAAAATATGATTTCAGCTAATAGGGAAAAGTATCTAAACAAATAAAAACAGTATGGCATTTACTATCATAATCTATTTAACGTGGATTTACTGTTAATCCTATTTAATCCCGGCCTTAGTAAAACCCTGCTGTCAATAAACAGTGAAATCAATCTCCCAATACTACCATCGGGAGGAGCCCTTGAGCCACAGTGGATGAGTAGTAGACATCCACAGGTACTCAGAGGATGCCCATAAAAACTGACCCAGGATTATAGGTATTTTCAACCCCTTATAATTTACACTGAGTGAACAAAACATTAGGAACACCTGCTCTTTCCATTACATAGACTGACCAGGTGATCCTAGGTGAAATATATGATCCCTTATTGATGTCACTTGTTAAATCCACTTCAATCAGTGTAGATGAAGGGGAGGAGACAGGTTAAAGAAGGATTTTCAAGCCTTGAGACAATTGAGACATGAATTGTGTATGTGTGCCATTCACAGGGTGAATGGGCAAGACAAAATATTTTAGTGCCTTTGAACGGCGTGTGGTAGTAGGTGTGCCAGGCGCACCGGTTTGATTGTGTCAAGAACTGCAACACAGCTGGGTTGCTCAACAGTTTGCCGTGTATCAAGAATGGTCCACCACCCAAAGGACATCTAGCCAACTAGACACAACTGTGGGAAGCATTGGAGTCAACATGAGCCAGCATCCCTGTAGAACGCTTTTGACAATCTTGTAGTCCATGCCCGACTAATTGAGGCTGTTCTGGGGTCAAAAGTGGGTGAAATGTAATATTAGGAAGGTGTTCCTAATGTTTTGTACACTCAGCGTACGTTAGAATTTAAGGAAGAGTCATCTGATCCTAGATCTGTGGTTGAAGGCTACTTCTACCCAGCTGGCTTGTATTAATAGGATCAGGGGTATAGAATAGAAAGTGCTGACAGAGCACAAGAGAGGATCAAAGCCGGCCCCTATTGAGACTAAATCCTACTCCACAGTCTGTTCCCCCACTGTTCAGGGACTCAAGGTGAGCTAACCAACACACAGGTGTGGTATATAGTAGCAGGCATGTAAAGCCTGTGGTTTCATCTCAATACTTTTGCGTCCTCCTCTTAACTCCTTTCCTTCATCTGTCCTGAAATGAACTGGGGGAGCGAAAAAGCACAGGTTCCCAGAACGGTATCCGACACACAGATTTACCTTGTGTGTTTTCAGACAAAGGAAATGGGGTGGGGATAGGAAACCACTTTAGACTATTGAGATGCCACTGTGTATCCCAGAGTTCCCAAACTTCACAACCCCTCTCACTTTTGCTTTACTATGACAGCGTGAGAAGCTGTGAAAGGGAAGATCAATTTCTGTGTATTGTGTATTGTTGGATGGACGAGGCAACATGATGTATTTTATTATTTATTGTAAAATAAAATGCATTCATTCTGGAGTGGCGCCTCAAAGGGCCCTAAACATGGGAAGGGAGTGGAGGAGGGTGACCGCCCTGAAGACTTTCATCCATCTCTGTAATCCTCAAATCCCACTCAGGGTCAGGAGGACTCAATGACACCACTACAGCCCCATGCTTATTTTGTATCCATTCATACAATTAGCTGTATATCGGTGTGATATGTAACTTGAAAGGCAGTTTATCTACATTTACATTACACTTGGATGAAGTGTCTGTGTGGAGTGGGAACTATAGGATTGCTTATCTTGAGGTCTGTGAAGACTATGGACAGTGCACTGTGTTGACTAGAGGTTAAGGTAAGGCTACATGAAACTGAATGTAGTATTTTACTCAGTAAACAAAGTTGTGGTCCTTGTCATTGTGATATTTTTTTGGTCTGTTGTCAAGATAAAACCATAACAACATTAGCAGTAATATATGGATGTCTATTATGCCTCTATAATGAACTAAGTTATATTGATCTACTTTGTTGTCAATCTGTAAACCCTGTTGTATTGAATATACATTCATTATATCTAAACATGCATCTTTACAATGCAAGAAAATGTATGTTTTTGGCAGAAGGACAATATGTCTCTGTTTGCTTTGTGTTTGATATGCTACACAGATTGGCTGCCATGATCAGCACGTCAGGCACTCGTCCGTTCCTGGCGGTTGCGCCTCGCATTTATCCAAACATGGCCACAGACACAGAGGAGGACAGTGAGGATGAAATGTAAACAATACATCCAGTTGAAGTCGGAAGTTTACATACACCTTAGCCAAATACATTTCAACTCCGTTTTTCACAATTCCTGACATTTAATCCTAGTAAAAATTCCCTGTCTTAGGTCAGTTAGGACCACCATTTTATTTTAAGAATGTGAAATGTCAGAATAATAGTAGAGAGAACGATTTATTTCAGCTTTTATTTCTTTCATCACAATTCCAGTGGGTCAGAAGTTTACATACACTCAATTAGTATTTGGTAGCATTGCCTTTAAATTGTTTAACTTGGGTCAAGCGTTTCGGGTAGCCTTCCACAAGCTTCCCACAATAAGTTGGGTAAATTTTGGCCCATTCATCCTGACAGAGCTGGTGTAACTGAGTCAGGTTTGTAGGCCTCCTTGCTAAGTGTATATACAGTTGAAGTCGGAAGTTTACATACACTTAGGTTGGAGTCATTAAAACACATTTTTCAACAACTCCACAAATTTCTTGTTAACAAACCATAGTTTTGTCAAGTCGGTTAGGACATCTATTTTGTGAATGACACAAGTAATTTTTCCAACAATTGTTTACAGACAGATAATTTCACTTAGAATTCACTGTATTACAATTCCAGTGGGTCAGAAGTTTACATACACTAAGTTGATTGTGCATTTAAACAGATTGGAAAATTCCAGAAAATGATGTAATGGCTTTAGAAGCTTCTGATAGGCTAATTGACATCGTTTGAGTCAATTGGAGGTGTACCTGTGGATGTACTTCAAGGCCTACCTTCAAACTCAGTGCCTCTTTGCTTGACATGGGAAATTCAAAAAGAAATCAGCCAAGACCCGCAAAAATTGTAGACCTCCACAAGTCTGGTTCATCCTTGGGAGCAATTTACAAACACCTGAAGGTACCACGTTCATCTGTACAAACAATGGTACAGAAGTTTTAACACCATGGGACCACGCAGCCGTCATACCGCTCAGAAAGGAGACGCGTTCTGTCTCCTAGAGATGAACGTACTTTGGTGCGAAAAGTGCAAATCAATCCCAGAACAACAGCAAAGGACCTTGTGAAGATGCAGGAGGAAACGGGTGCAAAAGTATCTATATCCACAGTAAAAAGAAGTGTTATATCGACATAACCTGAAAAGCCACTCAGCAAGGAAGAAGCCACTGCTCCAAAACCGCCATAAAAAAGCCAGACTACGGTTTACAAGTGCACATGGGGACGAAGATTGTACTTTTTGGAAAAATTTCCTCTCGTCTGATGAAACAAAAATATAACTGTTTGGCCATAAGGACCATCGTTATGTTTGGAGGAAAAAGGAAGAGGCTTGCAAGCCGAAGAACACCATCCCAACCGTGAAGCACAGGGGTGGCAGCATCATGTTGTGGGGGTGCTTTGCTGCAAGAGGGACTGGTGCACTTCACAAAATAGATGGCATCATGAGGAAGGAAAATTATGTGGATATATTGAAGCAACATCTCAAGACATCAGTCAGGAAGTTAAAGCTTGGTCGCAAATGGATCTTCCAAATGGACAATGACTCCAAGCAGACTTCCAAATGTGTGCCAAAATGGCTTAAGGACAACAAAGTCAAGGTATTGGAGTGGCCATCACAAAGCCCTGACCTCAATTTCCTAGAAAGTCTGTGGGCAGAACTGAAAAAGCTTGTGCGAGCAAGAAGTCCTACAAACCTGGCTCAGTTACATCAGCTCTGTCAGGAGGAATGGGCCAAAATTCCCCCAACGTATTGTGGGAAGCTTGTGGAAGGCTACCCGAAACGTTTGACCCAAGTTAAACAATTTAAAGGCAATGCTATCAAATACTAATTGAGTGTATGTAAACTTCTGACCCACTGGGAATGTGATGAAAGAATTAGAAGCTGAAATAAATTATTCCCTCTACTATTATTCTGACATTTCACATTCTTAAAATAAAGTGGTGATCCTAACTGACCTAAGACAGGGAATTTCTACTAGGATTAAATGTCAGGAATTGTGAAAAAGTTGAAATGTTGTTGAAATGTATTTGGCTAAGGTGTATGTAAACTTCCGACTTCAATTGTAGCTACCTGTTGGTCCAATTGTAGTTTGATACTGAACTTTATTGATGTTGCCATGTTTTTACTGGCTGTATTTTAAATATTGTTTGTTGTCTCCAGAGATGAAACTTCTCCTGGCCCAGGGCGTCTGTTCAATGTGAACAACAGTAACAACAATGAGGAGTGAGTCTGTCCACATATACTGTGTTGTGTGTTGTGTGTGTGTGCACTAGTGGTAGTAGTAGTTTTATTACAGTACATGTTGGCCATAAATGGCAGCTAAAAGCTGAATTCGTACACAGCACATACAAGTAAGCAAAAACAGTAAAACAAATCAGGAAGCTTATTTATTATTTAACTAGTTAAGTCAGTTAAGAACAAATTCTTATTTTCAATGACAACCTAGGAACAGTTAACTGCCTTCAGGGACAGAAAGACCGATTTTTACCTTGTCAGCTTGGGGATTTGAGCTTGCAACCTTTTGGTTACTAGTCCAACGCTCTAACCACTAGACTACCTGCCGCCCCGAAGTCAGGGTGGGAGCTGAAGCAGTTAGTTTTGGTAGCGTCAATGTCCTGAGTGGTGGGAGGCAGCATCACAGTCACAGGGATGAAGCATGGCGGTCACAGGGATGAAGCATGGCAGTCACAGGGATGAAGCATGGCGGTCACAGGGATGAAGCATGGTGGTTACAGGGATGAAGCATGGCGGTCACAGGGATGAAGCATGGCGGTCACAGGGATGAAGCATGGAGGTCACAGGGATGAAGCATGGCGGTCACAGGGATGAAGCATGGCGGTTACAGGGATGAAGCATGGCGGTCACAGGGATGAAGCATGGCGGTTACAGCCAGGGGGGAATCGTGGGACAGGATCAGATAGGTCCAGAGTCGTTAAGCAGAGTACCCCGTAGCGTAGCCACTTGACTTTGACAGCTACTCCTCCACTACCAAAAAGTAGCACCCACATGGGTGATGTAGCTGGCGCCAGAAAGTTCACCCATTATCAGTAGTGCAAAGTAGGCTATTACAGTCCTCAAGCCTCTGCCATCACCGCAAGCCATCTCAACTGTCCTTCAGCTTCGGGCTTCTCCTCAACCTATAAAACACCTCTACTTAGTCAGTTTGCTAGCTAGTAGCTACCTAGAAAACGTCCACAATGGTACAATGTGGGACCAATGTTGGCCAAAATATTGTCCCCATGTAGGCTACCCACAATGGGCTGATGCACCTTTGCTCCACATGGACCCTAAAGTCATTGGCCCAGTGTGGCCCAGTGTGGGCAGACCATATCTGGTGGGAGCAGCTCTCACCCTACCTGAAATAAGCCTATCTTTTCCCAGGAAACATGCCCACATTAGCACGATGTGGTCCGAATGCGGGTTAAAAGATTGGACCCATGTAGGCTGCCCACATTGGACCGATGCTCCTTTGCTTATCGGCTTCACATTGGCCCCCTACGACAGGTGGCCCCAAGGGCAGCCCTCACTTTGCCTGTAATAAGCCCATCTTTTGTTGGATCTCCTGCCTGTTACAATGTAGAAATTATTTACACGAGAGACAGCAGCATTGTCTGCTCGCCATTACGGCTGCCATGGCAACTCTCAGTGTGTGTGTGTGTGTGTGTCTGTGTGTGTGTCATAAGATGTGTCTTTTTACCCCAGGGAGGAGGAGAAGAAGAAGAAGAAAAAGGAGAAGAAAGAAAAGAAAGAGAAAAAACAGTAAACACCTAATTTGTCCCTCCATTTCCCACGAATGCTGCGTAGTTAGATAGAGAAGAGAGAGAGAGAGGGTTACGCGCAAGAAAGCGTTTGCAAAACTTTGTATTTGTTTTCTCAGGAAAAATAAAGAAAAGAAGAAGCAGAAAGAGCAAGAGGAGAAGGAAAAGGAGGAGAAGGAAAAGGAGGAGAAGGAAAAGGAGGAGAAGGAAAAGGAGGAGAAGGAAAAAAGGAGAAAGAAGAAAAGGAGAAAAAGGAGAAAGAGATGAAGGAGCGGTGTGTATGATAGTAACATCCCCTCAAGCGATACACCGACATCAGCATTAATATCTATATAGGACTCTGTTTAAATTAAAAATATGAAGTATATTATTATTATTATTAAGTATCATGTATTAAGTATTACGTATTAAATGGACCTCTCTCCATCTTCCTTTCCTCTCAGGTCCAAAGAAGTGTTTTTCATCAATCCAGCGGGCAGTCTGTACTACAACTGGCTGTTCATCATCACCATACCAGTCATGTACAACTGGACCATGATAATAGCCAGGTATAAATGTACTGTTTAAAATATAGAGTTTGTTTAAAATATATACTTAGTTAGTGGCATGGAATGGATTCTGAGGTTATATTTATTTTTACAAAGTTTGCCCTTTTATACAGTACCAGTCAAATGTTTGGACACACCTACTCATTCCAGGATTGTTCTTTATTTTTACTATGTTCTACATTGTAGAATAATAGTGAAGACATCAAAACTATGAAATAACACATATGGAATCATGTAGTAACCAATAAAAGTGTTAAACAAATCGAAATATATTTTATATTTGAGATTCTTCAAAGTAGCCACCCTTTGCCTTGATGACAGCTTTGCACACTCTTGGCATTCTCTCAACCAGCTTCTCCTGGAATGCTTTTCCAACAGTCTTGAAGGAGTTCCCACATATGCTGAGCACTTGTTGGCTGCTTTTCCATCACTCTGCGGTCCAAATCATTCCAAACCATCTCAATTGGGTTGAGGTCTGGGGATTGTGGAAGCCAGGGGCCTCATTTATAAAACTGTGCGGAGGATTCACGTCAAAAGGTGGCGTATGGACGAAACACAGTGCTTATGCACAAAAATATTCAGATTTATGACACAATGCACACGCAAGTCCCACGCCGGTTTCCATTTATAAATCACAATCAACTAGAAATCTGCCGCAAGGGATCGAGCGTCTTGTCCCACCCTTTAACCCCCATAGTTGCCTATAAATAGTCAGTGAAACACCCCTAATTAATATTCATCCATACTGACTGCATGACGACAACGACGGCAAATCCAGACAGAAAGGCTAAAAAAGAAATTTCACCCAGTGTGACATGGAAGTTCTTGCAGGGGAGGTTGAAGCAATAAAACATATATTGTTTGGTGTGGGCATTACAAAACACCCACAATGCGTTAGAGTGGTAGCATGTGGCGGACGCTGTGAATGCTGCTGCTGACTCAGAAGGTCGGATCCTCTCAGAAATAAGAAGCGGCACGACATAAAAGTGGAGGCCAAAAGGTGCAAAGCCTTACACAGACAAAGTGTTTGTGCCACAAGCGGGGGAAGGGGACACCGGAGCTCAACCCCCTTGATGAGCGACTTGCCACTATTAGGTATTATAGGGGAATCGCTCCTGAGTGGAGTAGTGACACAGACATGCAAGATGCACCGGATGATCCGGGTATGTAATTGGTATTCCCTCGTTTGAAAAGAGTAAGCAAATGCATTCAAGTTGTGTTTAAACATTTATTTACACAATTGTGACATGTATTGTTTTGAGTCGCTGCGTGTTCCAGCGGGTGGTTCTCAGTGGTGCTGCAGCCGAGCAGGAGCTGAGTGAGCCCAGCCTTGGAGTCTCCACTGGACCTCGTGCGTCACAACCTTCCAGCGACCGTGTCCTCACAGATGCAGTCCTGCAAACGCAAAGAGACACCATTGACGCTACTAACGAGGTTGCCAAGGAGTTGAAGTGGGACAGGCACGGCTTGGTTTCTGCTAGTGCTTCTCAGTAAAGCTGGGTCCACTACAGCACAGAGATCTAAGAGAACAGCTCTAGGTAATCATTGGCCAGTAATCTTGCTGGTCTCTGAAAATTCGCTCTCTCAGAATTCTTCCATTCACCAAATCTTCCAACACTGCCAAAGCAGCCATTGTGTGTCATTACGCATTGTAATTGCATGCCTTTTTAATACACACCCATTTGATTGTCAAAGCTACCCAATTGCATAACACCTTCAGGTGTGGTAATTACCCTGATTGTAATTGACAATGACAGGGCCATTATCACATTGACAGTTCTGCGCAACAAACACGTGATAACAATATATGAAACTGTGCACTCGTATCTGCCCAACTGAGGCATCGAAAACGGCATCAGTTTAAACGTAATGTGTCCTACTGTTCACCTTAGTATTTATTAGAATACATACATACATAACATGCAAGTATTGGTTAAGAAATTACATATCCAATTAAATATGAATCCCGATTAAACTCTACAACATATGGGATGATGTATCGCTGCAGAATGCTGTGGTAGCCATGCTGGTTAAGTGTGCCTTGAATTCTAAATAAATCACCAACAGTGTCACCAGCAAAGCACCGTCACACCATCAGACATTCTCCTCCTCCATGCTTCACGGTGGGAACCACATATGCGATGATCATCCGTTCACCTACTCTGCATCTCACAAAGAAGCAGTGTTTGGAACCAAAAATCTCAAATTTGGACCAAAGGACGGATTTCCACCTGTCTAATGTCCATTACTCATGTTTCTTGGGCCCAAGCAAGTCTCTTCTTCTTTTTGGTGTCCTTTAGTAGTGGTTTCTTTGCAGAATTTCAACCATGAAGGCCTGATTCACGCAGTCTCCTCTGAACAGTTGATGTTGAGATGTGTCTGTTACTTGAACTATGTGAAGCATTTATTTGGGCTGCAATCTGATGTGCAGTTAACTCTAATGAACTTATCCTCTACAGCACAGGTAACTCTGGGTCTTCCTTTCATGAGAGCCAGTTTCATGATAGCGCTTGAAGGTTTTTGCGACTGCACTTGAAGAAACTTTAAATGTTCTTTACATTTTCCGTATTGACTGACATTCATGTCTTAAAGTAATGATGGACTGTTGTTTCTCTTTGCTTATTAGAGGTGTTCTTGCCATAATATTGACTTGGTCTTTTACCAAATAGGGCTATCTTCTGTATACCACCCCTACCTTGTCACACCGCAACTGATATGCTCAAATGCATTAAGAAGGAAAGAAATTCCACAAATTAACTTTTAACAAGGCACACCTGTTAATTGAAATGCATTCCAGGTGACTACCTCATGAAGCTGGTTGAGAGAATGCCAAGAGTGTGCAAAGCTGTCATCAAGGCAAAGGGTGGCTACTTTGAAGAATCTCAAATATAAAATATATTTGTATTTGTTAATTAACACTGTTTTGGTTACTACATGATTCCAAATGTGTTATTTAATATTTTTGATGTCTTCAGTATTATTATACAATGTAGAAAATAGTAAACATAAAGAAAAACCCTATAATGAGTAGGTGGCCAACATTTTGATTGGTACTTTATATAAACAAAGTGTAAGACAAAAATTGCTTTCCCAGTAAATTCTTCTTTTGTGTAACTTCATATTATCTTCTTACTCACCTGCAAGTAAATTCCCACTTGAAGTACTGAGTGCATTTCCTTTTAAAGACAATGGGTGTAAGAGATGCTTGTATTAAAGCATGGTTGAGCATCTAACAGTTCTAACAGCTCTGCTCTGTCTCCTGTGTGTCAGGGCCTGCTTTGAAGAGCTGCAGGATAATCACCTAGTCACCTGGTTGATTCTGGACTACATCTCTGATGTCCTCTACCTGGCTGACATGGCCTTCAGGACCAGGACAGGTGTGTGTGTGTGTATGAGTGTGTTTTAATTTCCTTTCATTTAATGTTTAATGTCCGCTCTTTCAAATTGATATATCACATGTCGCAGTTCTATTATTACGCATGATACTTTTATTATTTCTTGCAATATATTTTCTCAGCCTACCTGGAGCAAGGCTTGCTGGTCAAAGACAAGAAGCTGCTGTGGGAGCGTTATATCAGCAGCCTCCAGTTCAAGCTGGACGCTGTCTCCATGCTGCCCACCGATGTGTTTTACATCTACCTGGGGATCAACTACCCCGAGATCCGCCTCAACAAGCTCCTCCGAATCACGCGTATGATGGAGTTCTTCACCCGTACCGAGACCAAGACCAACTACACCAACCTCTTCCGCATCTCCAACCTGGTCATGTACATCATCATCATCATCCACTGGAACGCCTGCCTCTACTACTCCTTCTCTAAGGTCTTTGAGTTTCTCAGCTGCTGGATGTATTTATTGCGATGTCGATATCTGCTTATCGTATGCATTTCTTAGACCTGTTTTGTCCCAGTAATACTTGTTTAATGCTTTCATTTCTTTGCGCTTTTATGAAAATCTGGTAATAAATGAATCAATTAATCTAGTCCATCGGCTTCGGCTCTGACCCCTGGGTCTACCCGGACCTGAATGACCCAGAAGAGCCAGAGTTCGGCGAACTGGGGAGGAAGTACTCCTTCAGCCTCTACTGGTCCACGCTGACGCTGACCACCATCGGCGAGACGCCGTCACCGGAGCTGGACTCAGAGTTCTTCTTCCATGTGCTGGACTTCCTGGTGGGTGTGCTTATCTTCGCCACCCTGGTGGGCAACATCAGCTCCATGATCTCCAACATCAGCGCGGCGAGGGTCGAGTTTCAGGCACGCATCGACAACATCAAGCAGTACATGCAGGTGCGTGTGTGGGCTTCGGAAATGAGCCATCAACGTACTGAGGATTTGTTGACTCAAATGTCGGTGCACAATTACACTTTATAGAAATTATGTTAGCGCCCATTGTGGGGTTGGTGTTGGAAGGGCAAGCGGTGCATCACAAAGGTAGGTAGTTGTCTTATATATCATGAATACGAGTCAATTTCTCCCTATAACACCTCTACAGAAGTGGAAGGTGGACAAGGAGCTGGAGCTGCGCGTCATCACGTGGTTTGACTACCTGTGGACCAACGATAAGGCTCAGGATGAAAGGGAGACGCTGCGGTACCTGCCCGACAAGCTCCGGGCCGAAATCGCCATTAACGTCCACCTGGACACTCTCAAGAAGGTCCGCATCTTCGCTGACTGCGAAGCGGGCCTGCTGATTGAGCTGGTGCTCAAGTTGCAGCCCCAGGTCTTCAGCCCTGGCGACTACATCTGTAAGAAGGGTGACATCGGCCGTGAGATGTATATTGTCAAGGAGGGCAAGCTGGCGGTGGTGGCTGACGATGGCATCAAGCAGTTCTGTGTGCTGGGAGACGGAAGCTATTTTGGGGAGATCAGTATCCTAGCGATAAAGGGTTCTAAGGCAGGGAACAGGAGGACGGCCAACATCCGCAGCATTGGCTACTCAGATCTCTTCTGCCTGTCCAAGGATGACCTGATGGAGTCGTTGACCGAGTACCCGGAAGCCAAGGGCATGCTGGAGGAGAAAGGTCGTCAGATCCTGCTGAAGGACGGCCTGCTGGAACTGGACCCTTCCAAAATTATCCCCGAAACCACAGAAATCGAGGAAAAGGTTGGAACTTTTAAAACTTGCCTTAAAATACATTTCCTTTACATAACTGCCTTTTTGTAGAGTTAGCTGTTCCTTGTTTTTAGTATTTTAATGCACAAACTGTAGGACTTAAAAAAATGTTGTACAATGTAAAGTGAATTCTAAATGTGACGTTTTATTATAATTATTTATATTAAAGGTGAACCGCATGTACAGCAACCTGGAGTTGATGCAGACCAAGCTGAAGAAGCTGCTGGGAGACTACAGCACCAGCCAGAGGGCCACGAGGGAACGCATCGCTGAGATAGAGCGGCTGACTGGAGAGGTTGTAGCAGAGGAGGACCTAGATGAGGAGGAGAAGGAGGGAGGGGAGAAGGAGGGAGGGGAGGAGGAGAAGGAGGGAGGGGAAGAGGAGAAGGAGAGAGGGGAAGAGGAGAAGGAGGGAGGGGAGGAGGAGAAGGAGGAAGGCGAGGAGGAGAAGGAGGGAGGGGAGGAGGAGGAGAAGGAGGAAGGGGAGGCAGAATAGAAGAAGGATGAGGAGAAGAAAGAAGAAGAAGAGGAGGAGGAGAAAAAGTAACGTTTTTGTGATGAAAAAACAAACACTTTTTTTTGTGTGGTCTTAACACAATTTGAGCTTACTGGATATAGACCATTAGAAAAATAAAAACTACTTGAATTGAAGTCTGCTTGAATATTGGTTAAAACAAAAGGCTATTCTTGCTGGTTGAAGGGTTTAAGCTTTTGGGAAATCTATGATTATTGAAACCTGATGGAACAGACTTATTACACTCTTTTTTGAAAGATAATTCAACCACTAGAGGGCACCAAAACTCCATGTAGCACTTTCACACGGGTCCTTTTTCAATGTTTGGACCCCATGTGTAACACACAAATTGACCACATGAAGAAAGCATATGATATGAATTGGCAAACTGCCAGTCGGAAAGAAATACTTCCCAAGCTTGACTCTTGTGCTATTGTGCTCTAGTTAACCCTCAAACTACCGACGGCATAGCCCTAAGTCAGTTTATTAAATTCCTCAAATGTTTCATGACTTTGTCAATCAATGTTTTCTTAATACATCTATATCATTGGTTAGTGTTTCTGTATCAATATGGACTTAAAAAAAATTCAAGTATTTTGGGGTAACTTCGAAACCCAGCCAAAAACAACTAATTCCACCTATAGTAATTTGATAGATAGGTCCTTGTTTGGAATGTAGGTGAATCTGTAGATATGATAACAAGTTATCAATAACACCAGAGGGGGGAGGGGGACCAGGGATTTTTAACACATCTGCAGAGAGGTAGCTCCCCATGTACTCACCTAAGAGTGTACTTTTCTATAACACATGTAGTGGTATCGTATTTTCGCGCATATACAAATCTGACAGTGGTAGAGTTGAAGACGAAAGTTTACAAAGTTTACATACACTTAAACTTGTTTTTTCAACCACTCCACAAATGTCTTGTTAACAAACCATCGTTTTGGCAAGTCGGTTAGGACATCTACTTTGTGCACGAAACAAGTAATTTTTCCAACAATTGTTTACAGACAGATTATTTCACTTATAATTCACTGTATCACAATTCCAGTGGGTCAGAAGTTTACATACACGAAGTTGATTGTGTGTTTAAACAGCTTGGAAAATTCCAGAAAATGTTGTCTTGGCTTTAGAAGCGTCTGATAGGCTAATTGACATAATTTGAGTCAATTGGAGGTGTACCTGTGGATGTACTTCAAGGCCTACCTTCAAACTCAGTGCCTCTTTGCTTGACATCGTGGGAAAATCAAAAGAAATCAGCCAAGACTTCAGAAAAACAATTGTAGACCGCCACAAGTCTGGTTCGTCCTTGGGAGCAATTTCCAAACACCTGAAGGTACCACATTCATCTGTACAAACAATAGTACGCAAGTATAAACACCATGGGACCACGCAGCCGTCATACCGCTCAGGAAGGAGACGCATTCTGTCTCCTAGAGATAAATGTACTTTGGTACGAAAAGTGCAAATCAATCCCAGAACAACTGCAAAGGACCTTGTGAAGATGCTGGAGGAAACAGGTACAAAAGTATCTATATCCACAGTAAAACGAGTCCTATATCGACAAAACCTGAAAGGCCGCTCAGCAAGGAAGAAACCACTGCTTCAAATCCGCCATTGAAAAGCCAGACTGCGGTTTGCAACTGCACATGGGGACAAAGATCGTACTTTTTGGAGAAATGTCCTCTCGTCTGATGAAACAAAAATGGAACTGTTTGGCCATAATGACCATTGTTATGTTTGGAGGAGAAAGGGGGGGGCTTGCAAGCTGAAGAACACCATCCCAACCGTGAAGCACGGGGGTGGCAGTATCATGTTGTGGGGGTGCTTTGCTGCAGGAGGGACTGGTGCACTTCACAAAGTAGAGGCAAGACAAATATGTGGGTATATTGAAGCAACATCTCAAGACATCAGTCAGGAAGTTAAAGCTTGGTCACAAATGGGTCTTCCAAATGGACAATGACCCCAAGCATACTTCCAAAGATGTGGCAAAATTGCTTAAGGACAACAAAGTCAAGGTATTGGAGTGGCCATCACAAAGCCCTGACCTCAATCCCATAGAAAATTTGTGGGCAGAACTGAAAAAGCGTGTGCGAGCTTGGAGGCCTACAAACCTGACTCAGTTACACCAGCTCTGTCAGGAGGAACGGGACAAAACCTCCCTGACCAAGGCCCTTCTCCCCCGATTGCTCAGTTTGGCTGAGCGGACAGCTCTAGGAAGAGCCTTGGTGGTTCCAAACTTTTTCAATTTAATGATGGAGACCACTGTGTTCTTGGGGACCTTCAGTGCTGCAGAAATGTATTATTACCCCTCCCCAGATCTGTGCCTCAACACAATCATTTCTCAGAGCTCTACAGACAATTCCTTTGACCTTATGGCTTGGTTTTCGCTCTGACATGCACTGTCAACTGTGGGACCTTATATAGACAGGTGTGTGCTTTTCCAGATCATGTCCAATCAATTTAATTGACTACAGGTGGACTCCAATCAATTTGTAGAAACATCTCAAGGGTGATCAATGGAAACAGGATGTACCTGAGTTGAATTTCGAGTCTCATAGCAAAGGGTCTGAATACTTATGTAAACAAGGCATTTCTGTTTATTATTTTAAATACATTTGGTACATTTCAAAAATACGGTTTTCACATAGTCATTATGGGGTGTTTTGTGTATTTTGCTGAGGATTTTATTTTATTTAATCCATTTTAGAACAAGGCTGTAACATAACAAAATGTGGAAAAAGTCAAGGGGTCTGAATACTTTCCGAATACGCTGTAGATGCTGCTCGAATAGCCTAACATTTTTCTAGCCAAGATATAACAGAGTGTTACTGTATCATAATGACCTCTACCTTATGGTAATGCTTCCATTGTTAGTGGAACTATCCTCAGCTCCACTTCCTTTCACTGTCATGCCGTATTTGGCCATTAACTTTAATGTATTTAGAGGCAAGAACTGATAGGGTGGGAGAGAAGAGAGGAGAAAAACAATTACCCGTGATGACAGACGTGACACAGGGCATTAGGTCCTGTCTCACATCTCATGGGAAGCCCCAATATGAATCTCATTAATCTCATCATCTTTATATTCTTCCTCAATTGCCTTGTCATTATTCATAGAAACCAGAGAAAGCCCTTTGGTTTAAATAATTGTCTTGTTAAAGTTTACATAGTAATGAAGAAAGGGAAAAAAAACTGGTGTGTGCATGTGCACGCGTGTGCGTATGTGTGTCTGTATTATTTTGCACTTCACATGAGTGTTTAAAACCATTTTCCCCAGAAAAGACCATGTACAAGTACATTGCTTTACATGTGACACCCTGGCTGCATTCTTTCCTGTTCAAGGAAACATTTGATTGTTTATTCTAGCCTTGGTGTTTATTCTAGCCTTGGTGTTTATTCTAGCCAAATGTGTGTGTACTATGAAAGAAAACAGCAAGAACAAGTGATTACATCTCCCACCATCGCTGTGGTAAAAACACAATTCATCAGTGATGGTATCGCACCTCTGCTGCACTGCCAGGGTGTCCACCCAGGAGGTCCATGCCAAGGGACTGAAAAACTAAACAGATGGCCACAGAGCATAAGTTGAAAATAAACATAATTGCATTTTATCTATGGTTATTTGACTGCACAGAGAAACCGTGACTAGATCCTGAGGTCTAATGTCGTGCCATTCTTCCGCCGCCATCACCTCATGTTTCAGCATGATAATGCACGGCCCCATGTCGCAAGGATCTGTACACAATTCCTGGAAGCTGAAAATGTCCCAGTTCTTCCATGGCCTGCATACTCAACAGACATGTTACCCATTGAGCATGTTTGGGATGCTCTGGATTGACGTGTACGACAGCGTGTTCCAGTTCCCGCTAATATCCAACAGGTGCATATCTGTATTCCCAGTCATGTGAAATCCATAGACTAGGGCTTAATGACTTGATTTAAATTGACAAATTGCCATTATATGAACTGTAAAATCTTTGAAATTGTTGCATGTTGCGTTTATAATTTTGTTCAGTATAGATAACTGTGGCCGGCGTGAGTGCAGCCGAGCATTGTCTATGAGAGAAATAACACCTATTCTATTTAACAGCCTATTTGGACATTCATCCCTGATTTCTCGTCGGCTCGAAGTGAGACTCCACCGACAGAGTCCCTCTGCAGCAATCAGACAGGTGATAGCGACGTCAAACAGAGAGTTGGAAACTACCAATTTACCTCTTGTTTTGAAATATCTCATATCCCGTAATGATAGAGACAGGAGGCAGACTCTAAGGGACCGTACAACAATCTCCACTTACCAATGTAACATTTTAGTTTCCTAACTGAGACAAAGTAGGCCAAAGTAGGCCTAATAAAGAACCACAGCAGGACATAATGAGAAGTAGGCTAGCCTAGGCTAAAGGTACGGTAATGAAACAGACAGGAAAAAGGAGCATACACACAGGGACACTCTTTTCATTCCACAAATGTATCGTTTTGGGGTCATTTGAGACACAGTAATAACCACAGAAGCACGAAATGAAAAGCAGCCTAGAAGGGAGTCTTAAGATCAGTAGCACGTTTCATTTGGGGCCAAGTGCGGTTCACACAGTTCTCTGAGGTGCCAAGTCCGTGTGGATAGCAGTAGCTTGTTGTGTGAATTAACTTTCAAAGGGAGTTGTTATCTCGGACTAGGCTAATTCTTCCTCTGTCTTTTCTTTTGTGTCCAAATTATATTCTAGTTAACAAGAAAATACATTGAAAGAACGTTTCAACCGTATCTACAGTATCTGCATGGGTTGGATGCCAATGTCATTATCCCAAACAATGTCAAACTCAATGCTGCATTAGGAAGACCTAATCTGCTCCTATATCTGTAAATAGTCAGTTTAGGTATGCGTTATGCAGACCTCCTAATTTTTTATTTTTCCCTTTCAAGCTCTACATGAACATTCATATGATCCCTTGAAAAAGAGTTCATATAGAGGCCACCTTTAGATTAAGTGTATGTGGTTCTTGGAAGACCCATATGCCTCCACTGAATTGTTTATTTAACCAGCTGTATTCTCCAGAAGCTGTAGAACTCAGAAACAAATTCTTATTTCCAATGACACCCTACACCGGCCAAAACCAGATGAAGCTGGGCCAATTGTGTGCCGCCCAATCACAGCCAGTTATGATACAGCCTGGAATCGAACCAGGGTGTCTGTAGTGACACCTCAAGCACTAGAGATACAGTGCCTTAGACCACTGCGCCACTCAGGAGCCCAAAGGGCGGTGTTCAGTAATGCACACCATAGCAAAACCTTTTAAGAACAAAAATAATTTCTTAGTCCAGGTAGTCCCTCCCTATTTCAGTCCGCTTTCTTCTGTTTGGTGCCTGAGGAACACAACCCGTATGCTGGACTACCTCTTTAATATAGGACCAAGGATATTGTATGTAGGTTTGTACAACTGGTCTGTACAGTATACACGGCCACATAAAGTACACACAATATAGAAAGAGGTAATTATTTGGCTCTGTTCTAGCCTATTCATCTGCCCTTATTCTCATCACGCTAAACTATTTTTTTTCAGCCCTAAAATTCTGCCTTGGTGCAAAATTTAAATCATTTTGTGTGTTGGTTAGTTAGCTAACGTTGTTTCGTTCGCACACTCCTTGTGGAAAGGAACAGTAGCCTTTGTGTTGGTAATGGGGGTGGCAGGTAGCCTAGTGGTTAGAGCGTTGGGCCAGTAACCGAAAGGTTGCTAGATTGAATCCCTGAGCTGACAAGGCAAAAATCTGTCATTCTTTCCCTGAACAAGGCAGCTAACCCACTGTTCCTAGGCTGTCATTGTAAATAAGAATTTGTTCTTAACTGACTTGCCTTGTTAAATAAAGGTAAAATCAATAGAGAAATACCCCTGTAGACACAAATCTATTTAACCCATGGTGAGTGAATCATTTCTTCTCTAGAGTGTGGATAGGATAAATGGTATATACAAGGTGATTTCCCAAAGGAGACCTAATTGTGTTCTCCTACAGTGTGGATATGATTGGGTTTTGGGTCTAGAGCAGTACCACACTATTGGAATATCTGTGAGAAAACCATAGTTAACACACACCGCTGCACAATATGGCCTTGGGAGTGTTGAATGAATATAACATGACTGTAGCATTTGGGAAGTGAACTGAAAATCTGACCTTTGTAGGGGGGTGCAAGACCTGTAGTTTTGATGGTATCTCAAGACCAGTTAAGCCTTGTTCACACTGCAGGGCCTTAACGCTCAAATAAGTTTTGTTTTTCAAAACCGTTTTGTAATACTGACTGTCCAAACAGCAAGTGGCCAAGTGACCGAGTGACCAAGTGGGATTTATCTGTGTTCAGACAGCGGCCATTTGCCGACATGGCTACGCTAGTTGTCATAGTAACGACGGTTGTTATGCGCAGTGGCGTAGGCTGAGTGGTGGTGGTGCTCGTGCTTCCTGTCACGCAGAAGTTACGTAGTAAACTAAGGTGACAACAATGCCTGCCATGGACACGCCCACATAGCTTTTGTATGTTCAAAATCATAGTGTAAAAAAAACACTTTTAAAAGCCTCAAAGGATAAAATGCTCCAACTTTCAAAGAGATTCCTGCCACGGCAGTCAACTGTTTCGCTTTCTAGCGCATTCACTTATTTGTTTGTAAACAATTAACAAGCTAGTTTAGCTACCACATGTTCTCGTCAAAACTGTCAACAGAGTAACTAGGAAACAACAAGATACGCTAAAACACACTTGAGGGGAAATAAATCAGATTTGACTGTTCAGACACACGGCCAGGAATCAGATTTGTATCTGATTTCAAACCACCTACGAAGGTGGTTTGAAATGTGGCTTGAAATATCTGATTCCATGTGCTTTTTTTTTGTGTCTGTTTTACACTGCAGAAAGAATAACAGATTCTTATCAGATTATTGTTTTTTGTCCCGGCTATACGCAAGTACAGCATGGCTTCTTCCAAGGGACCTGGTTGACCCCGAAGGCATGAGTTAAAACCCGACTGCGCCACTGCAGAAAAGTAAGTGGATATTAGATCAGGGGGATTTAAGCAATTATTCTCCTAACTCGCCTCCACTTTGGCAATATCCATTTTGGGCAGTCAGTGCGTAACGATCGAGACAGGGAGGGAGAAAACTCTTCGCCTCATCAGAACCCGAGTGGCAGCCATGAAATCTCTCGCCAATGCCCCTGTCACTTGCATTTACCAGAGCGTTTCTGAAAGGAGTTCCAGCCGCGCGCTGCTCGGCATAAGCCTTTGCTCACAGGTCGTCATGGCGTTAAACTTTCCACCCAACGAGTCCCAGCCAGGTCCCAGGTGCGCTGCTTTACTAAAGTGCTTGATGATTGGGTTTTCCTCTTACAAATCGTGTAGCTTATTGTTCCAATCATTACCATCGAACGGTTCGAAAAGGCATTTGATCCAGCGAAACATTGATCCCTCTTGTGTAATCGTTCAATTCATGTGAGCATCACTTCTGGTATGCTTAATGTGAGATTGTAATTAGGGTAGGCTACTCAGTAATTGCATTAGAAAACAGCTGATGAATTTTTTATGAATTCATTAAATCTGATTTAGGTGAAGTGGTTAGACCCTATTCTGTTCATCAATTTATTGGTTCTGACCTTTTGCGCCTTCTACAACTACTGTGATTATTATTTAACCCTGCGGGTCATCTATGAATGTTTGAACATCTCAAAGAGCAATCTAGGCTTTTATTAAAAAAAATATGTTTTACCTTTATTTAATGACCATGTACTTACTGACCATGTACTCTTATAATCTCCAACAGTCAGAAGAGGACTGGCCACCCCTCAGTGCCTGGTTCCTCTCTAGGTTTCTTCCTAGGTTCCAGCCTTTCTAGGGAGTTTTTCCTAACCACCGAGCTTCAACATTTGCATTGCTTGCTCTCTGGGGCTTTCTCTCTGGGGCTTTCTCTCTGGGGCTTGCTCTCTGGGTCTTGCTCTCTGGGTCTTGCTCTCTGGGGCTTGCTCTCTGGGGTCCACTTATATCAGTGCATTCCTAACAACCTAACCATTATGAAACTTCAAAGATGCCTCACGTAGCAAATTAGCAATTACATTTTTTGTTGACCAAATTCGTCACTCTCTCATTGACCTCCATACAAAAATTGCTCACTTTGTGGGCTTATTTTGGTGGACAGATTTTGGGCGTAGTAAAACCTCTCACCACTATGTGCCTGTAGTGTATGCATAACCGGTTTATGTTTTGATTAGACAGCCCCTACCACTGCCTAGATAGTGGAGCCCCAAAGGCGTTATTGTAAGTCCTCTTATGCTTCTTCTTGTTGTTATTCTTAGCTCACCAACTTTTCCAATCGTCTTTTCGGTGACACTTTACTTGACACCCAGTGTCATAGCATGTTAAGACACGGTCATAAGCGTGTCATACTTGTCAACAGTATGTTTACGCTATCTAAAACTTTTCAGAAATGTACCATATTAAATTATCATTGTAATTGCGCACACATTGAAGGACTTCTGGATTAGTACCTCTTCTGTTAGTGAGAAAGTCATTTGAATAAGTATGCTGGTAGTACTTTGAATCTTTTTATTTTATTGTTCTCAGGCTGCTAGGACTCAGGCTGCTAGGACTTAATGTCACAGTAAGTCTCACAACTCCTCAGAGAGAAAAGCAGGAGATTCAGGTATGAACAGGGAATAGCATTACTTTCATTGTAAATGTACCTCAAAGTCACAGAATGGTTACTGTAATATACTTTATTGTCTATAGGAACAGATAACACTCATTTAGTGGAGAAGCGCCTACGTCGTGTCTGGACTGGTGTACATCTTATGGAATTCTACAGTACAAATGCATTATCTGTTTTCAGAGGGAACAATTATGTAATTAAGTTAACTGCACCAGTTAATTGCAGTAATTGCACTGGCCCACAGGTTTTTGGGACACTAATGTGAAGTGTGACTGAAATCCACAATAAAATAAGATTCTGCTCTTTCAAAACCAGATTACAGAAACTTCACATGCACGCACACATTCCTCACCTGGCATAGTTGCACTACTCTTCTAAGGATTACTCTTGGGTGAGTTTGTGTTCAGTATTCACACACCATCAAACGTTATTCTGGGTTTCATTAACAGCAAAACCCCATTGATTCAGTATGTCATGAGCAAATCTTCTGGCATCAACTATTACTATGTCTAAACCTGGGTTCAGATACTTCTTGCTATGTTTCAAACCTTTTATCTGTGCTTGATTGAGTTTGCCTGGTGCAATGGAACCAATGCAATCATCCCAAAAGTGCAAACCCCACACATCTGGCTCTACAGGCAGGCTCAATGAAACTCTCCCAAAGTATTTAAAAGAAAACAAATAACTACTTGAACCCATATCATATTCATCACGTGCACTCAAACCTTGTATTCATAAAAATCAGTAAACCCACGCTTTGTTGGACTTCTTGATGATGTTGGAATAATGCTGAATAAATTACCCACATCCCAGCGGGTTGGAGCCAGGCAGACAGTGAAGGAAATGCATTCCTGTGATACACAAACATTTCAGTTTCAATTTGATTCAATTCAAGGGCTTTATTGGCTTGGGAAACATATGTTTACATTGCCAAAGCAAGTGAAGTAGATAATAAACAAAAGTGAAATAAACAATAAAACACTCACAGAAGTTCCAAAATAATCAAGACATCTGAAATGTCTATATACAGTGTTGGAACTCTCAACCTTAATAAGCCTCCAGTAGCAAAGCAGCAGAGTTGCCTTGGTTGTGTTGTGTTGAGGGGCCAATAGAAGGCCAACTGGGACGTTGACTCTTGACAGACAGGTGGACTGTCAACTCAACACATAGTTTGAGCTTAATGTGTTTGCCCTTACACAAAACATCACATGAAAAAATCACATGTGAAACTTTTATAAATACGTGCGGTTTTCAAATGGATCTTTCACACATATACATTTCTCTCAATCTCAGAATATTGACTGTTCAATTCAAGTTAATCTCTTTGTAGAAAGCATTTGTTTACATTCATTCCAATAGCTAACAATATCAGAAGGTAAAAAAGCTAGCTACAACAACATGGCAGGCTAGCTAGTGGTTAGAAATTAGCATGCAACCATTAGATACAAATTCCATCAAATTAACGTTAGAAAATAAATATATAATAAGAGTGTAAATGCAAATAAATACACTCACTATGAGCCCTTGTTTGAAAAAAATAAAACCATTTATGAGCCAATAAACATTTATAGCTGCCATATAGTTTTCATTGATACAAAAGTGAGCTAGCTAGCAAGCTACTTAGCTTGGCTACACTCATGTAAAGGGGAAAATATCACTATTTTTTCACTCGGTCAAAACAATTTAATAATACATCATATGACCAGAAACCTCATCACAGTTTATTGTTAGGGCTAGGGTCCTTTTTTCAGAATTTCCACCTGACTGACGTGCCCAAAGTAAACTGACTGTTACTCAGCCAGGATATGCATGTAATTGGTAGCATTGGATAGAAAAAACTTTGAAGTTTGTAGAAATGTTAAAATGTCTGAGACTGTAACACAGTCTTTTAGGTCCCAGGCTCTTCTAAAGGAAAGATATGGGTCCTATGTAATTCCAGCTCCCAGATTGCAATTCCTATGGCTTCCACTAGATGTCAACAGTCTTTGTTCATTGTTTCAGGCTTGTTTTTTCATAAACGAGGAAGAATTTGGAGTTTTGGCACAAAGACTCCCGGTACAATATCAGTCTGTTGGCACAAATGTTACTTTTCTATTGAACATTTTACTTTTTCTATTTTACTTTTCTATTCTACATCTTTCCGTATGAAATATTATAGTTTATTTACATTTTAGGGTACCTGAGGATTAAATAAGCGTAGTTTGACTTGTTTTAACAAGGTTTAGCAGTAGCTTTTTGGATTCCTTGTCTGCATGTTGAATGAGTGGATTACTGAAATCGATGGCGCCAACTAAACTGACTTTTTGGGATATAAAGAAGGATTTTATCTAACAAAGCGACCATTCAAGTTGTAGCTGGGACCCTTGGGATTGCAAAGAGAGGAAGATTTTCAAAAGTAAGTGATTTATTTAATCGCTATTTGTGATTTTGTGAAGCCTGTGCTGGTTGAAAAATATATTGATGTGGGGTGCCGTCAGACAATTGCATGGTATGCTTTGGCTGTAAAGCCTATTGTAAATAGGACAACGCAGTTAGACTAACAAGAATTTAAGCTTTTAAATTATATAAGATACTTGTATGTTCACAAATGTTTAATATTATATTATTTATTTGAATTGCGCGCCCTCCAATTTCACCGGATGTTGTCGACTAGTGTCCCGCTAGCGATGACACCTAGCCTTAGGAAGACATGGTATCTCTAGATTTTGGAAATGTAACCATGCGTACAAACCAGAAAACAGGATTAAAATATGTTTAAACCTGAGTTAAAATCATTCTGGGTATCTTTCAAACACTATATCTGCATTTGGTTGAGCATGCCTCCTGCAATTGAACCAGTTGAATCCTCCCAAAAGTGCAAACCCCTCCCATCTGGCTCTACAGGCAGGCCCAATGAAACTCTCTCTAAGTTTTTAAAAGAAAACAAATAACTACTTGAACCCAGATCATATTCATCACATGCCCTCAAACCTTGTGATTCCCCCCCCAATAATTGACCCACAACCCAGTGGGTTTGACCGGAGGCATGCAGCCAGGCAGCCAGTGAAGGAAATGCATTCCTGTGATACACAAACATTTCCGTTTTTCTCAACCTTAATTAGCCTCCTGTAGCTAAGCAGCAGAGTGGCCTTGGTTGTGTTGAGGGGCCAATCGAAGGCCAACTGGGATGTAGACTGTCAACTCAAGTGGACTGTCAACTCAATTCATAGTTTGAGTTTTATGTGTTTCGGGTGCTGAAATCGGGTTGATCTATGTGTTTCTTACTGAGCTGCCTTCTTGGCCAGGTCTCTCGTAAAATAGGTCTTCTGACCTCAATGTGACTTAGTATGCGTCCTTATTCAGGCCTGTATATACAAGAGGAGACTCACAATTTAATTTCCTTGATTACTTGCATCCTCTCTCTTCGTCTCCTCAAAACCTATTGGATAAGAAGGTCAGAGGTTCCTCCCCTTTGACCCTCTCATCCAAAGGGTTATGAAGGCGCCCTGCCGTAAGTTGGAGAATTTTCAAACACTGGAACCAGCTTTTTCCAGCAATCTAGAGCCATAATCATTATTCTGAATTCTATGTCAGAAATATGTTTATTTTTCTGTATATGTAAGCATACCTCTTGAGCTGTCTGTATCATCCTGACTCGTGGGATTCTTTTTGGAGAAACTAAACATGCAAAAATAAAATCTGTATAAAATCTGTATAAAATATTGAAAGGAATGTGACTCTTATTCAGTAAAAAAAAATTATCATTTAGCAGATGCTCTTATCCAGAGCGACTTACAGTAGTGAGTCTACCAGTAGTAAGTCTACCAGTAGTGAGTCTACCAGTAGTGAGTCTACCAGTAGTAAGTCTACCAGTAGTGAGTCTACCAGTAGTGAGTCTACCAGTAGTGAGTCTACCAGTAGTGAGTCTACCAGTAGTGAGTCTACCAGTAGTAAGTCTACCAGTAGTGAGTCTACCAGTAGTGAGTCTACCAGTAGTGAGTCTACCAGTAGTAAGTCTACCAGTAGTTAGTCTACCAGTAGTGAGTCTACCAGTAGTGAGTCTACCAGTAGTAAGTCTACCAGTAGTGAGTCTACCAGTAGTGAGTCTACCAGTAGTAAGTCTACCAGCAGGCATGCCAGCTAAGATAGTTAGACAAGCTAGCTACTCTATCTTTGATTGATAGCCTGAAATGACTTATTGGTAGCTACTTATGAGGTTGGGAGATTGGGACCCTATCTGGGCTAGCTAAAGCCAAATTCATAAAATTGCTAGGTGGATAGTAATAGCATGCTAGTAGTATTACAGAGAAACGACAACAAAAAATATATACATACTGAACAAAAATATAAACATGTATATGTGTTTCATGAGCTTAAATATAAGATCCTAGAAATGTTCCTTACGCACAAAAAGGTAACAACTACAATTTTGTGCACATTTGTTTTTACATCCCTGTTAGTGAGCATTTCTACTTAGCCAAGACAATCCACCTGACATTTGTGGCATATCAGGAAGCTGATTAAACAGCAGGATCATTACACAGGTGCACCTTGTGCTGGGGACAATTAAAGACCACTCTAAAATGTGCCATTTTGTCACACAACACAATGCCACAGATGTTTCAAGTTTTGAGGGAGCCTGTGTTAGGGTTCGTTCCTTGTTTCCTTGTCAATCATTGGCTCATTGGTGAAATTAGCATTATGACAATATCTTTAAATCATTCATTCATTTATTAATGCAATTACAGACAGAAGTTGACAATCAGAGCACCCATGTTTCCGAGTAAGTTCTGCACTATAGGGAAAGTCTAAGTTGCTTTTATCATGCTTGTAGTCAACCCCCTGTGATGTCACTGCATTCGTTATTATTATCTACTTATCAGACCAAGCCCATGCATCCACTACACTAACATAGAGTTCCAGTGTTTTCTAAAAGCTAGGCAATAATTGTTCCCTCCCCAAAGTTGATTTATGGTGGAATGTCTGCCTAGTCTCTTATCTCCCCTCCTCCACTCCCAGGGCTCTGTTTATTATCTTTTCTCACAGACCCAATGCAATAATTCACACATTTCTCAGAGGGCCTCTTTATAAGAAGCAAAGAGAGAGAGAACTAAAACAATTGTGGAACGATACAATACTATAACCTCTACAATGAATATATATTGTTAATCTGAAGTCTAGGACCCTATAAATGTAAGGGGGGAGGGGTCTTATAACCCCTCCCCTTCTATTAATACAACATAAGCATAATCAATTATTATAATTCATCAAACATTTAGTACAGCCCTATCATGACCCCTAGGTGAACCTATAACACCTGCAATTGGCATGCTGACAGCAGGAATGCCCACCAGACCTGTTGCCTGATAAGTGAATGTTAATTTCTCTACCATAAACCACCTCCAATGTTGTTTTGGAGAATTTGACAGTACGTCCAAGCGGCCTCACATCAGCAGACCACGTATAACTATGCCAGCCCAGGTCCTCTTCATTCAGCTTCTTCACTTGCGGGATTGTCTGAGACCAGCTGATGAAAATGTAGATTTGCACAACTGAAGAATTTCTGCACAAACTGTCAGAAAGCGTCTCCGGGAAGCTCATTTGAGTGATCGTCGTCCTCACCTGACTCCAGTGGGCAAATGCTCACCTTCGACGGCGACTGGCATGCTGGAGAAGTGTGCTTATCACAGATCAATCCCAGTTTCAACTGTGGCGGGGCAGATGGCAGACCGTGTAGGGTGTCGTGTGGGCCAGCGGTTTGCTAATGTCAACGTCGTGAACAGAGTGCCCCATGGTGGCAATGCGGTTATGGGGCAGGCATAAGTTACGGACAACGAACACAATTGCATTTTATCGATGGCAATATGAATGCACGGCGATACCGTGACGAGATCCTGAGGTCCATTGTCGTGCCATTCATCCGCCGCCATCACCTCATGTTTCAGCATGATAATGCACAGCCCCGTGTCACAAGAATCTGTACACAATTCCTGGAAGCCGAAAATGTCCCAGTTCTTTCATGGCCTGCATACTCACCAGACATGTCACCCAGAATGTTTTTTGGGATGTTCTGGGTCGACATGTACGACAGCGTGTTCCAGTCTCCGCCAATATCCAGCAACTTTGCACAGCCATTGAAGAGGAGTGGGACAACATCAACAGCCTGATGAACTCTATGTGAAGGAGATGTATCGCAATGCATGAGGCAAATGGTGGTCACACCAGATACTGACTGGTTTTCTAATCCATGCCCCTACATCTGTTTAAGGTATCTGTGACGAACAGATGCATATCTGTATTCCAAGTCATGTTAAATCAATAGATTAGGGCCTAATGAAGGTATTTAAATGAACTGATTTCCTTATACGAACTGTAACTCTGTAAATCTTTGAAATTGTTGCATGTTGCTTTTACATTTTTGTTCAGTGTATATATATTTTTTAAACAGGACAAATTTAATGGATGTACGTGCCCCTGTGCCCCTTAGGGCATGACACCTCTGCCTTGGCCATTACGCCAATAGATCCGAACCTCATGACGATGTCACTAGGTGTTGGGTTAAGGTTGCAACAATATCCAAGCCTCTTGATCAGTGTTGCCCCTCACCTTGTTGTACATGCATATTTTTATTTTAGAAACATACAAGAAATACACAGAATGAATGCAAAGAAGTGAATTTTGGCATCTGGGACCGTTCACATCTTTTGACACTTGACGTCACTGGGTTTAACAGTCCTAATGGAACAATGACGTACTCACAAAGTCAACTTCTCTAGAAGTTGTAGAAATTGCATAGGCCCAAAGACTTTTGTGAAACTAATGTGAAGTCCTAGATTTAAGAAACTTCTTACTCGAATGTGGAGGACACACCTACTCATTCAAGGGGTTTTCTATATTTTTTATATTTTCTACGTCGTATAATAGTGAAGACATCAAAACTATGAAATAACACATATGGAATCAAGTAGTGACCAAAAATGTGTTAGAAAAATCAAAATATATTTTATGTTTGAGATTCTTCAAAGTAGCCACCCTTCGGCTTGATTACTGCTTTGCTCTTATTTTATCAGATTTTTCAGTGGGTGCTGCAGCTATGCTAGTGGAATGGGAAGCAGTTTTACATAACATATAACATATTAATATAATTGAACTAATATATGAAATATTATGCATGTACTGTATCTTTAGATGCTCTCGTGCCAGAAGAGTGTTACGCGGAGCGACACAGGAGAACCCAAGAGCAGACTCAGATGAGGAAGCGGGGATGAATGAACCAAAATGTTTATTGTACACAGAGAGATACGGAGTGCAGATCCGGGGTAGCTCGGATGAGTTGCAGAAAAAACAGAAGTGGAGAGTGAGGTTGGAGTTGGCTGAGTTGAACAGGGTAACAGGTCCTGAGGGGAATCCAAGGTAGTGGTGGTGAGTGAAATCCAGAGCAAGGTGGTTGGGTGGTGACAGGAGCCAGAGACAGAGCGATAACTGCAATGAGAGGATAAAACAGTGTAAGGCAAGGAAGCAGGCACAGCAGAGTAACAGGATCTTGAGTACTAATAAAAGGCTTGGATAATGACTGACTGAGCAGAGATTACGAAGTGACAGAGTGGAAGTGGCAGGAATGAGTATTTGTAGAGGTCTTGATTATGGAACGAGGTGCAGCTGGTAGGGATCTGCTCTGACTCCCAGCACACCTGTCTCCAACCACACAATCACACAGAGAGGGAGAGGGAGAGAGAGAGAGTTTACAGGGGGAGTAGCTGCAGGTCAAGAAGACACCGGATGACCACCAGAGGGCGTAGCAGGAGCAGATGTGACAAACAGCACATCATTTACAGTGCCGTGTAAAAGTATTGCCCCCTTTCTGATTTTCTTTATTTTTGCATATTTTTATGCTTAATGTTATCCGATCTTCAACTAAAACCTAATATTAGATAAAGGGAACCTGAGTTTACAAATAACAAAAAAACTGTACACTTATTTTATTTATTTAATTAACAAAATTATGCAACACCCAATTTCTCTGTGTGAAAAAGTAATTGCCCCCTTACACTTAATAACTGGTTGTGCCACCTTTAGCTGCCGTGACTGCAACCAAATTCTTCCTGTAGTTGTTGATCAGTCTCTCACATCACTGTGGAGGAATGTTGGACCACTCTTGGATACAGAACTGCTTTAACTCAACGACATTTTCAAGCATGATCTGCTCGTTTCAAGTCCTGCCACAGCATCTCAATTGGGATTAGGTCTGGTCTTTGACTAAGCCATTGCAAAACTTCAAATTTGTTAGTTTTGAACCATTTTCATGTACAGTCGTGGCCAAAAGTTTTGAGAATGACACAAATATTAATTTCCAAAAAGTTTGCTGCTTCAGTTGTCTTTAGTTATTTTTGTCTATACTGAAGTATAATTACAAGCATTTCATAAGTGTCAAAGGCTTTTATTGACAATTACATGAATTTGATGCAAGGAGTCAATATTTGCAGTGTTGACCCTTCATTTTCAAGACCTCTGCAATCCGCCCTGGCATGCTGTCAATTAACTTCTGGGCCACATCCTGACTGATGGCAGCCCATTCTTGCATAATCAATGCTTGGAGTTTGTCAGAATTTGTGGCTTTTTGTTTGTCCACCCGCCTCTTGAGGATTGACCACAAGTTCTCAATGGGATAAAGGTCTGGGGAGTTTCCTGGCCTTGGACCCAAAATATCAATGTTTTGTTCCCCGAGCCACTTAGTTATCACTTTTGCCTTATGGCAAGGGGCTCCATCATGCTGGAAAAGGCATTGTTCATCACCAAACTGTTCCTGGATGGTTGGGAGAAGTTGCTCTTGGAGGATGCGTTGGTACCATTCTTTATTCATGGCTGTGTTCTTAGGCACAATTGTGAGTGAGCCCACTCCCTTGGTTGAGAAGCAACCCCACACATGAATGGTCTCAGGATGCTTTACTGTTGGCATGACACAGGACTGATGGTAGCGCTCACTTTGTCTTCTCTGGACAAGCTTTTTTCCGGATGCCCCAAACAATCGAAAAGGCGATTCATCAGAGAAAATGACCCCAGTCCTCAGCAGTCCAATCCCTGTACCTATTGCAGAATATCAGTCTGTCCCTGATGCTTTTCCTGGAGAGAAGTGGCTTCTTTGCTGCCCTTCTTGACACCAGGCCATCCTCCAAAAGTATTCACCTCACTGTGCATGCAGATCCAATCACACCTGCCTGCTGCCATTCCTGAGCAAGCTCTGTACTGGTGGTGCCCCGATCCCGCAGCTGAATCAACTTTAGGAGACGGTCCTGGCGATTGCTGGACTTTCTTGGGCGCCCTGAAGCATTCTTCACAACAATTGAACCGCTCTCCTTGAAGTTATTGATGATCCGATAAATGGTTGATTTAGGTGCAATCTTACTGGCAGCAATATCATTGCCTGTGAATCCCTTTTTGTGCAAAGCAATGATGACGGCACATGTTTCCTTGCAGGTAACCATGGTTGACCGAGGAAGAACAATGATTCCGAGCACCACCCTCCTTTTGAAGCTTCCAGTCTGTTATTCGAACTCAATCAGCATGACAGAGTGATCTCCAGCCTTGTCCTCGTCAAAACTCACACCTGTGTTAACGAGAGAATCACTGACATGATGTCAGCTGGTCCTTTTGTGTCAGGGCTGAAATGCAGTGGAAATGTTTTTGGGGTATTCAGTTCATTTGCATGGCAAAGAGGGACTTTGCAATTCATCTGATCACTCTTCATGACATTCTGGAGTATATGCAAATTGCCATCATACAAACTGAAGCAGCAGACTGTGAAAATTAATATTTGTGTCATTCTCAAAACTTTTGGCCACGAGTGTAGTCTTGATTGTGTGTTTTGGATCATTTGTCTTGCTGCATGACCCAGCTGCGCTTCAGCTCACAGACAGGTGGCCTTAAATTCTGCTGTAGAATTCTCTGATACAGAGCAGATTTAATGGTTCCTTCTATTAAGGCAAGTCGTCCAGGTCATGAGGTAGCAAAGCATCCCCAAACCATCGGACATCAAATCAAATCAAATTTTATTTGTCACATACACATGGTTAGCAGATGTTAATGCGAGTGTAGCGAAATGCTTGTGCTTCTAGTTCCGACCATGCAGTAGTATCTAACAAGTAATCTAACAAATTCACAACAACTCCCTTATACACACAAGAGTAAAGGAATGAATACGAGTATGTACATATAAATATATGGATGAGCGATGGCTGACCGGCATAGGCAAGATGCAGTAGATGGTATGGAGTACAGTATACACACATATATATGAGATGAGTAATGTAGGATATGTAAACATTATATAAATGGCATTGTTTAAAGTGGCTAGTGATACATTATTTCATCCAATTATAATTATTAAAGTGGCTAGAGATTTGGGTCGATGGCCGAACGGCATAGGCAAGATACAGTAGATGGTTTAGAGTACAGTGTATACATTTGATATGAGTATGTCGGATACGTAAACATTATATACAAAGTTGTTTAAAGTGGCTAGTGATACATTTGTTACATCCAATTCCTATGTTTAAAGTGGCTAGAGATTTAAGTCAGTATGTTGGCAGCAGCCACTCAATGTTAGTGATGGCTGTTTAACAGTCTGATGGCCTTGAGGTAGAAGCTGTTTTTTAGTCTCTCGGTCCCAGCTTTGATGCACCTGTACTGACCTCGCCTTCTGGATGATAGCAGGGTGAACAGGCAGTGGCTCGGGTGGTTGTTGTCCTTGGTGATCTTTTTGGCCTTTCTGTGACATCGGGTGGTGTAGGTGTCCTGGAGGGCAGGTAGTTTACCCTCGGTGATGCGCTGTGCAGTCCTCACTACCCTCTGGAGAGCCTTACGGTTGTGGGCGGAGCAGTTGCCGTACCAGGCGATGATACAGCCCGACAGGATGCTCTCGATTGTGCATCTGTAAAAGTTTGTGAGTGATTTTGGTGACAAGCCGAATTTCTTCAGCCTCCTGAGGTTGAAGAGGCGCTGTTGCGCCTTCTTCACCACGCTGTCTGTGTGGGTGGACCAATTCAGTTTGTCCGTGATGTTACGCCGAGGAACTTAAAACTTTCCACCTTCTCCACTACTGTCCCCTCGATGTGGATAGGGGGGTGCTCCCTCTCCTGTTTCCTGAAGTCCACGATCATCTCCTTTGTTTTGCTGACATTGAGTGAGAGGTTATTTTCCTGACACCACACTCCGAGGGCCCTCACCTCCTCTCTGTAGGCCGTCTCGTCGTTGTTGGTAATCAAGCCTACCACTGTAGTGTCGTCAGCAAACTTGATGATTGAGTTGGATGCGTGCTTGGCCACGCAGTCATGGGTAAACAGGGAGTACAGGAGAGGGCTGAGAACGCACCCTTGTGGGGCCCCAGTGTTGAGGATCAGCGGGTGGAGATGTTGTTTCCTACCCTCACCACCTGGGACCGGCCCGTCAGGAAGTCCAGGACCCAGTTGCACAGGGCTGGAGTCGAGACCCAGGGTCTCGAGCTTAATGACGAGCTTGGAGGGAACTATGGTGTTAAATGCTGAGCTGTAGTCGATGAACAGCATTCTTACATAAGTATTCCTCTTGTCCAGATGGGTTAGGGCAGTGTTCAGTGTGATTGCGATTGCGTCGTCTGTGGACCTATTGGGACGGTAAGCAAATTGGAGTGGGTCCAGGGTGTCTGGCAGGATGGAGGTGATATGATCCTTGACTAATCTCTCAAAGCACTTCATGATGACGGAAGTGAGTGCTACGGGGCGATAGTCATTTAGCTCAGTCACCTTAGCTTTCTTGGGAACAGGAACAATGGTGGCCCTCTTGAAGCATGTGGGAACAGCAGACTGGGATAGGGACTGATTAAATATGTCCGTAAACACACCAGCCAGCTGGTCTGCGCATGCTCTGAGGACACGGCCAGGGATGCCATCTGGGCGGCAGCCTTGCGAGGGTTAACACATTTAAATGTTTTTCTCACATTGGCTGCGGTGAAGGTGAGCCCGCAGGTTTTGGTAGCGGGCCATGTCGGTGGCACTGTATTGTCCTCAAAGCGAGCAAAGAAGTTGTTTAGTTTGTCTGGGAGCAGGACGTCATGGTCCGCGACGGGCTGGTTTTCTTTTTGTAGTCCGTGATTGACTGTAGACCCTGCCACATTCCTCTTGTGTCTGAGCCGTTGAATTGTGACTCTACTTTGTCTCTATATTGACGCTAGCTTGTTTGATTGCCTTGCGGAGGGAATAGCTGCACTGTTTGTATTCAGTCATGTTTCCTGTAGCCTTACCCTGGTTAAAAGCAGTGGTTCGGCGCTTTCAGTTTTGGCGCGAATGCTGCCATCAATCCACGGTTTCTGGTTGGGGAAGGTTTTAATATTTGCTATGGGTACAACATCACCAATGCACTTGCTAATAAACTCGCTCACCGAATCAGCGTATACATCAATGTTGTTGTCAGATGCTATTCGGAACATATCCCAGTCCACGTGCTCGAAGCAATCTTGCAGCATGGAATCAGATTGGTCGGACCAGCGTTGAACAGACCTGAGAACGGGCGTTTCCTGTTTTAGTTTCTGTTTGTAGGCTGGGAGCATCCACCACCATGCTTGAACATTGGTATGAGGTTCTTACTGTGGAATGCAGTATGTTTGATTTTGGCATACTGGGACCCATTTCATCCAAAAAGTTGACTCAGGTTTGACAAAAAGCACCTGGATGATCCTCAAGACTCTTGGAAGTATGTTCTATGGACAGAAGAGTAAAAAGTATCACTTTTTGGACGACATGGTCCCATTATGCCTGGCGAAAACCGGTGTGCTAGAGGCGTCACTCCAGATCCGGGTTCGATCCCTGGCTGTGTTGCTGCCGGACACAGGTCCAGCGCCGTCCGGGTCAGGGGAGGGTTTGGCTGGCTAGGATGTCCCATCGCGCTCTAGCGGCTCCTTGTGGCGGCCCGGGCGCATGAACGCTGACTTCGGCGGCCAGCTGTACGGTGTTTCCTCCGACACATTGGTGCGGCTGGCTTCCGGGTTAAGCGAGCAGTGTGTCAAGAAGGCTCTCAACCTTCGCCTCTCCCGAGTCCATACGGGAGTTGCAGCATGGGACAAGACTGTAACTACCAATTTGATATCATGGAATTGGGGGGGGGAAAGGGCTAAAAAGTACCAATTATTTTTTGAAAATAACAGATACCAACGCTGGTGTTAGTGTGATAGTTTGGGGATTCCCGCACTTGTCCTTGATCTCGCGTCCTCTGTCTTGCAAACGCTTGACTGCCTACTTCACAACGTCTAAGCCACTAGCCAGCTGCGCCAGCAAAAATATAGCAATTCCATAGCACAGGTGGAGACTGGGGAGTGAGGTTACAAATCTTGACTACTAAAGATTCTCTGTTCCAATGGTAAAAAAAAGTATTGGTAGCACTTTACCATGAGACTTAGTGAGTCCATAATATTCAAACCTACCCGGAATTGAGCCCTGAGAAACACGTTTCAAAATGTATAATCACAGCCCTAATCATTGTCTTGATTATCATATTTATAATCATCTCCCCTATTATTTCCATAATTTTAATAATTCTAATCATACCCTTTTCAAACCATTGTGACAACCTGAACCAAACTGTGCTGGCTTGGGTAATTTCTTTTCACAGTGTCCTTTTGTTGTATTTTGTGTTGTGTTTTGTCTGTAAAACTGTATGTCATACAGGACCTAATCCTAATTAAATCAGATTATTGAAGCACGTGTTGCTCACCTGTTGTTCGCTAGTAGTGTCGTGGAAAAAATGATCTTCAAATTATGACACTCATACAAGAAACTTGTGAATTCAATAAGACCTTTAATTTAGAGTAATCAAAGTTTGAGCCGTGACCCGGATCACAGCTGACTCTGTGTCTCAGAGCACAGCCTTTATAGTATTCTCTTTACATTCCATACATAGATCCCTCCCCAAGCTTTACAGCTTCCATATGTCCTGTTTCAATAGGGGTCTTTGTTACATTGTCTTCTGGCATCCTGCTTTTCCTCAGATCTGTTAATCAGTCCCAAATGGCCTTCCTGCTGGCCTCCTGTTTATCCTCAGGTCTGTTAATCAGTTCCAGATGGCCTTCCTGCTGGCCTCCTGTTTATCCTCAGGTCTGTTAATCAGTTCCAGATGGCCCTCTGCTGACCTATTTATCCTCAGGTCTGTTAATCAGTTCCAGATGGCCTTCCTGCTGGCCTCCTGTTTATCCTCAGGTCTGTTAATCAGTTCCAGATGGCCCTCTGCTAACCTGTTTATCCTCAGGTCTGTTAATCAGTTCCAGATGGCCCTCTGCTAACCTGTTTATCCTCAGATCTGTTATCAGTTCCAGATGACCCTCTGCAGTTCCAGATGACCCTCTGCAGTTCCAGATGGCCCTCTGCTGACCTGTTTATCCTCAGGTCTGTTAATCAGTTCCAGATGACCCTCTGCTGACCTGTTTATCCTCAGGTCTGTTAATCAGTTCCAGATGGCCTTCCTGCTGGCCTCCTGTTTATCCTCAGATCTGTTATCAGTTCCAGATGACCCTCTGCAGTTCCAGATGGCCCTCTGCTGACCTGTTTATCCTCAGATCTGTTTGTTTAACTATTTAGCCTTAGCCACCTTCCTGAGTTCATCAGATACTCCGCTTTAACAAGTCCTATACATTATATATGTCTTTCTGTCTTACTACATCAAAGTGATCAATCAGAATACTGAAAATGTAATAATTGTAGTGAGTTTATCTCCTACAACAACTGTCTTACAACAAGTTATCCTACAACAAGTTATCTTGCATGCTTGTTTTAGCACTTAAGCCTCATTATCAATATTATCATGTTGTCTGCTATCACATAGTACATTAATTAAATTAATCAATGTGTTTTAGCCATGTTTTTACTACCACAGTAGTCTATATCAAATGTGTTTTTTTTTTTACCAAACTACTACTGAACCTACACACTGAAGAGACTTGTTAGCCGAACGAAACGTCTGTGTATGCTATTCCCCTGCAGTAAAACATTATTTTACAAAAATCGTGATAGTTTACTTTTGATTAAAGGCTACATTAAGTTTTTCAGCACAGTTTCAGCAACTACGGCGGATGCATAACCAGACCAGCTCATAGGCCAATTATTATCTTACTTTTCCACTACAAACTGTATTTTCTTTATGCCATGCCCATGTTCTTCTGCTTTATGTGTTAATTGTTTCATTTGTCTGACAGATATTGGATTTGATGGATCCCCCCCCTCCACCTCTGCCCTCAGAACAGCCTCAATTTGTCAGGGCGTGGACTCTAGGTGTCGAAAGCGTTCCACAGGGATGCTGGCCCGTGTTGACTCCAATGCTTCCCACAGTTATGTTGAGCTGGCTGTTATGTTAAATCTTTTGTCTTGCCCATTCACCCTCGGAATTCACACAATCCATGTCTCAATTGTCTCAAGGCTTAAATATTGCTTCTTTGTTAACCTGTCTCCTCCCCTTCATCTTGAAACCCTTGTTAGTGAACAGCTAAAAAAGTTTTTATATATACTAACTCTATTTATCAATGTACCAATCCGGCTTCAGGAAGAAGCATAGCACAATTACAGCAGCCGTAAAGGTTTTAAATTATATCACCGATGCCCTTGACATAAAAACAGCACTGTGTCTCACTTTTTATTGATTTTGATACAGTTGATCATGCTATCCCGAGGCAGAGGTTGTCGAGCGTAGGTCTTTCGGAGCATGCAGTTGCATGGTTTGATTGAAGTGGATCTAACAAGTGACGTCACTACGGGATCGTAGCTTTCACCTGGATTCCCTTGGTCAGTCTATGCTATGGAAGGAGCAGGTTTTCTTAATGTTTTGTACACTCAGTTGATATGCAAATTATATTCAGTTCCAGCTGTTGCTGTGGTGTTGGTAGTACCAAAGGGCATCTAGGTGGTTGAGTGAGACTGAGCTGGTGTGAAAGGTTGATGTGTCTAGAGGGGACTCTGTCAGGTTGTGCCGGTTGGCTCTGACATGATGCTTCCTCTCTCAGGGAGTTTCAGTACTATAGCTTAGTTTCCACCCTGAATATCACTCTGTTTAACTACTATAGCCTGTTTTCCACCTTGAATATCACTCTGTTTCGCTACTATAGCCTGTTTTCCACCCTGAATATCACTCTGTTTCGCTACTATAGCCTGTTTTCCACCCTGAATATCGCTCTGTTTCGCTACTATAGCCTGTTTTCCACCCTGAATATCGCTCTGTTTCGCTACTATAGCCTGTTTTCCACCCTGAATATTACTCTGTTTCGCTACTATAGCCTGTTTTCCACCATGAATATCACTCTGTTTAACTACTATAGCCTGTTTTCCACCCTGAATATCACTCTGTTTCGCTACTATAGCCTGTTTTCCACCCTGAATATCACTCTGTTTCGCTACTATAGCCTGTTTTCCACCCTGAATATCACTCTGTTTAACTACTATAGCCTGTTTTCCACCCTGAATATCGCTCTGTTTCGCTACTATAGCCTGTTTTCCACCCTGAATATCACTCTGTTTAACTACTATAGCCTGTTTTCCACCCTGAATATCACTCTGTTTAACTACTATAGCCTGTTTTCCACCCTGAATATCGCTCTGTTTAACTACTATAGCCTGTTTTCCACCCTGAATATCGCTCTGTTTCGCTACTATAGCCTGTTTTCCACCCTGAATATCGCTCTGTTTCGCTACTATAGCCTGTTTTCCACCCTGAATATCGCTCTGTTTCGCTACTATAGCCTGTTTTCCACCCTGAATATCGCTCTGTTTCGCTACTATAGCCTGTTTTCCACCCTGAATATCGCTCTGTTTCGCTACTATAGCCTGTTTTCCACCCTGAATATCGCTCTGTTTCGCTACTATAGCCTGTTTTCCACCCTGAATATCGCTCTGTTTCGCTACTATAGCCTGTTTTCCACCTTGAATATCGCTCTGTTTCGCTACTATAGCCTGTTTTCCACCCTGCATATCGCTCTGTTTAACTACTATAGCCTGTTTTCCACCCTGAATATCGCTCTGTTTCGCTACTATAGCCTGTTTTCCACCTTGAATATCACTCTGTTTCGCTACTATAGCCTGTTTTCCACCTTGAATATCACTCTGTTTCGCTACTATAGCCTGTTTTCCACCCTGAATATCACTCTGTTTCGCTACTATAGCCTGTTTTCCACCCTGAATATCGCTCTGTTTCGCTACTATAGCCTGTTTTCCACCCTGAATATCACTCTGTTTCGCTACTATAGCCTGTTTTCCACCTTGAATATCACTCTGTTTCGCTACTATAGCCTGTTTTCCACCCTGAATATCACTCTGTTTCGCTACTATAGCCTGTTTTCCACCCTGAATATCACTCTGTTTCGCTACTATAGCCTGTTTTCCACCCTGAATATCGCTCTGTTTCGCTACTATAGCCTGTTTTCCACCCTGAATATCACTCTGTTTCGCTACTATAGCCTGTTTTCCACCCTGAATATCACTCTGTTTCGCTACTATAGCCTGTTTTCCACCCTGAATATCACTCTGTTTAACTACTATAGCCTGTTTTCCACCCTGAATATCACTCTGTTTCGCTACTATAGCCTGTTTTCCACCCTGAATATCACTCTGTTTAACTACTATAGCCTGTTTTCCACCCTGAATATCACTCTGTTTAACTACTATAGCCTGTTTTCCACCCTGAATATCGCTCTGTTTAACTACTATAGCCTGTTTTCCACCCTGAATATCACTCTGTTTAACTACTATAGCCTGTTTTCCACCCTGAATATCGCTCTGTTTAACTACTATAGCCTGTTTTCCACCCTGAATATCGCTCTGTTTCGCTACTATAGCCTGTTTTCCACCCTGAATATCGCTCTGTTTCGCTACTATAGCCTGTTTTCCACCCTGAATATCGCTCTGTTTCGCTACTATAGCCTGTTTTCCACCCTGAATATCGCTCTGTTTCGCTACTATAGCCTGTTTTCCACCTTGAATATCGCTCTGTTTCGCTACTATAGCCTGTTTTCCACCCTGCATATCGCTCTGTTTAACTACTATAGCCTGTTTTCCACCTTGAATATCGCTCTGTTTCGCTACTATAGCCTGTTTTCCACCCTGCATATCGCTCTGTTTAACTACTATAGCCTGTTTTCCACCCTGAATATCGCTCTGTTTCGCTACTATAGCCTGTTTTCCACCCTGAATATCGCTCTGTTTCGCTACTATAGCCTGTTTTCCACCCTGAATATCGCTCTGTTTCGCTACTATAGCTACTACAGCGTTTAACTACTGTTTCACTTCATTTGCTGATTGAGTCTGGAGTCAGGTTGTGCAGGGTTGGAGCTTTCAGAATCCTTCCTCTCTCAGGGAGGTGCAGTATTATAGCCTGGTTTCCACCTTGAATATCGCATGTTTTACTATTGTTTCACTTCATTGACTGATTCAATCTGGAGTCAGGTTGTGCAGGGTTGGAGCTTTCAGAATCCTTCCTCTCTCAGGGAGGTGCAGTATTATAGCCTGGTTTCCACCTTGAATATCGCATGTTTTACTATTGTTTCACTTCATTGACTGATTCAATCTGGAGTCAGGTTGTGCAGGGTTGGAGCTTTCAGAATCCTTCCTCTCTCAGGGAGGTGCAGTATTATAGCCTGGTTTCCACCTTGAATATCGCATGTTTTACTATTGTTTCCCTTCATTGACTGATTCAATCTGGAGTCAGGTTGTGCAGGGTTGGAGCTAGGGATGTGCCGAGTCGTCAGACAAAATTAGTATCGTAAGAGATGTGGGCAATTTTCTGGATTTGATTATTATCGGAATATTGTTTTGTAATTATCCATGATGGAGAAAAACATTTATTTCCGGGTGCCAGCTTTCTCATGCTAGTCAGTCATGTGCCAGGTTCTACGTGATCTAAATAACTCAACTGGCCAGTTTGTCTGTCTGTAAAGAAAAGGGCGGGCTGTACGTTGATGCTGCTGCTCTGATTGGATGGGAAAGGGAAAGGGGGATACCTAGTCAGATGGATAGAGCGAAGCTGTATTTCTCTGACCACGCGCTTCATAATTTCACCAGATCAATATTTCCCTGTTTTTGGTCTGATCATTCAGATTGCTGCTGCCTGCTACTGTAATAAATCACATGGCGAGGACGTTTGCTATACAGGCTATCAATGTGCATAATATCTAACAAGTGGGACCAAGGGTAGAGAAAAAAATATGAAACGCTGATGCGCAATCTGACTGCCTGCTGCAAGTTGAGGACACACACACACCACACATTTGTTTGCGTGCTGCTCCTAATATGCAGCTTTTTTGCAGTGAGAACATGCATGGAGGTATTTTGCCCAAATCTATTCAAACCAAATCAAATTGTATTGGTCACATACACGTGATTAGCAGATGTTATTGCGAGTGTTAGCGAAATGCTTGCGCTTCTAGCTCCGACAGTGCAGTAATATCTAACAAGTGATATCTAACAAATGACACAACACTACCCAATACACACAAATCTAAGTAGGAATGAGTATACATATGGACGAGCGATGTCAGAGCGGAACGTACTAAAATACAGTAGAATGGTATAGAATACAGTATATACATATGAGATGAGTAATGCCAGATATGTAAACATTATTCAGGCATTCTTAAAACACTTCCGCTTTTTCTGATCATGAGTATCATCTGATCTCATCCGACCCGACTATCAACTGTCAATTTACGTATACGAATATGGCCGTGTCGGCACACCCCTAGTTGGGGCTGACAGAGTTCTTACTCTCTCTCTGGGAAGTGCAGTACGATAGCCTGGTTTCCATCCTGATAGCACTGTTTCACTATTGTCATATGTCATTCACTGACTCAGTCTGGAGTCCGGTTAAGCTCGCCCTCTTCCCCCGGGTGGGAGGAGATTTCACTTCACAGAATCAATGAAATGTTCTGAAAAGTGCAAACTCTGTTCATCCAGTGGACCTGTTTCAGTAGAGAGTGACTGGGGACTGATAAGAACAAGAACTACCAAGTCAGCTTCCTTTTGGAAACGAGTGACGAGTGTTTAGATATATGACATCTCCAGCCCGAATCAGTGAATGAAGGGGAAACTTCAAGGTGGATTCCAGGCTAGTGCTACCTCAGTTTATTTTCTGTTGCGAAAGATTAGAGATAAGGGTTCGCTTACAAAAACAACCATATTTTCACATGTATTACATTTAGAGTTCACATGCTGACACCGTCTTTACTCATTTGAGGAGAATCACATGTTTTTACCTCACATGTGAATTACAGTTGCACATGTGAAATTGCACGTTCACGTGTGTGAAACAATCACGTGAAAACCACATCTGCAGTTGCACATGTGAGAAACCTCCATATGTAAAAATCTCACGTTAACATGTAATCCTTATTTTTGTTATCCTGTTTTCCGGTTTGTGCGCATGGTTACGTTTAAAACATCTGGATGTAGCATGTTTAACTAAACTGTGTTGAGTTTCCTGGTCATTTTGATGCATAACATATTTGTTTCCACAGAGTGAGAAAATTGTCAGATTTTCCCATTTACAGTGCATTCGGGAAAGTATTCAGACCTCTTGACTTTTTCCACATTTTGTTACGTTACAGCCTTATTCTAAAATGGATTAAATTGTATTTTTTACTCATCAATCTACACACAAAACCCCATAATGACATCACAATACCCCATAATGACATCACAATACCCCATAATGACATCACAATACCCCATAATGACAAAGCAAAAACTGTTTTTTAGACATTTTTGCAAATGTCTTAAAAATGTAAAACTGAAATGTAACATTTATAAAATTCAGACCCTTTACTCAGTACTTTGTTGAAGCAACTTTGGCAGCGATTACAGCCTCGAGTCTTCTTGGGTACGACGCTATAAGCTTGGCACACCTGCATTGGGGGAGTTTCTCCAATTCTTCACCACAGATCCTCTCAAACTCTGTCAGATTGGATGGGGAGCGTCGCTGCACAGCTATTTCAGGTCTCCTAGTCCCTGCTGCTGAAAAACATCCCCACAACATGATGCTGCCACCACCATACTTCATTGTAGGGATGGTGCCAGGTTTCCTCCAGACGTGATGCTTGGCATTCAGGCCAAATAGTTCAATCTTGGTTTCATCAGACCAGAGAATCTTGTTTCATGGTCTGTCCTTTAGGTGCCTCTTGGCAAACTCCAAGTGGGCTGCCATGTGCCTTTTACTGAGGAGTTGCTTCCGTCTGGCCACTCTACCATAAAGGCCTGATTGGTGGAGTGCTGCAGAGCTGATTGTCCTTCTGGAAGGTTTTCCCATCTCCACAGAGGAACTCTGGAGCTCTGTCAGAGTGACCATCGGGTTCTTGGTCACCTCCCTGACCAAGGGCCTTCTCCCATGATTGCTCAGTTTGGCCGAGCGGCCAGCTATAGGAAGAGTCTCGGTGGTTGAAAAACGTCTTCCATTTAAGAATGATGAAGGCCACTGTGTTCTTGGGGACCTTCAATGCTGCAGAAGTGTTTTGCTACCCTTCCCCTGTCTCAGAGCTCTATATTCAATTTATTTAACCTCATGGCTTGGTTTTTGCTCTGACATGCACTGTCAACTGTGGGACCTTATATAGACAGGTGTGTGCCTTTCCAAATCCAGTCCAATCAATTGAATTTACCACAGGTGGACTCCAAGTTGTAGAAACATCTCAAGGATGATCAATGGAAACAGGACACACCTGAGCTCAACTTCGAGTCTCATTGCAAAGGGTGTGAATACTTACACTATCGGTCAAAAGTTTTAGAACACCTACTCATTCAAGGGTTTTGATTTTTTTTTATTTTTTTTTATTTTCTATTTTCTACATTTTTATTTTTATTTTATTTCACCTTTATTTAACCAGGTAGGCAAGTTGAGAACAAGTTGTAGAATGATAGTGAAGACATCAAAACTATTAAATAACACATATGGAATAATGTAGTAACCAAAAAAGTGTTAAACAAATCAAAATATATTTTATAATTGAGATTCTTCAAATAGTCACCCTTTGCCTTGATGACAGCTTTGAACACTCTTGGCATTCTCTCAACCAGCTTCATGAGGTAGTCACCTGGAATGCATTTTTCTTGAAAGTTAATTTGTGGAATAACACTTTTTTGGTTACTACATGATTCCATGTGTTATTTCATAGTTTTGATGTCTTCACTATTATTCTACAATGTAGGAAAAAGTAAAAATAAAGAAAAACCCTTGAATGAGTGGGAGTTCTAAAACTTTTGACCGGTAGCTTATATAAATAAGATATTCTGAAAACCTAATTTCCCTTTGTCGTTATGTGGTATTGTGTGTAGATTCATGAGGGAAGAAAAGTATATAATACGTTTTTGAATAAGGCTGTAACGTAACTAAATGTGGAAAAAGTCAATTGGTCTGAATGCTTTCTGAATGCACTGTACATGAGTGTAGCTACGCCAAGTAGCTAGCTCACTTTTGTATGAGTGTATTTACATGTGCACACATGAACCATGCTAATGATATGTATTTTAGAAGGTTACTTTAAGAAAATTGTATCTAATGGTCACATACTAATTGCTAACTGCTAGCTAGCTTTGTGATAGGCGATGGCTAGTCTTCCAATTCATCCTAGCTAGCTATTTGTAACTTCTGTTATTGTTAGCTATCCATTGGTTTTTGTTATATTTAATATTCAGGTATAAAATGGATTTGAATCTATTTGAAAATGTGTGTTCGCTACTGGAATTAATGTGAACAGATACTTTTCTACAAATAAATCATTTTGAATTATGGCTGTCAGAGTTAATCAGTTAATTCAAGTTAGTTAGTGATAAGCGATTAGTGCTTTTTGAGGTCTGCCCGGTTTCGGTTCGATTAAAAAAAAAAAAAAACGGTATTCACAATTTTCTTTACATATATGCACTATGCATTATGTGGGTTGAATGCTGCGACATCACAGAATAAAACTATTATTAACAGTCCCATGATGGTAGTGACGGCACATTACTGTCTGCACGGTGTCATGATTTCCTCTTGGGACAGACCAATGCGCAGCGAGGTATCCAGAATACATATTTTATTAAGGAACGTAACTAACTGAACAAACAAAGATCATAACGTGGAACCGAACTAGAGAATCTACCTAAGCTATGAAACTGTGGCATAAACCTAAACACCATGGCATAAACCTAAACAATGACGCAAAACCTAAACGAACAAACACTACAATACTAAATCCTGAACTAAACACGATGGCAAGACCCGAAACACTGTGGGATGAACAAACTACATTCACTACAATCTTCAATAACCCACAAACTTTAGTGCAAAACCCCAAACATATATATGGTTCCCAATTAGAGGTAACGAGACTCAGCTGCCTCTAATTGGGAACCATTACCCCAACATAGACATACACACCCTAGAACAGAAGAAACCCTACGCCAAAACAAAACTAAACACTCCAGCCTGTACACTCAGGCCTGGACGTTACACACGGTCGGAAACTAGAAGCACAAGCATTTCGCTACACTCGCATTAACATCTGCTAACCATGTGTATGTGACAAATACAAATTTGATTTGATTTATCAACCATCATTTATTCAGATGACTTTACTTAAAAAAATATAATTTGAATATTCCATTTGTTTTAGGCGTTGTCATCATCTAATCTCTATAGAGTTGCTTCCTATGCTGTCTGACAAAAAATGTCCTATTTTAGTAGTTCTTCAAAGTAAATAAGGCATACTTTTATGACTGCTGAATACCAACTATCATTTTCAGATCACGTCATTTCAGGTAGAGATACCTCACGAAGCAACTATTCTATCCGTCTCGATTGAGCATTCTTCTTCTCTCTGTCTCAGACTGGACAAGTAGGGGCGCAATGGATTATGGTCATTGTAATTAATGACCATGTTTTCTGGGCTAAACTAATGTAGAGTATAAGCCTGTTGGAAACTACAACTCCCTACTACATCTCACAGTTCGGACTTGATCTGATTCATCTCATGAGAAACTACGCAATGCGGTCACTGAAAAAAATAACTAGCGAAATGGAATTAAAATAATAGAACCGACATCGGTTCATTAGTTGTTTAAAAAAAACAAAAAATAAACAACATTTCGTGTAATTGCTCAGCGCTCAATTTTAGTGCACTTTTTTATTTATTTATCGTGATTAATCGCATGGTCTGAAAGCATTCAAAATACACCCGAAAACATCCCAAAATACATAATCTATACAGCTAAAAACAACCATGCTGTGAAGGTCCTGTGTGTAGCTGTGCAGAGAGTCAGGACAGCAGAATAGAATGAACATGTAATTAGTGATTGGAAACCAGGTGTGTATAATGAAGACAAAAACATAGAAAATGAAAAGTAGATCGGCGGCAGCTAGAAAACCGGCGACGTCGACCGCCGAAAGCCGCCCAAACAAGGAGAGGGACCGACTTCGGCTGAAGTCGTGACACAAGCAATGGGGGGGAAAATTGACATTGAGTCTAAAGAAAGTTTTATCAATTTACCAAAATTTGCTAACCGATACTTTAAACAAAGTCAAGACATATTCTTGTAATGCTTTTGATATTAAAATTCTGAACTTGGAATGACTATACATTGGAAGAGAAACCCATTGTTGGCCCTCTTGGTCTAATGGTCAAGACATTGGCTTCTCTCCAGTGGGAGACCTGGGTGCTAATCCTGCCATTTACAAAAGCACATACAGTATGTCAAATTTAGAATAGCACGTGTGAAATGTTGGGAAACAACCTCTGAGTCATGTGAAACTTCACAGGTGTCCAAAAACCACGTGTCTGATTGGTGACTTTTTTTTCACATGTGATTTATTGGGCTGCAACAACCTAACATGAGATGCATGCCATGGTGGAAACATTTAAGGTATATGACTAGCAGGCTACTGTTTGCACTCAAACATGAACCACATCTCTCAAAAGTAAATATTTGCAAAGATTCACAAATATTCAAACATCATGTTGTCACTGTGGATTGTGTTTTTTAGGTTTATTGAGCGGAGGCAGACGCCTGATCCGACCTATTTGTCCCGCACCGAGTTTAAAATTAGCAGTGCCAGAATCAATCGAGCTTTCTAGCCTATTTGTGCCAGCTGAAACTGGTGGTACGTCATTATCTGCGCGCACAGTTTACACTGCATGTGCTTTGGGGGCCCCGCGGTGCCATCGCGCTCACATTCAACAGGAGCCAAGTGGTGGATGTGGATGGAAACTTCTACTTCGCATTTTGCCATCTTCGCCGAAGTAGAGGCATGCACTCAAAGCTACAATTCTAAATGGGTTGCGCTCAGGCGACTGCGGTGGATTCGAAGCTGACAGGTCTTTTTATTCAAAGTTGAGAGAATTTTTCCTGGCGTATTGCGGAGAGGTGCGTTGTGCGCGGTTGTGCGGCTATCTACTCTGTTTCTCAAAACATTTGAAGGACACAGCCTGACGAAAATTACTTATTCCACATTAGGAAGTGACCATTGAAGTCAGAATGGCAGCTGTGGCACTCAATGGATCGAACATAACTACGGGGAACTTTACGAATCAGTTTGTTCAGCCGCCTTGGCAAGTTGCCCTGTGGTCGGTCGCCTACAGCTCCGTTTTGGCGGTGGCTGTGTTCGGAAACCTCATTGTCATATGGATCATTCTCGCCCACAAACGAATGCGGACAGTCACCAACTATTTCCTTTTGAACTTGGCATTTTCGGACGCATCCATGGCCGCCTTCAACACATTAATTAATTTCATATACGCTGCCCACGGAGACTGGTACTTCGGAGAGGCTTATTGCAGGTTTCACAACTTTTTCCCCGTCACCTCCGTGTTCGCAAGCATCTATTCGATGACTGCAATTGCCGTTGATAGGTAGGCGGCTGAGGCTGATCATGCCAAATGTTTAAATCAATAATGGTATAATATTTATTATGATTAATTATAAATTATTATGATGGTGATCTATACACTATCTTTGCAAGCATTTTCTACCAGTGAAAAACCCCATAGGACTCACTCTTCATGGTGATGCTGATGAGGTTGTAGGGGACTGGTATTCTCTCCCCTCCCCCATCTCCCTCATTGTTATTGAATGGAGATTACAAACCATGGCTGCATTTTTTCCTGTTTAAGGAAATGTACATTTCATTGTTTATTCTATCTAGGCAGTGTGTGTGTGTGTGTGCATGCATACCTGCGTGTGTAGGGCGACAGTGTGTTGTGTGTGTGTGCATACCTGCGTTTGTAGGACGACTGTGTGAGTTACTGTGTGTGTATGTGTGTGTGTGTATGTGCATGCCTGCGTGTGTCTATGCTGGGGAGGACAGTCTATTGCATGTGTAATCATGAGTTTGTGTGTGTGCATGATGCGTGTCTGTGTATGTGGGTGCCTGTGTACATGCACGTGTGTACATGTTATGCCTTTGGAGTCAGTGGAGAGGTTCAAAGCAGATGAAACGATTAAAAAGATGAGTAACCGTGAAATTAGCGATGCTTTTCATCTTCTTGATGGAGGCCAGGGGAGGTGAAAATATGACATTCCGTCTTAACTTACCTTGGCAGCAATATCAAGAGACATGGAATGTCCAGACTACTGGACATCTGTCCAGAGCACAGCTGTATTACAGGTTCTGTGTTGGAAATGTCCTTGTGATTCAAACTGTAAATGTAGACGGAGCCGGTGTCAGGGTTCTGTAGCGTGTTCTGGCATATCAGTACGTGCAGGTTTGTCATCGTTGTGGCCCTGCTACGCCATAGCCACCGGGCATCTGGTATTGCCGTCAGTCATCAGCCTTTGGGGGGAAATGCTTCGTTTGAAATCAGTGCTGCTAAACTGGCCGTGGTGTGCTGCCGTTGCGTCGTGTCCGAGCTCTAGAATCTCTGAGGTTCACTTCTCGATGGCTGACACGTGTTACATTTTTTTTTCTTGTCAATTTAAATCATTAGAAATCAAGTTGATTTTGGTTGCATATGGCCTCCACTAGACACCACTGGTTATTTTACTAAGATTTATGAAGCCAAGAAGATACTGGCGTAGAAGAAACAATAGCTAGCCACATTGATTATTTTCACATTGTAAACAAAAGCAACTTGTGTAATTAGAGGATAATTTAGTGCAACAAGTTAATGAGTACTTGCGAAAAACTGGACTAAAGCTATTGCACTTATGCATAATCAATGACTATGGTACAGTAGGGACAAAAATGGAATAAGGACGCTCTTTCCCCTCTGCCCTCAAAACAACACGCAGGTAGAACGGCACATTGACACGACGCCGACCGCCTGCTTGCATGTGGGGTGGGCGATCATATGCTTGCATGTGTGTAGGGGGGTGGCAGTGTAGTGTGTGAGTGCGTGCGTGTGTTTTGTGTGTGTAGGTATACACTCATGACCAAAAATAAATACAGAAACACCAGTAACCACTCTTCACTGGGCTATACTTAACACTCAAGGAAACCAACATTTACATTTGGACAACGCCCCGAATTACAGTCGTTTGACTAATTGGCGCAAGGCCGCACTATTATTGGTCATTTTCAGACGCTAATAACTTATTAACGGCGTCTTCAGGGGGTGTCACTGGGGAAGCCTACACACATCCATTCCCGCGATGGAGGTGCCTCTGAGGGTTGTGTTATTGTGCCTCCACTTCACAGCAGTTGACCATTCAGAGAAACTCTATCCTTTTAGATAAATATCCAGTTAAATATTTATAGTAGGCTTGGATCTGTGCTGTCTTGCCAACTCTCCCATGGTCATTATTATGCCTTGTCATGCCAAACATGGCTTGATTATGATTATAGGAGCTGGCTATAAGCACAAACGGATCTGGTGTTAACTATAACGTGCATTGATATACAGTGTATGCACTGTATACACAGAGAGTCATCTCGGCTCTGCTCTGTTTTCTATAGGAAATGGATTGGTTGATTGGTTGCAGTGAATTTAAATGATTCACTCATTTGACAGCAGATTGATTAGAATTGGCGTTTTAACTGAATACAATTCACTCAACGGGGTGGGGTGTCAGTCAAACACTATGAGTTGCTGTCCGTCTGTTGACACCATTCTCCAATAGTCTGCTAAAGAGATGAGACAGACAAGCCAGGACTTGTTGTTTTGACCTCAAAGTGAATTGTTTCCTGACACCACAGGCCTGAAGGGTTGTTTATACCCCAGCCAAAGCCAGATGCCAGACTTGGTTTGTAAAAATAACACACACACACACAGACACACACGCATAGGCACACACGAGACACACACTCACAAGCACTTCCATAAAAGGCATGCATGTACACACACACACACACACCCTTGCATCAAATACAAGTGGCTTGACACACACACACACACACACACACATATCCCCCAATGACTCTCTTGTCACTTAATGACATTGTCAAATTAAATGGGACTCTGGCTGATTCGATATTGATCAATATCCCCATGTTACATCATATACTGTAGAGCTATGGTGTGATAATGGAGGAGGAGTAGTGAGTGTGAGCCACGGGCATCTCCTGCAGCGCTGCGACAACACACAAGGAGCACCCTTTAGGCTCTGCTCTCCAACTTCCATCTTTTTAAGTGTCCCTTCGATTCGATCACCCCCATGCCAGAGATGAAGAGGACAAGAGAACATAGATTTGACCCAGACTGAAACACATAACCTCCAAGTCCTACTTGTTGCATGGCTGAACTGATGCGCAGCGCAATCCAGACAGTCTGTCGCCTTGGAAATGGCACAGGGTTGCAATGTGGGGGCCAACCGTACATGTGCCCCCTTCTATTAAGGGCATCATGTGCCCCCCCCTTCCACCCCTCCATCCCTATTTCCTGTGGAAGTAAAACTCATTTCCTGTGTGAACAGCACTTCAGATAAGACTCCTACACACGCCTATTATAATAAAAACGTCAAGACATCCTCCCACACACTCGTTTAGCGGGAAGAGTGTGCCGAGGTGCCAGTCTGTCAGCGAGTGTATTCTTTGAGATGGGACTGATTTATATATTTACCATTGTTGGTAGTTGACACTCTTCAAGCAAGTCGCTCACTTCATTATTCTTCGTTATTCTTAGACGGTCATGTTAGGCGCAGTAGCCCATAACTGATTTTACCGGCTGAGACTATGCAAGTTACAAAATCATTAAAGATCCAATGCAGAGTTTTTTTTTTTTTTTTATCTCAATATCAAATCATTTCTGCATAACAATTAAGTACCTTACTGTGATTATTTTCAATTAAAATGGTCAAAAAGAATCAAGAAAAGCTTCTTAGCAAAAAGCAATTTCTCAAGTAAGTTAGCTGTTATTGGCAGAGAGGTGGTGTCGCCAGGCAGGATAGAACTCCACCCCACCAAAACAGGCTGTCTTTTCCTACAGCTCTTACACTTAAAGGGCATTATCATCATTTTCACAATTTCACCGTATTATTCCAACCTCATAGTGTGGAAATATATATATAAAACACAGATAAATCCATTTTTTTGACTGCACTGGGTCTTTTAATGAATGAAATGTTCAAATTCTTTCATTGCTAATGTTGTGACGCAAAGGGAGAGTAACACATTTTGGAAGACTGATGTGTAGGCTACTGCAGGATTTTCACCCTCTACCCTTTTCATGCATTACTTCCACCCTTTATCCCTTTTTATGCCTAAAGAAATGACCAAATGCTTCATTGCAAGTATCGATTTTGGTCCTGGCTGCCCTTGGGTATTGCTTTCGCCTAAGAAAAGGACCTCAGGAAAACACCATAATGAGATTTCTGTGACGAAGTACAATGAAGCCCTGAAAGAGCAGCCCCCTTGAATGGTTTGGCTCTTTTAATCAACCAGTAGCACTGTACGTGCGCACACGCACACACACACTCACGCGCACATGCACTCACACTCACACACTTCATTCACCTGGACTGCTACTGAAGTATAATTGACTAATTCTGAATTTCTCTCATCTCAATACCAGGGCCCAAGTGCCACTCAGACTAAATGCCAAGTGATTACAGACGAGTTAAGGGACTGCTCTCTGGCGACGGCCCTTCGGGGGATTTCCGACTGTCATTGAGGTGGCAGCCAGGGCTCTGAAAGTTATCAGAAACAAAGTCCGGAGGGGAACTTGTCTGTTAGCGAGGAGCTTCATTCAAGGGAAAGGAGATGATAATTAGCATTAGCATCAACAAGCCGTGGCTCTCTGTAATGGACAGTCATAAAGTGAGACAAATCAGAGGACACAGCAGCGTAGTAAAGTGTGTCCCCAGGCTTACGGCGTGTTCAGAGTAATCTCCCACTAATTTGGACGATCCATTGTTTCAGCTTTGTCCGTGGCTTTGTCCCAAAGCCTCTTGTTTGAAATGATTTGAATCCATGTTACAATAGAAACCGCCAGACCACAAGTGGATTTCTGAACGTCTTTGTGTTTTGGAAACACAGGAGACCAAGACAGGAGCAAGGTTGCAGTCAGATCCTTGTCAATTCACTACAGGAATGGAATTAAATCATTAAAATTGCATGTCAAACATGTTAATAAATAAGCTTCACACATTCATTTATGTAATTTGCCACTACAACTAAAAAAAAACTAAATTAATGAATGGGACTTGCAATTTAATTCCCTGACTCCACACACCCTGAGAGAGTGGACTTCCTCAGAGGGGTTGGGTTAAATGCGGAAGACACATTTCAGTTGAAGGCATTCGGTTGTACAACTGACTAGGTATCCCCCCTTTCCCTTTCCTTATGTTTGACCTTTAACCTTATTTCGACATCTTGACCCCTGCAGGTACATGGCCATCATCCACCCTCTGAAGCCCCGGCTGTCGGCCACAGCCACCAAGGTGGTGATCATGTGTATCTGGGCGCTGGCCGTGGTGCTGGCCTTCCCCCTCTGCTTCTACTCCACCATCCGCATCCTGCCCCGCCGGACCATCTGCTACGTGGCCTGGCCCCGCAAGGAGGACGACCCCTTCATGTGAGTAATGACACCTTTTAGCCCTGTAGCCTCCTTCAAGCCTTTAAATAAAGTATACAGTATATATCCTTAAAGTATTTTCTTTGTTTATTGGATAGAGAGAGATAGAGGTGAAAGGTAGGAGAGAGATTGCTGAAAAAGCAGTCACATTTGAACCTATGCTGACAGCGGTATATCGTACCAGGCCACCTCATTCTAGACTGCTGTACGACTACTTCATATGAGACACGTTTATCACCCTCTTTTATCATCATGAACCTCTTCATTTCACTCAGTTTTACATGGTTCCACTTTATGGCAGCTTATGCGTTATGGGAACACTGCCGCATTATGGGAACACTCCAACCAAGGTGCATGAATTGAGGGGGATATTCAGCAACTCTTGGAGGACGGCGGAAGTTGATAGAAAAGCGTATTTGTTGTTATTTCAGCTCGTGGCCTTCTTCGGGGATGCATTATGGCAGCACTATGCTGCATTATGGCAGCACTATGATGCATTATGGCAGCACTATGATGCATTATGGCAGCACTATGATGCCAGAGCGCTCATCACTCATTGGCTGTGACAATGGAAAGATGTGTCTGTACCAGTTGAGATGGAGATGATTAGCTTGCCCGCTCTGGGCTAGCTTAGCATAGCCCTTCTTTTCACTCCTCTCTCTCCAAATCAATGTGTTATCTCACCTCATTCCTTTTTGTTGTGTTACAGTAGAAACACGTCATCCTATTAGCAACATCCTATAAGCACCTACTACTCTTCTCTCTTCCCTTCTGCTTTTCTCCTCTCTGGAAGTGCACACGGGTCCTCTCTCTCTCTCCTCTTTATCTCTCTCTCCTCTTTAGCTCTCTCTCTCTCTCTCTCTCTCTCTCTCTCTCTCTCTCTCCTGTCTCTCTCCTCTCTGAGATTTTAACTGCTCGTTTTATCATGTCTAGTTTACCTTACTCTTATTTTCCTCCCTCCTCTCATCCCTTACTTCCCTGCCCGCATATCCCTGTTAAAAATGTTTTTCTCTTCTCTCGCTCTCGCCTCTCTCCTCTCTCTCTCTCTCTCGCTCAACTCTTAAAATGTTTTTCTTCTTCTCCCTGTCGTGCCCAGGTTTCATATCGTTGTGATGGTACTGGTCTACCTGCTGCCCCTAGTGGTGATGGGCATCACCTACACCATCGTCGGGGTGACGCTGTGGGGGGGAGAGATCCCGGGGGATTCATCTGACAACTACCACGGCCAGCTCCAGGCCAAGAGGAAGGTAAATCCAGAGCAGACCAGGGATTATAACCCACGACACAACAAACACAGCGTACGTACGATGCTCTGTCGGTACCACTGACCCAGACAAGGCATCTCTGGTTCTGGGGTGACAGCGCTTCAGGTCTCAGGAACTTTAAGGCAGTAACCCACGACACAACAAGCACAGCGTACGTACGATGCTCTGTCGGTACCACTGACCCAGACAGAAAAGGCATCTCTGGTTCTGGGGTGACAGTGCTTCAGGTCTCAGGAACTTTAAGGCAGTAGCGATGCTATATACGCCATCCACTAGGATTTTCACAGACAGAGAGATTGATTATTGTGTAATCGGTTTTTGACTGTATCTTCAAAGTGCCAAAAAATTCACTCAAGTGAGTTGGCAAAGGGTTAGTGTACTACGGCGACATACAATACATCAAAACACACATACTACACATACACACTGTACTATGGGGACAAACTCTGAGTGTGTTTATAACAAGATAATGGAGGATGTACTGTGCCTTTATGTGTTTCGACATTCACAGTAACTATTACTTTACAGTCTCGGTCACCTAATCCAGCACATTGGTCCGCAGACAAAAACCCTAGCAACACAACCTGATCGCCGAAACACAGCACAGACCTTTAAGTCTATGAAAAATGAATTTGAGACGTTAGTTTTTTCTGACTCGTGGTCGCCGTTCCTCCATCGACCTTGTTTTTTTGACGTAGTGGCTTTTTGACATGCAGCGCTAGCTTTGAATGCTAATGGCCTCCTGAGGCACTGTGAGCTTGGCCCTCCATCTCGTACCGATGTCAGAAGTCAACACTTGGATATACTCTCCGGACTGTCTACTCTGTGAGTCACAGGCGTACTCAGACAGTCAGAACAGGTGACTTGTCAGTGTTGTTTTCTGGTTTTGAGAATAAAATGCGCTTCCTAAGAAAGTAGTTGTGTTAAACAGAAACCGGAAACGTTAATTGGAAACTGGCCCAGAATTTAGGTACACACTCCAATAAACAGATTACATTTTGTTTGGGATTTTGACCCATTTTGTCCTTTAGAAATTTGTGCCAACGGGATTCAATATCGACCACAGTGGGTGGGTCAGACCCTGTCCATCCTGCCAGTAATACTAAGAGACTCCTTAAAGGGGCAATCTGGGGAATCAAACAACAACAAAGCTGTCACCCTACCACTTATTTTCTAAACAGCTAAGGTATGGGGCTGGATAAATGTAACCACTCTCAAATTCATAGATGAAGCTATGGATGCAAGAACTGGCCATCCATTTGAGTTAAAACATGTTTGTACTAATTCCAGATTGCCCCTTTAAAGTGGGAGCCCTGCTGGGTAAATGGCCTTAGGCCGACAGGAAATATGAGAGATTCACCTCCACTGGGAATGAATATGAGTGATAAGGATTGGACTGGAGGCACTAGAGTGTCCCCACTCTACAGACCACAGAGACAAGAGAGATGGAGCGTGAAGCTGGCTAAAACACGAACGGACTGCAGCACCAGGCTAGGCTATTGTATGTGAAGAGACCTTTCTAATGTATCAGAACAATAACTCTGGAGAAACCACAGAGTTTCAATAGTGAGAAGGTCACCTCCACATTTTGGGTGTTTGCAAAACAGTTTGCAAAACAAATTGCCATTAAATGGCCATTAGATTGATATCATTCTATCAGGTACAGTATGCATAGGCCACTTCGAAGTTAACGTTTTAATTGAGAAGGTTTTTCCATTTCCACCAGAAGTAGTTTCTCATTAGCATCATCACTATCGGCTACACAAAGTGTAGACACACACACACACACACACACACACACACACACACACACACACACACACACACACACACACACACACACACACACACAATGGACTGAATAGACTACACAACTTTCCTTCAAATTAAAATGTCTATGTTGATGTGTGTAAAAAGTTTCCCCTTTAGCCTACGTATCAGATTCTAGTGTGTTAGAGGGTGTGGCAACCTGGCTATATTGACAGTTGATACTAAATTGACAGTTGATACTCATGAACAGGAAAAAAAAAAAAAAAACTGAAGTGTTTTATTATGCCTAAATAGATGTTTGGAAAAATATCTATCTGCAGCTGCAGATTAGGAGCAGCGTGCGGACGTGTGTGTGTGTGACTGTGTCTGTGGAGGACAAGCTGGCAGACAAGTTTGCTGTCACTCAGTCGGAATATGCGCGTCAGCCTTTCTTCTTCTTTTTCTCACTTCGCTTGTTAGATATAATTCACATTAATAGCTGCTAGCAAAACGTGCTGGCCTATTGATTTATCATCGTAGCAGGCTGACAGGAGACCGCAGCAATTTAAATGATTACACCAGAAACACGCGATCAGAAGTGATTAGGTGAAATATATATATATATATAATTTTTTAAATTTATTTTTAATTTTTTTTATTTCACCTTTATTTAACGAGTCAAGGAGAAGTGGGTCGCTAGCGGGCTCATCCCGACACTACCAGCGACAATGTAAAGCGCCAAATTCAAAATCCGAAAGTTGAATTATTAAACATCCACCAATATACAAGTGTTCCATACTCATCAAAAGCTCTGTTTCTTGGCAATATCACAGCGTTGTCAGATTTCAAAAAGGCTTTACGGCGAAAGCAGCACATTCATTTGTTTGAGGCTAGCACCTCACATATTTTCCAATAGCCATGTATCGATTAGCCATCATGGCACACACATAACACATTTCACAGCGAAAACAAATCAATTACCTGTTGAAGAACTTCTGCTGAGGTCATCCTAAGTGTCCAACGAAGACAATCCATGGTTCTTTTGTTAGAAAAAGTAACGTCTTTTATTTGGTTCGCGCGTTATAATCAGAAACGACAGCTTCCATTACTCCATTTAAACGCGGCGCGAACTCGTTCAACTTAGACCTATAAACTTGTCCAAAAACAATCAAACATAGTTTTAAATGTATCCTTAGGAACACTTTTACGTATATTTACTATTATAAATCAGCCGGAATATAAACTGAACGCTAAAGACGATAAATAAGACACGGCATGACTTCTCGTGCGCGCGCAATGTGAACAGTTTTCATAAAGAGGGGTCCTCATGGTTTCGGCGTTTTCTCTGGGATAACTCACCCAAAATGGAAGAAAACACCATCTCGAGGCTGGTGACATCACAAGGAAGCGACCTGTACTGCATTCATATGCCTATATATGGTCATTTTCAATAGGGAGGGGTTCCCAAATGAGCAATGTGTCAAAATCACTTTTTCCAGGACAGAAATTCCTCAGGGTTTTGCCTGCTATATGCGTTCTGATTCACTCACAGACAAATGGATGACAGTTTTGGACAATTCAGAGTGTTTCCTATCCAATGGTACTAAATATATGCATATCCTATTTTCTGGGCCTGAATGGGAGGCATTTTACTTTGGGCACGCCAGGCTCTCCAAAACAGTCACCTCTGCTGCTGCTCCTAGAGAAGTTAACCAGGTAGGTTAGTTGAGAACAAGTTCTCATTTACAGCTGCGACCTGGCCAAATATGAAGCGAGTGAACGGAGACGGCTTCGCTCTATCCAATCAGGGTAGCAGGATCAGTGTACAACCCACCCTTCTCTTTACAGACAGGGAAACTAGACCAGTTGAGTTGTTTAGAGCATGGTGTACGATACTGAGAAGGAAGACTTGGCTCGGATGCCTCCTTGTAGCTTCTTTCTTTGGTGTTCACAGTACTCCCATCGTCATTACACTATTGTTCTAAATTCAATCCCCCTCTTCACCCTCCTCGTAGTTTTTGCCTTCGCTGTCCCATGTGCCCCTGTGTGTGTGGGGGAGTCCATAGCGACGGCTCTGTTTGGGAGCTCAGTGAGGAGACATGAGAGAGCTGTTGGCTGGCGTTAAGCTGGTTTCTTTTCATCACTTTAAACTCCCGACAAAAAACTGCTGTAACTTTTGATTGTTAGCAGAGATATATTTTTTTTGTTTCCCGATTTGAATAGTGGATAAGTAGAGTGTAAGAGCAATATGAAATCTTAACTTTTTGTCGAACTTGTTGGGAAAGTGGGTGTCTCATAAACGTCTGTCAGACCAAAGATGTTATACTGAGGTGAATGAATGGTTCTTCTCGTCTTTCGATGAGCACAAACTACCTATCGTCGGATAACTTTAGATAACTAGAAAGTGTATAAATATGAATTGCTAAATTTGCCTAATTCATATTGTGTTTTCTGTCACCCGAGAGTTATCTAAATATGACTGCTTGTGTTGCGTTTATCTTTTCTCCGTGAGCGCTAGGACAAATGTAGCCTACATTTTGCGGTTTGGCGGATTGTGTTATGCTGTCGCTGCTTCTGTGAATGTCTGAAAATTACATTAAAAAAAAGTACTGGTCACATTCAGGACATAACTTTGCAAGGACTGTTCGTGCAAAACGTTTCTGTGAAAAAAAAACAGTGTGGCCAGCTCGAATGCTGACTGTTGCGTCAATCGAAACTGGACGTTCTAAATGAGCATTCTAATCACACTGGTTAGAGCGTACGCTGCAAGGACCACTGCAGAATGATCACACCCGTTTGTTGGTACGTGTTAAAAAGTATAAAAAAATATTTTATGTTTATTTAAGAAGTACAAGATCAGCACTCCTACTCTGAGGCTCTTTATAAATACGGGCCCAGGTGAATGGGGTTCAGATATGGTTAGGTGCTCAGAGACGGTCTGAGTAGGACGTTAGTGGCCTCAGGCGCTGTTCTGCTCTGTCAGCCCACACTGACCCTACCTTAGGGTCATCACTGTTTTCCTCTTAAGTTTCTTATTATCCTGTTTTCCAAAATGAAGGAGGAGTAGAGAGCACTGTATTGGCATAATCTGGATGCATTTGATGCGTATTATCTGTCCAAGCTTAAGGTACTGTTAGGTGAATGCCTGAGAAATAAGAAATTGTGGGTGTTCCAGTGACTGTGGATGTTCTTTTGTCATAAAACATATCTTGAATTGAACTGGCGCGATCTGAAGGTCTCCTCTATTCCTCTATCCTGGGTCATTCTCTAGCTAGAGGACTCCTGATATCTCCAGGATTGATAAGTATAATTTTTGTCTTTGTATTTTGTTGTCTGGTACTGTCTTTTTGAACTGTCTTTCTACTTTAAGTGCTGCCTGTCTTCCCAGCAGCCTACTTGCTGTGTGAACTGCTGACTGCTATTAACCTGCAGCTGATTGTTGACACATCAACCAGGATTAAGGGGCAGGGCAATTTGTGACTGTTGTTGTTTTGGTAATCAGTGGATGTATTAGAGTGGGAGTGGTTTCTCCTCTCCTAGGAAATTCGTGCCGACCAGGAGGTATGCTCTTCACCTTTGCAAGGCAATTAGCAATTAGTATTAGTTCTTCAGTCTCCCCTGTTTTATCAGGGGCAGCTGAAACTGACAATCTCGATGCATAACAGAGACCGTCACCGAAAACAAAGACTGTTCTGCAGAGTTGTTCTGAGGTAGGAAAGAGAGGAAGGGCTCCACACCACTCTCACTTGAGTGTCTTACCTAGTTATTTTGTGATGATCTCATTTTGCTCTTTTGTAGCTTTGGCAACGATGTGTGTGTGTTTTATATACCTGTTCGCTCATCTCACTGTAAACTTTACAGACGCTCCCCACCCCGTGTGGCTGCAACCCTTCTAATTTAGTATACCCGGTGTGCACAACCCATGTGGAATTCCTGGTCTCTGCCGATCTGCGGTCAAAAAAACGCAGAGATCATCTCAGCCTATTGTGCCCTTCATTCACTTGACTTTTTGGCCCTGACGGAGACATGGATCCCCACAGAGAAGACTGCTACTCCAGCTGCTCTCTCTTCATCTGACTACGTTTTCTCTCATAGTCTGAGAGCTTCTGGTGGTGGCAAAGGGCTACTCATTTCTCCTAAGTGGAGGTTTTTTCTGTTTCTCCCTCGCTCATCTGTCCATCTCCTCATTTGAATGCCATGCTGTCACTGTAACTTGTGCACTCAAGATTGACATTGTTGTCATCTTACATCATCAATGAGCTTGACACCTTGATAAAATAATTTCCTGACAATGGCTCACAGCTCTTTGTACTTGGCGACTTCAACCTCCCGACGTCTGCCTTCAATTAATTTCTTTCTTACTTTTTCTTTCCCCTCCTTGCCTCTTCTGACCTCACCCTTTCCCAGTCCCCTCCCATTCACAAGGCAGGTAATACGCTTGACCTCATCTTTACTAGAGACTGTTCGGCCCTCCCTTCCTGCGAGGCTGCGGGCAGCTGAGCGAAAATGGAGGAAATGTCCGGGAACTTGCAGGTGCCTTGGTGGAAGAGTGGGGTAACATCTCAAAGCAAGAACTGGCAAATCTGGTGCAGTCCATGAGGAGGAGATGCACTGCAGTACTTAACTACTTAGGGAGTGGTGCAAGGCGCCAAATTCAAAATCCAAAAGTTGAAATATTAAACATTCATCAATATACAAGTGTTACATAGTCATCAAAAGCTCTGCTTCTTGGCAATATCACAGCGTTGTCAGATTTCAAAAAGGCTTTACGGCGAAAGCACAACATTTGATTTTTTGAGGGTAGCACCATTAGCATAAATTCATAAACCATCGCGGTTCACACAAAACACATTTCACAGCGAAAACAAATCCCTTACCTTTTGAAGAACTTCTGCTGAGGGCTTCCCAAGTGTCCAACGAAGACAATCCATGGTTCTTTTGTTAGAAAAAGTCATTTATTATATCCATAAATCTCTGTTTGGTTTGTGCGTTATGTTCAGAAAATCCAACATCGAATCGCCCATTGAAACGTGAAGAGAAGGCGTTCAAATATACCTATAAACCTTTCCTAAACCAATCAAATACCAGTTAAAATGCATCCTTAGCTATCCTTTTATAAATATTAGCGATAATATTTCACTCGGATGGTCACCTATACCTTATATAAGTAAAATAAAGTGGGGCGCCGCGCCAGCCAGACTCACGCACGAGAACTGATATTTGAGGTCCCAATGCAATTTCCTGTACCTATTCTTCCTGCTTACTCCAATCTCTGAGGCTTTATATATAGACTGTTGACATCTAGTGGAAGCCATAGGTACTGCAGTCTCAGTCCTGGTAACAAATGGATTCAATAGGGAGTGTGTCTAAGAGAGCCAAAGGTCACCAGAAACTGATTTCCGGATGTTTCGAGATCTTCCAATAGTGTCCCTGAATGGACATCTTTTGACTTGCCCACTCATATTTCATATTTCTGTTTATTATCCCTCAGTTCCATAGCAAACCAAGTGGCTGGGCTAACGTTTTGTTGTGGGCCTTTGTTTGAAAGGCTTTGAAAGTTAGATCATTTCTTCTGATGTATTTTTAGGGGTATTCCATTGCCATCGCGAGGCCATGAGAAAGGTGAACAGTAAATACAGTGAATTAAATACTAATCACGGGTCACCAGCAGCCTAATTTTCTCGCTTTCTCCGCCTGGTGAGGTGGACATGTTATAATTAACGTGAGCACAGGTCAGGTCGGAAGTGTGTCAGGAAGCGTTGGAAAGCTATAAAAGTCATTAATTCCCATCATTATTATCTCCCGTCATCTCCATTCAACTGAAATGACGTCGGAGGAGGCGTGCATCTCCTTTTGTTGCTTGAACCTCCGCTGTGCAGACCAGGCCTAGTACTCCAGGTTATATTTGGTCCCTGTCTGGTGGCGTACACACAAAAGCTCTATCTCTGGGGAAAAATGACATTAGGCTTTTGACAAAATGCCTCGTAATGACACCTGCGAATCCATTATCCCATCTGGGTAAAGAGTGGAGTCGCTCGATTCAAAGTGTCTGGCAGATTTGAAAGCAATTGGATGCATGTTGCTGTTGACGTGTGGGTGGTGGATAGATGGATTACCTGGGGAGACCTGGATTTTTGTCTTTATAAAAAAAAATCCAATAAGACTGTTTGGTAATCCCCATGGTACACACTCATGTGATACACGGGCTACTTCTGAGCTGGGCAGATAGGAGGGTAGGAGCAACAGGTGTAATCCTCCCAGTCTGACTGTTCCTGCGTTCCAAATGGCACCCTATTCCCTTTATAATGTGCCTAGCGAAAGTCTAAACACCCGTTGCAGTCTTAACATGTTGCTTGCCTTTCTATCAACTTGGGACAACTCATAAGACAACATCTATCCATTGTTTTTGTCAACATTTCTTAGTACGTTTTGTTTGGGAATCATTGTTGGACAGCAATATTCTAGCCTTGTCTCAGATTTTTTGACAGATTTAAGTCAGGACTGAGGCTGGATCATTTAAGAACACTCAACACCTCTTGGAAAGCCTTTGGCATTAAAATGTATGTAATTGTTCCGCTGAAAAATAAAACTATCCCAGGGTTAGGAATTCAGAAAACTGAGGCAGGGTTTCCTCCACCTTTTTACCTGGGCTTTGCTCCTTTCATTTTTCTTTTGATCCTGAAACTCACTTTGCCGGTGACAAGCATACCCATAACATGATGCTTCCACCACAAAACTTTAAAATGCTCTTTCTGTATCTCTCTTTTCTCTCACTATTTATCTCTCTCATAGTTAGTAGCGCTACATCCTCCGGTTTTCCTCTAGTCTAACTTATTGTTAGTCACTTAACCGCATTACCATGCATTATCAATCTAATGTCCGGGACGACATGCCCCAAGACCGTTCTTGGCGCATGAATAATTCAACAGCCATGATCCAAATTTAAATGATCATTAACATTCAGTATTTATTAAACAAGGTTTCTCTCCCGGTGTTAGTTTAAATAAACCAATGTTCGTTTTCCGCCCGCTTCCAAGTGGTTATTGTGAAACGTGAGGTCTTGAGGGCATAATATGGTAATATTGACAATAATAGGAATAAAAAGCAAGGACAGACAGACAGTTTATTCAGTGTAGCTTCTGGGTGTGTAAAAATGTATTCGTATATTCTCTGGTTATTTGAGTAGACTGTATATTCAAATCAGTAGGTGTTCTGTAGGACTGAATTCAAAGGATTTGTAGCTTCTTTGGGTTGAGCCAAGGTGAATTAAATATACTGGATTTGTTTTGGGCTTTTGAAGGATTTCATGTCCTTACCAGGACTTGTCTTGGAAATGAATTGATCCCACATTAAACAGTACATTTGGTTGACATACAGTCTCCTATTTTCTTGAAGCTGTAATCAGCATGTCACGTTCATAAATGTCTGTCACAACGTCACTCGAAGAGCAGAAAGTACTGTACAGTCTTTCACATCAGTTGCATTGATGTTTTTGAAAGCATTGTTTTGAACAAATGAGCCTTTGAAACAAAAAAGACAAAAAATGGTCAGTTGCTATTGAAGGCCTCAGGGAATGAGTTGGCCATTTATTTTCGTAATTTAATAACCATTCTCTTAGTTCTCGTATGTGCAAAGGAAAGAAAAACATCAAAATGGACTGCATTGAACATTCCTCTCAAGAGTTTTCTAAACTCTACAAAACAGATGGCCTGGAAAGTGCTTATCTCAACAGAAGACTCCTTTTGAGGTTTGAAAACACCCTTTAACTTACCCAGCTTAGAGTGATGAGGTTGGTGTTGTGTTTTACCTCGCAATCAGTGAACCCTAAACCACAAAGTCTCTCCTTCATAGAGGATTGCGTGGAAACCTGACCTTTAAACACTATTTCCGAACCTTTCCATCAGAGTTCTCGGAGGCATCAATAGAGGCCATTAGAAGAAACCCACTGGGCAATCACTGGTTGAATCATAGTTGGAGTGCCATGAGACTGGCGGTGTTTGGGACTACACCATTGGTTCCATTGTATAAGGCTCAAACAAGTGCACCTGAAGTTCTCTAGTTTAAAGTTAACACATTCTATTTGTGTAGCAGAGAGAGAAAACAGAACCACCAGGTCGTTAACCCTGTATGGGGTGAGTGTGTCTGCCTGCCTGCAAGGGGTCATACAGTCTAGATAACTGAGTCACCACCATCACTAATGATTGCTGACAGCAGGCGATTGCTTCAGATTGCATGAATAGGGAGGGCAAAAATTTGGCAAATTGGGCATAATCAAGTCACCTCATCACCTACCTAATCAGACAGTTACTCTTTCTGCGGCGACACATCTCTCCTTCCCTGCCACCCTACGGCGAGTGGCACTTATGAGTAAATACATCCCACTGCTCTCCCTATGAATGAACGCATACCTGATCCATTCTTGATAGCTCCGCAGGCTTTTAGGTTGTATTTATTCTTGCTTGTTTTTTGAGTCTCTAGCTCCCCTGCTCTTCAATGTGTGTGCTGAACGAGATGCCAGTTCATTTGCTGTTTACTAGGATAGTCATTGTGATGAATGATGGTTCATTCGTGGTTCATTCAGCTGGTTCGAGGCTATACTGTCCTTTCCATTTAGTTTTGAGCTGCTGCGTGTGTGTGTGTGTCTTTGTGTGAGTGTGTCCGCGTGAGTGCACATTTGTATGCATTCATGTGTGTGTGTGTGTGTGTGTGCGCTCGCATGTGTTTGTTGCTGTGACTGTGTCTGTGTCTCTTTTACCCAGTGGTCAATAGATCCGCTAGCTCTTTATTTTCATGGTGTACAGATCAATAACAGGGAACCAAACCCACTTAACGCAGACAGACAGAATCCATATGGCCTTAGCTGACCAGCCCAGCAGTAGTGTTACTAACACATTCTGTGACCGCTATAGTCCCCCAATTAATGCTAAAACAGAATCCGTATGGCCTTAGCTGACCAGCCCAGCAGTAGTGTTACTAACACATTCTGTGACCGCTATAGTCCCCCAATTAATGCTAAAACAGAATCCGTATGGCCTTAGCTGACCAGCCCAGCAGTAGTGTTACTAACACATTCTGTGACCGCTATAGTCCCCCCAATTAATGCTAAAACAGAATCCGTATGGCCTTAGCTGACCAGCCCAGCAGTGGTGTTACTAACACATTCTGTGACCGCTATAGTCCCCAATTAATGCTAAAACAGAATCCGTATGGCCTTAGCTGACCAGCCCAGCAGTGGTGTTACTAACACATTCTGTGACCGCTATAGTCCCCAATTAATGCTAAAACAGAATCCATATGGCCTTAGCTGACCAGCCCAGCAGTGGTGTTACTAACACATTCTGTGACCGCTATAGTCCCCCCAATTAATGCTAAAACAGAATCCGTATGGCCTTAGCTGACCAGCCCAGCAGTGGTGTTACTAACACATTCTGCGACCTCTCTAGTTTTCTCCCACGCCACAGGCTTTTGTTATGTTGAGCTGTCCGTTCATTCTAGCAACAAGTGTCCGCTAGCAAGGACATGTCCTCTCTCCTTGTCAGAGAACAACCACCCTCCATTTTTTATCTCCAATTACTGACAAGGAAAAGGAGAAAAATAATTCTGTTTTTATCTATATCTATATTTCCTGATATTTAAAGTGTAAATGCTTCTTTAATAATTCAACTTTTGGATTTTGAATTTGGCGCCTTACATTTCACCTGGTAGTGTCGGGATTGGGGCGCTAGCGCCCCAGCAATCCCTGAGAGGTTAAACATTCATCAATATACAAGTGTTGCATAGTCATCAAAAGCTCTGCTTCTTGGCAATATCACAGCGTTGTCAGATTTCAAAAAGGCTTTACGGCGAAAGCACTACATTTGATTGTTTGAGGGTAGCACCTCCAATATTTTTCCCATTACCATAAATTCATAGGCCATCACGGTTCACAGAAAACACATTTCACAGCGAAAACAAATCAATTACCTTTTGAAGAACTTCTGCTGAGGGCTTCCCAAGTGTCCTACGAAGACAATCCATGGTTCTTTTGTTAGAAAAAGTAATGTATTATATCCATAAATCTCCGTTTGGTTGGCGCGTTATAATGAGAAAATACAGCGTCCACTCGTCCATTGAAGCGTGAAGAGAACTCGTTCAACCTATACCTATAAACTAGTCCAAGAACAATCAAACATCATTGATAATGTATCTTTACGAACACTTTTATGTATATTTTGTATAATATTTCAACCGGAATATAAACTGGGCGGTAAGAAAGGAAAAAACCACAGAGCGCAAGCCGGGAATGCGCAAGCCAGGAACGCGCGTTCTCTTCTGTGAGGCCACTTCCTAATTCTTCTTCTTCTGCCATCTAAAGCAACTAAACAGAATCAAAATAGTGTCTCGAGACTGTTGACATCCAGAGAAAGCAATAGGTACTGCATTCATATGCCCTTATATGGGCATTTTCATAAGGGAGGGGATCCAAATGAGCAATGTGTCAAAATCACTTTTTCCAGGACAGTAATTCCTCGGGTTTTCACCTGCCATATCCGTTCTGTTATACTCACAGACAAAATGTTAACACTTTTAGAAACTTCAGAGTGTTTCCTATCCAATGGTACTAAATATGTGCATATCCTATTTTCTGGGCCTGAATGGGAGGCATTTTACTTTGGGCACGCCAGGGTCTCCAAAACCGTCACCTCGGGAGCTGCTCCCTTAGAAGTTAAGGCATGTGTTGCTGTTATTTGCTAGGATTAACATTTCTTAAACATTTACTTTCAGATTACAAAAACCAGATTGTCCTGGAAAAATCTGAGATTAAGTGATTGAAAATAGCATTTGTCTGCTTATCTTACTAAAATTTAAAAACCCTGATTTATCATCTGCTGTTGTCACGTTGTGCTCCCTCTCCGGCCTCTAGGTCACCAGGCTTGCTCGTTATGGCGCACACCTGTCAACATCGTTATGCGCACGTGCACGTCATCAGACTCACCTGGACTCCATCACTTCCCTGATTACCTTCCCTGTATATGTCACTCCCTTTGGTTCCTTCCCCAGGCGTCATTGTTTCTGTGTCATTTGCTGTGCATTGTTTGTGTTTTCTTGTTTTGGATTGTTGCGTTTATTAAAACACTCACTCCCTGAACTTGGTTCTCGACTCTCAGCGCACTCGTTACAGCTGTTTTCAACTGGTCAGAAGTAGTCGACTTTAAAGGGAATAGGGTGCCGTTTGGGACACCAAGTTTGTCTGTGACATGATGACTTCCTGACCATTGTTTCTATTGGTTATTATAAGACATGACCTCATATAGCCACAGGCAGCGACTGGCATTTTACTAGGTATGCTACTATGGCTTCCTTATCCTCCCAAGAAACACTGGAAACAACACATCCCATGTACTGTCCTTTTGCACAATACCGTCGATATGCCAGCCAGACCTGGGTTTAAGTAGCATTTGTTTTCACTGAAATACTTTGAGAGCTTGATTGGGCATTGCCTAGAGTGCCAGGTAGGTTAGGGTTTGCACTTTTGGAATTATGCCATTGGTTCCAATGGCTCCATCAAGCCACTCAAGCTCATTCAAGGACAGAAAGATAACAAGTACTATTCCACGTCATGGACATGAGAAATATAACATTGTCTTGCTTTGTTTCAATTATTGCGCAGGCATCCGTGAACTTTTCTGTCACTCCATATTGGCTGCCAGAAATAGAGATGAGGAACATTTTATTTTCGTTTTCTCTCCGGGTTGTTTTCCTTCACCTCTTTTTGCTCTCTGCCTGTCTGGGCTCAGTCGTGTGGAGTGCTCTGAACTTTGCTCTTCTGAGCCTATGAGCTTTTATGAAAATCCCTTCTGTTGAATCACTCACTGTGAGAAGACAGCCGACTCTTCCCATGCTCGTCCACCGTCCACTTGTTGCTGTCAGAGAGGGAGAGAGAGAGAGAGACAGAACAAGGTTGAGAGAAAGAGAGAGAGAGAGAGAGAGAGAGAGAGAGAGAGAGAGAGAGAGAGAGAGAGAGAGAGAGAGAGAGAGAGAGAGAGAGAGAGAGAGAGAGAGAGAGTGAGAGAGTGTGTACGCTACCTGTATCCACAATTCAACAGGACAGGGAAGATAGGTATATTTCCAGAATAAAGCAATCTTTCTACCCAGATGCTTTTGATATACAACCGTTTTCAGTATTATTTTTTTATTTGACAGTGACATTGCTGCTTTTGAACAGTACATTTGTTCATCCTTCTATTTTGCATTAACACTGATCTAGTAAGTCTTTAGGTGTAGATGTTCCTTGCTGTTATTACGTTTTTGAATAAGTCCGTTCAACAACTCCTACCACCATCTAGCATCCGCACCATTGTGCAGCCTACCTACACAAAGCTAAGGGCTTAATCCCAAATTGCTCCCTATTTAACCTAACCCATAGGTGTTCCGGTCAAAAGTAGTGCACTATATATGGTGACATTTTGGGACAAATGCAAGCTCTCTCTTCAGAAGAGAAGCCATGTCCTGGGGATTCAAAGGGTCAAAGATCAAAGAAGACAAAAGCAGCGGAAGTCTTTGCTCAGCTTTCCTGCCAGTCTCTCGGTAGGCCGCATGGTCAGCTTCCGTTTCTTTAATCTTCGGGGCCACAGGTCCTTTTGAGGAGAAGATAGATATGTGCAATCATAATAGCAGTCTTTCCGCAATGGACACACAGACACACACGAGATCTGTTATTCTCTCCTGCCTGTCGGATCTGACGCCCACCTGGAGCAAAGATCACCCTTACTGTGAAGAGGATCGACCCTGAAAAACGTCTTCAGTTTCTGAAATACTTCTGGGACTGTGGTGCAGACTACAGAATACCACCAACATGTGATAAGAGACTGAAAGCTGGAGTCCACTTCTTCCCATTTCAGAAACTGTGTTTTTGTCACCAGTTTCTCCCTAAGGTTTAAATGGCCAATGTGTGTGGCGTTTAAAATGGGTCGGTTTTTGTGTTTTTTTTGTTTTGTATTTCGCTTATCTTTGAGCCAAGGAACTGGATCTGTAGTGTTTTTTAAGCAAGAAAGGCATTTTGATGTCTAACCAATACAAAAGTATGTGAAACTTTTGGAATTACCTGGATTTCTGCATAAATTGGTCAAACTTTGATCTGATCTTCATCTAAGTCACAATAGACAGTCTGCTTAAACTAATAACACACAAATGATTGTATTTCTCTTGTCTATATTGAATACATCATTGAATCATTCACAGTTTAGGTTAGAAAAAGTATGTGAACCCCAAGGCTAATGACTTCTCCAAAAGCTAATTGGAGTCAGGAGTCAGCTAACCTGGAGTCCAATCAATGAGACAAGATTGGAGATGTTGGTTAGAGCTGACTTGCCCTATAAAAAACACCAATTTGAGTTTGCTATTCACAAGATCATTGCCTGATGTGAATCATGCCTCGAACAAAAGAGATCTCAGAAGACCTAAGATTAAGAATTGTTGACTTGCATAAAGCTGGAAAGGGTTACAAAAGTATCTCTAAAAGCCTTGATGTTCATCAGTCCACGGTAAGACAAATTGTCTATAAATGGAGAAAGTTCAGCACTGTTGCTACTCTCCCTAGGAGTGGCCGTCCTGCAAAGATGACTGCAAGAGCACAGCACAGAATGCTCAAAGAGGTTAAGAAGAATCCTAGTGTGTCAGCTAAAGACTTACAGAAATCTCTGGAACATGCTAACATTTCTGTTGACGAGTCTATTATATGTAAAACATCAACAAGAATGTTGTTCATGGGAGGACACCACGGAAGAAGCCACTGCTATCCCAAAAAAAGTTTGCAAAAGTGCACCTGGATGTTCCACAGCGTTACTGGCAAAATATTCTGTGGACAGATGAAACTACAGTTTTGTTGTTTGGAAGGAACACATAACACTATGTGTGGAGAAAAAAGACACAGCACACCAACATCAAAACCTCATCCCAACTGTAAAGTATGGTGGAGGGAGCATCATGATTTGGGTCTGTTTGCTGCCTCAGGGTCTGGACAGCTTGCTATCATCGACTGAAAAATGTATTCTCAAGTTTATCAAGACATTTTGCAGGAGAATGTAAGGCTATCTGTCCGCCAATTGAAGCTCAACAGAAGTTGGGTGATGCAACAGGACAACGACCCAAAACACAGAATAAATCAACAACAGAAGAAAATACGCCTTCTGGAGTGGCCCAGTCAGAGTCCTGACCTCAACCCAATTGAGATGCTGTGGCATGACCTTGAGAGCAGTTCACACCAGACATCCCAAGAATATTGCTGAACTGAAACAGTTTTGTGAAGAGGAATGGTCCAAAATTCCTCCTGACCGTTGTGCAGGTCTGATCCGCAACTACAGAAAACGTTTGGTTGAGGTTATTGCTGCCAAAGGAGGGTCAACCAGTTATTAAATCCAAGGGTTCACATACATTTTCCACCCTGCACTGTGAATGTTTACACGGTGTGTTCAATAAAGACATGTATAATTGTTTGTGTGTTATTAGTTTAAGCAGACTGTGTTTGTCTATACTAGCGCAGACAGAGATTCACGTTCTCAGGAAGCTATGCAGTATTTAGTTTTTTTATGGATTACTTTTTACATTGTTACCCCGGGAAATCTTAAGTTTTATTACATACAGCCGAGAGGAATTATTGGATATAAGAGCGACGTCAACTTACCAACATTACGACCAGGAATACGACTTTCCCGAAGCGGATCCTCTGTTTGGTCCACCAACTAGGACAATAGACTGGATCCCAGCCGGCGGAGGAGAAGGGGTAGACGGGGCGGTGTTCTGGTCAGGTTCGGCAGACGGGCACATCGCGCACCTCTCCCGACTATACTACTTGCCAATGTCCAGTCTCTGGACAACAAGGTAGACGAAATCAGAGCAAGGGTTGCCTTCCAGAGAGACATCAGCGACTGCAACGTTCTTTGCTTCACGGAAACATGGCTCACTCAGGACACGTTATCAGAGTCGGTACAGCCACCTGGTTTCTCCACACATCGCGCCGACAAAAACATACATTTATCTGGTAAGAAGAAGGGCGGGGGTGTGTGTCTTATGATTAACGAGTCGTGACATAGAATTCCTTACAATCAAATGCCGACCGCATTGTCTACCAAGAGAATTCTCCTCGATTATAATCACAGTCGCATATATCCCCCCTCAAGCTGACACATCGACGGCACTGAAAGAAATTCATTGGACTCTATGTAAACTGGAAACCACATATCCTGAGGCTGCATTTATTGTGGCTGGGGATTTTAACAAGGCTAATTTGAAAACAAGGCTCCCTAAATTTTATCAGCATATCGAATGTGCGACCCGGGCTGGTAAAACCCTTGATCATTGTTATTCCAACTTCCGTTATGCATACAAAGCCATTCTCCACCCTCCTTTCGGCAAGTCTGACCATGACTCCATTTTGTTGCTCCCAGCCTACAGACAGAAACTAAAACAGGAAACGCCCGTTCTCAGGTCTGTTCAACGCTGGTCCGACCAATCGGATTCCACGCTGAAAGATTGCTTCGAGCACGTGGACTGGGATATGTTCCGGACAGCATCAGACAACAACATTGATGTGTACGCTGATTCGGTGAGCGTGTTTATTAGCAAGTGCATCAGTGATGTTGTACCCATAGCAACTATTAAAACCTTCCCCAACCAGAAACCGTGGATTGATGGCAGCATTCGCGCAAAACTGAAAGCGCTGCTTTTAACCAGGGTAAGGTGACCGGAAACATGACAAACAGTGTAGCTATTCCCTCCACAAGGCAATCAAACAAGCTACGCGTCAATATAGAGACAAAGTAGAGTCACAATTCAACGGCTCAGACACGAGAGGAATGTGGCAGGGTCTACAGTCAATCACGGACTACAAAAAGAAAACCAGCCCCGTCACGGACCACGATGTCCTGCTCCCAGACAAACTAAACAACTTCTTTGCTCGCTTTGAGGACAATACAGTGCCACCGACATGGCCCGCTACCAAAACCTGAGGGCTCACCTTCACCGCAGCCAACGTGAGTAAAACATTTAAGCATGTTACCCCTCGCAAGGCTGCCGGCCCAGATGGCATCCCTGGCCGTGTCCTCGGAGCATGTGCAGACCAGCTGGCTGGTGTGTTTACGGACATATTTAATCAACCCTTATCCCAGTCTGCTGTTCCCACATGCTTCAAGAGGGCCACCATTGTTCCTGTTCCCAAGAAAGCTAAGGTAACTGAGCTAAATGACTATCGCCCCGTAGCACTCACTTCTGTCATCATGAAGTGCTTTGAGAGATTAGTCAAGGATCATATCACCTCCATCCCACCAGACACCCTAGACCCACTCCAATTTGCTTACCGTCCCAATAGGTCCACAGACAACGCAATCGCAATCACACTGAACACTGCCCTAACCCATCTGGACAAGAGGAATACTTATGTAAGAATGCTGTTCATCGACTACAGCTCAGCATTTAACACCATAGTACCCTCCAAACTCATTATTAAGCTCGAGACCCTAGGTCTCAACCCCGCCCTGTGCAACTGGGTCCTGGACTTCCTGACGGGACGGCCCCAGGTGGTGAGGGTGGGAAACAACACTTCCACCCCACTGATCCTCAACACTGGGGCCCCACAAGGGTGTGTTCTCAGCCCTCTCCTGTACTCCCTGTTCACCCATGACTGCGTGGCCAAGCACGCCTCCAACTCAATCATCAAGTTTGCTGACGACACTACAGTGGTAGGCTTGATTACCAACAACGACGAGACGGCCTACAGGGAGGAGGTGAGGGCTCTCGGAGTGTGGTGTCAGGAAAATAACCTCTCACTCAACGTCAACAAAACGGAAAGGAGATGATTGTGGACTTCAGGAAACAGCAGAAAGAGCACCCCCCTATCCACATCGACGGGACAGTAGTGGAGAAGGTGGAAAGTTTTAAGTTCCTCGGCGTACACATCACGGACAAACTGAAATGGTCCACCCACACAGACAGCGTGGTGAAGAAGGCGCAACAGAGCCTCTTCAACCTCAGGAGGCTGAAGAAATTTGGCTTGTCACCTAAAGCCTTCATAAACTTTTACAGATGCACAATCAAGAGCATCCTGTCGGGCAGTATCACCGCCTGGTACGGCAACTGCACCACCCTCAACCGCAAGGCTCTCCAGAGGGTGGTGCGGTCTGCACAATGCATCACCGGGGGCAAACTACCTGCCCTCCAGGACACCTACAGCACCCGATGTCACAGGAAGGCCAAAAAGATCATCAAGGACAACAACCACCTGAGCCACTGCCTGTCACCCCGTTATCATCCAGAAGGCGAGGTCAGTACAGGTGCATCGAAGCTGGGACCGAGAGACTGAAAAACAGCTTCTATCTCAAGGCCATCAGACTGTTAAACAGCCACCACTAACATTGAGTGGCTGCTGCCAACATACTGACTTAAATCTCTAGCCACTTTAAATAATAGAAAATTGGATGCAACAAATGTATCACTAGCCACTTTAAACAATTTTATATATAATGTTTACATATCTGACATTACTCATATCAAATGTATACACTGTACTCTATACCATCTGCTGAATCTTGCCTATGCCGTTCGGCCATCGACTCAAATCTCTAGCCACTTTAATAATTAAAAAGTGGATGTAATAAATGTATCTCTAGCCACTTTAAACGATGCCATTTATATAATGTTTACATATCCTACACTACTCATCTCACATGTATATACTGTACTATATACCATCTACTGCATCTTGCCTATTGTGTTCAGCCATCGCTCATCCATATATTTATATGTACATACTCGTATTCATTCCTTTACACTGTGTGTATAAGGTAGTTGTTGTTATGAAATTGTTAGATTACTTGTTAGATACTACTGCACGGTCGGAACAAGAAGCACAAGCATTTCGCTACACTCGCATTAACATCTGCTAACCATGTGTATGTGACAAATAAAATTTGAATTGTTATTTTTGTAAAAAATGTTATTGTTGTGACCTAGATGAAGATCAGATCTAATTTTATGATGAATTCATGCAGAAATCCAGGTATTTCTACAGTAACATACATTTACAGTAACATACAGCTCTTACAAGGTTCATTAAAGCACACAGCGCACACACACACACACACTCATTAAAGCCAATGCAGCTAGGTGATATGAAAGAAGGAAACCGCAGGCTAAAGCTTCATTTATCTTCTCCAAAGGAAGGAGAGACGGCTCTCTCTGCTCTGCCTTGAATAATAACTGCAGAGCGCACTTCACAGCCTAATTAGCTTCAGTTGTCTGGCTGATCAAGTGGCAGGAGAATTTGCCTCTTTATTAGCAGACGCCACACAGTGTCCAGACAGCTCGCCTCACAGGGTTGAACGAGAATTGAACTAATGTTACCCCCGCCTCCCTCCCTCACCCCCAGGTGGTCAAGATGATGATCATCGTGGTGGTGACCTTCGCCCTCTGCTGGCTGCCGTACCATGTCTACTTCATCGTGACAGGCCTCAACAAGGCTCTGATGAGGTGGAAGTCCATCCAGCAGGTCTACCTGTCAGTGATGTGGCTGGCCATGAGCTCCACCATGTACAACCCCATCATCTACTGCTGCCTGAACAGCAGGTAAGGAGAAAAGGCAGACAGGCAGGCAAGCAGAAATGGGAGCAGGCACAGGCATGCACGGGCGGAGGCACACTCACACACACTCTCACACTCACACACACACTCCCACACACACAAACACACACACACAGTTGAAGTCGGAAGTTTACATACATCTTAGCCAGATACATTTAAACTCAGTTTTTCACAATTCCTGACATTTAATCCTAGTAGAAATTCCCTGTCTTAGGTCAGTTAGGATTTATTTTAGGAATGTGAAATGTCAGAATAATAGTAGAGAGAATGATTTCTTTCAGCTTTTATTTCTTTCATCACATTCCCAGTGGGTCAGAAGTTTACATACAGTCAATTAGTATTTGGTAGTATTGCCTTTAAATTGTTTAACTTGGGTCAAATGTTTCAGGTAGCCTTCCACAAGCTTCCCACAATAAGTTGGGTGAATTTTGGCCCTTTCCTCCTGACAGAGCTGGTAGGCTCCTGACAGGTTTGTAGGCCTCCTTTCTCACACACGCTTTTTCAGTTCTGCCCACAAATTTTCTAAGAGATTGAGGTCAGGGCTTTGTGATGGCCACTCCAATACCTTGACTTTGTTGTCCTTTAGCCATTTTGCCACAACTTTGGAAGTATGCTTGGGGTCATTGTCCATTTGGAAGACCCATTTGTGACAAAGCTTCAACTGCCTGACTGATGTCTTGAGATGTTGCTTCAATATATCCACATAATCTTCCTTCCTCATGACGCCATCTATTTTGTGACGTGCACCAGTCCCTCCCGCAGCAAAGCACCCCCACAACATGATGCTGCCACCCCCATGCGTCACGGTTGGGATGGTGTTCTTCGGCTTGCAAGCCTCCCCCTTTTTCCTCTAAACATAACGATGGTCAGTTAGATTTTTGTTTCATCAGACCAGAGGACATTTCTCCAAAAAGTACAATCTTTGTCCCCATGTGCAGTTGCAAACCGTAATCTTCCTTGCTGAGCGGCCTTTCAGGTTATGTCGATATAGGACTCATTTTACTGTGGATATAGATACTTTTGTACCTGTTTCCTCCAGCATCTTCACAAGGTCCCTTGCTGTTGTTCTGGGATTGATTTGTACTTTTCGCACCAAAGTACGTTCATCTCTAGGAGACAGAACGCGTCTCCTTCATGAGCGGTATGACGGCTGCGTTGTCCCATGATGTTTATACTTGCGTACTATTGTTTGTACAGATGAACGTTGTACCTTCAGGCGTTTGGAAATTGCTCCCAAGGATGAACCAGACTTGTGGAGGTCTACAATTTTTTTCTGAGGTCTTGGCTGATTTATTTTGATTTTCCCATGATGTCAAGCAAAGAGGCCCTGAGTTTGAAGGTAGGCCTTGAAATACATCCACAGGTACACCTACAATTGATTCAAATGATGTCAATTAGCCTATCAGAAGCTTCTAATGCCATTACAGCATTTTCTGGAATATTCCAAGCTGTTTAAAGGCACAGTCAACTTAGTTTATGTAAACTTCTGACCCACTGGAATTGAGATACAGAGAATTATAAGTGAAATAATCTGTCTGTAAACATTTGTTGGAAAAATGACTTGTGTCATGAACAAAGTCTTAACCGACTTGCCAAAACTATAGTTTGTTAACAAGATATTTGTGGAGTGGTTGAAAAACTGGTTTTAATGACTCCAACGTAAGTGTATGTAAACTTCCGACTTCAACTGTACCCACATAGCTATATTGTCGTGGTCAATGGTTGAAAGTATATTTATGCTGTTAGCCTGTGTAGATTTATAGCAATCTTTGAAAAACAACTAAGGTGCTTTAGAATGTCCTATTATAATATCCTGTAATCCTCTGAACAGAGCCCACGAGAGGATGTGCTTCAACACAGGTCTAGGCAACAAAAAAATACCATATTAGGTATGTTAGTACAGAGGCTTGAAAGTAAAGCTACTTCAAGGACATCAAGGAGAAATGCTGAAGAGTCTTGGAAATCAAAGCATCGTTTAAATTGCACGCTTTTTGAACATAATCTTTAAGCCACTCTGTGCTTAGGTGGGTAGTTCGGTACCTGTGTGACTCATTCATTCTGTAAACAGGAACAACGCAGGTACAGAACCTGGAGGTATGACGTCAGGTGTAGTCCTATAAGACCCTCTCAGCGTCACCTCGTGTGCACACACACAAACACTCACACAAACCTACACACACGTAGCTGTATTTCCATGGTCAATTAATCCTAATGGCATGAAAAGAGCGTGGAAATTGTATATCCATCTAGACTCTATGCCGTAGTCTGTCCTTTGCCCGGCCTCGGAAATCTCATAACCAAATTAAACACAGAGCAAGACCTCCTTGAAGAAGCTTCAGTGCTCTGAATCCAGATTCTGAGCGTTGATGAATGCTAGCTTGTGAATGAAGCTCCCCAGTGCACTTAGGTACACGCAGACAATTATCTAAAGCACATAGCACTCTTACCATCAACACAATCAGGCTATTCAGGAAGGATGTGCTGTGTGGTATGTGTGGTTGCTTAGCCCCCTTCATGATGTGTGTATATATAAAAACAACATAATTAAATATTTATTGTCTATTATAACTAAGCCTTGTCCGAGCCATAATGGCCAATAGGGCAGGAGCCTATCTCCTGTTTCGGTAGAGTGAGAGAATTTAAACAGGACACTATTCTATTATAAATGTTTTATTTGATGTATTTATTTATGTACTGTATGTTGTTGTTGTTTATTATCTGGGTCATAAGCTGCCTTTAAATTGATGGAGAACACAGGGCTGTGTATGTTACAGTTGAATAGGTTTAGTTTCCTGTTTTAATTGTTTATTTGTTGGTCTGTGTGCTTTCGGGTTGATGTTTTATGTCATTATACAACTCTCTCTTCAACCTCCACTGCACTGTACACATTGGTATGTCGTTTGTTTACTGCTGCCTTGTGAAAATCAGATCATCCTATGAAAACCTGGATTGTGTTCAGTAGGTAGAAAACGTTTTTGAGACGTAGCGACACAGGTACTGTGCTACTTGAACTCGTCCAATAAGAACACAGAATTTCCTTTTCTGTTGGAAAACATTTTACAACAGCGTGGCCTTGAACACTAACCCCGTTCGCAAAAAATCACATGTCATTCACACCCCCGCCCCCCTCTCTATTCGCCTCTTTTTTCCCCCCAGGTTCCGGGCTGGCTTCAAGCGGGCGTTCCGCTGGTGCCCCTTCGTCCAGGTGTCCAGCTATGACGAGCTGGAGCTGAGGGCCACGCGTCTCCACCCGGCCCGCCAGAGCAGCATGTACACCCTGTCCCGCATGGACACCTCCGTGGTAGTGGTGTATGACCCTGTAGACGGAACAAGCAACCAGAACCAGGCCAGGAAGAAGAGCTACGTCAACCAGAGAGTGGGGAACGGGCTTGGTTGCAATGGGAACGGGGCCAAGGCTAAGGCAGGCTGCGCCCCCAGCGCTGAGGCTGAGGACTTCTCCTAAAGGAGGGCATACTGGAAGCAGACACACACTGTCAGTCATGCGCAAACACACAGGCGTGTGTTCACACACGCAAGCATGTATAGAGGGGTAACATATACTGTGTACAGTACATGCAAAGACAGGTGGATAATTGCAAACATACATACATGCTGTCCCTGTCAATACACACACATGCAAACACACACTTTTCAAAGAGTTCAGAGAATATGGCTGAAAACACAATTTTAGATGAGAATCAGGAATTAATTGTCAAATATAACCATCAGATAGCATATTGTTGTATGGTCTGTAATACTATGAAAGTCACTGTATATAAAAAAACATGAATAAGAAAACAATATTTACAAAAAATGCCTGGCCAAGTAACATCCTGAAAGCAATGGCTACTGAGTTGACAAAACATTATGAACACCTGTTAATTCCATGACATAGACTGACCAGGTGAATCCAGGTGAAAGCTATGATCCTTTATTGATGTCACTTGTTAAATCCACTTCAAATCAGTGTAGATGAAGGGGAGGAGACAGGTTAAAGAAGGATTTTGCTGGGGTTTTTTTCACGCTCAACAGTTTCCCGTGTGTATCAAGAATGGTCCACCACCCAAAAGACATCCAGCCAACTTGACACAACTGTGGGGAAGCATTGGAGTCAACGTGGGCCAGCATCCCTGTAGAATGTGTTCGACACCTTGAGACACCTAGATTCCATGCCCCGATGAATTGAGGCAATTCAATATTAGGAAGGTGTTCTTGATGTTTTGTACACACTCAGCTCCAAAAGAATTGGGACAAAAGAGAAAATGTTGTTGTCGTTTTGGCTCTGTACACCAGCACTTTGGATTTGAAATGATATGAGGTTAACGTGCAGACTGCCAGCTTTAATTCGAGGGTATTTCCATCCATATCGAGTGAACCGTTAAGACATTAAAGCACTTTTAGATTCTCTCTGCTACAGTAGATACCAGAGAGAAAACACTTTCTTGAGCAACCTATATCTTTAGGTAGTGTGTGTCCATAGTTACCATTTTTAGCAGTGGGTTTTAGCTGTGGTCTTATGTCATTTATAGAATGACTGGTCCCAGTTTAAACAAACTACAACAAACTACAATGTCCATCCATATCAGGTGAACTGTTTAGAAATTACACCACTGTTTGATTATGCACAAATATCTTACACCTCAAAAATGCTAACCACCCCTGTTATTGTAATGGTGAGAGGTTAGCATGTCTTGGGGGTATGATATAAAATGCTAACCTCCCCTGTTATTGTAATGGTGAGAGGTTAGCATGTCTTGGGGGTATGATATAAAATGTTAACCTCCCCTGTTATTGTAATGGTGAGAGGTTAGCATGTCTTGGGGATATGATATATAATGCTAACCTCCCCTGTTATTGTAATGGTGAGAGGTTAGCATGTCTTGGGGGTATGATGTAAAATGCTAACCTCCTGTTATTGTAATGGTGAGAGGTTAGCATGTCTTGGGAGTATGATATAAAATGCTAACCTCTCCTGTTATTGTAATGGTGAGAGGTTAGCATGTCTTGGGGTATGATATAAAATGCTAACCTCCCCTGTTATTGTAATGGTGAGAGGTTAGCATGTCTTGGGGTATGATATAAAATGCTAACCTCCCTGTTATTGTAATGGTGAGAGGTTAGCATGTCTTGGGAGTATGATATAAAATGCTAACCTCCCTGTTATTGTAATGGTGAGAGGTTAGCATGTCTTGGGAGTATGATATAAAATGCTAACCTCCCTGTTATTGTAATGGTGAGAGGTTAGCATGCCTTGGGGTACGATATAAAATGCTAACCTCCTGTTATTGTAATTGTGAGAGGTTAGCATGTCTTGGGTGTATGATATAAAATGCTAACCTCCCCTGTTATTCTAATGGTGAGAGGTTAGCATGTCTTGGGGGTATGATATAAAATGTTAACCTCCCTGTTATTGTAATGGTGAGAGGTTAGCATGTCTTGAGGGTATGATATAAAATGCTAACCTCCTGTTATTGTAATGGTGAGAGGTTAGCATGTCTTGGGGGTATGATATAAAATGCTAACCTCCCTGTTATTGTAATGGTGAGAGGTTAGCATGTCTTGGGGTATGATGTAAAATGCTAACCTCCTGTTATTGTAATGGTGAGAGGTTAGCATGTCTTGAGAGTATGATGTAAAATGCTAACCTCCTGTTATTTTAATGGTGAGAGGTTAGCATGTCTTGGGAGTATGATATAAAATGTTAACCTCCCCTGTTATTGTAATGGTGAGAGGTTAGCATGTCTTGGGGCTATGATATAAAATGCTAACCTCCCCTGTTATTGTAATGGTGAGAGGTTAGCATGTCTTGGGGGTATGATATCTGTGCGTCTGTAACTTTCTCACTCATCGTCATTAACAATTCATTCAGGACTATCAGTAATCATGGTAGCATCCACATTCATGTAGAAGTGTTTAGAAACCTATTCTTTATTTATGATAAAAGGGACTCCAAAAGGAAACAATACATTACATTGGGCACAGAACAATCTGAAACACCACCAAAACAGTGTCATCTCTACAGAGCTGCTGTCTACTCTGTCTGACAAAATCACTATTTTAGTAGTTCTTCAAAGTAAATAAGGCATACTTTTATGACTGCTGAATACCAACTATCAATCACTTAGATCATCTATCGTTCAGGTAGAGATACCTCACGAAGCAACAACTGCTCTCTACATCCCCTCATGATTGCACATTCTTCTCTGTCTTCAGTAGCAGGCGTAAAAGAAACAGAAACAGAGCGGACAAGTAGATGCGCAATGGCGTATGGTCATTGTAGTTAATTACCACCTTTTTAATGCGCTAAACTATGTAGAATATTGGCATGTTGGAAACTGCACGGTTCAGGCTAGATCTGATTTTATCTCTAGAGAAACTGTGCAATGTGCACATTGAGCTCACAGAAAACCTCAGAAAGAAATGGAATTCAAATAATTGAACTGACTTTGGTCAATTAGTGGTTTTAGAAACTGAAAAATAATCGACATGTCGGTTTAATCGCTCAGCACTACAAATACTAAACTTGTGACTGCTTTAACACACATATGAAGTGAATTTGTCCCAATACTTTTGGTCCCCCTAAAATGGGGCGGGGAGTGTATGTACTGAACAAAAAGTGCTGTAATTTCTAAACGATTCACTTTGATATAGATGAAAATAGCCCCCCAAATTAAAGCTGACAGACTGCATTTTAACGGCATAGTCATTGTATCATTTCAAATCCAAAGTGTTGACGTACACAGCCAAACCAACAACCAAAAACATGTGTCACTGTCCCAATAGGTTTGGAGCTCGCTGTATATAACATATTGTACATTATGAAATACTGTATAATGATACAGTTGAAACAATGTACAGAGTTCATGTAAAGAGCTACAGCATGCGACAGCATGTTACGTCATCAATGTATTGTTTACGCAATAATGTTGGCCAGTACTCCATTTACAATGATGTGCTGGGGGGGCGCGGCAGAATTACATGCCTCTCAGACGACTGTTCTTCTGTATGCATAGTCCTCGTTGAGCTGAATGATCGTTTCTCATCTCACACACACACACACACACACACACACACACACACACACACTCAGCACTGTGGGAGATTTACAATTAACATGTCCTGGAGAGGGGCCCCTAAAATATACACAGACATCTCGGAAGTAAACCTAAACATCCCCCATTTGATCTTTTGCTTACGGAGCTTTGATTGGAAACATTGGTCTTGCCGTGTTAGTTTCTGGGTCACGCTATTGTAAACTGTATAGGCTAGGCTACTGTGTACCAGATCATCATCGTCACGCTCGAACATCAGCACCATTTGATTGACCTGTGGCTTTTGATATAGGCCTGTTAGATACCAGAGAGAAAAACACTTTCTGGAGCAACCTATATCTTTAGGTAGTGTGTGTCACATAGTTACCATTTGTGGTAGTGAGATTTAGCTGTGGTCTTACGTCATGTATAGAATGACTGGTCCCAGTTGAAACAAACTACAACTTTATAAAGGCTTCATATGGCATACATATGGTCTTCATAAGCACTGCACAGATTCTACATGTCAAGTCTTATGTCATTTTTGGCCCAAGATAAAGCAAAGCAGTTTGACACAAACAACAACACAGAGTTACACATGGAGTAAAACAAACATACAGTCAATAATACAGTAGAAAAAACAAATCTATATACAATGTGTGCAAATGAGGTAAGATAAGGAAGGTAAGGCAATAAATAGGCCATGGTGGCAAAATAACTACAGTATGTAGTTATATGACTACAGTATGTAGTTACAACATGTTCAGAATGACCGAAGTATCCGTCTATCCCTCCATTATGCCCCAGTTGTATCCTTTATGGCCACTTAGTGATTTCCAATGGAAAACACTGTTGATTTAACTCGCCAGTAAGAAATAGCTTTGTTAATTGAGTTTTGGTGGCATGCCATCGCTGCAGTGAATCTGGTTGGATTACCTAATGGTCCCTCGTTTTTTTTTTTCTCATAGTCCCGTGTGTGCGTGTGCAAGTGCGTGTCCTTGTGTGTGAGTGTTAGGTGTTAGTGTGTATGCACGTTGTTTTTCCTCCATAGTCCTACATGGTCACCATTGGCAACAAAGCAAACTAACGATTACACAAATGTGCACATAAATAACTAGCTAATTGTTTATTTAAAGCGGCGTCAATGATCTGAATCCGAATGCTTAGAACAGCGTAAATAGATGGCATTTTTTTTTACCGCTAATGTTTTAAAGCAGTGTCCATGGTTTTTCTATGTTTGGGTAGCTTTGTGGTTGATGCGCGCTTTCAAAATAAGAAAACAAGTGCAGGGAAAACTGATGTGGAATGGAAATAGGCAGATGACAGATGCTTGTTGTTTCTAGCTGCTCACCTACTTCTACCTTCACATTCCCATTGAGAAGTGCGTCACCTCCTGCTTCGTACTTACATATAGTACTGTAGCTTTGAAAGAAATGGCCACAATTAGGTTTTTATACGATCACAGTGTTTAGATGTGTGTGTGTGTGTGTGTGTGTGTGTGCGTGCGTGCGTGTGTGCGTGCTTATGCGTGTGTCCACGGAGCAGAGTTTTCATGATCACTGTGTGTGTGTGCATCCACAGTACAGTGGTTATATGACCACAGTGTTTAGAATCTAGATGTCAGGTAAATCCTTGGTCCATCAATTAGAGGGGTGGTATTTCTCCCCTGTGTGTGTGTGCATGTACTATATGTGTGTGTGTGTGTGTGTGTGTGTGTGTGTGTGTGTGTGTGTGTGTAATCCTTCTGGGGTTTAAATCAAGTGCTGGCACTAGCACCAGGCGTCTCTTCAGCGTTTGTCTTGTTTAGCTCGACACGCCAAGAGAACAACCACGTTTGGTTTAGGGTATTTCTTCCCCTGACCAACGAGCCGTGTTATACCCAACAGCCCAGCGCAGTATAAATACATTATATGCCATAGCTCAGGTTCCACGGCTGTCTGATAGGAGGTCTCTAGGGGGTCTCCTTCCAACTCCCTTGGGGGGGGGGCAAAGATAATTCAAAGCCTGAAGGCACCGGTCTCACCTTGGCCCCCCCTAAGGCCCCTGTAGCCGGTGAAGTGTTGTATTTTGTCACAGTTTAAATTGAAATGTAATGGGAGTTTTTATTCTCCTCCAGATGACAGACTACCCACCTGTGGCCCTCAGCTTGACTTAAAGATAACATGAAAATAACAGCTGTGTGGAAAAGAAGGGAGAAAACCCAGCCGGTGGTAAGGTAACAAACTGTACACGACGACGAGTCACATTCGATAGCGTTCGTATACCAGTGGGCTTGTACCGCTATGGCAGGTTGCATCACAAGTGATGGAATGTACTTCTTTAGTTTAATTCTTGGAACACGATACGTCATTTTTAAAGCAGTGCATTTATTCAATAAAATGTGAAGATTGTGGAGTCATTATAGACAATGCTATGGTGATATAACATAAGAGTCAGGAGTTTGGCACGGTTATAGACAATGCTATGGTGATATAACAGGCACGAGTTTGGCACGATTATAGACAATGCTATGGTGATATAACATAAGAGTCAGGAGTTTGGCACGGTTATAGACAATGCTATGGTGATATAACAGGCACGAGTTTGGCACGATTATAGACAATGCTATGGTGATATAACATAAGAGGCAGGAGTTTGGCACGGTTATAGACAATGCTATGGTGATATAACATAAGAGGTAGGAGTTTGGCACGATTATAGACAATGCTATGGTGATATAACATAAGAGGCAGGAGTTTGGCACGGTTATAGACAATGCTATGGTGATATAACATAAGAGGTAGGAGTTTGGCACGGTTATAGACAATGCTACGGTGATATAACATAAGAGGTAGGAGTTTGGCACGATTATAGACAATGCTATGGTGATATAACATAAGAGGCAGGAGTTTGGCACGGTTATAGACAATGCTATGGTGATATAACATAAGAGGCAGGAGTTTGGCACGATTATAGACAATGCTATGGTGATATAACATAAGAGGCAGGAGTTTGGCACGGTTATAGACAATGCTACGGTGATATAACATAAGAGGTAGGAGTTTGGCACGATTATAGACAATGCTATGGTGATATAACATAAGAGGCAGGAGTTTGGCACGGTTATAGACAATGCTATGGTGATATAACATAAGAGGTAGGAGTTTGGCACGATTATAGACAATGCTATGGTGATATAACATAAGAGGCAGGAGTTTGGCACGGTTATAGACAATGCTATGGTGATATAACATAAGAGGCAGGAGTTTGGCACGATTATAGACAATGCTATGGTGATATAACATAAGAGGCAGGAGTTTGGCACGATTATAGACAATGCTATGGTGATATAACATAAGAGGCAGGAGTTTGGCACGATTATAGACAATGCTATGGTGATATAACATAAGAGGCAGGAGTTTGGCACGATTATAGACAATGCTATGGTGATATAACATAAGAGGCAGGAGTTTGGCACGGTTATAGACAATGCTATGGTGATATAACATAAGAGGCAGGAGTTTGGCACGGTTATAGACAATGCTATGGTGATATAACATAAGAGGTAGGAGTTTGGCACGGTTATAGACAATGCTACGGTGATATAACATAAGAGGCAGGAGTTTGGCACGATTATAGACAATGCTACGGTGATATAACATAAGAGGCAGGAGTTTGGCACGGTTATAGACAATGCTACGGTGATATAACATAAGAGGTAGGAGTTTGGCACGATTATAGACAATGCTATGGTGATATAACATAAGAGGCAGGAGTTTGGCACGGTTATAGACAATGCTATGGTGATATAACATAAGAGGTAGGAGTTTGGCACGATTATAGACAATGCTATGGTGATATAACATAAGAGGCAGGAGTTTGGCACGGTTATAGACAATGCTATGGTGATATAACATAAGAGGCACGAGTTTGGCACGATTATAGACAATGCTATGGTGATATAACATAAGAGGCAGGAGTTTGGCACGATTATAGACAATGCTATGGTGATATAACATAAGAGGCAGGAGTTTGGCACGATTATAGACAATGCTATGGTGATATAACATAAGAGGCAGGAGTTTGGCACGATTATAGACAATGCTATGGTGATATAACATAAGAGGCGGGAGTTTGGCACGATGTTGTAACGGCAGTGAGCAGGTTTATCAAAAGCTAAAAAGAGAGTTATAACTTTGATCAAAGACATTTCTATATGTATTTTTTTTTTTTCATGACACGCACTTTCTAAAAAAAGAAATTGTTGATATGAGCTAATGTGACCATTCGATTTGATAGTGATGTAAATGCATAGGTTACAGTGAAATCAGCCTAGATTCAGTTTAATATTGCCATTCATCTTGTCCGTGAGGACGCCTCCACAATGTTTCCTCGCCACTCGACGTGAAGCCAACATGGTCTTACCAGAATATGTAAAGATAGTGACGTTTAAAACCATTTTAGTTAAGCCAACATGGTCTAGCCACTTATAAGCCACTTAAGCTTACATATTAGTTGTATTGTCACTTACAGTGACATTACTTACCTGATCTGATGCATGACATGTATGTCACGTATTGCTCTTATGTCAATTATAATGACGAATTGTCTAGGATTAGGGGACAGGTTGTCCTAATGTCCTATAACGTCAACATTCGGACATATTTCTAATGAGGTATGTCTGGTGTAGCGTTGCTGGAGAATGCCAATAGAATGTTCTAAGGCCTTTGTGAAAGAATGTAAAGCAACTTTAGAGATGTTATGATTCAAGAATGTAAAGAAATACTATATTAGGCGTCATGTATTTCATTTTTCGTGTTTGGCGTGATGTGTTTTAGCTACAGTGTTTATCGTTCAATGACAAATCAAGCTTTTTTCATCGATACTCCAATTGTTTTTGATACAGTGTTGGTGTTCATTAAGATATGGTTTGATACAAAAAAAACAAAATACAGCAAGAAAAAAAATGAAAAATGAACTGTTGTGATGTCAGTCGTCCTTTTGAATATTTGTGTTACCGAAGACAATGTTTTAGGTTTAATGTATAACTAATAGTGCCTCTATCAAATGGTAGGTCTTTTTTTTTTTTTTTTGCTTTGCAGTTGTCCAGATGGACTGATTTGTTAACACTTAATTGTAAAGGGCCCTGAATAAGGATATATACCACAGGGTAATCAGTCACAAGTGCTAATGGCAGCATACAGTATGCAACAAACTCCCAGTTGACCAATGCCGTGTAGTGACTTAACATTGGCGTAAGATATTATGAATGTTCGTGTAGTGCTTATAAAGTTGTAATGTGATGCTTATGCATGTGCTACAAAGTGTTTCTGCATGACCTCTTCTAAAGTTTGATTTGATGGGCCAGTTTCGTGGACCCCGATAAAGTTTATTAATGGCCTCAAAATGTGCTTTGAATAGGCTTAATCTAGGTATGTGAACCCAGCCTGTATTAAACAGTATTGTTCTGGTATCAATGTACAAAATTCCGTCTTGGCTTAATGTCAAGGGTCTGTCTATGGTCTTGTCATGAATGTTTACATCTACACAACCAAAAATATGGAATTTAAAATACTTTATTGTAATACCTTCCAAATTGAAGAAACATACACTTGGAAAATCCTGTTTGCTCAGACTGAAAAGTGTTTTATGTAGTTATGAGTTACATGTGCATTTACAAGCGGCATATGAACAGTGATGAGCAGAGTATGTATGACTTGCAGTGTTTCACGGTGATACCAGTAGCACAGGCCCTTATCAATATAAGATGTGTAATCATAAATCAATACATTCAGTTTTGTACATCGTGAACAGTTTTGTGTTAGTTATTTATGACCTGCTGGTGAAGTTTTGGTTGACTTTCGTCTCAACGTGGACTTTGTCGTTGTCAATTGAAAGTGATCCTGTAAATAAAATAGTTTTATGTTCTTTATTAGGTGTCCCTACTGATGCTTCTTGTTGATGCTGTGTCAACGTTCTGTGGTATTTACATGACCATTGTGCAGTGGTGGAAAAAGTATCCAATTGTCATACTTGAGTAAAAGTGAAAGTCACCCACTAAAATACTACTTCAGTAAAAGTCTAAAAGTATTTGGCTTTAAATATACTTAAGTATCAAAAGTAAATGTAATTGTTCAAATATACTAAAGTATCAAAGGTAAAAGTACATTTTTAAATTGAACCTTTAGTTAACTAGGCAAGCCAGTTAAGAACAAATTCAAATTTACAATAACGCCCTACACCGGCCAAACCAGGACGACGCTGGGCCAATTGTGCGCCGCCCTATGAGACTCTCAATCACGGCCGGTTGTGATACAGCCTGGATTCAAACCAGGGTGTCTGTAGTGACGCCTCTAGCATTGAGATGCAGTGCCTTATACCGCTGTGCCACTCGGGAGCCCAAGCAAACCAGATGGCGCTTTTCTTGTTTATTTATTTATTTAAGAATAACCAGGAGCACACTCCAAGACTCAGACATAATTTACAGTAGTGAGTCCACCAGATCAGTGTCTGGAATGTTCTCTTGATAAGTGTGTGAATTGGACCACTTTCCTGTTCAAAATGTAACAAGCACTTTTGGGTGTCAGGGGAAAATGTATGATGTAAAAAATACATTATTTTCTTTAGGAATGTAGTGAAGTAAAAGTAGTCAAAATTATAAATAGTAAAGTAAAGTATTTTTACTTTAGTAATTTACACCACTGCCATTGTGAAGCAGAATTTAGCTACTGCAGTTTTCCAACAAAGAAAAGTGCTTAAGGGTCTGGGATTCAAACAACAAAGGGTTCACTCCACCACGTTTTGGCATCCCTACTACTTCTTGTGGATGCTCTGTCAACATTCTGTGGTACAGTATTTACATTACCATGGTGTAGCAGAATTTTAGTTATTGTGGTTTCCCTTGAATCTAAACTAATTGGTAAAGCGGCGTAGGGGGGACTGTCAAAACAAAGCAGATATCTAACCAATTATCCTCAACTAAAGTCAAACAGATGCTTTCCTACTAGGAAGCAGTCATGCATGTGGAAGGGAATATTAGTCAATCGCTCGTCCAATCGGAACCCACTCAGACGTGACTAATCCTCCAACTCCCCATGTGAAACTTGCCTGGGCCTGGGCTCTGTGGATTTGCAAGGAGGGATAGAATTTGGGCTTGTCTTTGCATCTTCCATGTGCATCCTTCATGCAACTCTATGGAAGGACAGCAGACAAGCTGTGGAGGAAACCTTCTGACTGTAGTGTATTTACTTTCTTCCAGATACTTTAGCTGCAGTTTGCTAGATTGAGTGGAACCAATGAAAATAGTCCCAAAAGTGCAAATACCGCCTAGCTGGCACTCCAAACAGTCTCGGTTAAAGTACAATATTTGAAAAACGAATTATAACCTTTGGTTGGTTTTGCCACATGGTCAAGCAGAAATATCATGTTTTCTTGGTTTTGAAATGCCAGAGGTTAGGCTATTGTTGTGCTTTTACTATCTACCCCTCCGTTCAGAGACTTGTGAATGTGTACTGATAGTCAAGAAGCAGAACCAAGATCATGACTTGCCTTGGCTCGCAGCCCTCACACGACAATACTGGCAATTCACCTGTCTGCACTCCACATGAAATCAGAACTAACTCAGTCATAATCGCCACTCGCTTCAAACCCTGTCTGTATCTCAAATGGCACCCTATTACCTATTAAGTGCGCTACTCATGACCAGGGCCCATAGGGCTCTGGTCAAAGGTAGTGCATTATATAGGTATAGGGTGCCATTTCAGACTCAGGCTCTTCGTCATATAAGCTCCCTTATTCAATTGTCTTTACTTAGAGAGCTATTTACAAGATCTTCGAGAAAAGATCGATCGACAGACTGACGGACATGACTTTAAGCTAATTGCCCACATATTTGCATTGAAGTGTATTATTACCACCCTGTGAAGCTATTGCATCCATGCCTTTCAGTACATAGTAGGTAAATTGACAGACTGAATTTTTAGGCATGCCTCACTTGGTATGAGCTGGGTGTTCACTGTTCATGACCATGAGCTGAGGTGGAAGCGCTTTTTTTGAAAGAAAGGTAACTACACAGAAAAAGCTTGGAACAAGATATCATCTATGGTCGTTCTACTTACTTTTCCTCCTTGCATACAATTTCCTCTGACACTATTACATTTCTGAAAACCGATTTTGTTGTAATCAGATGTTTTAGTTTTCATTTGTCTCTCCCTTTCTCTCAGTTCTAGATGCTTTAGCATTGACAGTATCATTGTCCTCAAACATCATCATTTCAATATTTCTCTTGTGTGGTGATTCCCTGAAGAGGGCAGAATGAAGCCACGGGATGATGCAGGGTTGATGGCGTTACTCATTACATTAGTGCAGTCTAAAGTGACACGGTTACTAATGTAGCAAAGAGACTTGTCGTACTAGGGCCGTCTTGTTTTATCTCTTGCTGTCATTGAAGCTGTTGTTATTGCAGAAGTAATGAAGCACAATAAACCTATTTCTCCGTCCTTCCGTTCGCTCTCATCTTCCCACACCCCCACCCCCCAGCAACTGCTCTAGCTTGAATATGTTTTTGGTCATATGAATGTTTCATTGGAGCCCTTTACATTACATTAGTGTCTGCAGGAACTTTTGGCCCCCCGTGGACTTTTCCCCATTTTCTTGTTTTACAACGTGGAATTAATTATAATGTATTTTTTGGGCACTAAACTTACTCCATAATATTATATTAGATAGACTCTTTAAATAAAAGACGAAAAACTGAAAATGTAATGTGTATTTCAAAGGTTAGATGTCTTCTGTGGGTAGCGAGAAAAAAAGAACAAAATAAGAAACATTTTCTTCTACATTTAATGCAGTGGTGTAAAGTACTTAAGTAAAAATACTTGAAAGTACTACATAAGTAGTTTTTTTGAGGTATCACTAAACACATGCTTCGTTTGTAAATTATGTATGTGTGTTGGCTATCTGTAAATTAAAAAAAACAAGAAGATTATGCCATCTGGTTTTCTTTATTGAAGGAATTTGAAATTATTTATACTTTTACTTTTGATACATAAGTATATTTTTAGCAATTACATTTACTTGCACTTTTACTTGAGGCATTTTCTATTAAGGTATCTTTACTTTTACTCAAGTATGAGGTTTGGGTACTTCTTCCACCACTGATTGAGATCTGGGATCGTATCCATATAGGATCAGGTCCCCATCTTTCTTTATAATATTAATCATTTTGATCTAAAAGGCAGAACTGATCCTAGATCAGCATGCCTACACTGAGCAGCTTTGTGGATACGGTCCCTGATGTCATCTTGGATAGCAGCTACTGTGATTCCATGGAAGTGTTCTTTCAAACTCACACAAGTCATGGTTGGAATCACACCACTAAATAAGGCAATTGGCATGCAGAGGCTCTTTTGGAGGGTACTGTTACTGTAGCAGCCTAGCAATATATCCTACCACCTACGCACTACATGGCAGAGCAGCGCGTGCATGTGCGTGCGACCGTTTGTGGCTGCTCTGTGTCTGTGCTCCTGTCAGGTTGTAAGGTATACAGACAGGCCTTACTGCCATAGGCAGATGTGGAAAATGTCACATACCTGTCAATTTAGTTCCATGGCAAGGCAGCATAGCTTGATATGCCTATACACATGTTTGACTCATAATGAACAGGCTTTCTTGGATGTTTTTTCCAAGAAAAGAAACATTTGAAATTCAAGAGGGAACATAGGAATGCAACAAGAATCAGAGGGGTTCACTGGTGTGGAAATCAAAGTCCCTTTATATAAGAAAATATGTGGTTTTATTCTTCTCAGGCAAGGTTTTTAGCTTTAAAGGGGTGTGCTGGCCGAGGTGTATTGAAAATATCCACTTTCATTCACTACTGGAGTCGCCTCACTCCTTTGGATTTTTCCCCAGAATGAACGTTTTCCTGTCTTTTAAAAGACAGTTCCTGAGTCTCTCAATTATCCTGTTTATCCTATATTCAGGGGTCTGTTTTTTCAGAATGTTTATCCAGATCAAAAAGATCCTGTTTTGTCCCTATGTTCATTCTTAAATAGAAACTGAAAGAGAATAAACACAGTATACGTGGTTTATTAGTAATGATTTGGTTTCCTTTTTTGAAAATGTCATCCGAAAGCAAGGAGGGACTACATCTGAAGGGAGGAATAGAATTCAACACAACCCACAATCATTAAGATGTGAATTAAACGTTCTGGGCCCCTAGGGGGGGTGCAGATAAATCTTCTCTTTTAATTTTGTCAACTGCACTTGTAACCCTGCACACCTTCACACGTTTTTGCATTACGAATTCAGAGTCAAGCACACCGATCTTTCATCTTACTAGTCACGTCATAAACTTTTCTCATACGCTATTCCAGACAGCCCATCTTGACATTGCTACCTGCAATGCGAAAGAGATTGCTTTCATATTCGCTCCATAGAACATTAAAAGTTGAAATCTTTCTCTGAAAGTATGTCCCTCGTGAAATATAGATCCCAGAGATTTACACTAGAGACACAATATCTAGTTTGTGTACATTGGTATTGAGCCAGGCCTCTTCTCTAAGTATTTTTGATTATGTAAAATGCATTCTGTTTACTTTTATCAAGGCAGATACTGAAGACCTCAATAAAAGCGACAAACTCTCTTTTTCAAATAAAAAGAAATGGTGAAAGAGATTTTGATGCCTTTATGATGATATTTCCTATGAATTATAGAGGAGTCTATAACACAGAATTCCCTCCATTTTACTTTCATGAGTCCATGGAAATGATCGCCCCACACACACACACACGCAACACACAAATCATTTCTCAGATGTATTTTTCCGTTGCGAACGTACCCTTGATCATCAACACAATACGAGCACTTCTATCACATGCGTTCATCTGCCTGGCCTGCTATCCAACTATCTATTCTAATTTGCATATCTTTCAACCTACACTGATGTGTGTGTGTGTGTGTGTCAGAGGATGTATTGATGGGCTTTGATAAAGATATATATTATTTAGGCTGTCATTTCTCCATATTTTTTTTGATCGAAAGGTTACCCAGTGATTTACGTACGGTTATATATGCATTTATGCCTCGATTTTCACACATTTGATTTCTGCCAATGTAGCTCAGTTGTAGCACTCTCTCTTTGGAGTCTGATTGGCTGTTAAATTTGAGCACATCTGGTGCTGTTTTTGAAACAGCAGTGTGTTTATCCCAAAGTTTACAGAGGCTGAAGCCCATGTCTGTTTACCACTGAATAGCTGATATGCAGGTGGGAGTATTACTTTAATGCAGTAGTTTTTTAAGTCAATGTCAAATCATTTCTGACTAACCTTACTGTAACATATTTCCATTAAATTAGGCAAAAAAAAAATGGTTTTTTTTTAAACAAAAAACTATTTCTCAAGCAATAATTTAGCTAGGACTGTCTGGGAGTGGTCTGAGTGGGGAGGGGAAACCAGAAAACGGGCTGTTATTGGCACTCTCTTTTGTTTTTGGTCTGATAACCAATTTTCCCGCAGGTTGATGTCACCATAGAATGCCGAAACTCATGCAAAAACCTACTGATTTAGAAGGTCCTGTTGTAGATTGTATTTTCAATCGGCAACTGTCAGGAAATATCACGGATCCAATTTCTTCACACTTTGATGTGTTCGTTTCATCAGCTGTTGTACAACGTGATATATATATATATATAACAAAAGGAAAAACAAGTACTAAATCCTAAAGTATTAAGTAGTAAATCCATATAGTCTTGGCGAGGAGAGGTGAGAGAGTGATGTTCTTTATGAAGGTCTACTACATGAAATGCTCAGGGACATTCATATTCTCCCACAAGCCTCACCATGTGTTCACAGCATGTTCCTACATGAGTAAGAGTGTCCCTAGTAGAAGATGCCCTTAAGCTGCACTTCCTGCATGTGTGTGTTTGTTTGTGTGTGTTTGTGTGTGTGTGTGTGTGTGTGTGTGTGTGTGTGTGTGTGTGTGTGTGTGTGTGTGTGTGTGTGTGTGTGTGTGTGTGTGTGTGTGCTGTTAGGGGACAGATAACAGCTTCCCCACTGTGGTTTGTGCTTCATTACTCCCACAGTAAGACATCCTGACGTAGGTAGAGGATCTCTTGAAAGTAGCCCTTGGGAGAGCATGGTAGAGGGGCATAGCAATATGGGTATGGTGGTGCTTGCTAGGATTAGATGCAAGGTTAAGTGTCAACAGACATACAAGATCTCTCAGTCCATGGCAGCCAGTTTGATATCCTGCTTGTAACTACTTTTAATGGACAAGATGTCGACCAACTAGACTTGTCGACCAACTAGACTTGTCGACCAACTAGACTTGTCGATCAACTAGACTTGTCGACCAACTAGACTTGTCGATCAACTAGACTTGTCGATCTAGACCAACTATATTAACTACACTTCCGACTAGACTGTACATATTAGACAGCTAAAAGATGAAGCAAGCACATACATTTTCTTCAGGATTTTTTTTTTTTCTAGATTGATAAATGATACCAATGAGGTTGATCACAATGTAGAAGTTGAAGGGAGACTTGATTTGTGGAAGCAGATGCATTGGTTTATTCCATCTCTCTATTCCCCAGTGCGCACAGATGTTGGTTCAGTGTAATTTCATTGAAATTAAGTGGAAACAACGTTGATTCAACCAGTGTGTGCCCAGTGGGTTCACCCTCGCCCTCTATCACTTTTTGGTAAGCTTGACAAAAGCCCGTATCCATGAATATGCAATCATGTGAATATGCATGTCGCTTAATGCCTGTTGAACTTTTCTGTTTTAATTATCCGTGGACAAATGCCTATTGGCTAACAATATTTTTCGGAAAAGGTCAATGAAATTGGAAAAAGGGGTTTGTGTTTTGGTAGGACAAGCCAGATGTATTTTGAAATGACCAGTCAGGCGTTAGAATGTGAAGTGTAGGGGTTTGGCTGGCATTTGCGCAAAAGAAGTGATCGACAGAGACTTTCCCAAAGGGTTCTGGTATTGTATTGTATTAACTCAACATGTAATTATGAGATGATTGTTCAAAAGGATCAAGTAATCTGTTACCTTCTGTTGTTACCTTTTGAAAATCGAAATGCCTCATTTACATTGACTAATTACTTTTCACCAGAAAACGGGGTATCATTTGGCAAAGTGCCCGATATCACGATTAAATGGCTTAAATGAATCCCATTTTTGTGCAGCAGATTTTACCTCACAATCAAGTTGAACAATCAACTATAGACACTTTCAGTTAATGTCTCTGGCCTCACATAGTACATTCCCATAAGGGGAGAGGAACACGCACAAACGAAAGAGTCACGCTTATCAAAAAAACTATTTACACACACCACACACGCGCACACACGCGCACACACGCGCACACACACGCACACACGCGCACACACACACACACACACACACATTATAAATGAGTCACCAGGGAAGACAAGAACCGGCACCTTCCTGGACTTAAAAGGGTGAGGATAAAGTTGTGAGAGCTGGTAGTTAAGCTGTGTTTCTGTGTTGAAGGAACAATCTCAAGCTTTTCCTGCATTTCAGTCCGTTATTTTCACCACTTTCCATCTTCCTTTCAGACCACCATTTTGAGATTTCCGAGCGGCAAATCGGAGGCATCTCTCTTAAGGTCCTTTGGGAAGTGGAACTCTTGATTGTAATGCTAGTCACACATTCAAAATGAAACATTCCGTGCAATACACAAACACATATATGTCTACAGTCAGTCGGATATGCCAAATGTATAAATAAATCAGTTGCCAGCACCATCCATTTAAAACCGTGAGCGTTGTCATGCCTCGGGCCCCTAAAGAGAGCTGGCATAGTTATATTAATCATGGCAGCCATTTGGAGAATCACCTGAGGGTAGACTTGGGGCCTGATCAAACAGAACGCACAATTCAGTCTAGATAGATAGATAGATAGATAGATAGATAGATAGACAGACAGACAGATAGATAGATAGATAGCCTCCAGTACCTCTGTTCAGCAGTACAGAGAGATATCGCCAACAGCACCTCACTATGATACAGTCTACACACTGTATGACAACCTTCAGACAAAGATAAGCTACATTTAGTTGCTGTCTGTTGCCAAGAATATCCAGCCTTTGTTAGGCTGTGGCCACTCAGAGACACATGAAAACGGATACATATTCATCATTGGACGTTTTTGTCCGACAAAAGTTCAACTCAAGTCAACTATTTTCGGACGAGTTGGAGGGACAACATATTGTGAATTTTAACAGACAATCATCTCCATTGTGATCATCCATCAACGGATGACTCCCATTGAAAAAACATGATTTTTCTTTTACATAAATGTTTAATTATTTCAATTCATAGGATTCATACAATACACATATATATTTTTAAAGCCCCCCCCACCTCCACCCCGCTGGCAATCTGACAGTATATAAAATCAATCATAGGATAAGCATCCCAGAGTCGCCTCTGGGATGCCAGTTGAGGACTTGTGAGGCGTCTGTTTCTCAAACTAGACACTCTAATATACTTGTCCTTTTGCTCAGTTGTGCACCGGGGCCTCCCACTCCTCTTTCTATTCTGGTTAGAGCCAATTTGTGCTGTTCTGTGAAGGGAGCAGTACACAGCATTGTACGAGATCTTCAGTTTCTTGCCAATTTCTCGCATGGAATATACTGACAAGTTTCAGAAGAAAGGTCTTTGTTTCTGGCCATTTTGAGCCTGTAATCGAAACCCACAAATGCTGATGCTCCAGATACTCAACTAGTCTAAAGAAGGCCAGTTTTATTGCTTCTTTAATCAGGACGACAGTTTTCAGCTGTGCTAACATAATTTTTCTATTGTTTTCTATTGATCAATTAGCCTTTTAACTTGGATTAGCTCATTTCTAAGTGAACCCAAACTTTTGAACAGTAGTGTTCATTAAGGGATGTAAATGCCCGTTGGTTAAGAGTTTGGAAATGTCCACTGTTGCTTTTTTTAATGTCCAGTGGACACTTTTGCCCCCTGGATCCACACATTTCCTTAAATGTGAGCAACCATTGTTGCTATGGTAACTATTGAGGTGGAATTCACCTTTGTACAATAATTTTTCTTAGCAGCTGTGGTTCCTGCCAGCTACACTGTCCGAGTCATCACAAAGCAACGTCACTTTTGGATCTAATGGCAATTTTTTTTCTTTAAGTACAGAGATTACATCGTTGATTTAGGCTTAATACGTAATTTTCAGAGACAACATTTCTGTCTGCCTGCAGCCTTACATTATAATAACAATATATCCAAATGTAATTTATCTAAAGCTACTTACATTCTGCGTGCATACATTTTCCGTGTGGGTGGCCCCAGCGGGAATCGGACCCATGACGGTGCAAGTGCCCTGCTCTACCCACTGAGCCACACGGGACACTATTCCCATTGGGTTGTTGTTGTGTTTTAATTAACTCTTCTTTTCTTTTGCTTGCAAGAACCTCATCTTAGATGCCCCTCAAAGCACAATTTATCCCTGAATGGCAGTGGTTTACACACAAGCGTGCACACACAGTACACAAACACGCATGCAAGAACATACACACACAAGCACACACACACACACACTTTCCTCCTCAGGAAGATGTCAGTGAGACAGACTATCATGTTCTCCACAAGCAGATTACTCAGTCATGAACAGTGCAGCGGGCTTTTCAATCATACAAGCACTTCTCATTGGCCTGCCACAGACACAGAGTGGCGCTCTGTCAAACTGTGATTAGGACCTATAGAACGTTCTGGCTCCTTCACTGGAATGAAATGGGTTTTCCTACTGGCTTTAGTGACCGACGGACGTTCCACTCAAGTCGAAGCAGAGCATTGGAGAAATAACCTGTGCCGCCTGACTGAGCCTTAGACAGTGAAAATGGTTGCTGCCTCCCAAAACAATGGTCAATCACATTGAGAGATTTTTCCAGACTGAGCTTAGGAGTTTTTTCTCAGCTTCCTCTTGGGAATCTTTAAAAGCAATGAACAAAGACCTCGCCATCACGGTTGACAACTCCACAGTCAAACCATCAAACCCCTGCAACTTATCCAGAACGCTGCAGCATGCTTGGATTTCAACCTTCCCAAGTTCTCTCATGTCACCCCGCTGCTCCGCACAGTCCACTGGCTTCCAGTCAAAGCTTGCATCCACTACCAGACCATGGTGCTTACCTACGGAGCAGCAAGAGGAACTGCCCCTCCCTAACCTTCAGGCTATGATCAAACCCTACACCCCAACCAGAGCACTACGTTCTGCCACCTCATCTCTTGGCCCTCTGACCCCTACGGGAGGGTAGCTCCTGCTCAGCCCAGTCCGTGCTCTTCTCTGTCCTGGCACCCCAATGGTGGAACCAGCTTCCCCCTGAAGCTATGACAGCAGAGTCCCTGACCATCTTCCAAAAAACATCAGAAATCCTATCCCCCCCCATCGCTTTCTAATTCTGACTCTACAGATAGCTACTTTAGTGAGGAAAAATGTACTCTCTATGCAGTAGGCAATTTTAGAATGTCAATCTTTGTGGGGCAACATCCAAGTTTTATTTAGATGCATGCCAGCGAAGCCACTAAACAATATATTAAACGCACTATAACGGTGACAAACGGTGCCCACAAACTGTTAGGGTCGACATAAAGCTGTCCCCACAGTGGAGCTTATGGCTGACTTGCTTAAATAAATATGGTTTCTATTGACTCCTTGTGGATTTGTGTAATGTCGACATGAGTTTTGACTTTTGAACCATACACAAACACTAATACATTCATGTTAAGTAAATTCATATGTTTGTTGTTATGCAATAAGTATAAGCAAGTGCAAGCAAACGAGCTGCGATGTGGTCGGCCTAATCGTTCAGCGATTTTGAAATGGACAGCGACAGAAATGGACAGAATATTAGTTCAGATAAATTCAGCAAGATGTTGAGGCCTTAACTTTCCTCTTCTTTAAGTCACCTCAAAGTCACCCAGCCTCAGCGGTTAGCCTACCAATTGAAGTAGTAAAGGTCTAAAAAGGACAATACAATCACGAGGATCCACTCTCGTAGACAATATACAGACGCGCTGACAGAGCATTAAGCAATCAAAACAACACTCTCAATATGAACTGGAATTACCTGGGTCTATTACTGAACTTTTTGTTAAACAAAAATATTTGAATGGGAAGAGACTGTCACTGGCAAACATGGTTACGAGGAGGGGATACTATAATATAATGCTGTTGGGTCTGTAAGTTATAGACATAGTGTCCCCATGAGTGACAGAACACTGAGCCAATCACGGCGCAACTAGAGAACATTACCAACCCTTACGGTCTGTATTTTTCGCTGGCCGCCCCTCCACCACAGAAAGCACTGAGCTAGGCTGAAACTCCTGCATTGTGGAGCGTCATTTCCCCTTCCCCACTTTAAATTCATGCTGAAATTGATGTTGTTTTCAACTATAGTAGGTAGTCCATTATTTGGCTGCATGAGTAATCACCCATTTATCCATTTCCGATTGTCATGATGTACTTGATAGAGGCACTTTAGTAGTCATACAAAATTAAACATTCGACACACAAACACATCGAATATTTGTCTAATGGTAGTCACACATACAAAAAGAATCATTGGAATGGTTACATTCATTATGGCTGCCATTTGGAGAATCACCTGGGTAGGCTTGGGGCCTGATCAAACAGAACGCACGATCCATTCAACACAGATAGATAGATAGATAGATAGATAGATAGATAGATAGCCTCCAGTACCTCTGTTCAGCAGTACAGAGAGATATCGCCAACAGCACCTCACTATGATACAGTCTACACACTGTATGACAACCTTCAGACAAAGATAAGCTACATTTAGTTGCTGTCTGTTGCCAAGAATATCCAGCCTTTGTTAGGCTGTGGCCACACAGAGACACATGAAAACGGATACATATTCATCATCGGACGTTTTTGTCCGACAAAAGTTCAACTCAAGTCAACTATTTTCGGACGAGTTCGATACGCACAAAGGCCAGCATTTTGTGCATTTAACGGCTTTTCCGGAATTTAGAGGGATCGTTAACAGAGTCTGCCACAATACTAAGAAAGTAGTTTGATTTGGCCTGTTTAACCGAGGCAGTGCACCTATTTCTCAATCGCCTAAATAGCTGCCAATTATTTACCAGTTTGTCTAGCCTTGGCCCAGGCGTGATTTTTTATAAAGACGAGGTCTGAGAGTGCAGGAGGGTACCATTGATTAGTTCAGTTTTTGACTCTGAGTTGCTTGAAAGGGGCATGTTTATCATCTAGAGAGGTAAAAATGGATGATAAAAATGTAAGTGCCAAAACAGGGTTTGGTATTATTATTTTTTTTAACCTTTATTTAACTAGGCAAAGTCAGATAAGAACAAATTCTTATTTTCAATGACGGCCTAGGAACTAACTATCACCGAAAGGCATTCATATCTTCAAAAAGCTTTCTCTTCCTCAGCGCCCTCTGACAACAACATCAAATTGAACATGAATTGGGAAAGCGAATCTGACTATTCACACTGAGGTTTAAAAATAAAAATAAAAACACAAAAGCATGGATGGCTGCTGATTTCAGAACCGGAATCAAAGGGGGCAACAGGATGCATAATGTACCTACGTCAGGCATCCTCTGACTCATGAGGTGGGGACGACAGCACCGCATCACACTACATCACACAGAACCAAGGGTACACCACAGCAATCTCATGAGGTGGGGACGACAGCACCGCATCACACTACATCACATAGAACCAAGGGTACACCACAGCAATCTCATGAGGTGGGGACGACAGCACCGCATCACACTACATCACACAGAACCAAGGGTACACCACAGCAATCTCATGAGGTGGGGACGACAGCACCGCATCACACTACATCACACAGAACCAAGGGTACACCACAGCAATCTCATGAGGTGGGGACGACAGCACCGCATCACACTACATCACACAGAACCAAGGGTACACCACAGCAATCTCATGAGGTGGGGACGACAGCACCGCATCACACTACATCACACAGAACCAAGGGTACACCACAGCAATCTCATGAGGTGGGGACGACAGCACCGCATCACACTACATCACACAGAACCAAGGGTACACCACAGCAATCTCATGAGGTGGGGACGACAGCACCGCATCACACTACATCACACAGAACCAAGGGTACACCACAGCAATCTCATGAGGTGGGGACGACAGCACCGCATCACACTACATCACACAGAACCAAGGGTACACCACAGCAATCTCATGAGGTGGGGACGACAGCACCGCATCACACTACATCACACAGAACCAAGGGTACACCACAGCAATCTCATGAGGTGGGGCGACAGCACCGCATCACACTACATCACACAGAACCAAGGGTACACCACAGCAATCTCATGAGGTGGGGACGACAGCACCGCATCACACTACATCACACAGAACCAAGGGTACACCACAGCAATCTCATGAGGTGGGGACGACAGCACCGCATCACACTACATCACACAGAACCAAGGGTACACCACAGCAATCTTCAAAAGCTCCACAGTCCTGCTGGTTTTGGTTCCTTGCTTTGTGACAAGCGTTCTATGGTCGCCCATGGAGATCAAACACCACTCAGTAGCCGATCATCAACAGAAGAGAATGAAAACAAGCAGACGTTGACTACGGCCCTCATGGGTCGACATTGTGCACTGCTGCATTCACCCCATGTGCTGTTCTCTTAAAGAGCCACTCCACTCCAAGATGGCATAGAGAAGTTAAACACCCCCCCCAACCCGACCCAATGTTCTTTCTCTGAGCAATCTAGCCGTGCTGAGCCTGAGGGGCAGCACAGATAGGGGTGTGATTGCTTTGTGAGTGCCTGGCAGGCTTCACTCTTTAATTTGGGGGCTGGGGGCCCATCAGGGCCTTGAGTAGGAGCAGCATTGCTTTGAGCATTGTTCTCAAAAGACCAGAGCAGAATAAGACGTAGGAAACAACGAGACTAGAAGATAGTGCTAGAATTGATTCTGAGGTGCTTGGTTATTGGCCGGAGCAATATTTTAGATATTGAATGCAGAGGAAATATTCTCAAATTAATCTAGTTGTTTTTTAAATCTATTGTTCATTGCTTTTAAAAACTCCCAAGAGGAAGCCGAGAAAAAAAAAAACTCTTGAGCTCAGTCTTTAAAAATGATTTATATCGGAATGCAATTGACCATTGTTTTGCAGAAGAGTGGAGGCAGCAACCGTGTTCGGTGTCTAAGGCTCAGTTGAGTTGCGCAGGTTATTTCTCCAATGCTCCGCTTTGAAAATCGAGTGGAATGTCCGTTGATCACTGCAGCCAGCGGGAACGCCCATTTCATCCCAGTGAAGGAGCCGGAACGTTCTGTAAAGTCCTAATCGCAGTTTGACAGAGCGTAACTCCGTGTCTGTGGCAGGCCAATGAGAAGTGCTTGTATGATTGAAAAGCCCGCTACACCGTTCATGACTGGGTAATCTGCTTGTGGAGAACATGATAGTCTGTCTCACTGACATCTTCCTGAGGAGGAAAGTCTGTGTGTGTGTGTGCGATTGTGTGTATGTGATTGTGTGTGTGTTCTTGCTTCAGTGTGAGCGTACTGTGTGCACGCTTGTGTGTAAACCACTGCCATTCAGGGATAAATTGAGCTTTCAGGGAAATCTAAGATGGGGTTCATTTAAGCAAAGAAAAGGAGAGTTCAACACAACAACAACCCAATGGGAATAGTGTCCCGTGTGGCTCAGTGGGTAGAGCAGGGCACTTGCACCGTCATGGGTCCGATTCCCGCTGGGGCCACACACACAGAACATTTATGCAAGCATGACTCTAAGTCGCTTTGGATATATTATGTATAATTATTATTATAGTGTAAGGCTGCAGGCAAAAATGGATTTTGTCTCAGAAAATGAAGGTTAAAGCCAGTGGTTTTTCAATGGGAGTGATCCGTTGATGGACGATTACAACAGAGATAATTGTCTGTTTAAAAATGAACAATATGTTGTCCTTTGTGCGTATCTAACTCGTCCGAAAATAGTTGACTTGAGTTGAACTTGAACTGTCTGTCTGTCTATCTATCTATCTGTCTCTCTATCTCTCTATCTGTCTGTCTATCTATCTATCTATCTATCTATCTGTTTCTCTGTCTGTCTGTCTGTCTGTCTGTCTGTCTATCTATCTATCTATCTATCTATCTATCTATCTATCTATCTGTCTCTCTGTCTGTCTGTCTGTCTGTCTATCTATCTATCTATCTATCTATCTATCTATCTATCTATCTGTCTCTCTATCTCTCTATCTCTCTGTCTGTCTGTCTGTCTGTCTGTCTGTCTGTCTGTCTGTCTGTCTGTCTGTCTGTCTGTCTGTCTGTCTGTCTGTCTGTCTATCTATCTATCTATCTATCTCTCTGTCTGTCTGTCTGTCTGTCTGTCTGTCTGTCTGTCTGTCTGTCTGTCTGTCTGTCTGTCTATCTATCTGTGTTGAATGGATCGTGCGTTCTGTTTGATCAGGCCCCAAGCCTACCCTCAGGTGATTCTCCAAATGGCAGCCATAATAAATGTAACCATTCCAGCTCTCAGTCAGGTACCTTGCCCGAGCAAGGTTTTAAATGGCTTGTGGTGGCAACTGATTGATTTCTACTGGTGGCGTATCTGACTGACTGTAGACGTAGGATATATGTTTGTGTATTGCATGGAATGTTTCCTTTTGTACGTGTGACTGGCATTAGACCAATAGCATGTGTTTGTGTAGCCTGTCATGTAGCTAACGATTATTTTTGTATGTGTGACTACCATTAGACAAATATTCGATGTGTTTGTGTGTCGAATGTTTAATTTTGTATGACTACTAAAGTGCCTCTATCAAGTACATCATGACAATCGGAAATGGATAAATGGGTGATTACTCATGCAGCCAAATAATGGACTACCTACTATAGTTGAAAACAACATCAATTTCAGCATGAATTTAAAGTGGGGAAGGGGAAATGACGCTCCACAATGCAGGAGTTTCAGCCTAGCTCAGTGCTTTCTGTGGTGGAGGGGCGGCCAGCGAAAAATACAGACCGTAAGGGTTGGTAATATATTGTTTAGTGGCTTCGCTGGCATGCATCTAAATAAAACTTGGATGTTGCCCCACAAAGATTGACATTCTAAAATTGCCTACTGCATAGAGAGTACATTTTTCCGTACTAAAGTAGCTATCTGTAGAGTCAGAATTAGAAAGCGATGGGGGGGATAGGATTTCTGATGTTTTTTGGAAGATGGTCAGGGACTCTGCTGTCATAGCTTCAGGGGGAAGCTGGTTCCACCACTGGAGTGCCAGGACAGAGAAGAGCACGGACTGGGCTGAGCTGGAGACTGTTAGTGATCCCTCTAAATTCTGGAAAACCGTTAATTCACTGAAGCGGGGTACTTCTCTGCCTAAGCAAGTCGTTTTAGACTCCTGCTTCATTACTGAAAAAGTTCACATTGTGATGCTTTTAAATCAGCATTTTATCTCAGCTGGTTTCCTATTTGAATTAAATGGTGGTCATTCTGGTCTTGGCCGAATCAGCTGACTGTTCTTTCCACATACAGCCTCCGGTCAGCTGACTGTTCTTCCCACATACAGCCTCCAGTCAGCTGACTGTTCTTCCCTCATACAGCCTCCGGTCAGCTGACTGTTCTTCCCACATACAGCCTCCGGTCAGCTGACTGTTCTTCCCACATACAGCCTCCGGTCAGCTGACTGTTCTTATCACATACAGCCTCCGGTCAGCTGACTGTTCTTCCCACATACAGCCTCCGGTCAGCTGACTGTTCTTCCCACATACAGCCTCCGGTCAGCTGACTGTTCTTTCCACATACAGCCTCCGGTCAGCTGACTGTTCTTTCCACATACAGCCTCCGGTCAGCTGACTGTTCTTTCCACATACAGCTTCCAGTTGCCTCGATGGATGATCAGTCAATCTCACGTGACTCAGGAAATGGAAGTCAGGGTTTGTCTTTTAGGCAACTCACAGAAACAGAAGTTGTTTATCAGCCTTATTAGCTATTGACACCAAGAAGACATTAGCGGCTGACAATTTGGACCCGTCTTTGCTTCAGTATGCAGCGCCTCTCATTGCTGGCTCAGTGACACACGTTTTATTTAACTTTAGTGTCAGGAAATATTCCAAATGTGCGGAAAGCAGCTTTGTGCTGCCACTCCATAAGGGCGGGGATAGTAGTCATCTCGATAATTATGGACCCATTTCCAGGCTCCCTTGTCTTGCCGGAAATCCTAGAATCATTGGTCAACAAACAGCTACGTTATTTCTTATCTGTACATGGTATTCTTAATGTTAACCAATCTGGATTCAGACCTCAACATAGTACCACCACGACTACCATGCTTGTTGTAAATGATATCGCAAATGCCTTAGGTAATAGAAAGAATTGTGTTTGTAAACTTGTCAAAAGCTTTTGATACTGCAGACCATGTTGTTTTGTTGAATAAGCTGTCCTCAACAGGGTTGCGTACTAATGCTTACCGATGGTTTCGTAATTATCATAATGACAGAACTCAGGCCATCAAGGTAGATGTGGTCAAATCGGAGTTCCTTGAAGTACATAAAGGGATACCCCAAGATTTGATACTCAGCCCACTACTGTTTTTGTTAATTTGTATTTTATTTTATTTATTTTATTTCACCTTTATTTAACCAGGTAGGCAAGTTGAGAACAAGTTCTCATTTACAACTGCGACCTGGCCAAGATAAAGCAAAGCAGTTCGACACATACAACAACACAGAGTTGCACATGGAGTAAAACAAACATACAGTCAATAATACAGTAGAAAAAACAACTTTATATACAATGTGTGCAAATGATGTAAGATAAGGAAGGTAAGACAATAAATAGGCCATGGTGGCGAAGTAATTACAATATAGCAATTTAACACTGGAATGGTAAAAATGTGCAGTAGATGAATGTGCAATGTAGAAAAACTGGGGTGCAAAGGAACAAGATAAATAAATAAATACGGTAGGGGATGAGGTAGTTGGTTGGGCTATTTACAGATGGGCTATAAACAGGTACAGTGGTCTGTGAGCTGCTCTGACAGCTGGTGCTTAAAGCTGTTGAGGGAGATAAGTGTCTCCAGTTTCAGAGATTTTTGAAGTTCGTTCCAGTCACTGGCAGCAGAGAACTGGAAGGAGAGTCGGCCAAAGGACGAATTGGCTTTGGGGGTGACCAGTGAGATATACCTGCTGGAGCGCGTGCTACGGGTTGGTGCTGCTAAGGTGACCAGCGAGCTGAGATAAGGTGGGACTTTACCTAGCAGGGACTTGTAGATGACCAGGAGCCAGTGGATATGGCGGCGAGTGTAGCGAAGGCCAGCCTACGAGAGCGTACAGGTCGCAGTGGTGGGTGGTATATGGGGCTTTGGTAACAAAGCGGATGGCACTGTGATAGACTGCATCCAGTTTGTTGAGTAGAGTATTGGAGGCTATTTTGTAAATTACATCACCGAAGTCGAGGATCGGTAGGATGGTCAGTTTTACGAGGGTATGTTTGGCAGCATGAGTGAAGGAAGCTTTGTTGCGAAATAGGAAGCCAATTCTAGATTTAATTTTAGATTGGAGATGTTTGATGTCAGTCTGGAAGGAGAGTTTACAGTCTAACCAGACACCTAGGTATTTGTAGTTTTCCACATAATCTAACACAGAACCGTCCAGAGTAGTGATGCTGGACGGGGGGACAGGTGCGGGCAGTGATCGGTTGAAGAGCATGCATTTAGTTTTACTTGCGTTTAAGAGCAGTTGTAGGCCATGGAAGGAGAGTTGTATGGCATTGAAGCTCGTATGCAGATTTATGCAGTGTCGTATTCCATTGCTCCATTGGTTGGCCAAGCCTTTTCAAATCTGAAATCAGATGTTCTAGTACTGCATAGGTCACTATTGGATGTAAAGTTAGTGCTAAATGAAAACAAAACAAAATTCATGCTTTTTTATAGCCCCCATAACCCAAATTTAAATTAAGTGGTAATGACTAGTTTGAACGGTGAGTTCCTTCCTACAAATATCTTGGTACCTGGCAAGATGACAAACTGTCATTTATAAAACCTGTCACTGAGCTGGTGAAGAAGTTGAAGTTCAAGGTTGGTTTCTTTTACATAAACAAAGCATGTCTGACTTTTGTTAATAGAAGGTAAATTGACCAGGCCATTTTTATGTCTATTTCAGATTATTGGGATATTGTCTATATGCATGCAGCAGCATCTACAATTAAACCACTAGATGCTGTTTTCCATTGTGTCCTGATGGTTATAGAACTCACCATTGTGTAGGTTGGGCCTCTTTGTATGTAAGGAGAGAGCAGCATTCTCTTGTGTTTATTTACAAAGCACTCATGCAGAAACGTCCTACGTATCTATCATCATTAATTCAATTTAGACGTACAAATAACCAAACCCGCTCACACGCTTGGATAACACTGGAGGCCCCTTGAGGTCTCCACAGCGTTGGGTAATGCTGCTTTTAGTTTTATTTTGCGCCCTTTTACGTGGAACAACCTCACAGAGATCTCTGAAATGAGAAGTTCTGGTCCTCCCTAGTCAGTTCAGAGAAATGATCAGAGCCCTCTGTTGAATGTGTCTGTTTTTCTTCATATGTTTTGTCATTTTTTATATTGTTAATGGTATGTGTTTGATGTATTTAATGCAGGGCTCATCTGAAACAGATACCCTAGTCTTAGTATGACTTTCCTGTCAAAATAAAGGTTTAATAAAATAATAATAATAATAATAGAATTCAAAGGAAATTAAAAAGCACAAGCTCTTTGCTCTTCGCTCTTTGTCCCATGTGGCTCAGTTGGTAGAGTATGGCGCTTGCAATGTCAGGGTTGTGGGTTCATATTCCCACGGGGGAACGCTACGAAAAGTACAAATATGGGTAACACTTTACTTGACACCTAGTGTCATAACACGTTATGACATGGTCATAACCATGTCATAATATGTCATAACAGCTGACATATCTTGTCATAACCTGTCATAATATCGTCATAACACTGTCATAACCCATATATTGACACCTGCTGAATTATTTATTCATGTTTCATCATCTTAGATGTAATGGCAAAATGTTGACTTCCGCCTAACTAGACATACCCTAAAGTAACGGCTATTCATGTGTAACTACATGATTCTGACATGCCAAAACTTGGTATATTTGTAAAGAAGACATCTGGGAGATGATCAGAAGATAGATAGGTTACATAGTTCAGAACACACAAGATCAAGCACACACAAAATAACCATTTACATTTTTTTTATTTTGAAAGTAATCTTTCATTGACTAGCTATAAGTTAATTATTGATGCCCAGAGCTGGAAACACATCATATGGCTTCCACAACATGTGACCAATATCAGAAAAAAAATGGGATCGATAAACCCAACAACTAGAAATGGGCAGATGTTTTAGTAAGGGGTGTCAGGTGTGGTCACGGGACGTTTCCAAGTGTCCCTAAACCTCTCCAAAGAGGCATATGTCTGTAAATTAGATAGTTCCAGTGCTATTATACATGTGCAATCCTTAAACGCTGTTTGTTCAGTATAAAAACACCATTTCAACCTAACTCAAACATTGTGGTTGTGTTATGGGGTATCCAGGGTACATTCAAGAGTCCTTTCAACCTCTCTAAAGTGTCCAAATGTGTCAATTGCACTGGTTTTTGCACACTAGATGTGTCTAGAAGTTATTGTTCACTATAAGAACTGCATTTCTACATCACCAACCTCTCTCAAACATTGTGGTGGTGTTGGGGGACATACAGGGGATATCCAAGTGTTTTCATCATATTTTTCATGCGCAAAGATATAGTTACTCGGTGGACATTCGATGTTGCCATTAAATCATGCATCGTCGGATAACATTGGCAATAGGCTAGATGTGTTCCTACAAACCTAAGGATACCCACCATGTAGCTATAGCTCAAACACAGACCAAATCGAAGCTTACCTTGTAACATGTTTGGTGAAAACGTTGTGTAAAATAAACATGTTGACTCTCGGGGCTGGTGATCAATATATTCTCTTAGGGTTCGCTGACTGCTAGCGGGTCCACCTACGGCAACATCCGGTGAAATTTCAGAGCGCCAAATTCAAAATACAAAAATTGTAATATTAAACATTCATGAAAATACAAGTGTTATACATCATTCAAAAGCTTAGAATCTTGGTAATCGACCTGCGTTGTCCGATTTACAATAGGCTTTACGACGAAAGCAGAACATTCGATTGTATGAGGACAGTGCCCCACTTCAACATATTTTTCAAACCAGCACAGGCGTCACAAAATCAAAAATAGCGATAAAATAAATCACTTACCTTTGAAGATCTTCCTCTATTTGCAGTCCCAAGGGTCCCAGCTACACAAAGAATAGTTGTTTGGTTCGATAAAGTCCTTCCTTATATCCCAAAAAGTCTGTTTAGTTGGCGCCATCGATTTCAGTAATCCACTCGTTCAACACGCAGACAAAGGAATCCAAAAAGTTACAAAGTTCGTCCAAACAAGTCAAAAGATGTTAATAATTAATCCTCAGATACTGTAATATCTAAATAAACGATCATATTTAAGACGGAGAATAGTATGTTTAATAGGGAAGATAAATAACAACGAGCGCGCGCCCCTCAATCACGTGTGCCAAAAGACTACTGTCCTAATGAGGAACACCTTGGATAAACTCCAATTACTTGTTAGTTTTTCAAAAAACAAGCTTGAAACCTTGTATAAAGACTGTTGACATCTAGTGGAAGCCATAGGAACTGCAATCTGGGAGCTATTTTCTTGTATAGTCCATAGGTAGTCATTGGAAAGACCTGTGACCTAAAAAAAGAAAAGATTTCCGGATGGATTTTCCTCAGGTTTTCACCTGCCATATCAGTTCTGTTATACTCACAGACATTATTTTAACAGTTTTAGAAACTTCAGAGTGTTTTTCTATCCAATACCACCAATTATATGCATATCCTAGCTTCTGGGCCTGAGTAACAGGCAGTTTCCTTTGGGCACGTCAGACAGGAAAGAAATCAGGACACTGCCCCCTAGCCCTATAGCGGTAGGTCCCAAGCAGACACATAATGATGATCATGATCTGTGGAGTCCAGGCTTTCGGTGTGAATCAACTTATTCTGTGTTTATTTTGTTAATCCTTCACAACGCTAACCGGAATGTAGGTAGCAGCCACCTTGAAATTAGGTCATCGGCTCGGCCTGTCCTTATACATTCGTATGCCCATATATGCTAGTAAGTCACACCAAAGATTTTAAGGCCCAGCTCAATAGCCAAGGCTACCGTTCTAATACCAGACTGAATTGAATGAAACAAATCAAATAAGGACCACAAATATGGGGACTTTACATTGAAGAAGTATTAAATAACTTGTAGAAAATACACTTTAAGACTCTGTCATGAAGTATAATGACTATCATAATCATATAAGCCAGATAGGCCTATCACGTACATGCCTTTAAATTAGTCATCTTAACCAAGAGGGTGTCTTGTCCAGCTCCTGAAATCTGCTCCTGTATTCATCCCAGTCATCAGAAAACAGAGCATTGGGGTAGGTGCACGTCTGACATCAATGTGTGCACAATTACAATGATAATTTGATATGGTCAATTTCCCAAAACGTTATATAAAATTAACATACTGTTGACACTTCGGCTATGGTGTAATGTAATGGTTTGCATTTTTTTTGGTAGCTTTTGTGGGTTTTGTCACTCTAATGTAATGTAGGTGTCATAACCAGCAATAAAACAACTACCGTGGTAGGTTTCGTGGGTTTTGTCACTCTAATGTAATGTAGGTGTCATAACCAGCAATAAAATAACTACCGTGGTAGGTTTCGTGGGTTTTGACACTCTAATGTAATGTAGGTGTCATAACCAGCAATAAAATAACTACCGTGGTAGGTTTCGTGGGTTTTGACACTCTAATGTAATGTAGGTGTCATAACCAGCAATAAAACAACTACCGTGGTAGGTTTTGTGGGTTTTGACACTCTAATGTAATGTAGGTGTCATAACCAGCAATAAAACAACTACCGTGGTAGGTTTCGTTGGTTTTGACACTCTAATGTAATGTAGGTGTCATAACCAGCAATAAAACAACTACCGTGGTAGGTTTCGTTGGTTTTGACACTCTAATGTAATGTAGGTGTCATAACCAGCAATAAAACAACTACCGTGGTAGGTTTCGTGGGTTTTGTCACTCTAATGTAATGTAGGTGTCATAACCAGCAATAAAACAACTACCGTGGTAGGTTTTGTGGGTTTTGACACTCTAATGTAATGTAGGTGTCATAACCAGCAATAAAATAACTACCGTGGTAGGTTTTGTGGGTTTTGTCACTCTAATGTAATGTAGGTGTCATAACCAGCAATAAAATAACTACCGTGGTAGGTTTTCGTGGGTTTTGACACTCTAATGTAATGTAGGTGTCGCAATATATGTCAGAACAGGTCTAAATATATGTGTCATGACAGTGGTATGACCATATTATAAACAGGTTAGGACAAGTTATGTCAGCTGTTATGACATATTATGGCATTGCTATGACCGTGTCATAACGTGTTATGACGCTGGTTGTCAAGTGTTACCCAAAAATGTATGCACTGCCTACTGTAAATCGCTCAGGATTAGCGTACATTTAAATGAAAACCAACTTACAGTGCCAACCCTTGTCTGTCCATAGGCACGTCCATCCTCAAGTTGATGAGAGTTTTCATCTATATTTTTCGTGTCTGTCTATTTACCACCTCAAACCGATGCTGGCACTAAGACCGCACTCAATGAGCTGTATAGAACCATAAGCAAACATGAAAACGCTCATCCAGAGGTGGTGCTCCTAGTGGCCGGGGTCTTTAACTTCTTAGGGAGCGGCAGGTGAGGTGACGGTTTTGGAGAGTCTGGCGTGGCCAAAGCAAAATGCCTGCCACTCAGGCTCAGAAAATAGGATATGCACATAATTAGTACTATTGGATAGGAAACACTTTGAAGTTTCTAAAAGTGTTAACATAATGTCTGTGAGTATAACAGAACTAATTTAGCAGGCGAAAACCCTAGAAGAATTAATCCGGAAATCAGTTTCTGGTGACCTTTTTGCTCTGTTTGACACACTCCCCATTGAATCCAATTGTAACCAGGACTGAGACTGCAGTACCTATGGCTTCCACTAGATGTCAACAGTCTATATACAAAGACTCAGAGAGATTGGAGTAAACAGAACGAATATATACAGGAAATGGCCAAGGTAGCTCAGATGCCAACAAGTTTTCTCGGGCGCGAGTCTGGCTGCACGCCCCACTTTATTTTACTTATATAACGTTTAGGTGACCATCCGAGTGAAATATTATCGTTAATATTCATAAAAGGATAGCTAAGGATGCATTTTAACTGGTATTTGATTTGTTTAGGAAAAGTTTATAGGTATATTTGAACGCGTTCTCTTCACGTTTCAATGGGCTATTCGACGTTGAATTTTCTGAACATAACGCGCCAACCAAACAGAGATTTATGGATATAATAAATGACTTTTTCTAACAAAAGAACCATTGGATGTCTTCGTTGGCCCTCAGCAGAAGTTCTTCAAAAGGTAAGGGATTTGTTTTCGCTGTGAAATGTGTTTTGTGTGAACCGCGTAAAGCCTTTTTGAAATCTGACAGCGCTGTGATATTGCCAAGAAGCAGAGCTTTTGATGACTGTGAAACACTTGTATATTGATGAATGTTTAATAATTCAACTTTTGGATTTTGAATCTGGCGCCTTACATTTCACCGGGTAGTGTCGCCCCCACTGCTCCCTAAGTAGTTTTTTAATGCAGGGAAACTTACATCCGTTTTACCTAATTTCAACCAACATGTTAAATGTGCAACCAGAGGGAGAAAAAAACTCTAGACCACCTTTACTCCACATACAGAGACGTACAAGCCCAATCGGACCATAATTGGATCCCCCTGATTCCCGCTTACGAGCAAAAACTAAAGCAGGAAAAAGCAGTGACTCGGTCAAAGAAGTGGTCAGATGACACAGATGCTAAACTACAGGACTGTTTTGCTAGCACAGACTGGAATATGTTCCGGGATTCTTCCGATGGCATAGAGGAGTACCCCAACCAGAAGCCATGGATTACAGGCAACATCCGCACTGAGCTTAAGGGTGGAGTTGCCGCTTTCAAGGAGCGGGACACTAACACAGACACTTATAAGAAATCCCACGCTCTACCCTCCAACGAACCATCAAACAGGCAAATCGTTAATACAGGACTAAGATTGAATCGTACTACACCGGCTCAGACTCTTGTCGGATGTGGCAGGGTTTGCAAACTATTATAGACTGCAAAGTGAAGCACAACCACGAGCTGTCCAGTGACAAAAGCCTACCAGACAAGCTAAATTACTTCTATTCTCGCTTCGAGGCAAGCAACACTGAAGCATGCATGAGAGCATCAGTTGTTCCGGACTACTGTGCGATTACGTTCTCCGTAGCCGATGTGAGTATGACCTTTAAATTCACAAGGCCTCAGGGCCAGACGGATTTCCAGTACGTGTACTCCGAGCATGCACAAGTGTCAATTGTCTTCACTGACATTTTCAACCTGTCCCTGACTGAGTCTGTAATACCAACATGTTTCAAGCAGACCACCATAGTCCCTGGGCCCAAGAACACTAAGGTACAGTGGCTTGCGAAAGTATTCACTCCCCCTTGGCATTTTTCCTATTTTGTTGCCTTAAAACCTGGAATTAAAATAGATTTTTTGGGGGGTTGTATCATTTGATTTACACAACATGCCTACCACTTTGAAGATGCAAAATATTTTTTATTGTGAAACAAACAAGAAATAAGACAAAAAAACTGAACTTGAGCGTGCATAACTATTCACCCCCCCAAAGTCAATACTTTTTAGAGCCACCTTTTGCAGCAATTACAGCTGCAAGTCTCTTGGGGTGTGTCTCTATAAGCTTGGCACATCTAACCACTGGGATTTTTGCCCATTCTTCAAGGCAAAACTGCTCCAGCTCCTTCAAGTTGGATGGGTTCCGCTGGTGTACAACAATCTTTAAGTCATAACACAGATTCTCAATTGGATTGAGGTCTGGGTTTTGACAAGGCCATTCCAAGACATTTAAATGTTTTCCCTTAAACCACTCGAGTGTTGCTTTAGCAGTATGCTTAGGATCATTGTCCCATCATCCCAGTCTCACATCTCTCGAAACAGGTTTCCCTCAAGAATTTCCCTGTATTTAGCACCGTCCTTCATTCCTTAAATTTTGACCAGTTTCCCAGTCCCTGCCTATGAAAAACATCCCCACAGCATGATGCTGCCACCACCATGCTTCACTGTGGGGATGGTGTTCTCGGGTGATGAGAGGTGTTGGGTTTGTGCCAGAAATAGCGTTTTCCTTGATGGCCAAAAAGCGCAATTTTAGTCTCATCTGACCAGAGCACCTTCTTCCATATGTTTGGGGAGTCTCCCACATGCCTTTTGGTGAACACCAAACGTGTTTGCTTTTTTTGTTCTTTAAGCAATGGCTTTTTTTCTGGCCACTCTTCCAAAAAGCCCAGGTCTGGGGAGTGTAAGGCTTAATGTAATCCTATGGACAGATACTCCAATTTCTGCTCTGAATCTTCGCAGCTCCTTCAGGGTTATCTTTGTTCTCTTTGTTGCCTCTCTGATTAATGCCCTCCTTGCATGGTCTGTGAGTTTATTTATTTAACTAGTTACGTGACTTCTGAAGGTAATTGGTTGCACCAGGTCTTATTTAGGGGCTTCATAGCAAAGGGGGTGAATACATATGCACAAACCACTTTTCCGTCATTTAAAAAAATATATTTTTTTCATTTCACTTCACCAATTTGTACTATTTTGTGTATGTCCATTTACGTGAAACACAAATAAAAATCTATTTAAATTTCAGGTTCTAATGCAACAAAATGGAAAAACGCAAAGGGGGATGAATACTTTTGCAAGGCACTGTAACTCTATTGCACTACACACTGCCCTTTCCCACCTGGACAAAAGGAACACTTACGTGAGAATGCTATTCATTGACTACAGCTCAGCGTTCAACACCATAGTGCCCTCAAAGCTCATCACTAAGGTAAGGATCCTGGGACTAAACACCTCCCTCTGCAACTGGATCCTGGACTTCCTGGCGGGCCGGCCCCAGGTGGTAAGGGTAGGTAACAACACATCTGCCACGCTGATCCTCGACAAAGGGGTTCCCTCAGGGGTGCGTTCTCATCGACGGGGCTGTAGTGGAGCAGGTTGAGAGCTTCTAGTTCCTTGGTGTACACATCACCAACAAACTACCATGGTCCAAACACACCAAGACAGTCGTAAAGAGGGCACGACAAAACCTATTCCCCCTCAGGAGACTGAAAGGATTGGGCATGGGTCCTCAGATCCTCAATAAATTCTACACCTGCACCATCATGACTGGTTGCATCACTGCCTGGTATGGCAACTGCTTGGACTCCGACCGCAAGGCACTACAGAGAGTAATTTGTACGGCCCATTACAACACTGGGGCCAAGCTTCCTGCCATCCAGGACCTCTATACCAAGCAGTGTCAGAGGAAGGCCCTAAAAACTGTCAAAGACTCTTTCACTCTGCGGTCCAACTCATCCCAAAACATCTCAATTTGGTTGAGGTCGGGGGATTGTGGAGGCCAGGTCATCTAACACAGCACTCCATCACTCTCCTTCTTAGGAAAATAACCCTTACACAGCCGGTAGGTGTGTTGGGTCATTGTCCTGTTAAAAAACAAATGATAGTCCCACCAAGCCCAAACCAGATGGGATGGCGTATCGCTGCAGAATTCTGTGGTAGCAATACTAGTTAAGTGTGCCTTGAATTCAAAATTAAATCCCATACCATGTCACCAGCAAGGCACCCCCACACCATAACACCTCCTCCTCTATGCCTTATGGTGGGAAATACACATGCGGAGATCATCCGTTCACTCACACCGCGTCTCACAAAGACACAGCGGTTGGAACCAAAATTTGGCAATTTGGACTCTAACAAATTTCCACCGGTCTAATGTCCATTGCTCATATTTCTTGGCCCAAGCAAGTGTCTTATTCTTATTGGTGTCCTTTAGTAGTGGTTTCTTTGCAGCAATTCGACCATGAAGGCCTGATTCACAAGGTCTCTTCTGAACAGTTGATGTTGAGATGTGTCTGTTACTTGAACCCTGTGAAGCATTTATTTGGGCTGCAGTATCTGAGGCTGGTAACTCTAATGAACTTGTCCTCTGCAGCAGAGGTAACTCTGTGTCTTCCATTCCTGTGACGGTCCTCTTGAGAGCCAGTTTCATCATAGTGCTTGAAGGTTTTTGTGACTGCACTTTAAGACATTTTCACAGTTCTTGAAATGTTCTGTATTGACTGACCTTCATGTCTTAAAGTAATGATGGACTATTGTTTCTCTTTGCTTATTTGAGCTGTTCTTGCCATAATATGGACTTGGTCTTTTACCAAATAGAGCTATCTTCTGTATACCTCCCCTCCATTGTCACAACACAACTGATTGGCATAAACACATTAAGAAGGAAAGGAATTCTACAAATTAACTTTTAAGAAGGCACACCTGTTTACTGAAATGCGTTCTGGTGACTACCTCATTAATATAGTTGAGAGAATGCCAGAGTGTGCAAGGCTTTAATCAAGGCAAAGTGTGGCTATTTGAAGAATCTCAAATATAAAATATTTTGTTATTTCATAGTTTTGATGTCTTCACTATTATTCTAGATTGTAGAACATAGTAAAAATAAAGAAAAACCCATTGAATGAGTAGGTGTTCTAAAACTTTGGATAAATAATTTCCAATTCCTTATATTAAGCAAACCAGACGGCTCCATGTTCTTATTTTTTAACTTCTTCCCTCATCCCTAAGAAGTTACGGGTCGCCAGGGGCACGCGCCAACACTCAGACATCATTTACAAACAAAGCACGTGTTTAGTGAGTCCGTCAGATCAGACGCAGAGGGATGACCAGGAATGTTCTCTTGTGTGTGTGAATTAGACCAAGTGTGTGAATACTACCATTTTCCTGTCCTGCTAAGCATTCAAAATGTACTTTTGGGTGTCACGGAAAATGTATGGAGTATAAAGTACATCATTTTCTTTAGGAATGTAGTGAAGTAAAAGTAAAAGTTGTCAAAATAGCAAAGTAAAGTACAGATTCGCCAAAAAAACGACTTTACTTTCAATTATTTTTCAATTATTTTTACTTAAGTACTTTACACCGCTGGCTTTCACATAAGTACGAAAAAATATGAAAATGTATGCACTCACTACTGTACGTCGCTCTGGATAAGAGCGTCTGCTAAATGACTAAACTGTAAATGTAAAATGTAAAAACTGTTCGATCCACATTTATCCACATGTAACGTAGTTTTGTTCTCTTCGTATACCACACCCCCTGGGCCTATAGCTCTTCGTTTTCAGACCGCATCAATCCAGCTCAACTGTAGATACGTGTCAGTGAGGAGTGCGAAGGAGCAAGGAGGAGGTGCATTTTTTCTCACTTATATTCCAATGGTTGCTCCCTGGAATTTGCAGTCTGCTCAGCAAAACGGTGCCCTCGGGGCATGCACTCACAGGCACACACACACACACGCACACACACACACACACACACACACACACACACACACACACACACACACACACACACACACACACACACACACACACACACACACACGGATGGAAATGGCTTGCCTTTCCACCTGTAGAAAAAAAACAAGAGTGATCTCAGTGTGTTGATCCTTAGCGAGTATCACATCGCTAACAGCCCACTGTGGCCTTGACGTTGGAATTCAACCATCCAACTGAGGTAGGCTATTAAGGGAATGTGTTGAAGAACTAACAGGCTACAACAGCATTTTGGTCATATACTATTACCCCACATAGTGGCACTACCAGTGAAAGCATACGGGACAAGTTACTACAGTGTATAGATAGCAAGGACATGGCACATGTAGGATTATTCTATCTATAGCGTTTGACTACAGCCAAGGTAAATGATGTTGTATTTTGAGTGGAACATCCCTATAAGGGATGGCACGTACAGGATTAAAGGAAGTTCAATGAATGTATTCCAGGAAGTTATATTGAAAGCATATTTGAAGGGAACAAACGTAAAAAAAAGGATTACATTATAAGAAGTAGCCTACAGTGCGTTTTTCATTCCAGGCCAGGTGGCCCTCCATTTGGTAAGAATCAACATTTGATTAGGATGTTTTTCGCATTTCAGGGAATCTGCCACCAAACGTCTCTCAGGGTCATGTGCCACTAGTCAGGTGCCATCATCAGTTGCTATGTGACTGTACACCACAAGCAGCCACCTGCCTGACGCAACAAGGGGGAAGCAAACAATCAATCTTCTGGAAACAGATGGGCTAGTCTACAGATACCATCAAACATTGGGAGATTGTACCTCCCTGATGGAATTATCCAGCTTGCATAGCTTGTTTCTATATTTATTTTTTTAGTGTTTTCCAGGAGTGTCTCTGTAAAAACATTGGGGCGGCAGGGTAGCCTAGTGGTTAGAGCGTTGGACTAGCAACTGTAAAGGTTGCAAGTTCAAATCCCCCAGCTGCCCCTGAACAGGCAGTTAACCCACTGTTCCTAGGCTGTCATTGAAAATAAGAATTTGTTCTTAACTGACTTGCCTAGTAAGATAAAGGTAATAAACATTGAACAATTTCATTGAGGTTGTCAAATGGATATGGAATGGCGTAACATGTCAACGTACAGGGTACACATTGTTTCATGCCTACTACTGTGCCCTCTTCTGCTTCAGTGGGTGCATTTCCCTTCTTTATTTATGTAGGGTACATGCTATAGATGTAGGATCTTAATTTGATCACTCTTTTGTTGATTAGAATTGTCCTGCACAGCAGTAGTGTATTCAAGGTTTAAAAAGGCTTCTAAAGTTGGTAATTTACACATAAAAATGTCAGATTTGATTTGCCCTAACGTAAAATGTATGAACCCCTACAAAAATGTCCATTAGTTCTAATCCACATAATAATTCACATTTCCTGTTGCTACAGGATTATTTTCCTGCTGTAGCAAACTGTCTGAAATTAAGATCCTATATCTATAAGTGTTTTTCTAAGTGAGAGAAAGCAAAGAGATTTTAGTGGACTGATGCTTGTTTTCCATTAGTAAACACTAATCACATTCTGTCAGATATGTTCATATATGTTATATGATATTGCTTATTTATTTTTCGGTCCTCCCACTGCTAAAGGGTGGAGATCCCTCAGATGCTAATAACTATCGTCCTATCGTCTAAACTCCCTATCCTGGCCAAAGTCTATGAATCCCTGGTGAACTCACAGTTCAAAAACTTCTTGATTGAAAAGAACATACTGAGTGGGGTTCAGTCTGGCTTTAGATCGGGGCACAGCACCACAACTGCAGCTATGGCAGTGGCAAACAACTTCATTAATGCACTTGATAAAAAAGCAACATTGTGCTGCTCTGTTTGTGGATTTATCAAAAGGCCTTTAATTCAGTGGACCATGAATTGTTGCTAGCTAGACTCAGAAACATTGGTCTCAGTGAAGGGGCAGTAAATTGGTTTAGGAACTGTCTTTCTAACAGAACACAATGTGTTTATATACTGACAATCACAAGTCCAGCGTTCTTGAGATTTATAGAGGTGTGCCCCAGGGTTCTATTTTAGTTCCTGTGTTGTTCTTAATTTGTATTAATGATTTGGGAAATGGGATGCAACCAGCAAAGTTACATCTATATGCAATCATACATGCATGTGCTCTTTCATTGGTTCAGGCTGTTGAAGAGTTCCAGACTGCTTTTCAGTCACTGCAGGCCTGCCTTAATGGTCTCAAACTGGTCTTGAATGTACAAAAAAAACAAATTCATGACCTTTACCAGAGCTCAAACTCTGCCAGAAAAGGTTAGCATTGTCACATCTGGTGGCTTATCCATTGGAAAAGTGTCATCCTACAAATACCTAGGTATATGGTTAGATGACAAGTTGTCCTTTAAAGTTCATATGGATAATCATGTGAGGAGGCTTAAATTGAAATTGGGTTTTCAATTTTCGTAATAAGACTTGCTTCACGCTTATGGCTAGAAAGAACCTTGTTCAGGCCACTTTTCTCTCTGTAATTGATTATGGTAACTTGTTGTATATGCATGCAACCTCCTCTGTCTTACAGAGACTGGACTCTGTTTATCATGCATCCTTGCGCTTTATTACAAATGCCAAGTCACTCACCCACCATTGCATCTTGTACCAATGGGAGGTTGGACCTCACATTATATATGCAGAAAGCTACATTTGTATGTGTTCATCTACAAAGCCCTTTTGGGTAAACTCCCTCTTTTGGCTCCCGAGTGGCGCAGCGGTCTAAGGCACTGCATCTCAGTGCAAGAGGTGTTTCTACAGTCCCTGGTTCAAATCCAGGCTGTGTCACAGCTGGCTGTGATTGGGAGTCCCATAGGGCGGTGCACAATTGGCCCAGTGTTGTCTGGGTTTCCCTGGGGTAGACTGTCATTGTAAAATAAGAATTTGATCTTAACTGACTTGCCTAGGTTAAATAAAGGTTACATAAAAAAATATGTTTTACCTGTGTAGTCTGGTCTCCTTCACCACCAGCAGTTACCATACCTGGTCTGCTAGGTGGTTGCTAATAGTCCCCAGGATATTCACAGTATTAGGCAAGACTGCCTTCTCTTCTTGTGCACCAGAAGCATGGAATAGTCCATGCATCATCTAGATATGTTAGTGCCACTGAATGAATTAAAAATATTGATGGGAGACTGTTACAGAGGAGTGTAAATGCTTTTTTTAGGCTGGATCATGTTGTTGTATTGTTGTATGTTTTAATTCTGTAATGTATTGATTGTTGCTGCCTTCTTAGCCAGGTCTCCCTTTGAAAACGAGTCTCAATGGGCTTTTCTTGGTTAAATAAAGGTTAAATAAAACATAAAAAAAAAAAAAAAATGAATTAAGCCTGCAATGTCATGAAACTGTTGATTAAATACATCTCATCTTTAGCTAACAGTCTAATATCCATTTAATTTAGTTTGTTTGTTTCTCACTAACTCACTCACACACACAAGGCTAGGTCCATTACAACTGAACAATAATTATGTTTTTTTACACACACACACACACACACACACACACACACAGAGAATCCTTCAAACCAAGTTATGAATCTACTAACTAACTTCCCGCATTGTTGCTTCTCTCCCACAACCGTGATTTCTGAAACCTGACAGTAATCTTTCTTCCAAACATCTATTACCTAGAATGAATTCACTAACCTTACAATGCCCAGTCCCTATTATTATTCCAATAACAACACAGCAACAAGTCATTGTCAAACCTGTATATAAGGTGCTTGATCAGCCAGTTGTTTACAACAGAATGTGTGATTAGAGCATGATGTTGACAATGTGTTATGCGTTATTATACAGTCAGGGCTATGATCATACTTTCTATCAACCCTTGAGAGGAGTTGCAAGGCGTGCATGTACAACCGAGCAGCCGGGGAGAGGCCCGAAACAAGGCCCCCTGTCAGTCATCAAGCTTTTTAAAGGTCACAGTAATGTGTAGCTCATGATCTTTTTTAAATTCTATGTCTCGGTCAAGATAGGTCACTCACTCTTATCCTCAAAATTCCCAAAAATCTCTGTTGGATTGTTGTGGCTAGAACGTAGTATAAAGGCTTTCGCATAAGACTGTTGGATTGTTGTGGCTAGAACGTAGTATAAAGGCTTTCACCAAAGACTGTTGGATTGCATCCACATCGATCCACAATATGTAACATTGTCTTTCTTCGTTTTTCAATATTAGGACCGCGTCATTCTGGCTAGCTCAACTTTAGATACAGTACGTGTGAGTGAGGAGTGCAAAGCAGCAGGGTGAAGGTGCATTTTCTTTGTTATACTCTAATGGCGCTCCCTGGAATTGGCAGTCTGCTCAGCAAAACTGTACCCTCAGGGCACTCACTCACGCACACACACACACACACACACACACACACACACACACATACACACACACACATTACACACACTAGATGGATAGAAACTGCTTGCCTCTCCACCATACCTTAGCGGATACAACATAACAGCCCACTGTGCCCTTGGTGTTGGAATTCAACCATCCAACTGAGGTAGGCTATTAAGGGAATGTGTTGAACAGGCTACAACTAAGATCTTAAGGCCCAGGAGGTGTGGTAAAGCCCAGGAGGTGTGGTATATTGGCCATATACCACAAACCCAGAGAAGCCTTTATAAAACCCAGCGGAGCTATTATAAACTGGTTACCAATATAATACCCGTGGTATATTTAAGTGATAATGCCAGAGGAAGTCGGTTTTTGTTGGGTATAGTAGCACGGGTGTTGTTAGGCCAGAGACTAAGTCGAGGGCGGGCAAGCCATGCCAATATATCGAACAAACACCAGCTTCGAGGGCATTATCACTTCGAGGGCATTATCACTTATGGGGAATTATCACTCCGAGGGTATTATCACTTATGGGGCATTATCACTTCGAGGGCATTATCACTTATGGGGCATGATCACTTATGGGGCATTATCAATCCAAGGGCATTATCACTTGTGGGGCATGATCACTTATGGGGACATTATCACTTCAAGGGCATTATCACTTCGAGGGCATTACCACTCTGGGGGCATTATCACTTATGGGGGCATTATCACTTCGAGGGCATTATCACTTCGAGGGCATTATCACGTTACCCAACATATTCAAATAATGATCCATATACACTACCAGTCCAGAACACAAGTCTTAGAACATCGACTCATTCAAGGGTTTTTCTTTATTTTTACTATTTTCTACATTGTAGAATAATAGTGAAGACATCAAAACTATGAAATAACACATATGGAATCATGTAGTAACCAAAAAAAGTGTTAAACAAATCAAAATATATTTTATATTTGAGATTCTTCAAATAGCCACCTTGATGACGGCTTTGCACACTCTTGGCATTGATTGCAGGTGTTTGGAGGATATATTGGCACAGGTGTTGTTAGGCCTGAGACGTGCCAATACATCCTCCAAACATCGACTTCTAGGGCATTATCACTTTTACGCAACGGGTTACCGACGTATTCAAATAATGATTTACTATTCCCCCACATATTGTCAGTATCAGTGAAAGCGTACTGGACATGCTATATAATACACATAGACATAGGAGTTGAGGGGCGTGTAGGATTCTATCTTTCCACTACAGACAAGGTAAGTTAGGTTGCATTTTGAGTGGATCATCCTAATATCTTAATATATCTTAATTATACAATTCTTTTGTAATGGTCTTACTTTAGTTACTTTGTCGTATAATGTAAAGGTAATGTACTGTACTGCAGTGTCGAGAGTAATGTCCCGAGGCATTGAAGCTTTTTCTAGGTGAAATTCAAAGCATTATTCAGTCTTGTCGCCATTGAGAAAATGGGGGTTTTCTTTTTTAGTTTTGTAGTGTTCCCTTAAGAAAAATAAACACTAGAAAGACCCAACAGCCATTTCATTATCTCACAACAAGGAAAGATGACAGCATAACTTAGAATTCCACCTAGCCCTCTTTACCATATTTCCATGGCTGTGGTTCAAGGGGCCAACACTAAGAGGCTCAGCCGAGGCCAGCTGAACTAGAGCTTCTCTCCCTCAGGGTACGTAATAACTCCTCTGAAATGTGGTTCGGAATTTTCTTTACGGAATAGAACATTAAAAAGATAGGTCTATAGCTACACTGACATTTGCGTGGCGGAAATACTCGAATAATTGAAACTCCAGCACTTTAGCAATAAATTGTGTCTTCTTACCTGGTCTTACACAAACTGTGAGATGGAATAATATACAGTGATAAGCATTATTGTCGTTCACAGCAACATAGTTCTCCGTTAACTTTTACACTAATAATTAACTACATTGAGCCTATAATCATCTGAATCAATCCATATAACCATGAGAGTGTAGTTATTACATTTCAAATCAAATCAAATCACACTTGAATTGTCACATACACATGGTTAGCAGATGTTAATGCGAGTGTAGCGAAATGCTTGTGCTTCTAGTTCCGACCATGCAGTAGTATCTAACAAGTAATCTAACAATTTCACAACAACTACCTTATACACTCAAGTGTAAAGGAATGAATAGGAGTATGTACATATAAATATATGGATAGCAATATGCAGTGGATGGTATAGAGTACAGTATATACATATGAGATGAGTAATGTAGGATATGTAAACATTATATAAAGTGGCATTGTTTAAAGTGGCTAGTGATACATTTATTACATCCAATTTTTTATTATTAAAGTGGCTAGAGATTTGAGTCCATGGCCGAACGGCATAGGCAAGATGCAGTAGATGGTATAGAGTACAGTATATACATATGAGATGAGTAATGTAGGATATGTAGACATTATATAAAGTGGCATTTGTTACAATCTCTATGCTGTATGCTTGTTCAGTAAAATGTATCATGATTAGAACGCAATGAGTAGGGCCCATCTTCAGAAATATAATAGCACTTGAGGGGGATCCATGCTAATTCTGTCCCTGTGAAATGTGAGTGAGAGATGTCTCACAGGGATCCAATCAACGTGTAATTAAATCAAACGCAGGGGATCTGATTAATTGGAGGGGGTGCATCTTTCTATTCTATCGTAACACCCACACAATCACACACACACTTTTGACATCCCCATCCCAACAGCAGTGGGCTCTGTTATACAGTATTTTGCAACTATATTTTTTGCTGTTCAGAGCTCCTTCTGTGATTAAAAACTTCTGCATTGAAACTTCCGAACAGCAATTGAGACATTTTCACACAGAAGTGACCAGACAACCACTGAATTATTTAATGGACAACGGCTTGGAATGGACCCTATTTGTTCCAATGTCAGGTAGTTATTTAAGTGATAATGCCAGAGAAGCAGGTGTTTGGAGGATATATTGACACTGGTGTTGTTAGGCCTGAGACGTGCCAATATCTCCTCCAAACATCGACTTCTAGGGCATTATCACTTTTATGCAACGGGTTACCAACGTATTCAAATAATGATTCACATATTTTAATTAAAAACATTATTCTGATTAATATATTCATACTATTTCATCCTTCCACAAGATATAGTCCCGACACAAATCTAGGGTTGCTACCCAAGCCGGCTGGTCGTTCGTTCTATCGGTTCGGTTGCCAGAGACGCGACCCAGTCGTTCAGTCTTTTTGTTCTGTATCTATGGACGCGACCCAGTCGTTCAGTCTTTTTGTTCTGTATCTATGGACGCGACCCAGTCGTTCAGTCTTTTTGTTCTGTATCTATGGACGCGACCCAGTCGCTCAGTCTTTTGTTCTGTATCTATGGACGCGACCCAGTCGTTCAGTCTTTTTGTTCTGTATCTATGGACGCGACCCAGTCGTTCAGTCTTTTTGTTCTGTATCTATGGACGCGACCCAGTCGTTCAGTCTTTTTGTTCTGTATCTATGGACGCGACCCAGTCGTTCAGTCTTTTTGTTCTGTATCTATGGACGCGACCCAGTCGTTTCGATCTAAATGTTCCGTTGCCATGATGGCTAGCAACGTTCTTATCCCTTGCTTGCCAGCTAGCCAACTTTGGCTAACAGTCTTGTCAAACAGTGCAGCTATAATAACGGCAAAGTTGTTGCATTTGTGTTTGTTTAAGCTGTTTTCTAGTGATTTGTTTTTGGGATACAACCATAACAATGAAGTAATTGTGCGCGATTTTGCCTTGTATAAAACAGGCCACTGTTCAGAGGAGCTAGCCAACTACACAGCTAAAGCAATCCCTTCAAACTGAAGCTGGAATGACAGCAAACTAGCTGCATTTAGGGATTTTCTATCGACATTTCTTTGTATAAATCCATAAAAATGATGTTGATTCATGATTTCGAATGGGTGAGAAAAGCTGCCAGCCTGTCTCTCCGTCCCGACTCCCGACACGTTCATTACCATAAGACAGCTGCAGACTGAATTTGAATATTGAAACAACGTTGTAAATATCGGAGAGACAGACAGCAAGGTTATTAAAAAAACAATTATTATTGAAAAACAAATGCTGACCTAAAAGAAATAGGAGATAATGTCTAGATGCTTTTTTACAACGTAGGTCTTGTACATGCATTTTCTGACTGAGCTGATGAGAAAGTGGATTATGCAGTCAGATTGGAACAGAAGAAATAGGCATTTCAACATCGTAGATTTAACCGGTGGTAATTTGTGGAATAGACACCGTCTGGAATGCGGTTTTAACCAATCAGCATACAGGATTAGACCCATCCATTGCATAATTTAACATAACAAGGTCTCTCCGTTAATTGACATTTCTATAAAGCTTTTATACCTACCGTCTGCTATTTACATTGATCATTTTTCCTTTTAAAATTGTAATGGCATAAATGCCTATTCAGTCCCTCCGGGATTTCGAGGGCAAAAATGATTGCTTTTGCTACTGCAAATTTTACATTTTGCATGGCAATGTGCAATGATGTTGTCAAATTTGTTACGTTTGTTGACGTGTGGTGATGGGTCATATTTTATGAGATAACGTTGCGATGATTTGATTGTTTCTACAGACAGAAGTTGGCACGTCAATCTGATATCTCTAGGTTAAACCAACATGTTTTTATGGGGATTTTCTTTATCATGTTACTTAGATTGACGCACGGGTCCGCCAATAGACTCTTAAAGATGAACGCAAGGAGAACAAAGTAATTGCAGTGTTTTCTTTTTACTCATGTCCCCGATAACAGACAATCAGTGTGGAATGATGTTTCAACTGCAGTGGCTGGTTAAGGTGAGGATATTCTGAAAGATAAACATGTGTGTGTGTGTGTGCACGTGCGTGTGTGTGCGTGCATGCATGTGCGTCTGACAACGCAAGTCAATGCTTGTAAGCGTGTGTGTTTGTTTAAAATTTTAAACAATTGCAATAGACATTAATTTTCTTGCGAAAATGTAATCGATTTTTGGTCCACCCCCCTCAAGTAATAACACAGAGCTTTTTTTTCTCAATGAAGCAATTACGAAAATGACACGTATTAATTCATACTCCCGAGTCCCCTTATACAGACGTGATGGAACATCTGTTCCAACAGTTCTCTATGGATTTTCAATTTCTTCTCTCTTTGCATCCACCTCACATCATGTTGTGGCTTGCACTAACAGCAATGAATAAATATATTAATGTATGTTTGAATACAAGAAAATGTACTTTGTAAAAAGGCTTGACAGTCAGCTTGCTTTGAATGAAATAGGAATGCATCTCAAATGGCACCCTGTTCCCTTTATAGTGGACCGTAGAACTATGGCGTCAAGGGCCGTAGGCCGTAGAACTATGGCGTCAAGGGCCGTAGGCCGTAGAACTATGGCGTCAAGGGCCGTAGGCCGTAGAACTATGGCGTCAAGCCATCTACTCATTGGTTTGATAACGGAAGGGTATACCCTGTTTTCTCACCACTGTCGTTCGTCTGTGTCACGGCCAATGATGGTCCATGGTCCATGCCTCGGTCCTTTCCCCATTGATTCATTTATTCCCACTGTTTGGTTAGGTCCCCCACTAGGGAGCCACTAGAATTGATTGGGCTGCAGAGCTCAAGACTACGAAGGCGCGGCTATGACCTCGCAGGCAATGACAGGCCTGTCTTATGCATTTAGTCTGAGTCCAAGAGGGCACTTAGGTAACTGACCATGTTCAGGAGATTAAACCATTTCCTTTTGTGATGGCATTTAGTCCTTTTAATGCATATATTTTGGTACTTCCTCTATTTTTGACGCCGATAACGCAAGTGGGTATGACGTCTGGTCCTAGCAAACTATACACTAAATATCCTCATCACACAAAAAAAAAAAAAAACATGTGTTTAAACAGTTTATTATGTTTAATCTGTTAACGTGATTAAGAGTTTGTTTGAGAATAGTATGACATTTAAAATGTTAAAGTATGTTTAAACCAGAGAAGGTTGAAAAACCAGTATCTGTATTAACACCAAATCATCTTTAAAGATATTCTCTGGTACTTTTGTATACTTTTAACCAGGAGTTCTGAAAGTAAACCCCACAAGCCAAAAGTGCCTCCCACAATTTGTGGCTAATTTGAGGTAAGACAGTAATTCTGCTCATATATTATGCATGTATGAACTACACATTCACACATCCAGCCCAAAGCAGCAGGTATATAAAAAAAAAGACTTACTAGTACTGGAGTATGTCTTTAACTGACCTTCCTCATGCAGAAGCCAATGGGAATGTAGAAAAAAGGAACAGGCAACCAACCACCTCTGAGGCGCCTCCTGTCCTGACAGCTCATAGGTGAAGCTCCGCCTAGGCACAGATCTAGGATCAGCTTCCTCTCCCCAGGGTAAGCTGACACCAGATCAGTATCTAGGCGTAATTTCACCCTACAACATACTGACATTGACATTAAACTTGTCAAGTCTGGTGTCTTTGCAGATCCAAGGTAAGTTGTTTCAAGTCCTACAGAGTTATTTTGGCCTGTCTAGACGTATATGATTCATGCATTATTCATTCATTGCAAATTTCAATTTCTCTTTCTTACACACACTGTACTGTAGATCAAAATAATGCCTTTGCTTGCAGTCACAATTTGGCAAACTGAATAAGTGAAATAAAGCATTTGATCTTATTTACTTTTAAATGAATAGAATTGAAAGTGTTTTGAAATAGAACTGTGGAAATGTCATGGTAGGCTAGTGAGTAAAAAGAGATGAGAGCTTCTGAAAACATTCGGCTTCAAGGGTTGTCAAAGCATTTATTCAGCAAGCCAGCCCTTCACAGATTAAATGGAACTTTGATGTGGTATGTCTTCGTCGTGACTTTGTCATGAATGACGGTACTTCAGTGGCCTTTGACCTGTTGCATAGTCAGCATCGAGGCAAAGATGAACGGAGCAAAGTACAGAGAGATCCTTGATGAAAACCTGCTCCCGAGCACTCAGGGCCTCAGACTGGGGGTGAAGGGTCACCTTCCAACAGGACAACAACCCTAAGCACACAGCCAAGACAATGCAGGAGTGGCTTCGCTCTGACTTGAGTGGCCCAACCAGAGCCCGGACCTGAAAATAGTTGAGCAATGCTCCCCATCCAACCTGACAGAGCTTGAGAGGATCTGCAGAGAAGAATGGGAGAAACTCCCAAAATACAGGTGTACCAAGCTTTTAGTGTCATACCCAAGAAGACTCGAGGCTGTAACCGCTTCAACAAAGTACTGTGTAAAGGGTCTGAATACTTATGTTTATGTGATATATAATTTTGGGGGGTTTTTGTTTAAATTAGCAACATTTTTGATTTGTCATTATGGGGTATTGTGTGTAGATTTACGAGGGGCAAAAAAACGATTTAAATCAAATTTTAGAATAAGGCTTTAACCTAACAAAATGTGGAAAAAGTCAAGGGGTCTGAATACTTTCCCAAGACACTGTAAAAGATGATTGGGCAAGTCGGTCCGGGGTGCATCCATCGTAACAAGTCCAGTGAAGACAGTCTCCTGTGTTATGTTACTTATTGTTTCATTAAAGTCAACCAAAGTGATATGATCGCCTCCGTGTTCTTCATATAAAGCGTAACACTACAACATGGGAGAGGATCAGGTTGGCTGTATATATCGCTTGCAGATCTAACCACTATCTCCTCATATGACAGGGGAGATCCTGGAGAGCTACTTTTCAGGCTTTTGTTCCAGCCCAGCACGAACGCGCCAGATTTGATATAATCAAGGTCTAGACTGAAGACTATGTTAATGAAGGGCTACATGTTAATTTAGGACAAGCCTCCACTGCTGAGTATTTTGTTTATTTCACCACAACAACGTGGACTTCACCATACTGACCGTAATAATCATAATAATATTGTTTGTTTTTATTCATCGCCATTTGCACAACCACATTTCATACACAATTATTTACAGATGATATATTTTCTGGCTTATAATGTTAATGCATCTTCCCTGGTTCTTGTTATGAACATGTAGGCCCTTTAGGCTGATTCCTGATATTACTGTACCCTCTCCGTGGGGAGAATATGGAGAGAGAAAACTGGTTTGTTCAGGATGGTAGAACCAACACAGCTTTCTATTGTAAAGGCGGGTGTATACTCGATCTAACGACTGTCTGTAGACACATTCTAGTGGTCTACAAAACATGTTTTTAGAACAGGTATAAACCAGCCTTGGCTCAAATAAATGCTAGGCACGTGTCGCTTTGGTGATTGAATTGGCTCCACTATCCTGACGTGCACTCTCTTTTTTCCATTGATGAGCACTCTCTTTCCATTGACGTGCACTCTCTCGCTCCCTCGCCAAGCCCCCGCAGTGTGTGTGTGTTTCCCCGGTACCGACAGGTATGTTTGTGAGGGTTTCTTATCAGCCAGAAACATGAGTTATGCAAAGCACTAGAGTATACGATAGTGCTGTAAAGTGAAGTGCCTATTTTCTTTTAAAAGGCCTTATTTCTAAAGTGATGGAAAGAGTCAAGTTCCCATCGACTAATAAAGTCAAAATTGGCCTAGCCGGTACTTAGCTTACAGCTATTGAACACAGGTAGCGTAGTGCTGTAGCCTCCGTGGATACCAAGGCCTTGCAGCATCTTACCACGACATGCTATACCCTCTTCAGGGATCTCGAACTACAGCCGTACATTTTCAGAACAAAGATTATCCGCCTATCATATAATATCCTGTAACGCTTCTCTCCAGACTCCGCACTCTTGCTTGCACATTACAGTTTTTCTCAATTGTTTACACACAAATACTGGTACTTGAGACACAATGACCACAACATGTAACTCATGCACAAACCCCCCTGAACCAATTCTGCTAAACTACAAGCACAATTCCTGCTTTACACTCAAATTGCAGTTCTAAAACACACTTTTTTTCAAAACACTACACACAATTCTTTGCATTTGGCACAATTTTCATGCAGAAAATCTCTTGTTTTCACAATGAACACACTGCCATTCAAATATGCACACTGACTCATCACATGGGCAAACACCCGTCACACAGTTTTACAATTAGCAATCAGAGCTTTAGCATAAAAGGGCAACAGGTGAGCTCTTCTGTTTTGGAGCAATGGATGCCAACATTGGAAACAGAGGCAGAGCCAGAGGAGTGAGAGTAAGAGGAGTAGGACGGGGAGGACAAGGACGAGGACGAGGACGAGGAAGGCCAAGGACCGTAATCTCTGATGAGATCCGAGCCACTTTGGTTGATCATGTGGTCAACCATGGTCTAACAATGAGGGAGGCTGGGCAAAGAGTACAGCCAAATTTGAGCAGGTACACTGTAGCATCCATCATCCGGACTTTCCGAAATGAGAATAGGTAAGAAATCTACTCTCACTAGAAAATTGCAGTACTGCATATCAATACAGTACTCAATGAGTACAGTAGTACAGTATTGCCTGTGGACTGTTCTGTAGGACTGTAAAAATAAAGTATGTTTCAAGTATTTGGGAAATGTATTCCTACTTTGTATTTACAGTATTTTACTATTTGTTTGGCAGAACTGAAAGATTACCAACACAAGGTGGTCGGGAACGTGTTCTGTCTCCTGAACAGGAAACTGAAATCATGAACATGGTCCTAGAAAATAACGCCATAACATTACGGCAAATACAAAGAAAAATAATAGAAAACAATGAGATATTTCAAAATATTGATAGGGTAAGCTTATCAACACTGGACCGTGTCTTGCGCAGAAATAATCTCAGGATGAAGCAGGTCTACAGGGTGCCATTTGAACGCAATTCAGAAAGAGTCAAAGAATTGCGATATAACTATGTGCAAGTGAGTCCTATACAAACCCACAATTGATGCATACACTCAACACTGTATAAATTATACATATTTCAGTATTGTAATCATAATGATTGTGCTTCACAATAGTGACCACTCCATGTCTATTTCTGATATTGTCATGTGTGTTTCAGAGAGTCCTTGAGCTAGAGGTGGCTGCAGTGGAGCACCAGTTCATCTTCATTGATGAGGTTGGATTCAACCTCACAAAAAGACGAAAGAGGGGAAGGAATATCATCGGCCAGCGTGCCATTGTTCAAGTCCCTGGCCAGCGCGGAGGGAACATCACAATGTGTGCAGCGATTACCCACCACGGCGTCATCCATCACCATGCTACCCTTGGCCCCTACAACACCGCCCATCTGATCACATTCCTGGACACCCTACACAACACACTCATTCCACCAGATCAGGTAGATGGCCCAGAGCAGCTCAGGCACGTTGTCATTTGGGACAACGTAAGTTTCCACAGGGCTGCTCTGGTTCGTAACTGGTTCACTGCCCACCCACGCTTTTTAGTTGTTTATCTCCTCCATATTCTCCATTCCTCAATCCTATTGAGGAATTTTTTCTGCCTGGAGATGGAAAGTGTATGACTGAAATCCACAAACGCCAGTATACCTCTTCTCCAAGCTATGGAAGACGCATGTGGAGATATAGCAGCTGATGCTTTTCATGGCTGGAATCGCCATGCTAGGCGATATTTCCCCCGCTGCTTGTCCAGGGAAAACATTGCTTGTGATGTGGATGAGGTGCTGTGGCCAGACCACAACAGAAGAGAGGATGCAGCATAGTTTTTTTTTTACTGTGACTGTATACATTAAATTCTTCTGTTTTGTATGTAGAGCACTGTATGTGCGTCTTTGTGTTGGTTGGGAATGGGATGTACACTGTGTACATTGTTTTTGTGGGAAAAATAAAATATATTTGTTACCGTGTATTTGTGTGTTCTGAGTATAAAAACAATATTCTCAAATATTTTACAACACACTTATGTATGTACTGTCTATAGTAATGGCAACACTGAACCAAAAAAAGGCCTAAGTCATTATGATGAATGGAGAAGAAGTGTTTTCCATTCATCATAGTGTTTTACATTGAGCACATCAGTGTTCAACTGGTTCTTATAAATGTCTATTCATATGATGGTTTGTGTGTGTCATTTGAAAACAAAATACCATTTTGATAAGAAATAACATTGTTTTGAATGTAAAGTTTCATTTTGCTGGAGAATTGAGGGGTTTTGCCCATTGTGTGTGTGTTTTTTGATTTGTGTGTAGAGTTCTGAGAATATGAGGCATGCTTTCAGAAAATGTGTGTAAACAATCGAGAAAAACTGTAATGATTCATTACATTCATCCAAGAGTTCCTCCGGTGCGATGTCTTGCCAGAAAAGAAGGGCCTAGCTTATAGGGCTTAGCTAATTAGTAATCACTGTTGGAATTGGATCATATTGCCCATGTCTTGATTGGGTTCTTTGAAGCAATGCTTCTTGAGGGAGGCCTGTGTGTGTGTGTGTGTGTGTGTGTGTGTGTGTGTGTGTGTGTGTGTGTGTGTGTGTGTGTGTGTGTGTGATGGTGTGTGTGTGTGTGTGTGATGGTGTGTGTGTGTGTGTGTGTGATGGTGTGTGTGTGTGATGGTGTGTGTGTGTGATGGTGTGTGTGTGTGATGGTGTGTGTGTGTGTGTGTGTGTGTGCGCGCGTGCGCGGGCAAGAGCCACTGGTCTCTTTTCAAGCAGTTTCAGATCAGAAGAGGTAAAAGCCATTACGCTGGACATATGGGGAAGAGTGAGGGGAGGGAAAAACCCTACGTACAGTCTCCCTCTGTCACTTACTGCTGACAAAGTGAAGAGATTATACAACAGTAAAGTATTTTTCAGGACAAACTGTTCTCAAATGGTCTGCTTTATGGCTAATGATGCAGCTGAGGTCTCTTTGACTGGAGGCCGAGGAGAAGAAGGCATTTTGTAAAAGGGAATGGACGTTGAATGTCGATGTATTTACTGTTCTTGTTCTTGATAAAGGGATCGTTTACGCAGTCATCGTGCATTTGATTTTCAAGGCACTCAGAAACAATCGACATCATCACGTATTCATGATGTGTGATATAATATGTATTCATTCAAACATTTGACTGATATTTCGTGTGGGAAATGACGATAGTCTATCTTTATACATTGTAGGCCTTTGTCAAAGAGGGGAACCCAAGATACAGCGCAACAGATATCCGTGTAGAGTGAAGGAACTCAATGGCCACACTGGTAGTTTCTTATGGTTTACTACTGCCATCTACTGGGCACCTTGAGAATAAACGAGAGCCCTCTGTTCATTTAAAAAGTATGTTTATTTAACAGGTTTGAATGGTTCCCAGATCTTGCCAATGATGGTCCACCGACAATATGCCTAACCGTGGCCCTTAACACTAACCTTAACCCTAAATCTAATCCTAACCTATCTCTAACCTTGACCAATTTTAAGGATTTGTAGAGCAATTGACTCACGTTAACACTCCAACTCGGACAGTGTTAAACTCCTGAACGCTTACCTCTCAGGGTAGTAGAATACTGGTATTTTCAAAGGCTGCATAAAAACACAGTTCAAGGCTTTATCTCTTGCTAACCTCTCGCCATACGTTTCTGTACTCACAGCATGACGTGGTCTATGATCACAGTAGTTTGTAGTCCACAACCACACTGATTATCTAGCGTATAGGTCAATGGTCATTCAATAGCCGTGCCTAACGTGTGTATACATAGACTAGATGTTCCTCTCAGATAGTGAGTTCAAAAAGAGCGCGTACGGTCCTACTGCTCTTTTTTTACGTGCACTCTCAAACTACCCACACCTACTAATCCTGTTCGTCCAGGCACAAATCGCCTCACATGATCTAGTGTGCAATACATCCCCCTACGACACATCTCCTTGTACTAGGTTGGGCTTATGGAAGCTAATCACATGTTCATGTAGCCAGACTGAACGCTGTGCTCACCAGCTATTCAGTTTCCAGCGATTAACCAGGCTGATGCGTATCGTAATAGCTATCGAGACCAAAGTGGAGGACGTGACCAAGAAGAGCCAAAGTGGAAGGTCTGGCCTAGGAGGTTTAGGACCGTGTAGAGGTATTCTTCAATGTTGTTTTCAAGTTGAGCTTTTTTCCCGGTCTTGTTTCACTCTCGTCAACTCGTTTTATATTGTGTAGGGACAAACGCAATTAAAACATTTGATTGGAGTAACAAGACGCATTGAGCCACCACACATTAGCTCGGGCTCCTTTCCAGCGTTTGATTTGCGCCCACTGCCCCTCAATAGCTAATGGCACTGGTGTTCATCGTCGGAAAGCTACAGCAACAACAACTGCTTACGCTTTTTATTTTTGGTTTGAACCAGTAAACCAGCTAAATAATGTATCACTTCTTGTATCACTTCTGATAAAATGTAAATGATGCCCAGCAGTCACTGTGCTGGGTGAGTGTACATTCCAACACCCCAGAACCCCAGACCTCCACTCTGTCACCAGCCAATCCACTTAATGGAGGTCACTAAAATTCTATCCTAATATGTAGGTCGGTGTCACCCTTCAGAAGACCCACAGTATAGACAGTTTGTTCACAGGTATAAGGCTCGTCTGCACAGCACTTTGCTCAGGCCCTGTGAATAACCACTCTTGTCTCACTCAACTTTGACACTGGTCTGGAAGTGGACGAGGGTTGACTTGAATGAGAATTCGGTGGTGCAACGTCTGGAACAACCAGACTAGCTTGACTGAGGTGTCAACAGGTAGATGGGCAGAGGTGAACGAGAAGCCGTTGGTGGTGCTCCATGTCGTCCCTTTATGCAGTCACATCTCACACCTAAAGACCCATATGAATATGAAAGCAATCTAAGATTCACAGAGCAACTGCAAAAGACACTGTCATTTTGGATCATCAAATTGCCCACCACCCATCATCATCCTCTCCCAGGTTCGTCCATTTCGGTTCCAAACTGGACTCCAAGGATATCGACTGGGATTTCACCATGGACGTCAACGCCCGCAGCGTGTACCCCATCTCTCCACTGAGTACACTTCACATGACCTCTGACCTAAGGATTACAGGAAGACATATGTTCATTCTGCCCCTGTTGTTCCCTGATTATCCGATTATCCTATTGTAGTCTAGAGAGACAGAGAGAGAGACAGAGAGAGACGGAGAGAGAGAGAGAGAGAGAGAGACAGAGAGAGAGAGAGAGAGAGAGAGAGAGAGAGAGAGAGAGAGAGAGAGAGAGAGAGAGAGAGAGAGAGAGAGAGAGAGAGAGAGAGAGAGAGAGAGAGAGAGAGAGAGAGAGAGAGAGAGAGACAGAGAGAGAGAGAGAGAGAGAGAGAGATGGACAGAGAACGAGAGAGAGAGACAGAGAGAGAGAGAGAGAGAGAGAGAGAGAGAGAGAGAGAGAGAGAGAGAGAGAGAGAGAGAGAGAGAGAGAGAGAGAGAGATGCTGCGGTCAACAGGTTGTTTTTCCTTCCTCTGTCCTTCTACCCAGATGAACTGCATTGCATCGAGCCATGGGAAATAGGACACTAACCTCTAGCCACTACTCTTGGGTTTAACCATAAACTTATCAAATGACCACAAAGTGTAGTCTTAATTAGCGCTCCTTAGCATACAATGTATCCCTCCACTCTGAACTCTCAGTCAATCATGAGTTGGCTTTTACTATAATCAGCAGTTTTTTTCTGTAGATAAGGAGTGCACCAGCGCCTTCAGTTGATTACTGAGTAGTTATGCGTTATTACTAATGTCTGACTCATTTCGGGGGAAACACTTTTTGTACACTAAAAGCTTTGTTTATTCAACTCAATGCATCAACGGCCCAAAAGGTAACTTATGATTAATGTGATTAATGTGATTAATGTGATTTTGTACGATGTGATATGAATAGACAGTATAATTCCTGAACAGCCAATGAGATGTGGCCACATAGTCCCATATCCACTCTATCTGATCCTCTTATCTCTGACAATGTATTTGTCAAGCAAAACGTAGGCGGCGACGAATCGCTGTGTGCCACCAAATCTACACTGAGTGTACAAAATATTAGGAACCCTTAATGTTGACATAGACTGGCCAGGTAATTTATGTAATTTATGTCACTTGTTAAATCTACTTCAATTATTATTATTATTTTTTTTATTGTTTTATTTGAACCTTTATTTTACTAGCCATTTGAGACGCATTCCTTGCATGAAGTCTGATTAAAGGGCTTCTCCATTTTAATCATATACTCTACCATGACTCAAGGACAGCACATACCGTGTTAGATAATGACACAGACAGTCTTGAGGACGTATGACGCGATAGCAGAGTGGAATATCTAAATGACGCCAGCATGTCTCAGTAAGGACCAAGCATGTATGTAACAGTGTGTGTGTTAACTTTAAACCAGTACAGAGATGGTCAGGCAGGCGGTTCTTAATATAATGGCTCATGGTAGAGTTTGTAACTTCCCCTTGTGAAAAGGTGTGCCATTAGCCTGGGTGTTTCTGCTCTCTTGCCAAATAAGGAGATGGCTAGCTCATAGGTTCATAGGCTCATGTCAAATCTGCTGTCAAACGCTCGGTCTATATTTTTAAGAAATGAAGGCATATATACATTTTCCAAACATTTTCTATCCTAAAATAATAGGAATAAGCGAAGGCTTATGATTTTTGTGGTCAAACAGACGGTGAAGGGGTTCTTAGGAAATATCTACCAGAGAAAGTCTTAAAATGTATTGGAGATGCATCAAAATCCAATAATGTTCAAGGAAGGACCCCTGCCAACTAATATCAACACATGTTTAGTTTTGGAGGATTTTTTTTGTCTTGTGTAAGTTTGAAAAACATTTGACCTGTGCCTTGAAATTCCATTTCCCAAAACCCACATATGTAAGATATTTGAACATTTCTCATAATATAATGAAAGAACATTTCCCTAACATTTGGGGGTTAGGTTAGGGGTTAGGGGTTAGGTTAGGGGTTAGGGGTTAGGGAACATTTGAACATTTCTCATAACATAATGAAAGTTCACGGAAGTAACAAGTAAAGGTAAACATATAAATTAGTTATAGTGTTTTTACTGATATCTAGTGGGTTTGCGTCATAAACCTGATGAATTATTAAGTGATTAAAACTTAAAAATCTGTAACGGAATCATTGAAATGGAATTGGCTACAATGGGAACTCATAGTAGTCCCAAACCACTGTTTGGCCACCTGCTACAGTCTTCCATTTCACTGGTATACTGTTCAACTCAGAAGTGTTTTCTCTCTCTTTCTGTCATCTGGTGATCTAAGCAAGTGTGAAAACAGTCAGGACAACCCCTCTCCCTCTTTCACCCCTCTGCCTCTCTCTCTCTCTCTCTTCTCTGCCTCTCTCTCTCTCTCTCTCTCTCTCTCTCTCTCCCTCTTTCTCTCTCTCTCTCTCTCTCTCTCTCTCTCTCTCTCTCTCTCCAGTTTATGTCACCTCTTACTGACACCTACCCATGAGCCCCCTCTCTTACCATTTACTGTTATCAGCATCCTTACCTACTGAGGACCAATCGATCGACATCAGACGTCCATGGATGTTGAAAAGTAATTGAAATTTGGTCTGTTTTTTTGGGGGGGAGTTTAAATTCAACATCCACAGATGTTGATTTTCGGTCCGGTCCGGACTGGCCTTGACTTGGCCCGAACATAGACAACCATGATTGGTTCAAATTTGGTCCAGTTCAGTAACGTAAAAAAAAGCTAAGCAGAATAGAGTTCAGTACAGTAACACTCAAGTACAGTAGAGTAGAGTAGAGTTCAGTACAGTAACACTCATGTACAGTAGAGTAGAATAGAGTTCAGTACAGTAACACTCATGTACAGTAGAGTAGAATAGAGTTCAGTACAGTAACACTCATGTACAGTAGAGTAGAGTAGAGTTCAGTACAGTAACACTCATGTACAGTAGAGTAGAATAGAGTTCAGTACAGTAACACCCATGTACAGTAGAGTAGAGTAGAGTTCAGTACAGTAACACTCATGTACAGTAGAGTAGAATAGAGTTCAGTACAGTAACACTCATGTACAGTAGAGTAGAATAGAGTTCAGTACAGTAACACCCATGTACAGTAGAGTAGAATAGAGTTCAGTACAGTAACACTCATGTACAGTAAAGTAGAATAGAGTTCAGTACAGTAACACCCATGTACAGTAGAGTAGAATAGAGTTCAGTACAGTAACACTCATGTACAGTACAGTAGAGTAGAGTTCAGTACAGTAACACTCATGTACAGTAAAGTAGAATAGAGTTCAGTACAGTAACACTCATGTACAGTAGAGTAGAGTAGAGTTCAGTACAGTAACACTCATGTACAGTAGAGTAGAGTAGAGTTCAGTACAGTAACACTCATGTACAGTAGAGTAGAATAGAGTTCAGTACAGTAACACTCATGTACAGTAGAGTAGAATAGAGTTCAGTACAGTAACACTCATGTACAGTAGAGTAGAATAGAGTTCAGTACAGTAACACTCATGTACAGTAGAGTAGAGTACAGTTCAGTACAGTAACACTCATGTACAGTAGAGTAGAGTAGAGTAGAGTTCAGTACAGTAACACTCAAGTACAGTAGAGTAGAATAGAGTTCAGTACAGTAACACTCATGTACAGTAGAGTAGAATAGAGTTCAGTACAGTAACACCCATGTACAGTAGAGTAGAATAGAGTTCAGTACAGTAACACTCATGTACAGTAGAGTAGAATAGAGTTCAGTACAGTAACACTCATGTACAGTAGAGTAGAGTAGAGTTCAGTACAGTAACACTCATGTACAGTAGAGTAGAGTAGAGTTCAGTACAGTAACACTCATGTACAGTAAAGTAGAATAGAGTTCAGTACAGTAACACCCATGTACAGTAGAGTAGAGTACAGTTCAGTACAGTAACACTCATGTACAGTAGAGTAGAGTAGAGTAGAGTTCAGTACAGTAACACCCATGTACAGTAGAGTAAAGTTCAGTACAGTAACACTCATGTACAGTAAAGTAGAATAGAGTTCAGTACAGTAACACCCATGTACAGTAGAGTAGAATAGAGTTCAGTACAGTAACACTCATGTACAGTAGAGTAGAGTAGAGTTCAGTACAGTAACACTCATGTACAGTAGAGTAGAATAGAGTTCAGTACAGTAACACTCATGTACAGTAGAGTAGAATAGAGTTCAGTACAGTAACACCCATGTACAGTAGAGTAGAATAGAGTTCAGTACAGTAACACTCATGTACAGTAGAGTAGAATAGAGTTCAGTACAGTAACACCCATGTACAGTAGAGTAGAGTAGAGTTCAGTACAGTAACACTCATGTACAGTAGAGTAGAATAGAGTTCAGTACAGTAACACCCATGTACAGTAGAGTAAAGTTCAGTACAGTAACACTCATGTACAGTAAAGTAGAATAGAGTTCAGTACAGTAACACTCATGTACAGTAAAGTAGAATAGAGTTCAGTACAGTAACACCCATGTACAGTAAAGTTCAGTACAGTAACACTCAAGTACAGTAGAGTAGAATAGAGTTCAGTACAGTAACACTCATGTACAGTAGAGTAGAGTAGAGTTCAGTACAGTAACACTCATGTACAGTAGAGTAGAGTTCAGTACAGTAACACTCATGTACAGTAGAGTAGAATAGAGTTCAGTACAGTAACACCCATGTACAGTAGAGTAGAGTAGAGTTCAGTACAGTAACACTCATGTACAGTAGAGTAGAATAGAGTTCAGTACAGTAACACTCATGTACAGTAGAGTAGAATAGAGTTCAGTACAGTAACACTCATGTACAGTAAAGTAGAATAGAGTTCAGTACAGTAACACTCATGTACAGTAAAGTAGAATAGAGTTCAGTACAGTAACACTCATGTACAGTAGAGTAGAGTAGAGTTCAGTACAGTAACACTCATGTACAGTAGAGTAGAATAGAGTTCAGTACAGTAACACTCATGTACAGTAGAGTAGAATAGAGTTCAGTACAGTAACACTCATGTACAGTAGAGTAGAATAGAGTTCAGTACAGTAACACTCATGTACAGTAGAGTAGAGTAGAGTTCAGTACAGTAACACTCATGTACAGTAGAGTAGAATAGAGTTCAGTACAGTAACACTCATGTACAGTAGAGTAGAATAGAGTTCAGTACAGTACAGTACACAATAGCACACACTAGAATTGAGTACACGAATGTACTGTACTGTACTACTGTATACTCTACTATACTGTACTTTACTGTACTGTACTATACTATTTTGTACTGAACTATACTCTACTTTACTGTACTCTATTGTACTGAACTCTACTGTACTGTACGCTACTTTACTATACTCTACTGTACTATACTGAGCTCTACTGTGCTGTACTCTACTGTACTATACTGAGCTCTACTGTGCTGTACTCTACTGAAGTCTACTGAGCTCTACTGTGCTGTACTCTACTGAAGTCTACTGAGCTCTACTGTGCTGTACTCTACTGAAGTCTACTGAGCTCTACTGTGCTGTACTCTACTGAAGTCTACTGAGCTCTACTGTGCTGTAATGTCAAAACTTGTGGAACATAGATGTCTATGATTGGTTCAGATTTTTTCCGGTCCGGACCAACCAAATTTGGTCTTGTTTTGGGGCAGAGCTCATTAAAATAATAGCCAGTGTGTAGAATAATACCCAAATATGCAAAAGA